>CM057341.1:139155693-139755693 GCA_030015575.1 Agapanthus africanus
ATTTGATGCTTCCTGTCTTTCAGAAAACCTTCGAAACATTTATTGCCATCTTCGATGTATAATAATATGCAGCATTTTCTGGTAGAAAGTGATCTTTAAAGACAACCAACAAAGGTAGAGGAAAATTTCATCACCATTAATATGCATGTTCATTAACCATATACGCAGCATGAGTGATATAAACAGTGTATATAGGGAACTTGCTGATGATGGTGCAGGTTCAAGACAACCAACAAATTTAGAGGAACATTTCTTCCCTATAAGGGAGAGGATGAGTCAAAACAACCACGAAGCTATAAATTATAGATTCGTCAAAACAAATTGAAGGAACACGTAATTGTCATGATATTGCCGGTTCTTCATGCTGGCGGTTTGTTTGTGTTTCCTAAGGGTCTAGTACACTTTCAAGTATCCTGCTGTAGCGCTCTCAGCATTCGGTAGTGCCATTGCCGGTACAGTTTCTCTTCCTAAGACTTTGTTTGGAAGTGGTATTAACAGCGAGGTCCTGGTTAAGTCATTTATTGCCTTGAAAATCGATTGGTATCCCTTGAGTAGTGGTATAATTCGTGGCAATCAATTGACCACATGTATTTATTGTCCAACTATCACTTTTCGTAAATTATGGTCAACAAACAATACAAGATGCAAGGTATATTGGTCAAAGTCTCATAATTACCTGATCCCATACAAATTGTTTACCTGTAAGTACTATTCAATATCCTAATGAAAAATCGATCACACACGTTTCTATAGTCGAATCCATTTTGACTTTGATAAATTTATTGCCTTGAAAATCGATTGGTATCCCTTGTTTAGCGGCGGACCGGTGCTTTCGCATGCAGTCGTCACGTGGTTGTTTTTTAACAGGGCCGGTTTAAATGTGCTTGAGCAATTACCAAAGTAGAGAATAACTTTCTCTTATTTAACAATAATCCAAACAACTTAAGACCTTAGTCCTCATTAGTTTATTAAATGAATGTCATATGGAGTGAATATGATTAATTCAATACTCGAAAAAATACAGAACCACAAATAGTTCTCTTTACTCGGTATTGAACCAATCAACCCATATCCATGACATAATTAAAATGAAACTAAAGAAGGGAATAACGGAAAAATGCAACATAATGCCAATCTTTAACGGCGTTAGCCGATAAAGTGGGGCTAAAAAAATAAACAACCCGTCTCTATAATATAGAATAGGGTTTTTATAAAGTACGTAGCCAATCTCTTTATATAATAGAGTAGGTCTTTTAGTAAGATTGCATAAAACCGTATTTTTGTATGTTAATTAAAAGATAGAAAATAAAAAAGATGGGTTGCGCATTTCCAAAACGTGTAAATTATATTTTTTACTAGTTTGCTTTGTTAATTACATCTTTGTAAGAATACCTTCGATTAAGAAAGGAAGTGTATAAAATATAAACGGAAAAGAGAGCGATGTTTTAAAGACTTCCATCGTTAACAAAGAAATATGTTCATCGATTTATAGCATTCCATTTGATCATACATAAGACGTAAAACTACATAATTGTAAGAAGAACAAGAAAAGAAAAGGGTATAGGATTGTCGGGAATCATCCCGCCATCCTTACCCTTCTAAAAAAATGAAATCAAGACAAAAATAGAGATGAAACATTTCTCTTTATTTCTTCAAAATAAGAATGAGTACAAGAGTGAGAATGAGAAGTGTGAAGTTTGTAGAAAGAATTGTGTTTAGAATATGTGAAAAATTATGACATCCACCCTCCTTTTATAGATTAAGAGGATGGCACAATTATAAATAAAAGAAGAGAGAAAAGCCCTCTTTGAATTCAAAATAAATAACTATTCTCTACAAAACAATGGGAGGGGGTAATTTATAAAATATTTTGTTACATGACAAGTGTAGACTTGTCATGCTTAATATATATATATATATATATATATATATATATATATATATATATATATATATATATATATATATATATATATTAAGTTTTCAAAGTGCCAAATCGGCCCCAAAGTGGGTCGGTGCACCCTAGCTGGCCCTAAAGGGAGGGCGGTCTGGACCAAGCCGGCCCCTAGGAGGCCGGTTATAAACCAAGACGGCCCTTAGGGGGCCTTTTGTTGGGTTACGATAGTGCCCTGGCCATCTACCGTGGCCGATGCGGAACAAAAATGACGTTTAAAAATCTTGGCACTAACGAACCCGTCTAGAATCGAACTATAAACCTACACTAGCAAACTACAATGAGTTAAACTATAAGGTTAGAAATGGTTATACCGAATGAACCGTGTCCTTCAGTCTTCAACCATCTTCCTTAGCTCATTGAGGCGTCCTCGACTAAATTTAGACGCCGGTCTTCCTCCGTCGAAGATGATCCACCCGAGAGATGTAGCTCATGGCTCTAGCTCCACACCAAAGATCAAGTGAAGCAACTAGAGATCCTAGGTTACTAATCTATAGTGTCTAGGATGTAGTGAAGTGTTCAAAATGTTTATCTATCTCATCTCTTGATTCTCAACTCATGAGATTGTAAAGAGGAGGTTGAGGATGAAGGTGGACGAACACAAGAAACTCAAGAGGTTGTGTATCTGCAAATATCTCAATAAAATTTGGCGTCAGCACAGAAAGCTTCAGCGACAGTGAAAGGTTGTGTATCTGCAAATATCCTTTTGATCTCGCCTTTCTTTGATACAAACTTGAAATATTGATGTAAGGAAGAAATTTTTTTGCCATGCTCATGCAGCCAAGGACGACCAAGTAAAGCATTATATGACATGAAAATGACATGGAAGAGCGAAGTGAAAGACCATCCTTCGAATTTTAGAGTGAGCCATATAGTCCCCAAGGTTTGTTGTCCAGTTTGGTTGAACCCTTGGATGACTATATTGCTGGTAGTTAAATCTGTGACAGTATACCTGTCACGCCCCGCTTCCCAGAGTGCGCTAAGATCGGCACATGACAGAACCAGCCATGCTACCTGTGGCTAGAAAACATCCCTTCACAGTCACATTACGGCTGTCTATAGATATCAAGAACAGGAAAAAATAAAAGAAACTATCTAGCACATGTCCATGAGCCAGAAATAACGAGTCAAGAAATAATATGCGGAAGCAATAAATTCAAGTAACAATAACAATCTGGGTAACGAAAATGTATACGCCCAAGAACGGATGCACGTACGTGCGCGTAGCAATCCAAACAAGTCCGTTTCACTGAACGGGATGAGAACATGGTGCACGGATACTACGACAGGGTCAGGGGTATCAGGCAGGCCATGCAATGTATTTTTAAAATATTTTATGTGACTTTAAATGTTATATAAAAATGCATATGCCAGATATAATGCGAGTATGCAATGTATAAATTAAAATGAAAGTGCACGAGTCTACATATATAACAAGTCAGGATAGATCATAAACATGAATCAAGACAGGTTTCAAGCAAGCGGGTCGGGTCGGATGTATATACAGATGTCAAATATACTATTCGCACCCAAAACACAGTAAATCAGGAAAATACCATAAAAAAAGAAATACGTGAACTAGAACCGGGATAAATGAACTAGGGTGTTACAATACCCGATCACCGTTAAGGTCTTTAATGGTAACATGTTTACTGTGAAACCGCAATCCAATATCATCCTTTTCATAATTGTATTCTCGAGTTCTCTATTGATAAGTAGTGGGGGCATAGGGGCAGACCCCAACCTCTTGATTTCGGTCATGTGCCTTGGTCCCCGAACCCGGAGAGGAGAAGCAAAAGATTGGGCCGTCGGCGATTATGAAATTTGGTGCCCGGTAATAAATCATCTTCAGTGAATTCAATGTTGAGCACATCTGATGGATTGATGGTCGTATTTTCTATATTTGCTTTGCCTCTTCCCGTGCATTGTAGAGCCACAAGGAGAGCCTTACGCAAATCCGATAATCAATATAAAGAAATCATACACACTGTGCAGAGATGGAATTTTCTTCAAATGTGCAAGGATGTTGTATTTTACGGCCTCGGAGTGTATAATCTCTCCATGGTCTTGGATCCTGTCATGGTAGGATATGGACGGTTGGTTTGAAGAAGGGCACACTTCTGCCGTTCGAGTGCCGGCTCGGATGACAATATTGATTTCAGGAGGCTCCTCTCGGACGTAAAGAGATTCATCATTTTCTTTAAAAACTCCAATAGTGTTGCAAGATAAGTTTTCCCACGGAATATCTTCTTCTGGTACTTGAGCCTTGATCGTCATTAAATCATGAGAAACTTGAGTGATGAAGCCTTTAATGACACTTCTTGGTATAACTTTTCTTAATATCTTGTACTTCGGAACCCTTTTGTGGCGACGAAAATACATCAAAGTGTCACGCTCCGCTTCCCAGAGTGCGTTAAAATCGGCACGTGACAGAACCAACCATTCTACCTGTGGATAGGAAACATCCCTCCACAGTCACATTACGGCTATTTAGAGATATCAAGAACAATAGAGATAAAATAAACTATCTAGTACATGTCCATGAGCCAGAATAAATGAGTCAAGAAATAATATGCGGAAGCAATAAATCCAGTGAGCAATAACATCTGGAAAGTAAACATAACTAAACTGGATACTAACAGGATCCTCACTGCTCAGCTTGATCGCGGAAATACTCCTGATCAGCCTGCAACAAGGATAGAGGATCTGGGCCATGCAAAACCCAGACGTCAGTGCGTCATAATATCAACAATAATATAATCAAGGGGTGGCAGGACATGCATGCACGAGTATGAACAGTAACAAGTCAACTGGAATATATAACGGTGAAGTATATCAGTATAAATGACGTGCAGTGATCAATCTAAACTGTGCTACTGGGTTATCTATTCTAAAGTCTTCGAAATCAATTAATGTAATCATCATCGTAACCCATCGGTGATTATTCCACAACGCCCGGAAAAACGGCAAACAATATGTATTCCGTAACGCCCGGAAAAACGGCAAACAATAGGTATTCCGTAACGCCCGGAAAAATGGCAAACAATATGATAGCCCTTTGAGTTACGTTCGGTTACATTCTTGATTTTCCCATACCCCCAATTTATGTGTTCAAGTCAGGTATTGATAAATCTGAAGCTAATGCCAACACAGGATCAAGCAGGAACATGTTTGTCTATACAGACAACAGGATATGTCCATCGGGACAACATGTCAGGATTGTCGGCATTAGGTACAGGATCAGGTATCAAGTCAAGTAGTGATATATCAGGTCATGTCAGGTAATGTACATGTATCAAGTCATGTCAAGTAGTGGTGTATCAGGTCATGTCAAATAGTGCACAGGTATCAAATGGGTGTTCATAATCAAACTGTAGCAAGTATTGAATCAGGGTGAAAGTACAGATGTACAATAAAAGCATGGATGCACAAATATCGATCAGGGGTTACATTATGACTAAGTAAGATGCACAATATCAAGCATGGGGTACTAATGTATTAATAATATGAGTTAATGTAATATGGGGTGCAACTAGTTATGCAGAATTAATGGTATGGATACACAAATAAACATAGATGCATAAATAACTATCAGGGGTTACAACTATAGCTTCAAGACTAAGTGGGCTGCACATTATTAAACATGGGATGTTAATATGACAATAATATGTAATAATGTGATCTGTAGATGCAGCTACATGTATATTAAATGATATGGATGCATACAGGTATCCGAAAATGGTAAAACTTTAATATGGATGTATAATGTGATAAACGGGTAACATTTTACTCATATGGATGCATAATAATATACCTGGCATGTAGCAAGATAAATTAGCATGCGACTAGATATGTAAATAGTGATATGGATGCACACGGATGTCCGAAGAAAGTAAAATAGTAAAATGGTAATGTGGGATGCATAATTAAACATTAAGTAATGTTATTATTCACATGTGTGCAATATATTGTAGTATAGCATATAGCAAGATTAACTTGCCTGAGCGGAACACACGACGGGTGCGTACGGCACGTCCGACGTCGGGTAAACGTCGCAACGCACACATGGCATGCGGGATGGGTCCCGGCAAGGCAAGAGGGTAACCACGCAGGTAGAGGACGTCTACGGATTCTCCTGGATCGGCGGCGGCAAGCACGGCTCCGGTGATCACCGGAAAAATGCGAATCCAAGAAATCAAGAAAAGAAGAAGAAGAAGAAGAAGAAGAAGAAAGGATGTGGTCTGGGGTTAGGGTGCTCTTTCTTGGCTCTGGGTTTGGGACAGAGGAGGTGAGGAGATGGTGATGACGAGATCGTGGGTTTTCCGGCGAGGGGTAAGGTTTGTGTGCAGGTTTTTGAGTTGCAGCGAGGTCGGAATGTTTGAAGTCGGGGAAGCAGGGAAAGAGAAGATGGAGAAGGGGAGGGTGTAGACGGTGACGGGTCGGCGACGAGGGTGGAGGTGGTGATGGCGAGGCTAGGGTTCGGGAGTTATGCAGAGGTCGGGTTCGGGTGCAGGGTTTGAGGGTTGTAGGGGAGAGGAGATGAGGTTGGGTTGCAGCGACTATGGAGAGGAAGAAGATCGGGGGCGATGATGATGGGGTTTTGGTCGATGGTGAGGAAGGTGGAGATAATGTAGGCGATGACGACGACGACGAGGTTGAGTTCTCGTTGAAGTGCATAGAGAAGAAGAAGAAGAAGAAGTTGTAGGTGATGGTGGCTTCGATTGTTTGGGGTGTTGGTTTGCAGCGAGGGATTGAAGAAGGAGGCGACAGCGATGAGGAAGAGGCGAAGGGAAGATGAGAGGGAAGGCGAGGTCGAGGAGATGGAGGCGGCTAGGGTTAGGCGAGGGTTTTCGAGAGGGTTTCTCGTCGCGGGGTTTTAAAGAAGAAGAAGAAAAGAAAAGGAGAAGGGAAGTGAGGCTAGTGGGTTAAGGGGGTGACCAGAATCGAGAAGGGAACATTGATACCGAGAGATGTGAGAAAGAGGGGGTGGGAGAGAGAGGAGAGAGAGAGAGAAAATCAGTGAATTCGTTTAAAACAAATCTTTTAAAATAAATTTTAAAACTAAAAGATTTTTTTGAAACAGTAAAATGGTAGGGGCAAAATATTAGGGAAATTTTGAGATTTTGGTTAATACAAAATTACTCCAAAAACTGCCCGTGTCGGGTCTAAAATTATGGTTTTAAAATACGAAAAATATATGTGTCGACCAACATCAAAACAGTGTATCCGGGTAACGAAAAAGCGTACCCCCAAGAACGGATGCACGTAGCGTGCTCGTAGCCATCCAAACGAGTCTGTTCCACTGAACGGGATGAGAACAAGATGCGCGGATGCTACGACAGGGTTAGGGGTATCAGGCAGGCCATGCAATAAATTTTTAAAATATTTTATGTGACTTTAAATGTTATACTTAAAAATGCAGATGCCAGATAAATGCCAGTATGCAGTATACAATAATGTAAGTGAACGGATCCATATAATAAGCCAAGATAAATCATAAACATGAATCAAGACAGGTTTCAAGCATGCGGGTCGGGTCGGATGCAAATACAGATATCAAAACACTATTCGCTCCCAAAATACAGTAAATCAGGAAAAAAACCATAAATAAAAAAATACTCAAACTAGAACTACTATAAATGAACTAGGGTGTTACACAAAGTATCTGGAAGAATAAGAGGGCGATCTGGTGATGGATTAGTCGTCCCCTTCTACCTGTAAAGATGTGAATGTCTGCTGAAGATCTTGTATGGTTGGAGGAACCATTGTTGAAAATGACTTTGTGGTTGAAGGAGCTTTCACTGATTCGGTTTCGGATGAAACTGATATCATGTGAACGGATTGCTCCCCTTTCCTTAATTTCTTAAGTAATGAGATATCGATCTTTTCTTCGTTGATCATATTTTGGATCAGTTTCTTGAAGATAAAATATTGTTGTAGATCATGACCTGGCATGCGATGATATTCGCAGTATCGACTGTTGCTAGGGTGCCACTTTCCTTCGTTTGAGTTGCGTGACGGAGGTAACTGAACCAATTTCATCTCAAGCAATCCTTTGAGAATATCTTGTAAATCTTCCTTTGAAAGATCGATTCTCTATTTCTTGTGAGAATTTTGTCTGGAATCTGGCTAGTTGACTTTGGGGTTCGGATTATTGCGGTTTCACGGAAGTTTCCATTACTTGTTTTCCTTTCCGATTGTCGTAACTTTGATCTTTCTTAAAATTCCGATAGTGACCTCTGAAGGACTGATCGGGTTGCCTATTCAACTGATCATCAAGGAAGTTTTCAATATCAGTTGCCTTGGATGACATGTTTTCAAAAGATAGCGGACGAACCCCTTGCAAATGAATTGCCATTTCTGGTCGAAAATTGTTCATACACATTCTGACTGCTTCCGATTCTGTGATTAATTGAGAGCAATGTAAACTCAAATTCTGCCATCGGTTATTAAAATTAGCAGCCTTTTCATTGTAGGTCTGTTCGGTTCAGATAAGTTCGGTGATCCCTACAACCCTTTGATTACTGTAAAAACGTTGTAGGAAAGCCTCTTGCATTTGCTCCCAATTATGGATGGAATTAGGAGGCAACTTACTATATCATGTAAATGCTGGACCAGAAAGTGTTTGCACAAATTGTCGAAGAAGGAGTGAACCATTGCGCACAGTGTCTTGACATGCTACTAAGAAGTAAGCGATGTGTTCGTGTGGTGACCGATTTCCATAGAATTTGACGAAGGAAGGTTGCTTGTAATGCTCTGGAAATGGTACAAAGTCTACCACCGATGGGTAGAGTTTCATATATTCAGCCGACCCCATGGCGTCCTGAGTTTGCATAAGGTATGCTCTTACACCTTCCGCCGCCATCCTTTGAACATCGTCGATTGATGGTGTTTGGCTTTGCACTGACTCATAGATAGGAGAATTTGATTCAGCGCTGGCATTATTTGATGGAATTTGTGTCCTCATGCGGTTTAATTCTTCATGATCTTTCTCTTATAAGGTCCTTTAGAGTCGAACCAATTGTTCTTCTAGGGATGTTTCATTGGATCCCAACTTCCTTTGATGCTAAATCCATATCTACATGTATTGTCCTCTTCATCTCCATTAATGTATATAGAGCATACAATATTGAAAACTCAAAATTCCTTCACCCACGATGAAATAAATACATAAAAAATAATAAAATATAGAACAACATATAAAAAATCAAAAAGGGCTTTGATAACTGCAACTCAAATACTAAGACACAAGACAATAAAGTGGTCAGGAAAGGGCCAAAAAAATGACTATTATTATGTGATATCAGCTATGGACAGATAAGTTATGGACGTTAGTAGAAAGAATATTATATTTGGACCTTGCGTTTCTCTCTTTAAATACCCAAGCAGGTCAAAGATGAAACAAACAGACTCATGCACAAGTTAATTAACGTTGAAAGTACTTTTGTCGCTTACAATAACAACTTATGGTTTTACCTCATAACATGTGTCATCCAGTTAGGCCTGGATCCTTCGCACATAAAGTCCCAGAGTCGATCTCAAATTTGGCTACACATTTAGTGAAGGCCAATTGTGGAGACTGTTTATTAACCTAAGGGTTAAAATGTTGCCTTAATTTTAGGACAAGGGTCGCCCCACTTCCTGTCTTTTAGCAAAAGTTTGTAATTTTTGGATGGTGTTTGTCTCCATTGTATGATCATGGAATGGTAGTTCTTTCTGACAACAAATAAATTACCTAAATACATGAACAAAATAAATGTTTATAATATTATAGACTAAGCACTTTATAACTTGATCGTTGGATTTATTATCATCTCAGTCTCTTCCCCACCAAAGTGTATGGAGGAGCTTTCCATGAAAGATTAACAAAAATTTTACACCTGGATGACAACCTGACATCATAACCGCTCTTGATTTATGGACTAACCCTTTTTTTAGGAGTTTGCGCCCTTTTGGGTTTTCACAAGCTCGGAGATAGTCTTGTTGTTTTTACTCACGGAGCCCTTTCGACTTTTCACAAGCTCGGGGATAGACCGGCCGACGGGTAAAGTTGCTCGAGGAGGTGGAAAGCAAGCTGTTTGTAATCATAAAAATAATATTATAATAAGTATGTTCGTAATGTGTTGAGACATACCATAGATTTTCACCATCAATATGAAGCATGAGTGATGGAAACAGTGTATGGAGGGAACTTTCTTATGGTGGTACAGAATATATATTCTCTTCCTTTATTATCCAGCTCATCTATTCGATAAAAGAAGATGTGTTTGTGCTGTTTGTTTTAAGGGTGAGTAAAAAGGATATCGATATATGTTCAAAACACAGTCAACCGCTCGCATGCAACAATTAATGTCGCTGTAACTTTAGTACTTTACATCTACAACACGAAGATTGATTACCAATTCTTTCCATGGAATTAGCATACAACTACAGCACAAAATGCTGGGAAGAAGCATACAAAAACTAAGAAGCCTTGAAGTTGTAAACTATAGAATAGGCAAAACGAGTAGAATGGACGCGTATTTTGTTATTGCCGGCACTCCATTAGGAAAATTGACGTGTATTGTGTTGTTTTAGATCCTATATATATATATACCCCCTTAATTCTCCACACTAACCATCAAACTACCAAGCTCTTCAATTCAAGAAATGGCTTCGAATTCATGTCTAGTTCTAGCTTTAATTTTTGCAACACTTCTAAGCGCCCATGCCGCTGATCCTAACATCTTATCTGACTTCATAGTTCCAAATGGAGTCATCCCAGATGCTAACTTCTTCACATTCAATGGTCTGAAACAATATATCTATGGGGTGCTCCAAAAAATGCATCCTTCAAGGTTACCAAAGCTAGTGTAATCGAGTTCCCCGCTCTCGAAGGTCAAAGTGTATCCTATGCCGCACTTCAGTTTGGTCCAGGTGGCATCAACCCACCTCATACCCATCCTCGCTCTGCTGAGCTCTTGCTTGTTATACAAGGGTGGCTTGAGGTCGGTTTCGTCGACACCGGCAATAAGTTGTTCACTCAGGTCCTTCATGCCGGTGATTTGTTTGTGTTTCCTAAGGGACTAGTACACTTTCAGGTGAACAAAGATGGCGGGTATCCAGCTGTAGCACTCTCAGCTTTCGGCAGTTCCAATGCCGGTACTGTATCTCTTCCTAAGACTTTGTTTGGAAGCGGTATTAACAGCGAGGTCCTGGCTAAGTCGTTCAAGACCGATGCTTATACCATTGGAAAGCTTGTTATGGGTGCGGCCTAAAATTGAAACAAATAAAAACCTAGGGAGCTATTTGTTTGTTTTCAGTTCTTTGTTTGTTTGCAAAGAGGCAGTTTAGTTGACAGTTTATCATTTTTTTCATCAAGTGTTGTGTGAAAGTGTAATATTTCATCTGAATAAATTTGTGCCCCAATTAATTTGTTAAAGTTTTTCCCGTTTTTTTTCTTTTTAATTCATCTAGTTTAGTTCAGGTAAAGATATTAACACGTCTTATGGCAACCCAATGCTTATATGAAGCTATGGTACAACTATCTCTTTCCATATATATATATAATATGATACTGTTTTCATAATTCTTGTTTTATTTCTCTTCATACTCATGAATCCGGACGGCTGATGGACAAAGATTGGTAATCATGATAATCTTAATAAACCCTATTAAACCAAGCCTTAAGTAGGTACCGTTTGACTGTTATGATAGACCAAAAGACGCGGCTGAAGGGCCTGTTAGGGAAGGAGTCCCGTTTGTGGCCAGAGTAAGCGTAGTGGTGAGGTTCTATCATAATAGAAAAACAAAGCATACTGAAGGATGGGTTTAAGACTAAGGTGTGTTATTAAGAACTATCTTGATTATTCCAGACTGCCTTTTCTGGATCACAAGAGGAGTACCGAGTAGGACCCCTCCTTATTTGATCTTCATTTACTTGCTTATTCCAAACAACTTATTCATGCAACTAAGAGATCGAGAGAATATTAAAAAGACTAATATTAAAACTTCACCTTCTTACATAGCTTGGAAGGATTTGTCTCGATGCGTTGCAAAAATTAAAGTTAGACTAGGAAGGCTGGGAGAGTACTCCTGTTACTAATGAACCTAAGAACCAGGGCAGCCTGGGAGGCTTATAAAAAAGAATTTGGTTCGGATTTTGAACAAGATATCGCTCTAGGAATAAATCCTTATAATTTTACTAATAAAATCCAAATTATACTCCTTGGCTCACAGCCTAATTCTGGTTACAACAATACTCAAGTCGAAGCCATGCGTATGCTGGAACAACTTAATATAAAACAATGGAATTATATTAAACCATTCTTACAAGACTTTTATTACTATT
The DNA here is from genome assembly GCA_030015575.1 of Agapanthus africanus. Lineage (NCBI taxonomy): Eukaryota > Viridiplantae > Streptophyta > Magnoliopsida > Asparagales > Amaryllidaceae > Agapanthus > Agapanthus africanus. The sequence goes on from CM057341.1 coordinate 139,167,978, forward strand.
CTTCTATTGCTGGTTGTTTTTATGACAAAGGCATAGGTGAAAAACTTTTCCTAAAACTACCTGACCCTTTAGGCAGTGAAATTCACAAAGCCTATAAAGACTTTAAGGTAACACCTCAAACTGATAATATTGCTACTAAGATAAAATTTATTATTTCCAAATTGGTAGAAAAATGTACTTCTATCCAGATAACTAAACAACTAAAAGGTGAATATAGTTTTTGTAAACAAATCTACACCCCCACAACAATACGACAAAGCGCCTCCTGAACGTAGGAGAGTTAATCAGTACACAAGTAGAACTGTTTCTAAGTTTTCACAAAGAAAACCAAAGAAACAATATTATTTACGAAAATCTACTGCTAAGAAACCTTATTTAAATAAAGATAAACATGTTAGAAAATACCGACCTAAACGTGAATATTCTAACAAACTTGCTTGTTTTACTTGTGGATCAACTGATCATCGCTAGAGAATGTTCTAGGAGAAGAAACTTGAACAATAGACATTCAACCTTAATTGAATGTACCAAGGAAGACTTACTGGAGGTAGATGAGTATATGGATGACAACGAGTCCATATACAGTATCGTCTCTATTGACGTACCAAATGACCAAGACTCAGATAATGATTCTGAGACTGAAACTACTATCCTACCTGAACTTCTTACTATGTCCAAGACTTTACCAATAGGACATTTACAACAATTGGAAGAATTGGATAGCCTTGACCATATGCTATCTAACCTTATGGAAAATACCTTATGTCAACATTTGAACTGGTGCCATAAAGCTGGTTCAGATGATCACCCCTGCATTTACTGTAATCGGTACCCTTCCTTACAATTAAGATACAAATGTTTACAGTGCCAGTCTGAGGCCCGTGAGATTTGTCTTACTAAATTTAACTACCCTCTCCCTGTCACTATTTGAGAAAAGAGGCCCTAAGAGGCTTTTTCGTTAGGTGGCGCCGGATATATATATATATGAGAATAATGGAGAAAAGAGGCCCTAAAAGGCTTTTTCGTTAGGTGGCGCCGGAAATCTACATGCTCCACCATTTTTTCCGACGATCGGCACCGATCATCATCATCTTTACCATGTAAGATGCAAATACACCAAATTTCACGTGATTCTGCCACTTTTCACCGTTGAATTAGCAATGTAAAAAGTTCTAATGTCGGTAAACCGTTAATTTTGCACCAACTAAATCAACGGTGAAAGAGTGATAGAACCATATGAAATTTGGTGTATCCACATCTTAGATGATAAAGATGAAGGTGATGAATACCAATCGTCAAAAAAGTCATGTATCGTGTATTTTTTCGACGCCATAGAAAGAAATTCCTTCCTATGGCACTTTTCCTGCATTATCCTCGTATATATAGAGAGAGAGTAATGAAGAAAAGGGGCCCTATGAAACTTTATTATTATGTGGCGTCAAAAATCTATATTCTCCACGATTTTTTTCAACGATCAGCACCCATCATCATCTTTATCATGTGAGATGTGGATACACCAAATTTCATGTGATTCCACCACTTTTTCATCGTTGAATTAGCAATGTAAAAATTTCTATTGTCGATAAACCGTTAATTTTGCACTCACTAAATCAACGATGAAAAGATGATGGAATTATATGAAATTTAGTGTATCCACATCTTACATGATATAGATGGTGATGGGCGTTGATCGTTGAAAAAAGTCATGAAGGTTGTATTTTTTTGACGCCATAGGAGAAATTCCCTCCCATGGCACATTTTCTCTATAATATATATATATATATATATATATATATATATATATAAAGTTTTTCGTTAAGCATGCAAGGAAGACACGCAAAAAAATAAGAACACGCAAATACCAATATTTAACGTGGTTTGACCAACAGCCTATATTCACGGGACAAATATGATTATCTCTTCATTAATGATCGAGAATACCAGTACATTTTATATCATCTCTCTTCAAATCTCATCTCAACACTCATATAAACACAAAGACTACTTTTGGTAAATCCCTACATCTTCATCTGTGGATAAGACTGCCCTTCACCTTCATCTCTTCATACAAAAACAAAAACTACTCTTCTGGTGCTCCACCTTTTCTGTAGATGACTACCCTTCGCCTTTGCATTCGTCTTCTCTTCTTCTTCTTCTTCCTCTTTATCATGTTTAGCCACTTTTCTCTGATGAGACCCTTCTCTATTTAAAGCACAAAATAATAGAACTTCTACTTCAATTAGAATCTCATTAAATCTTCAAAACAAATCTTCAATTATCTCTTCACAAATCTTCAATTATCTCTTCACAAATCTTCAATTATCTCTTCATGTAAATCTTCCAAAAGAATCTCTAAAAAAATCTTTCCAAATCTGCTCAGAATACAAGGCAATCTCAACAATATATATATGGTCGCTATCCCCATATCCCATAAATAAAAACCCATGTGTCTTAAACAAGGTTCAAAGTTTTGGCCGAAACCATCCACACGTGGTGGTTTTGTATCAGTTTCGGTGGAGACCGATACGAAACCAACCATACAATATTGTTTCGGCCAAAATCTTTAAAAACTTATTTTTTATACCATTTTACTGTCATTGTGATCATTGTAGGCCTTCGTCGTTTGAAAACCGCAAAAAAGTGAACCCAAACCCTATATTAATACTTATCTAAGTACATTTTCAATATATTTTGCATCATGGCTGGATTTTTAAATAATAAGATCATTGTCTTGTAATATAGAAGCATAAATTTAAGCATTTAATATATCTACACTTATGTATGTTGTATTACCGTCGAAACTGAAACCCCAATCGAGATTAGTGAAACTAGCCAAAACCCAACGAAACTAATAAAATTATGAGAGACCGAAACCGAAACCGAGTTCTTGAACCTTGATCTTAAGGCCCTCTCAAACTCGAACCTCAAAAGTCGTGCATCACAACTTTTTTACCCTATGTCGCATGACACAAAATAGTCGGCTTTTTTAATGAGTTTGGCAAATAAATAGGATAGAAAAAATTCTTGATATATTGGCCATAGTTGCAAATATCCGACATCGGGATCGTGTCAAATGGGTGTTCTCTACATTTGATAGTGGATATTGGGAGTTATACGAGGTACGAGTCAATATTTGACATTTACATTGGTGGTCTTATCAGAATTTCTATTTACATATTGCAAATATTGGATCTACACGGAAGATTACACGTATTTATACATATATATTTAATAAATATAAAATTATAACATAATTGAATGCACAAATCCCCAAAATTAATCTAATGGTGAAAAACTCAAAATAATTTGTTTCCAAATCCCCAAAATTAATCTAATGGTGAGAACTAGGCATGCCTTTAGAACAAGATTGGGATTGCCCATCTGCAGGCCATGAACTAGTACAATCTCAGGACTAACAAACAAAAGATTGCATTATTTTTCAATTTCCGACCAAGTCCTATCTAAATAGATTAGCATGTTTGTGTTCCCAACAAAGAAAGACATATATGCCATCTGGAGTAAAATAAAAGCTTGGAATGCCATTTCTTTCTAACAAACCAAGGCTAGTTTGAACAGCGGAAATTTACTGGTATACCAAAGTATAACAGTATAATGAAATATTAAAATTAATCTAATATATTAATTAAAAATGTACTTTTAACTCTAAAAATAGTCATGGATTAGCATCATATATGTCAATATGATATGAAATACTGGTACGCCTGTTGGGATTAAACTATTATATTGATACCACCAATATACCAGTTTTTAATTCAAACAAATATTAACTTCCTTGACCAAATCATACATACAAACCTATATCACTACTACAAATATGGTTTGCCCCTACGAATTTATCGGTAGGGGCAACCCACTGCCCCTACGGATATATACGTAGGGGCGAAAAAAGACCCCGTAGGTGCAAAGGCCGCAGGTGCAAGTTGAGGTCCTGAACGTGCCCCTACGGACAAATTTATGCCCCTACGGATAACTCGGTAGGTGCTATAGCCGTAGGTCCTATTACGTACCCTACGGATACAGCCGTAGGGGATATAAAGTAGCCCCTACAAATATATCCGTAGGGGCCACTCCCAACACACTGCACTGAGATCGGGGGGAAAAATATCAGGGAACCTGATATTTTGCCCCTACGGTTATATACATAGGGGATAAACAGTGGCCCCTACGTAGATATCCGTAGGGGCACCCCCAACACCCTGCACTGATATCAGGTGGGAAAATATCAGGTTTCCTGATAGTTTGTCCCTACGGCTAACGCCGTAGGGGCAACATATATACCTACGGATTAATCCGTAGGTACATTTTGTCTGTATTTTTTTTTAAAAAAGGGCTGCTAGATTTTTTCCCGCCCTGTGCACAATACTATATACATCAATCAAATCATATATTGCAGTATTCATAATCACATCCCACGCATATATATAATATACAAAAAAAACCCAAAAACTGAATATGATATAAATTCAAACCAATATCAATATCGTTTCAAAATGTAGTACAATGTGATATAAATAAATACATGTTTCAAAAAATAAGAACCAAAAAGCTACCCTAGTTCGGTCCAGCTCCATCTCTGAATAACGTTAAAATAACGCGCGCCTGCTCCTCGGTAAATACACTCTCCAATGCTACAGATAAGGGAGTCTGAGCGGCATGTGGAGCTGGCGTTGTGGTCTGCACAGCCGCCGTCGAGGTAGTCGCTTGCGGAGCCGCGGCTGCGGGAGTCTGAGTGGGCGGTGGAGCTACAGGAGCTGTCTGCGGAACCGCAGCCGATGTAGTGGCTTGCGGAGCCGCAGCCGAAGGAGATGCATGTGGAGGCTCGGCCGATCTACCCTGTCGCGTCTGGACATAACGTGTGTAAGAAGCGTGTAAGAACTGTGTATTATTCGAATTCGTTTCATTATTAAGTTATTTCGAAACCCTGTTTGGATATCTAGTTTGGAAAAGCGTTATTTATTTTAATTACATATGTATGTATGATTAATCAAACTTAATTCTAAAACCAAATAAGCTCAAGCTACGTACTAATTATGGATATGTTGATATGTATATAATATGAAATGATATTTTACTATAAAGTAGTATACATACCAGCATCTCCTTCAACTCCTGAACGGTGGCCCTCAAGCTATCCAGTTCCTGATGGACATGCCGGCCACTGGAGACGGAGGAAGTAACCGCCGGGGTGGAGTCCAACCTCATATGGGCCCTGCTGGGGCCCAATCCCCGGCCTCTCTCCCAACCTCCGTGGTGCCCTCCGTGTGCGGCGTCCAGAACTGGGGTCAGCAGCCTCGGATCGTTCTGTCCGGTAAAATCGATCCCCGAGGCCTGGGCCTGCTCAACCACCCGCTCCTACACCCACATTAAGCAGTAAAGTATAAGTATAAAATTTAAACTTGAACCTTCCAAAACTAAAATTTCAAATTTGGGTAGAAAAAATATTAACACTTACGCAGTACTCCTGGGTAGCGACGTCGGGACATCGAAGCTCGCCCGTGGCGGGATCTGTCGAGGTGCCGTGGACGGCAAGATATGCGGACAGCACGCTCGGTGTACCACCTGACGCCACGGTCCGAGCTGTCTGCAATATTAGAAAGTAACTCTTAATATTAGAAATATTAGAGAATAACTCTTAATATTGCAGAATATTAGAGAATAACTCTTAATTTACCGATAACTCCATGGCTCGAGTAATGTTCCTCGAGCCACCTGTGTAAGTGGGGCGACCCCTCTTCGCCGACTTCCTGTTCTCCGTATTCTGAGCGGCCTGTTTCTGCACAACGCATTAACATTTAGTTTTCTAATTAAGAAACACAAAGAAATAAATTATATCATAAATAATGAATTAAATTTAAAATACATACTCGTTTGCGTTCGGAGTCGAAATAAGCGCACAATATAGGCCATGTCTCTACGTCGACTCTCGCAAACGCCGGAGTAGATAGGAGGGCCGCTCTCTCTGCCTCGGGGGTCGCTATACATAGGGAGTAGCAGTCGGCCTTCAGCTCATTCCTGTTGTATCGGACCTTGGCCTGCATGTTCTTCATCAGGCCATTGTACAGAGCATGAAGGTCGAGCACCCTCCCCGGGTGATCAGGGTCGGCTACAGGCTGAAAATCGTAATCCAACTGAAAATACAAAAAAACATTGTTATTAGATTGCAAGTGTTAATAATAAATATATTGGATAGATCAAATGAAAATATATATTAATACATACCTGAGCCTGTTCAAAGAAGAGGGCGAATGAGCGCTGGTGCTGCTCGCCCCATTCAACGTGAAGTGGATAGTTCTTCACGATCCGGCTCTCGTCCCCCAAATACCGGCCGAACCTCTCGGCATGAGGACCGGTATAGCGATAGTCAAGGGTAAAAAATAGGGGGAATGCTGCCTCCCCCCTAGCTCTATCAGGCCTCAGCCTATGGGACTGATTCGGGCCTCGAGTCCCCCTCTGGGGGTGGAGAGGCCCTGCGTCTGCACGAAATATCAAGACAATCAATAATAAGACAAAGTTGTATTAAGAATTCAAGTGTGATATATACCTCCGGTGAATAGCGCACGAGCCTGGGCCCGAGCAGCAGCACGAGCGGGACGATAGTTCCTCCGGTGAGGAACAACCGGGGTCCCGGACGCATCCCCTCCAACTGTAAAATAAACATCGACGCTAAATCTCCATGAAGTTCATATTTATTCTATAGAGCATATGTAAAATAAATAAATATTTTAAATTTATTCATACTAACCTGCAGACGATGCGGAGGGTATGGAAGCGGCAGGAGTGGCCCCTGTGGAAGGTGTGGACGTACAACCTATAATTAGACAATTAAAAATAGATTTTATAAGTAATTGCAAAAAGAATGTGTAGATCAATAATATAACGTTCTAAATCAATATGCATGCACTATAGGACATGTAAACATACCCGCAGGTGCGGTGGTGTCACCACCTACAGCTAGACAATAATAAAAATTGCTAAGTAAGAGCAAAAGGAATGTGTATATTTATGATATAGCATTCTAAATCAATATACATACACTATATGATATATAAACATACCTGGAGGAGCGGGGGTGGCCTCTGTCCCAGATGTGGACGCATCACCAACAACTAGACAATCAAACATTGACAATATAAGTAATTTTTACATAAACATGCATGAATATCTGTAATATTACATTCAAAATGGATATGCGTGCAGTATACCTGGAGGTGTGGCCAAATCAACACGGAAGGAGGCATCCGAAGGGGTCTCCGATCTGGGTGCAAGATCGGCCCTCTGAAGCTCCCTACGGAGCTCTCCGGGCGGCAGAACCGCTCTGCCTCTGCCTCTGCCTCTGCCGCGGCTGGAGCTCCTACCGCCCCTCGCTGCTCCCGACATCGTCATCAAATCTAGATAAACGGTTCGTGGACGCATTAGACAATCATTAAAAGTATTGACTATATATGATCTAGAGCGTAAAATGTGAAGTAATAATATAACATTACTGATAACCTTTTTCGTTTCGTGGGCGCATCATACATATCTACTTGGATTTCATCGTCGATGTCATTTCTAACCCACGTAACTTCATGATCGGTCGAAGACAACCCGTCCTTCGAAACAGACGGTCGGAGCACTTTAAGCCTTCTCTCTTCTTCGTCCTCATCGCTGTCCTCGTATTCTGGGACATCGTAGACATCTCTAGGTTTCCATCGGCATACAACACTCCATCCCGGATGCTTCAAACACTGTGAGTAGTATACTTGGAACGCTTGGTTCGGAAAGATAAACGGATCGTCCTGACCGTAAAATCGAAGTGTGTTCACACTGGTCAATCCATATTCATCTTTCCAGGTCCCAAGACTGCTTCTCCACTTGTCTGTATCGGTTCGCGGATCGTACCAAGTACAGTGGAATATATAAAAGGGTTCTGATCGTCCGGGATAGTGGATGCCGAGTATACAATTTAAGTACCCATAGTAAATCACACCGTCCGATCCTACCGTCGCAATCCCACTATTCTGAGTGATTCTAGATGTTTCTATGTCCTTAACTTCGAATTTGTATCCAAGGACACCAAATCCTTTGTAATGTGCAACCTCCATACTAGGAAATTGAGCTAAACATCTTGAATCACTCTCAAATGATGCAGACAAGTTCGGATCGTGGATCTAACAAAACAAATTTTACGATAAATACATAACGATACAAGTTTAGATTAAAACCGATAGCAATAAAATGTAATTCGAATAACTTACATGCTCTGTGACCCAATCACAAAAATTATCCTGATGGTATTTTTCCAAACGCTCTTCGTTCCAATCAGGATGCCCCTCACGTACCTCGTTAAAATGAGTTCTGTTTTTGACAAATAATTGTGACATTAATATTATGTCATTTCATACACACAAACACAGATATAACAATTAATCCAAAAGAACTTACTCTCTAATTTGTTCAAGACATACGCAATTAAGCAAGAAAAACCGGTATATCTTGTTGATAAACATAGTGTCTACCCTCTTATACTCGGCTTTACCATATGGCCCGTCTTGAATTCTTCATGGTCGGTTAAGCCTTGTCTCAATGTTCTCGTCCAGATAGCGGGAACAAAATGTGGTTGCTTCATCAAGAAGATAACCTTGCATGATAGAACCCTCTGGTCGATTTTTATTGCGTATATACTTCTTAAGAGTGTAAAGGTACCTAATGAGAATATGTTGAATAAATAAACACGGGCATACATGACAAAAATAAATTTATAAATTGCGCGAAACGAAAAATTTAACGTACCTCTCGACGGGATACATCCATCGATATTGTACCGGTCCGGCTAATTTCGCCTCAGTTGCAAGATGAACCGTCAAGTGTATTATGATATCGAAGAATGACGGTGGGAAAATACGCTCAAACTTGCAAAGTATCAACGCAATAGAATTTTCTAGTTTATCCAGCGTCGCAACCTCCAGCGTTTTAGCACACAACTCCCTGAAAAAACAACATAGGTCGTTGATTACCAGACCAACCGAGTCGGGGAGAGAAGTCCTGAGGGCTAATGGAAGAAGGTGCTCCACGATAACATGGTGGTCATGACTTTTCAGCCCATCGATCTTGCCCTTCACAATTTTTATTTTCTTACTGAATGATCCTGAGAAGCCTGTGGGGACTTTCAAATCATGCAACACCTGCAGGAATCTTTTCTTCTCCGGTTGTGACATATGATAAGCGGCATTGGGAAGTACAAACTTGCCCGGTTTACCCGCTACCGGTTTAGGGTGCAGTTCACTTCTTATTCCCCACTCTTGTAGATCCATCCGGGCATTCATGTTGTCTTTCGATTTCCCGTCTTTACACAGAAGCAAGTTAAGTATGTGCTCTGATACTCCCTTCTCTATATGCATGACATCCAGACAATGATGCACTGAATTTGTAGACCAGTACGGAAGCTCGAAGAAAATGCTTAACTTGTTCCAATATTGTGGTTTGACCTGTCTCGTCGGATCCATTCCGAAGGTCACGTTATTGTAACCATCCCATTTAGCAGTCACGTCCTCTCCGGACAATGGGGATGGAGGCCCAAGAAGCTCCTGATGACCATCAAAGTGAACCGTGTCTAACCTATAGGGGTGGTCTGGAGGCAGAAAACGTCGATGGCCGCAATAACAAACCTTCCTGCTAAAATTCAAAAATTTTGATGTTGTGTGTTCATGGCAATGAGGACATGCTTTGTGACCATGTACGGATCAACCTGAAAGCATTCCATACGCAGGAAAGTCATTAATTGTCCACATTAAAGCCGCACGCAGTATGAAGGTTGTATTTGTGTTTGAATCATATGTCTCTACACCATCAATGAACAAAGTTTTCAGCTCCTCAATCAGAGGTCGGAGATAGACGTCGATATTGTTCCCCGGTGAGTTTGGTCCGTCGATAAGAAGAGGCATCATAAAGTATGATTGGTCCATAGCCAACCAAGGCGACAGATTATAAATTATCATTACAACGGGCCATGTACTGTGACTTCCAGCCATATAGTTGAATGGGCAGAAGCCATCGGCAGCCAGTCCGAGCCGGACATTGCGAGGATCGCTACTGAATATTGCGTGCCTCCTATCGAAATCCTTCCATGCCGGTGAATCTCTTGGATGGCTCATTTTTCCATTTTCGCTTGGAGGAGCACGGTGATGCCAAATCATTGCCTCGGCTGTTTTCTTGCACCTAAATAGCCTCTGTAGCCTCTGTGTTATGGGAAAATATCGTGCTATCTTCACAGGTATATCAGGCTTCTTATCAGAATCTTTCGGCTTATACCTGGCCTCTCCGCATGTTGGACACTCTTTCAAATCTGAATTCTCTTTCCGGTACAACACGCAATTTTTAGGACATGCTTGAATCTTCTCGCACTTTAGACCCAAATCAGACATCATTTTCTGGGCTTCGTACCAGCTTTCGGGCACATTATTTCCCGGAGGCATAGAATCTTTCAAGAACGAAAGAAGCATTGTGAATGACTTGTTGCTCCATCCATTTAGGCACTTAATTTGGAAAAGTTGGACGAACCATGAGAGGGTGAAATACTTCGCATTCTCATAAATTGGTTTCCTAGCATCATTCATGAAATTTTCATATTTATCCGCACGCGGTCCTTGATCGGAAGGAATGTCATCTTCGGTACGAATAGATTCACCTAGGGCAGCCTCTACCATATCCTCCATTTCTTCTGATGGAAATAAATTTCCGTATCCTGCCGTATTACCGAATTCTTCTTCTTCTCCTGCCGCATTATCGTGTTCTCCTTCTTCTACCGCAGTACTGCATTCTTCTTCTTCCCCGTGATATTTCCAAATTGAATAAAGTCTAGTAAACCCATATTTTACAATATGAAGCTCTGCCAATTCTACCTTCCGCCAGTACTTATTGCCACATCTATCACACGGACAGAGAATCTTCTCTATTATGATCTTATTATGTGCTCGTGCAAATTCAAGGAAAGCAGCAACTCCTGCGACAAACTTAGGTTGCATACGTTGTTTCCAATCCACATACATCCAGTCCTTAACTCTGACGTACTCATGGGCCATGTTAGACTGAATAACATATAAATTGTAGGTTATACTGACTATATTGAGAAATATAATAATGGGATAGTTACTGACAAAGAAGAAAATTCATGTATATGCTTTGTGTGTGCGTTTGTCGTTGAAAAGAATAAATTATCGCACGTTATGTTGACCGATAGACGGGGACTAAGTGGCGCTTTTAGTTTCATATATGGGTATCGATGGGAATATGAAGGTTTCATATTATCATATATTGGTTTTAACCCGAACATCTCGAGTCGCTCTCTGATTATGCGTTTGTATGTATGTGTTCCGGCTGTCGGGGGTAGGCTTCTATCCCATTAAGAATGTATAGAGCGAACGCCCATCACTTGTGCTTTCAACCGTTTCGAGTAAATTTCGGCAGCACCTCCCCGCTGTTCTCCGAGTACACTGTAATAGAATAGATAATCATTTCAAAGCTGTGAAACACGTTGAAATGAACATCTAATCTATCTTTGTACATGGAGAACCAGCGGAAAGGTACCGACGAAATATCTCGAAACGGATGAAAACACAAGTGAATGAAGGCGTTTGCTTTATACATTCTTAACTTGTCCACACGGGACAAATCTATGGGTTACCATACGATTGAATTTTCTCGTCGCGTAGACTATACGACGGTTGTTAGTATCGAGCTATACTGTCCGATATTTAACAACCTTCGTATAGTTCTAGGTCACGACGAGCATCGCACGTATGTTAACCGATAGACGGGGACTAAGTGGCGCTTTTAGTTTCATATACGGGTATCGATGGGAATATGAAGGTTTCATATCATCATCGAGTATCATATATTGGTTTTAACCCGAACATCTCGAGTCGCTCTCTGATTATGCGTTTGTATGTATGTGTTCCGGCTGTCGGGGGTAGGCTTCTATCCCATTAAGAATGTATAGAGCGAACGCCCATCACTTGTGCTTTCAACCGTTTCGAGTAAATTTCGGCAGCACCTCCCCGCTGTTCTCCGAGTACACTGTAATAGAATAGATAATCATTTCAAAGCTATGAAACACGTTGAAATGAACATCTAATCTATCTTTGTACACGGAGAACCAGCGGAAAGGTACCGACGAAATATCTCGAAACGGATGAAAACACAAGTGAATGAAGGCGTTTGCTTTATACATTCTTAACTTGTCCACACGGGACAAATCTATGGGTTACCATACGATTGAATTTTCTCGTCGCGCAGACTATACGACGGTTGTTAGTATCGAGCTATACTGTCCGATATTTAACAACCTTCGTATAGTTCTAGGTCACGACGAGCATCGCACGTATGTTAACCGATAGACGGGGACTAAGTGGCGCTTTAGTTTCATATACGGGTATCGATGGGAATATGAAGGTTTCATATCATCATCGAGTATCATATATTGGTTTTAACCCGAACATCTCGAGTCGCTCTCTGATTATGCGTTTGTATGTATGTGTTCCGGCTGTCGGGGGTAGGATTCTATCCCATTAAGAAAAAATGTAGTGTATTTCGCTGTGAGAGACTCTTCAAAGAAATGGAGGAAGAAGCACTAAAGAAAAAAGAGAGAAAAATAAGAATATAAAGTTGAAACTAAACTTGAGCTATCCGCTGAAATCATAAAGCATAGGAATATATTTTTCTTCCCATGCAACTTGTGATTAGAGTTCACATATTAAGAATATTCCTTTGATTATATGACTTCAAATGTTTTAAATTTATTCCATTTATTCTTGACTTTTTCATAAACACTAGTTATATATTTGATTATCATCTTGATATCGGTCTAATCTATCCTTTAACTTTCATATGAATATATTTCTAAAAATAAATAGAATGAAGATATAGAGATATAAATGGTTGCAATTATCTATGGAGGAATAAACTAAGTAATTTCCCTTATTCGTTTACTAAAGTATATCTTATATATCCTTATAGAGAAATCAAATTTCATTTTATTTCTATAAACTAATTTATCTATTTTTAGTTTTGAATCTCCTTAGTTACATTCTCATTTAGGTTTTGACGCTTGCAACTAAACGTGATGATATTTAAAAAGAACACCCAAATATTCAATTCTCTTGGCCGTTATTCCATAACATCTGTTTTACCTATATCATTTCTTGCATTAAGTACGATATATATATATATATATATCTCTATCATTTCCTTATATCGATCTCATCTTTCAAATGATTAATTAAACGATTTATTCTTATTATGTTTACTTGATTACTTGCGATGTTCACATTGAAATTTTATCCATCCACCTACATATTCACATTGCGATCTGCTCTCCCTTATCTTTCCTTTATTTTTAATTTACTGTAATTCATTCCTTAATTTCCCATATGGTTATTTTCTATCTTGGGTTGCTAAAATCTTTGTTTCACTGTCTTAGCAAAAAATTTAGAAGGTTAATTATTGCCTTTTCTTTAATATTTCCGACTTTATTTATGGTTCAAAATGTTTTGATCATTATATTCCGGTTGGCTCTATTCCTGAAATTGTTTTAATATTTTTGAAACCAAAAAACCATATGATGTTTTCCAAAGTAATCCTACCCCAGCCCCAACCCTAACCCCAGCCCACCGTAACCCTACCCCAGCCCCATAGTAACCCTAACCCCAGCCCCACCGTAACCCTAACCCCAGCCCCACCCCAGCAGCAGCCGAACCCCAACCCTAACCCTATCCCGACCCCGACCCCGACCGCCATCGCGCCCCTGCCCAAACCCAACTCTCGCGCGCGCAACCCAGACCCAGCCATGAATAATCCAAAAATGCTTTAATTTACCTCGAGATTTATACCTGAACGGGTGCGCTGGTAGGCTGGAGCGACGACGGTGTCGAATTGGCGAAGAAACCGGCGGTGGCGACGACGGTGGCGACGAAAACGGCGGTGGCGACGACGGTGGCGACGAAATCGACGGTGGCGACGACGGTGGCGACTCTGCCCAACGACGGTGGTGACGCGAGGGTGGCGATTTAGGGTTTTTCGCGCGCGTTTGAGGGAGAGAGAGAAAATGAGCGTAGGCTTTTCGATCTGGCTTTGTTTTAAAACGATATTTACTTGCCCCTACGGATATATCCGTAGGTCCTTTGTTTGCGCCACCGTAGGGGCAAACACCAAATTAAGAATTAATTTTTTTATTCTTGAACGTCAGAGCCCGTAGGGGCAACCCTTTAGCCCTACGGAGTAATCCGTAGGGCCAAGTAAAATCTGCCCCAACGGATAATTCCATCCGTAGGGGCAACCCCCTATTTTACTAGTGTATATACCGCAAATATCCTACCCTCTCAAACCAAGCTTCATCCATATAATTTATCTCTTCTAAAGAAATGGTTCTAAAGGCATGCCTAGTTCTCACTACAGTTTTTGCATCCCTTCTCATTGCCAATGCTGCAGACCCTGACATCACTGCAGACTTCATAGTTCCGAATGGAATCACACCCGATGCAAGCTTCTTCACCTTCAGGGGGATGAAGCAGTCCCTTTGGGGTGCACCCAAAGATGTTCCATTCAAGGTGACCAAAGCTAGCAAGGTTGAGTTCCCGGCACTTGATGGACAAAGTGTATCCTACTCTGTGCTTCAATTTGCTCCCAATGGCATCAACACGCCCCATATCCATCCACGCTCTGCCGAGCTCTTGCTTGTTATCCAAGGATGGCTTGAAGTTGGTTTCGTTGATTCAAACAATAAGCTTTTTACCCAGGTGCTTCATGCCGGTGACATGTTTGTGTTTCCTAAGGGTTTGGTACACTTTCAAGTGAACAGAGATGCTAGGTACCCGGCTGTTGCTCTCTCTGCATTTGGCAGCGCAGATGCTGGCTTAATATCTCTCCCTAAGACATTGTTTGGCAGTGGAATCAACAAAGAGGTGATGGCAAAATCATTCAAGACTGACACCCAGACCATTGACAAGCTTGTTTGGGCTGCTACCTCAAATTGATTTGAAAATATTGAATTATTCATTTGTCTATTTATGTTTATGTGTTACGTATTGCATCTGATCTGTTATTTTGTTAATGAAGTTGTGATTTATTCAAAGCAAAGTTCAATCCAATGCAACCTTCAATTCTAGTAGATATTTCTTTTTTCAATGTAATTATAAACAATGAAGAGGTTACTTCAATCATGTCAGTTTTATATTGTTTTACTGCTAGAGAATCTGACAATGGGAGCTTTGAGGGGGAAGCGCCACCGATAATGTCTTTATTTTTTCTTTTTGGGTTGGAAATCAACCCCCTTCACGGATCGGACTTGCTACCTCTTACATTGGAGAGGAAATTAGTACCAATTGAGCTAAGCCCAGTTGGTCACCACCTAGAATGTCATTTGGCTTAACTACAGTGAGGGACTTTAAAAGAAATGTGGGTGATATAATAATAAGCATCGATCTATGCCTTTTCCATACAAAATGGGATAGGCTATGAGGCAAATCATCACAAAATATTTGCAAGTCATGAAACCGGTTCTCAACCTAACATTAATCCTCTCTTAATTAGTACTAAACCCATGATTATGAAAACATTTAGAAAGGGGTTTGCTATAATCTTAAATGGCCAGTTGACATCGTCCAAATTCTTCTAGACTATGGAAGAAGTGTACAAAGAGAAAGAATTGAACTTGAATCAAGCTCATAAAAGCGTATCAATGATTATCAATTGAGCAGAGGTTAACTTGTGCAAACTCGTCTCTGAATCTGAATTAGGTGCAGTTCTAGCAACTTTTACTAATCTCATAAACTTGAAAAGGATTTGTGACCCAAGGTTACCTAAAATGAGGAACATGACAGTATGTGGTATGCTACTAGGTATGGAATGAGGTATGATAGGGATAGGCTTCTTCGGAACGTTGCGTGGAACGAATTATGATACGCGATGGAACAAATTGCTACTTGAACGATTAAGATATTATTATTATCTATTTTCAATACTTAAACAACTACTTTTTCATTATTAATATGCAATGAGAATATGTCCATGTTGTAATTCAAGACCTACTTTTAAAATTAAAATGCACTGAAAACATGTTCGTGTAGTAATTCTTCTTCGGAACGCCAAATTTAGTGTGTTGAACAGAAAGGGTTCCACATTTCAGATCAAAAGTTCACGAATGGAATACGTAGGGGTTAAATACTTTTTGGGTAACTAAGCTTTGATCCTCCTTAGCCATCTATTTATGAGCAGATGGCTCCAATTTCAACAGTTAGCTAAAATATAAACAACATCCAGATTTATCAAATTTATGACTCTTTGAGATGCACGAGCAGAATGCATAATAATGCCTATTAGACCCATTTTAATGACTTTTTAATTGGATATAACCATTAGAAACTATTACCTTTTCCTTTTTCCTCCAACAACTCATCACTGATCGCTACATCTTTGTCGATGATACACATTTTTTTAGAAATACAAGTTACAAATGCAGGCTTAACTTCTTATGCAACTTCTCGGAACCGTGTCGAGTTTTTGAAGGTTGACTGTGTCTTCATTTCTTCGGCCATTCCAACAATTGGACCCAGTCCGAACCAATACCATCCTTAACAACAGAAATGGTTCTTTATTACCACATAAAAGGCGCCTCAACACTTATATCATTGGATTCTAATCCCGATTGCAACACACCATAACTAACTTGGATTATTCATGAATCTTAATTAGTTATCGGAATAATTAATTATAGTAATATTTGAATTGCCTATCTGTAGGACACGGAACAAGTACAATCTAAATACTAACGAACAAAATATTACATTGGATGGCATTTTAGTCTAGGTCCTACCTCAAATGCTTCTCTTGTACTGGAAAAATAATTTCTAGCTGCTACTTATTATCTTAAAAATTGTCACGCCCGCTTCCCAAAAAACGGAAATACGGAGAGTAACGAAGGACAACCATGCTACCTATGGTAAGGAAAGATCCTTCCATAGTCACATAAAGTCTGTCTAGCTATACTTGTCAAGATAATGTCCAAAACAGAATAGATAACACTGATAATCATGCTGCAATGAAACTACAAAGAATACTAGTAATAGGTTCATAAGATAAAAAGAGGCAAAAATAAGGTTATGATACAATAGATCCAAAATAATACAAAAATCAGAAAAGACACATGAATCCTAATGTCCCGCAATGGCACACATGCTAAAAAGAAAAGAAATAAACCGACGGATTACTGGTCTTCTGCAAACTCCTGGTAATCGCTCTGATCCTGCTTGGCCTGAAAATCCATCTCTAAACTTGAGATGTCAGATGATCCCAGCAAGTGCTCAATAAAAAAGTGTGTGTATATATGTGGTGTGATAGCATGAATATGTGAGTGTAGTGAAATCCATGTGCACATATTTATAAATAAATATGGATATGGTAATAATATGAAACAGACATGTAAACAAGTTAACTCGGTCGAGTTATAACCTAACCGATCACTAAAAGATAATCTATCCTATCGTGAGTTCGAGTGTGTGCATCAACCTCTGCAGAAGTATTCCTAACCCAAGGGTAGGGCTCCATAGGCAAGGAAACATGGGCCCAACTGTGGAATGAACAAGCGATCAATATAGCCCGGTACGAGGTGCTGGCATGGGACTCGTGAGATCCTGTTATACGAACGCACACTTAAACTACCCCAACACCCCGCGTATTCATATCTAATATGATAATAACTAAATCACTAATTAAGAATGCCGAATAAACTGGAACTTGTAATATCATATTAATTGTATAAAAAGGAAATTTGTAAACAGTATAGATTGTGTCCTGCCATGTAATTCATCATTCTAATTAGAGATCTCGTTTTAATATGAGTAGACTGGAACAATGAATAATCATGACATGTCAAGTACAATAGTCATAATATGATAGTGTCCATAAACAAGAATAGCATGTTAAAGCTGCTCAAGCATGTCGACAATAATAGTAAAATGTTAAATATAGACGATTCGATATGATAAATTCAAAAATGTAAACAAGACTCAACAAAAATATGCAAGTATCTATATTTAACATCCGGGTTTATTTATTGAAAGGAATAATAAACTGAAATAGGTTTTAAAGGTGTTGGGGTCAAAAATTACACCCCGGTTGACCAAGTCAAAATCAAAGTCAACCCCGAGCCAGGTGGGCCCAAGTCCAGGTCAAGACCGAGCATGGAAGGGACCGGCCCCATGAGAAAAAGAATGAAGGCATAAATTAGTTTAATATAATTTTTTTTTAAAAATAAATGTATGTAAAATGGGCAAAAAATCAAAATTTTGTAAATCTCATGACTTATGTGCAAAAAAGAGATAAACAGATAAGGTATTGGGTGGCACAAGTGCCATTTGGCAAAGCTCAAGGGGCTATGTGTAAAGTGTGTAGCCTATAAAGGCAAATATGATGAAAAAATCAAGGACAACTTTTCATTCTCTCAAAATTCTAGGGTTTCTTTGCCTCCTCCTTCCTCAAGGTCTTAAACCTTCTTCTTCTTTTTTGAATTAAATCAAGAGTTTAACTCATCCTCTCCCAAAAAGAACTAGTTTTTCACCATAAAACCCATGAAGGAGAGCTCAGATCTCCAATCAAATCCCTAAAAGAGAAGATTTTTAAGTCTCACCCCTTTCCCCAAGATCCAGCCAACCGAGAGGAGAAGAAAGGAGACCCATCTCCCAAAATCCCACTTTAGGAAAATCGAAGGCTCAAAAGAAGATCCAGTGCTCAAGGGAGAAGAAAGGGGTCCCATTTGACCATCTCCGAAAATCTTCGAGGAGTTCAACTCCAAAATCCACATCCTCAAAGGAGTTTAACTCCACATCCAGACCTTTTAGGAATTTAACTCCAAATCCAAGCCTTTTAGGAGTTTAACTCCAAATCCAAATCTTTTGGGAGTTTGACTCCAAATTTATACCTAATTCCTGTTTAGGTTTTCAACTCCAAAGCCCATCGGGAGTTCAACTCCCCGCCCAGGGGCTATGCCCCTTTCTCTACTGGTGTTTTCAGCGGTCGCGTGCCGCGCACGTAACCCTGTTCCCTTCCGAACGGCGGCCTGGACGTTAGGGGCGTCCGTGCCTTGGGTTCGGGACAGATGCTATTTGGTTTTACCCGTCTACCTCTCCGAAGATGCCAAGTTGATTTATGGCACCTTGTATCGGAGGTTTAGACGGATGCGGCCGATGTAGCAGACTTCGTCAGATTCCCCCTCAGGGTGAGGGGTTTTTGATTGTGGGGACGCTCTTCCCTGCAGGTGCAAGCCCCTGCAGTTAATTACGCTACCGCATCGCAGTAACAACTTTCTCCTTCTCCAGAATTTCACTTCGTGTCGTATGTGTTTGTTTTATTTGTGGTTGCCGTGGATTGTATACGGAGACTGAGTAATGCCGTCGCCCGTAGGGCGTGGATTAGTCCAAATCCGTATTTACTAAGATTTGGGTTTGATGTTTTTAGTTTAAGGATGCATTAGTCGCGTTGCGACTAAGATCAACTTAAACGTTCGTTAAGGACACGTTAGTCCTGTTTTAGACTAAGATCCACTTAACGTAGTGATTAATTTAATGTATGGCCATCGGGACTCGTCACCTCTTTGACGTCGTTGAGGAATTACAACGGCGGATGTCAAAGGAGTTCGGAGATGTACCCTCGAACCAGAGTTGATTGGGAGTTTTATAATCCATTTGAATGTTTAAGGATACGTTAGCCGTGTTTGGGGCTAAGATCAACTTAAACGGGACCGTTTAGATCCGGCAAAAGAGCGTTTGGAAGCTCTGTTGTTCCAGTTTAAGGACGTGGTGGTCCGTCGCCAGTTTAAGGACGTAGTGGTCCATATTCCAGTTTAGGGACGTGTTGGTCCATCGCCAATTTAGGGACGTGGTGGTCCGATATTAGTTTAGGGACGTTTCGGTCCATCATTAGTTTAGGGACGTTTCGGTCCGTCATTAGTTTAGGGACGTTTCGGTCCGTTATTAGTTTAAGGACGTTTCGGTCCACGAATTTAAGGACCCCGTAGTCCATATCGATGTGTGGTCGTTGGGACCCGTCACCTCTTTGACGTCGTTGAGGAATTACAACGACGGATGTCAAAGGAGTTCGGAGATGTATCCTCGAACCGGATGTAAATTGATTTAGAAGAGCAATTTTGCTCAGTCAATTTAATTTAAGGACTTATGACCAAAATTGGGCTAAGTCCAGCTCAACATTTCCTTTGCTTTTGCGTTGCATTTTTCTTTTATTTAGGCTCTACCCACAAAAGATACCGAGTATCAATTTATTTTGGGCTCTGTCCATTTGTAGATGATGCAAAGTATCTACCTTGTTTGGGTTCTGCCCCTTTTAAAATGCATAACATTCTTATTATTTTGTTTGGGCTCTGCCCATTTATAAATGATGCAGAGCATCTGTTCTGGTTTGGGCTCTGCCCCCCCTTAAAATAATGCATTGCATTTTATTAAGCCTGTTAGGCCTTCTTTTAATTGGGCTTGGCCCTTTTTGCAAGCAATACAATGCATCTGCGCTTTGCGCTAAGTAATGAGCGCAAGCTCATATGGTGATGACACGTGTCGTGCTCTGGTGAGCGCAAGCGCACTAGCGCAGTGCGCTGCGCTGTTGCGATGCTGACACGTGGCGCGCTCTCTGCGAGTTGCGCCAATTCCAGAGAGCAAAGCTCTATTTTAAGGGCACTTAGCGCAAGTGGTTCTATAGCCGACACGTGGCGCTCTCTTAAGAGCGCAACGGCGCAGTTTGGAAGTGCAAAGCACTAAGAATCTTTTAGATTCAAGAAGGGAAGTGCAAAGCACTGTTTAATTTCTTGATCCGAATTAGATCAAAGAAAAAATAAATTTTTCTTTATTTGAAGAACCAGAGGTTCATAAAAAAGTGCAAAGCACTATTATTATTATTATTATTATTATTATTATTATTTATTGTTTTTTTTAAAGAACCAGGGGTTCATAAGAAGTGCAAAGCACTGTTTATTATGTAAAGATCATTGATCTTGTTTTCAGATCGATGATCTATTAGAAGGAACTTCTTCTACTTCATGAAGGTTTTTTTTACCTTTTCTTGAAATCTTCAGAGTTCTCTCTGTTTAAAGTTTCTTGAGTTCTCAAAAAATGTTCATGCTCTTGAATGAGGACTGGGGTCCTATTTATAGTGCTCACAAACTTGTTGAATTTGTTAACAAGATCTTTTCTGAATGATTTTGGGAATTTTTCCACCAATGGATCTCTGATCCAAAGGCAGAAGAAAATCTTCTGGTTTTGGAAAGAACAGAAAAGATTTCATAAAATCTTAATTTAGTTTGGCGCAGGCGCCCCAGCGCATGACACGTGTCGCGCAGCACAGAGCGCAGCGCAAGTGAGCTAGCGCATCTGCGCTGACACGTGTCGCGCAGCGCAGAGTGCAGCGCAACTGTGCTGGCGCATCTGCGCTGACACGCGTCGCGCAGCGCAGAGCGCAGTGCAGCTGAAGCGTTGCTTCCTTTAAACAGAGCTTTGCTCTGATTGGGTGCGCTTTCTTGGGTGCTGCGCCGACGTATTAGCGCCAGACACGCGGTGCGTTGCGCCCAGCGCAGAGGATCTGAAGCGTTGCTTCACCTGAGATATCTTTTCATCTCCCTTTTCCAAGTCAAACTTGTATTTCCAAGATTTTGATTTCCCGGATCTTGGAAATAATTCCATTGCGCACAGAATCTTTTGTGCTTGGGTCTATATATAGTTCAAGGCCGAGCCTTTTCTTCTCTCATCTCCAGGGAACTTTTTCGATCATGGCTTGCAACCGCCCTCATGCCCGCCGACAACCATGGGAGGTGCCAATTCGGGACATCGTTCCCCGTTTTGCTGCGCGCCTGGTGGACCCTTCTCTCTCGGACGAGCAATGCGATGCCGCCATGCACGAGCTTTTGACTCGTGTGGGGTCTCCTCTCCCTCCGAATTCCGTTTGGCTTCGGATGATCCTTGCCTCGGTGCTCGCCGACATCCCCCCTCCTCCAGCAGAGATGTCCTCGGCGATGCTGGATGCCGCCGAGGATAAGATTGAGTGCTTTCTCGAAGCGCACTTGATCACCAAAGCCCTGAGGGACTTCTCCATCCACTTGCTGAGCCAGATACGGGCTCGTTGGGTTGTCATCGCTACTTTTTCCCAGGAGTCCGGCATCGACCGTTGGACGACTACCCCTCAGGAGGATCGCCGTTTCGACGTGATGGAGAAGACGGAGAGGGAGCTGAATAATCTTCTTTTTCTTTTTGCAAACCCTTGTCTTTCCGATCCCGTATTCGGTGATCTTTTTTAAATGTAATAACAATAATAATGAACAAGCATTTTCCTTTTTAATCGAACATTTCATTATCTGTTAAAGGTTCTTTTATTTTAGTTCTTGTTGTGCTTGTGCATTGTATGATTTAATTTGCATGTGATTCTTGCCAGGATGAATTGCCTTTGGTGTTTAGCCTCTTTCATGAAGCGGTGCTTTACTTTTCAGTTTTAGAAATAGAGCTTCGTTCTGATCGGGGGAAACAAACCCGTTGGTGCTCAGGGCCCATACGCAGGGCATATGACCCGCTGGTGCCCAGCGCTCGCACGCCCCTCACGTGACCC
This sequence comes from Agapanthus africanus, assembly GCA_030015575.1. Taxonomy (NCBI): domain Eukaryota; kingdom Viridiplantae; phylum Streptophyta; class Magnoliopsida; order Asparagales; family Amaryllidaceae; genus Agapanthus; species Agapanthus africanus. The sequence goes on from CM057341.1 coordinate 139,190,628, forward strand.
GCAGACGCCCAGCGCCCGCGTGCCTAGCATGTGGCCCGTGGACGCCCAACGTCCGCGCGCCACTCATGCGTCCTTAGTGCGCTTCTCACCCCTCTTTTTTTCTCTTGCTCCCCACTAAAAATACCTGTCCCGTTAGAAAAAATTTCTGACGGGGCGCTACCCCGCACCCCGTAAGGGGGTTGATAGCCCCCTTGACCCCCAGCCTGCTATCCGAGTAGCGGGACTCCCGTAAACTCTGCGAGGCCTCCGACATATCCAAACCCCTTCAAAACACAACACATGCACATGGCACATTGAGTTCGCATGACCAATTTGACCCGTCAATCGGAGGTTCTCTCGCTCTTAAAGCGACGGGTAATTAACGGCAGCTTAGTCCGCGGCTGCCGGAGATTCGAATCCCCACGATCAATAAACCCCGGCCTACCTTACGCAGGGGAATCTGTATACGCCTGACAAGCGACGCGTATTCCCATCTCAATAGGGTGACGAAATACACCCTACAGATTCTGGTAAGCCTGATAGGACATTTCTCTCCTCCCATATCTTGAGTCAAGCATTCATGCAAACTAACATATATACCGATGTTTGTACTAAAATAATGCTTTTCCGTGCAGCAATCAACTTTCAACAACGATGTCTCCCAAGATGAGCTTCGATTCTGACGCGTCCCTGATTCCCTACATGGTCAAGATCAATTCCCGCATGGTTCTCCCCTGCGAGTCTCAACCGGCAATGGGAGGAGCCACCTCGTCAATTTGGTTCCGTCATCATCTACCCGGCCGGAAGCGCTCATTTGGCGGAGGTTCCGGCAAACCAAGCAGCTAAACTGACCTCAAGGGGCAAGAGGTCGAACGTTGTGGTTGCCAAAGCATCCCATCCCAAATGCAAATCCGTATTCGAACGGCTTCCACTGTTCCGACTGGGGGGCAAGGCCGTCAACACCAATGGAGCTATAAAGTATCTCCAGCAAGCTCAGACGGTGCCTTTGACAATCGCGCGAGCAGGCGTATTTTCTGGACTCTCTATCAACCGGTCTACGACGTCTTCCCGAAGGGCCGAAACTTGCCAAGTGCTCAAAACGGAAAAATTGAAGCAGAAGCGGCTCAGATATAGAGCCAACAAAAAGGCCAGGGCTCTGGCCAAGTTGAACCTTGTGAGGTTCCAAGAACAGGGTTATCCCGCAACGACAGCTGAGTCGGCCATAAAAGTCAGCAATTTCTTCGAACCTTTGAAGTGGGTTTAGAAAAACGCCATGACCGCTAAAATCAAGAAGACAACAACCCGAACGAATATACAAAAATACGTGTTCCAGCCCCAACATAGAAAGCATGACACCGTCTCTTCAAGAGTCTATCAAGCACTCTATGCCGCGCGAAAGCAGCGGGGCAAGGCCAGAAAAGAAGCACTAGCCCCACTCAAGAACCCGGTCGGGCCAGCCGTCTTCAATCAATTGTCCATTCCCGAAATAGAAAGACCACGACAACTGTCTGCAAAATCAGCTACCAATAATAAAAAGACGGCTGGATATGTTATTCATATGGTCTATATGGCGGGCACGCGTCCCTGCGACAACTTGCGCAGCAAAAGTAAGAATGGGGTCACCACATCCCAAGCCCAATCTGGCTTGAATGTGGTTGCCATTTTCCAAGATCAGCCGCCTTCGCTGGATGATGAAAACCCTCTCGAGAAGTTTATTACCATGCAAAGTGTTACTATATTATATGTAGATTCGTTCTTTTAAAATATTGGTTTGATTGCGATATACTTCTCCTTGTCGAAATATGGTGATATATATATAACCAGAATAACAGTAAAATGAAGACTATTGATAGGTACCAAAAGGAGTATCTAATCTATGTAAATCAAGAATGCAAGTAATTAATTATTATGATTCCGATGCTAATCAAATTAGTTTTAGTTTTTTTTTGTGACTAGATTATGGATTTATGCATAATAACGGTTTTTTAACAAGATTTCTTTTTGTGTTACAGGGAAATAGATCTCTGGAGTGTAAAAAATTCGACGCCAATTCAGAGAGGGAAAAAAATGATACTAGAAGCAGCAGCAGAAGAAGAAGAAGAAGAAGAAGAAGAAAGGTATGATATGATCGCTCACCAAGTAGCCGAACGAGATGCTTATGCCAGAGCCGGTTGATAATACTAACTTCAGCCAAGAAATCGCCCTGCCCCTTCATATTTCCCCTTGAAAACTTCTTCACTGCAACCTCGATATCCTCTCCTGGGATCACACCCCTTGAAAACTAGGCCATGAAGAAAATCTTATTAAGATCTGATTTAATTATGATGTTCTGTTCTGTTGTGCGGGAAAAAACGTTTCGCTGGATGATGAAAACCCTCTCGAGAAGGCTGATAGGCAGAAAGACCCCAACAAGTACTCAACGTAAAATTGTGTATATGATGTGATAATAAGAATATGTGAGTGTAGTGAAGCCCGTGTGCGCATGTTTATAAATACATATGGATATAGTAATAATATGAAATGGACATGTAAACGGGTCAAGTCGGTTAAGTCATAACCTAACTGATCACTAAAAGGTAAACTAACCTATCATTAGTTCGAGTGTGTGTCAACATGTGCAAGAGTATTCCTAACTTAAGGGTAGGGCCCTAGGGGCTAGGAAACACATGCCCAAATGTGGAATGAACAAGCGACCGATATAGTCCGGTACGAGCTGTAGAAACAAGCGACGGATATAGCCAAGTATGAGCTATAATAACATGCGACCGATATAGTCCGGTATGAGCTGTAATAAAATGCGACCGATATAGCCATGTACGAGCTGCAGGCATGAGACTCCTGAGATCCTGTTGTACGAACACACACTCAAACTACCTCAACTTCCCGCGTATTCGTATCTAATATGGTAATAACTAAATCACTAATTAAGAATGCTGAATAGACTGGAACTTGTAATATCATGTTATTTGTATAGAAATGATACTTGTAAACAATGGGTTGTGTCATGGCATATAGTTCGGCATTCTAATTAGAGATCTCGTTTTTAAATAAATGGACTGGAGTAACGAAAGATCATGGCATGTCAAATATGGTCGTTTTAGGTAATAGTAATCGCATGTAAAGGGTGTACAAGCTTGTGAATAGTATAAGTCTCAAATGTTATTTATATCATTATGTTAACCAAAATATAGATATATTATTTATATTTTCTTGATCACAGACTGGCGGGTAAGATAAAAATGTATATATTAAGGATAGATTAACAACTTTCAAACTCTATTTGTATTTCATTATATCTATTTCTATCACTTTACTGTATATGAGTCTATATAATAACGATATAAAATTTGAGAACTAACACAGTTTTACCGAACAGTGCAGGTTAAAGATATATTCGAGGGATCGCCGATGTTACATCGACTAAAAAGAAAATCAAGAATACTTGCCTTGGCGATGAAAACACGACGATCACAATAATACGAAGCAACGGACGATCGCAGTTTCGATTTTACTTATTCTCATGCCAAAAGATATGCTACAATAGATTTATGGTTAAACCAACAACAAATAGTGTTAGGAAAAAATATATTTGCAAACTAGATAAAATACCAATAGAAGTCTAAAGATTTTATTATATTAAGAAGATATAATTGTTGATTAGATAGGAAAATTATATATATATATATATATATATTTGTTGCCACTGACGAATTAACATATATTACTTAAAGCTGAAGATTATCATATCAAAATTATATACGCCAAAAGATAATATAAACGTATTAGCAACCAGCCATAAAGAAATTCTAAAATTATAAGAATAGTTTTATTAATGAAAAAAATAATATTATGGTAAATCTAAAAATTGCTGTATCCAAACTAGGGTGTTACATTCTACTCACCTTACAAGAAATTTCGTCCTCGAAATTGGAAGGACGAACTATAAGATTAAAGAAACAGATGAGGGTACTTTTGACGAATCTCGTCCTCACGCTCCCAAATGGATTCTTCGCGTGAACGTCCGTCCCAAGATACAAGAACCAAAAGAATGATATTTTTCCTCAACATTTTCTCTCTACGGCCGACTTTGGCTATAGATTGTTCTTCATACGAGAAGTTGGTGCTCAAGGTTAATTCAGAGTGATCGAGAACATGACTGTCATCGCGAACATACCGACGTAACTGAGACACATGGAATACATCATGTACACCATCCAAAGAGGGTGGTAAAGCCAATCTGTATGCCACTACTTTAACGCGCTCCACAATCTCGAATGGTCCGATAAATCGGGGACTGAGTTTCCCACGACTACCGAATTTAATCACTCTTCGAGTCAGCGAAATTTTAAGGAACACATGGTCTCCTACACCAAACTCTAGAGGTGTTCGACTAGTATCTGTGTGACTCTTCTGGCGATCTTGTACTACTTTAATATTGTTTCTGATTCACTGAACCTTATCGACGGTTTGGGTTATGAGCTCCGATCCTGGCAATTTTCGCTCTCCCACATCATCCCAGCAAAGTGGGGAACGACACTTGCGCCCGTAAAGTGCCTCGAACGGGGCCATCTGAATACTCGCCTGGTAGCTATTATTATAAGAGAATTCCACCAAGTGTAGGTGATCCTTCCACGATCCTTTGAAATATAGCATACAAGCTCTCAACATATCTTCTAATATCTGTATCGTACCCTCAGACTGTCCGTTTGTCTGAGGGTGGTAAGCCGTCAATTGAGTCGAGTGTCCAAGCTCTCTTACAAGCTTCTCCAAAAATGTGAGAGGAACCTTGTGTCTCTTTCTGATACGATATTGATAAGCAATCCATGTAACCTCACAATCTCTTGCATATATTTCTTTGCCAACGTCTCCGTCGAATGTCCCATTTGAAAGGGTAGAAAATGGGTTGCCTTTGCGAGACGGTCGACGATGACCTAAATAGCATTATTGCCCTTGGGACTCCGCGGTAAAGTCGTCACGAAATCCATAGTAATGTGTTCCCACTTCCACTGAGGAATGGGAAGTGGTTGCAAAAGACCAGCCACTCGCCGTTGTTCGGTCTTCACCTGCTGACACACTAAGCTTTTCGACATATAGCGGGCAATCTCCCTCTTCATGTCATTCCACCAAAAGTTTTGTCTAACATCCCTATATATCTTGGTGCCACCCGAATGCACCGAATAGGCTGTACTGTGCGCTTCCTTCAATACTTCTTCTCGAACTTCGCCCTTTGGCACGCATAACCGACTGCCGTATCTTAACGAACCATCTTCGTGTATCAATAAGTCTGTCCTCAATCCGGCCTCTACAATTACGAGTCTCTAGCCTGTGCAGCTTTAATACAATATACTAATGAAGACTCCACTTGTAGCTGCTAATAATGACCGAATGTTTTACCCCCTCCAAATCAAGTCTCCGAAACCGATCAAGGATATCCTTCTGACTAGTTAACAATATCGCTGTTGGTCTCCGGCTGAGAGCATCCGGTACCACATTTACCTTCCCGGGTTGATGTTGCAAATCAAGATTATAATCGTCCATAAACTCCAACCACCTGTGCTGTCTTATATTTAGCTCCTTCTACGTGAACACATATTTCAAGCTCTTATCATCTGTATAGACTACAACCCGCTCTCCCAAAAGATAATGCCTCCAAATCTTTAAAGAAAATATAACTGCGGCCAACTCTAAATTGTGGGTCAGGTAATTCTTCTCATGCGTTGTAATACCCTAGTTCATTCATACCAGTTTTATTTTTGGGTATTTCTTTATTTATGTATATTTCTTGATTTATTGTTTTTGGGTGTGAATAGTATAATTGGCATCTGTATTTGTCTCCGACCCGATCCACTTGCTGGAAACCTGTCTTGATTCCTACTTATGATCTATCCCGACTTGTTATATGGATCCGTGCACTTTCACATTTTTATATACAGCATACTGGTATTATATCTGGCATCTGCATTTTTTTAATATAATATATAAAGTCGAATAAAATATTTTAAAAATACCTAGCATGGCCTGCATGATACCCCTAACCCCGTGGTAGCATCCACGCATCTTGTCCTCGTCCCGTTCAGGAAAACGGACGTGTTTGGATGGCTACGCGCACGTGCGTGCATCCAATCTTGGGGGTATGCATTTTCGTTACCCGGGCATTCATTTTGAAATTTGGACGTCGCATATATTTTTCATATTTTAAATCTGAATTTTTAGACCCGACCCGGGCGTATTTTGGAATAAGTTTGTATTAGCCAGAAAACTGAAATTTTGTTAATATTTTATTCAAATGGGTTATATTTGCATGCACACACATGCACCCACGTTCCTCCCATCTTTTCTCACTCACGTTACCCTCTCTCCTTCTTTTTCTCTTTACAACACAAAGTATTCTCTTTTCTCACGTTCTCTTCTTTATCCTTTCCTTTACACCTCATTCCTCTCTCTTTACATCCCACCTCCCTCCACCGACTCTCTCTCCACACGTAAATATATAAATTCTTTTAAAAATCCTAACTTCTACATCTCTCTGTCTCTCTCCTTATGCCTCTCATTTCACACATATTATATTCTTTTAATTTTTATAAAAACCACATTCTCTCTTTCTCTCTCTGCCTATCTCTCTCTCTATATATTTTCCCCTAACCTATTAATTAACCCACTCTCTTCCCCCCTTTATAAATATTACACGTCTCCCTCTCTTCTCACATCTTCTTCCTCGCTCGCACCCACGCCGAGCCCTTGCCTCTGCCTTCGCCGCCTCCACCTCGTCGGCCTCCCCTCGTCCATCTCCTCCTCTCATCTCCTCCACCACCTCATCTCCTTTCCCGACCAACCCACGACAACCCGAGCCTGCACGAACCCCGCCTGCACACTCTTGCCTCGTCGGAGCGCCGACTACCGCCGACCACCCTCGTCGGCATTCCCTTGCCACCTCCTCTCCACTTCCCTGCACACCGAAGCTCATCATCTCTGTGCACTCCCCGACATGAAGAAGCCGCAACCCTCTCGCCTGCACGCTTCACCGGAGCTTCGACCCCGTCGCCTCCGCGCACTTGTTACCACATCAACTCTCTATCCTCACCTACTCCCCTGATCCCGAGCCCAAGCCACTACACAAAACCCGATCCCCAACATCAAGAACCCTCACTGCCCATTTCTAGAAAACCCATTGTCTTGCCGGGGACCTCATCGTCGATGACCCATCGTCGTTATCACCCCCTCGCCTCTAACCCCAAAGCACCGAAACCAGAGAATAGCCACAACCCTTTCTCTTCCTTCTTCTTCTTTCTTCTTTTTCTTGATCTCGGTTCTTTTCCGGTGATCACCCGCCGAAGCCGTGACCGTCGCTGCCGTTCCTGACGACCCAGACGACTTGCCTTACCTGCATGATCACCCTCTCGCATTGATTGGACCCGTCCCGCGTGCCGTGCGTGCGTCGCGACATTTTGCCGACGTCGGACGTACCGTACATATCCGTATTGTGATCCATCGAGGCAAGTTTAATACTTGCTTCATGCTATTATACGTTCATTTCGATTGCGATACCATATTATTATAAGTGTTCGATGCGAACCATAATCTGAAAACTCCCCTAAAATGACGGAATTTAAACATAACATTTGGCCCGAGTGATAATGAATACTGTGTTAAGAGTTGGCTCGAAAATACGGATTCTGACACTGTGAAATGTCATCCCCATTTAGATCCATCGAATCTGTAAATTTCTGCACCTGAATTTTGTAAAAATCATAGTAAATTGATTATACATCGGAATGTTGCGTTCGAGGGCTCATATCGAAGCCGACTCGACAACCTAGAACCCTATATAATTTTTAGTATGTTTCTACTTTAAAAATATGACGGAAATTGTTTCGGAGTGCGGCTCTGGACTGCAGTCCAGAGCAGCATTGGCTGTCAATTCTCATCTTGGAAACACCTGTACATCCCTTCCTTAAACTGAAAATGAGCGGAACCTTATATGTTCGCGTAGAGAATTTATTTAGCTAACCCTTGAATCTGGTCCCGTGTCGTTTCACTTTAATTTGATATTTAATTTGTATTTTAGAATACCGTGGTGTTCTGCAGTTTCTGCAGTGATCCCTCTTACACCAGCACCTTGTACATAACATAACTTTTAATACAAAACTGCTATCGATGATCCGTTCGATGAGTTGGATACATAACAGTAAAATACACAATTAGTTTAACTGTAACATCGCTCAATTCTGAGCCCAACTGGGTGCAATTCGTGTCGTGAAACGGGCGTTCAGTTCTGAAACTGAATTTCCAGCCGCGAGCACTTAAAATGAAACAGCTATATCCTGAGAACCGGAACCCCGATTGAACTGAAACAAATTTCGATGAATTGCTGACTGAGTGTTCTATTTATCTTACTTGTATCATTTTGCTGAATTCTTAACATATTAATTTATGCAATTTATGTAAGTTAATGACATGCATATTGATTCATAACATACAGAGCTTATTGGTAGCATACATACATATATCCTACCCTTGCCATATACTCAGTGTTAGTGCGTGTGGACATTGCATTATCGTGCGCGATAGATATTGGTTTAGGAGTGACGAGTACACCAATGGAAAGTGAATATTCGTGACAGTGATAAATACAGTGAACAGTGATAAAATCGTGCCCAATGGAAAGTGAATATTCGTGACAGTGATAAATACAGTGAACAGTGATAAAACCGTGTCATTGGTATACTTGTACACGACTAGATCAAGATCATAAATAGTGTAAACCTGGGGAAAAAGGGGAAATCAAAGTGGAAAGAGTATCGTATTTAGCGGGACCGTGTTTAGAGGATGATCATTCGAACCGTGATACGGATACGTGTAGGATAGGATCTAGCGAGCCGGCTGACAGGGTTATGTCCCGGGCATGTGGGCCGTTGTCTCGGGTATGTACGAGACTCCTGTTAAACATGATCCTCCTTCCACTATGTGATTTCAAACATGACCTAGAGACCGATAGGGACACAGAACATATTCTGCATCATATAGTGACATAGTGATTACTTGCATTGTTCTTATACTAATATTACCTCACTTACCTGTTTTATCTTATTATAATAATATTGTTGTTGCGTCGCTCTGACGACCTGAGTATGCATGCTCAGTATGAGGAGAAGATTTAGGCTGGACCAGTGCATCACAGACTTCTTGTCTTGCCATTCCGAGTTACATTCGTTTGTTCCACTTCAGGTCAGTCTTCACATTGTTCCTTTCAGTTACTGCATTTCTCATTACCTGCGCATCTTTACTGTTTACCATGATAAACTAGAAGCCGAAGTGTGACTACGGCAGGACATTTCCTTGACCGTAGGAGCATGGCTGGCCTTGTCTACCCCTCGTATTCCGTATTTTGGGAAGCGGGGCGTGACATGGTTTTGTTGGTATCAGAGCATAGGTTGTAGGTTAATCGAGTTTGATTCTTTTGTAGTTGGGTATTGGACCCAATACACGAATCAGAATACTCGTGATTAGGAACATGTCGTGCCACATTGCTATCATGATTCTTGAATCATATCTTTCTTTTATCCTTCGTCTTGATGATATGCAAACCACTTTGCATCTTGATTTAAAACCTTTTGGTTCTCTATTGTTTCTCCATGTTCCTTGATTCTAATACTAGGATTTGGGCGACTTGAGTGGAGTTATGTGATTGTAACTATGAACTGCAGCATGGTTACAATGCGGTACTCTATTTAAGTAACTTGGAGTCCTGGTCTTGATTAATTTCCGTGTTCCATGGTCTTCATATTGCCTTGATTATCTTACTTTCCAGTTCATATTTTATCGCAAGCTTGAATCCTGTTTACCGTGCTTAATTCTCTTCAGTATCTTGACGTTGGATGAAGTCATCTCGGTATCTTACTTGTTCTTGTTTTCCCCGCATTAGGATTATTCAATTCTGGTGCATCCCTTTGTTGTTGTCTTGGGAATGGATTTTTGCGGCACTTTCCACGCTCATATTGATTGTAAGGAAAGGAAAGTGATTCTCCAGATTCCCGGACATCCGGAATTTATTTTGCTGGAGGAAGCAGTTCTGTAGGACCAGTCGAGTTTAGGGCTAGGCCGACAAACAATGTTCTTTCGTCGATGGAGGTGGATAAGGAAGATGTGCCAGCTGTTGTTCGAGATTTCATGGACGTGTTCGAAGACATATCAGGTTTACCGCCGAAGCGAGACGTAGAGTTCGCGATTGATCTTGTTCCCGGTACAGCGCCAATCTTAAGGCATACTATCCAATGGCACCAGTGGAATTGGAAGAAGTTAAGAAGCAGGTTGCCGAATTGCTAGAGAAAGGGTTGGATTCGCAGCAGCGATTCAACTTGAGAAGCTCCAGTTCTTCTAGTCAAGAAGGAAGATGGCATAAGAAGGATGTGCATCGATTATCGAGAATTAAATCGGCTGACTATTAAGAACAAGTAACCGATCCCTCGCATTGGCGAATTATTCGAGCAGCTTAGTGGCGTGAGGGTATTCTCGAAGCTGAATTTGCGATCCGGATATCATCAAGTTCGAGATGAATCAGAAGATATTTGCAAGACTGCGTTCCGAACTCGATATAGGCATTACGAGTATTTAGTGATGCCATTCGGAGTAACGAATGCACCGGCAATATTCATGGACTTGATGAACCGAATCTTTCCACCATTCTTAGACCAGTTTGTTGTAGTGTTCATTGATGATATTTTGGTCTACTCGAAGAGTATGGTAGAGCATGCTGAACACTTGAAGATCGCACTGCAAACGTTGAGGCAAGAAAAATTGTATGCGAAGATGAGCAAGTGCGATTTTGGTTCGAATAAGTGAAGTTTTTGGGGCATGTCGTATCCGGAGATGGAATCGCTGTTGATCCTGAGAAGATTGTAGCAGTTCAAGATTGGCTGATTCCGAAGAACGTAGCAGAGATCAGAAGTTTTCTTGGACTTGCCGGATACTACAGAAGGTTCGTGGAGAATTTTGCGCGTTTAGCTGAGCCTTGACCAAGCTTACGCGAAAAGAGGTACCGTTCATATGGACGGATAGATGTGCGTTAGCTTTTGAGGCGTTGAAACAAAGGTTGATAACCGCACCTATTTTGACCGTACCCGACGGTTCCGGAGGATTGGTGATTCACAGTGACACGTCTGGGAAAGGTTTGGGATGTGTTTTGATGCAGCACGGGAAGGTTATAGCCTACGCATCGAGACAGTTGAAGACTCATGAGAAGAATTACCCAACTCACGATTTGGAACTAGCAGCTGTAACATTCGGTCTGAAAATTTGGAGACACTACTTGTTGGGCAAAAGGGTAGAAGTATTCACCGATCACAAAAGCCTAAACTATGTGTTCACGCAGAAAGAGCTTAACTTAAGACAACGTAGATGGTTGGAGCTGATGGCTGACTACGATCTTGATCTTAAGTATCATCAGGGAAAAGTTAATGTTGTGCCGGATGCGCTTAGTCGGTTGCCAGCAATACGAATGTTGACATCACAGAGAGAGCTTATCGATGATTTTCGGAGATTCGAGTTGGAGATCCTGCTAGTACATTTTTCGGACAGTTAATGCAGCTGCAAGTACAGTCGTCGTTGATCGATAATATTAAAGCAGCACAGTCGCACGATCCAAGATTTCAGAAGTTTCGAAAGCAAGTTGAAGCGAGACTTCGAACGGACTTGTTGATTCATGAAGATGGTTCGTTGCGTTATGGTAGCCGTTTGTGTGTGTGCCAAAAGGAGACATTCGCGAAGAACTTATGAAGGAGGCACACAGTTCAGCATATTCCGTACATCCAGGAGGCGCGAAGATGTACCGTGATCTACGACAAAATTTCTGGTGGGAAGGCATGAAAAGGGAGATCGCCCGCTTTGTAGCAAAGTGCTTGGTGTGTCAGCAAGTTAAGGCTGAACATCAAAGGGTAGCTGGTTTATTGCAACCACTCACGATTCCTCAATGGAAGTGGGAACATATAACCATGGATTTCGTGACAGCTTTACCGCGGAGTCCTAAGGGAAATAATGCAGTTTGGGTAATCATTGATCGATTGACCAAAGCAGCTCATTTCATACCGTTTCTAGTTGGTCAGTCGACGGAAGCGTTAGCAGAATGGTACATTCAGGAGATTGTGAGATTGCATGGAGTGCCTGTGAGCATCATTTCCAATCGTGATACCCGATTCTTATCATACTTCTAGAGGAGTTTACAAGAAAGTTTGGGGATGCGATTAAATTTTAGCACTGCTTATCATCCCCAGACAGATGACCAGTCGGAGAGAACAATCCAAACTCTTGAAGACATGTTGAGAGCTTGCATGTTATATTTCAAGGGTTCGTGGGAGGATTATCTACACTTGGTAGAGTTTTTGTATAATAACAGCTTTCAGACGACTATTCAGATGGCTCCATTTGAAGCGCTATATGGTTGCAAGTGTCGCTCACCGTCTGTTGGGACGATGTTGGAGAACGAAGATTGTTGGGACCGGATCTGATCGTGCAAACAGTAGAGAAGGTTAATATTATCCGGAATCACATGAAGGCAGCACAAGATCGATAGAAAAGTTGGGTCGATACAGCAAGAAGACCTTTAGAGTTCGCAGTTGGTGATTTGGTATTCTTGAAGATATCACCAACCAGAGGAGTAATTCATTTTGGGAGTCGAGGCAAGCTTAGTCCTCGATTAGTGAAGCCTTTCGATATCATCGAGCGCGTTGGAAAAGTAGCATACCGATTGGCTTTACCGCCATCTTTGGCGAGTGTTCATGACGTGTTTCATGTATCTCAACTCCGTAAGTATGTTCGAGATGAAACACACGTGCTAGATCATTCAGAGCTGACAGTAAGGGAGGACTTGACCTATGAAGAACGACCAATGTCGATTGTTGATCGAAGAGAAAAGGTCCTTAAGAACAAGATAATCCCTCTCGTACTTGTTTCATGGAGGAATCGCTCGCACGGAGAATTGACTTGGGAACGAGAAGACGAGATTCGATAGAAGTTTCCACATCTCTTCTCGTAGATTCATGTTTAATTACCTTTTCTTGTTTTAGGAATTTCGAGGACGAAATTCTTTTTGTAGTTGGGTATAATGTAATACCCTAGTTCATTCATACCAGTTTTATTTTTGGGTATTTCTTTATTTATGTATATTTCTTGATTTATTGTTTTTGGGTGTGAATAGTATAATTGGCATCTGTATTTGTCTCCGACCCGATCCACTTGCTGGAAACCTGTCTTGATTCCTACTTATGATCTATCCCGACTTGTTATATGGATCCGTGCACTTTCACATTTTTATATACAGCATACTGGTATTATATCTGGCATCTGCATTTTTTTAATATAATATATAAAGTCGAATAAAATATTTTAAAAATACCTAGCATGGCCTGCATGATACCCCTAACCCCGTGGTAGCATCCACGCATCTTGTTCTTGTCCCATTCAGTAAAACGGACGTGTTTGGATGGCTACGCGCACATGCGTGCATCCAATCTTGGAGGTATGCATTTTCGTTACCCGGGCATTCATTTTGAAATTTGGACGTCGCATATATTTTTCATATTTTAAATCTGAATTTTTAGACCCGACCCGGGCGTATTTTGGAATAAGTTTGTATTAGCCAGAAAACTGAAATTTTGTTAATATTTTATTCAAATGGGTTATATTTGCATGCACACACATGCACCCACGTTCCTCCCATCTTTTCTCACTCACGTTACCCTCTCTCTTTCTTTTTCTCTTTACAACACAAAGTATTCTCTTTTCTCACGTTCTCTTCTTTATCTTTTCCTTTACACCTCATTCCTCTCTCTTTACATCCCACCTCCCTCCACCGACTCTCTCTCCACACGTAAATATATAAATTCTTTTAAAAATCCTAACTTCTACATCTCTCTGTCTCTCTCCTTATGCCTCTCATTTCACACATATTATATTCTTTTAATTTTTATAAAAACCACATTCTCTCTTTCTCTCTCTGCCTATCTCTCTCTCTATATATTTTCCCCTAACCTATTAATTAACCCACTCTTTTCCCCCCTTTATAAATATTACACGTCTCCCTCTCTTCTCACATCTTCTTCCTCGCTCGCACCCACGCCGAGCCCTTGCCTCTGCCTTCGCCGCCTCCACCTCGTCGGCCTCCCCTCGTCCATCTCCTCCTCTCATCTCCTCCACCACCTCATCTCCTTTCCCGACCAACCCACGACAACCCGAGCCTGCACGAACCCCGCCTGCACACTCTTGCCTCGTCGGAGCGCCGACTACCGCCGACCACCCTCGTCGGCATTCCCTTGCCACCTCCTCTCCACTTCCCTGCACACCGAAGCTCATCATCTCTGTGCACTCCCCGACGTGAAGAACCCGCAACCCTCTCGCCTGCACGCTTCACCGGAGCTTCGACCCCATCGCCTCCGCGCACTTGTTACCACATCAACTCTCTATCCTCACCTACTCCCCTGATCCCGAGCCCAAGCCACTACACAAAACCCGATCCCCAACATCAAGAACCCTCACTGCCCATTTCTAGAAAACCCATTGTCTTGCCGGGGACCTCATCGTCGACGACCCATCGTCGTCATCACCCCCTCGCCTTTAACCCCAAAGCACCGAAACCAGAGAATAGCCACAACCCTTTCTCTTCCTTCTTCTTCTTTCTTCTTTTTCTTGATCTCGGTTCTTTTCCGGTGATCACCCGCCGAAGCCGTGACCGTCGCTGCCGTTCCTGACGACCCAGACGACTTGCCTTACCTGCATGATCACCCTCTCGCATTGCTTGGACCCGTCCCGCGTGCCGTGCGTGCGTCGCGACATTTTGCCGACGTCGGACGTACCGTACATATCCGTATTGTGATCCATCGAGGCAAGTTTAATACTTGCTTCATGCTATTATACGTTCATTTCGATTGCGATACCATATTATTATAAGTGTTCGATGCGAACCATAATCTGAAAACTCCCCTAAAATGACGGAATTTAAACATAACATTGGCCCGAGTGATAATGAATACTGTGTTAAGAGTTGGCTCGAAAATACGGATCCTGACACTGTGAAATGTCATCCCCATTTAGATCCATCGAATCTGTAAATTTCTGCACCTGAATTTTATAAAAATCATAGTAAATTGATTATACATCGGAATGTTGCGTTCGAGGGCTCATATCGAAGCCGACTCGACAACCTAGAACCCCATATAATTTTTAGTATGTTTCTGCTTTAAAAATATGACGGAAATTGTTTCGGAGTGCGGCTCTGGACTGCAGTCCAGAGCAGCACTGGCTGTCAATTCTCATCTTGGAAACACCTGTACAACCCTTCCTTAAACTGAAAATGAGCGGAACCTTATATGTTCGCGTAGAGAATTTATTTATCTAACCCTTGAATCTGGTCCCGTGTCGTTTCACTTTCATTTGATATTTAATTTGTATTTTAGAATACCGTGGTGTTCTGCAGTTTCTGCAGTGATCCCTCTTACACCAGCACCTTGTATATAACATAACTTTTAATACAAAACTGCTATCGATGATCCGTTCGATGAGTTGGATACATAACAGTAAAATACACAATTAGTTTAACTGTAACATCGCTCAATTCTGAGCCCAACTGGGTGCAATTCGTGTCGTGAAACGGGCGTTCAGTTCTGAAACTGAATTTCCAGCCGCGAGCACTTAAAATGAAACAGCTATATCCTGAGAACCGGAACCCCGATTGAACTGAAACAAATTTCGATGAATTGCTGACTGAGTGTTCTATTTATCTTACTTGTATCATTTTGCTGAATTCTTAACATATTAATTTATGCAATTTATGTAAGTTAATGACATGCATATTGATTCATAACATACAGAGCTTATTGGTAGCATACATACATATATCCTACCCTTGCCATATACTCAGTGTTAGTGCGTGTGGACATTGCATTATCGTGCGCGATAGATATTGGTTTAGGAGTGACGAGTACACCAATGGAAAGTGAATATTCGTGACAGTGATAAATACAGTGAACAGTGATAAAATCGTGCCCAATGGAAAGTGAATATTCGTGACAGTGATAAATACAGTGAACAGTGATAAAACCGTGTCATTGGTATACTTGTACACGACTAGATCAAGATCATAAATAGTGTAAACCTGGGGAAAAAGGGGAAATCAAAGTGGAAAGAGTATCGTATTTAGCGGGACCGTGTTTAGAGGATGATCATTCGAACCGTGATACGGATACGTGTAGGATAGGATCTAGCGAGCCGGCTGACAGGGTTATGTCCCGGGCATGTGGGCCGTTGTCTCGGGTATGTACGAGACTCCTGTTAAACATGATCCTCCTTCCACTATGTGATTTCAAACATGACCTAGAGACCGATAGGGACACAGAACATATTCTGCATCATATAGTGACATAGTGATTACTTGCATTGTTCTTATACTAATATTACCTCACTTACCTGTTTTATCTTATTATAATAATATTGTTGTTGCGTCGCTCTGACGACCTGAGTATGCATGCTCAGTATGAGGAGAAGATTTAGGCTGGACCAGTGCATCACAGACTTCTTGTCTTGCCATTCCGAGTTACATTCGTTTGTTCCACTTCAGGTCAGTCTTCACATTGTTCCTTTCAGTTACTGCATTTCTCATTACCTGCGCATCTTTACTGTTTACCATGATAAACTAGAAGCCGAAGTGTGACTACGGCAGGACATTTCCTTGACCGTAGGAGCATGGCTGGCCTTGTCTACCCCTCGTATTCCGTATTTTGGGAAGCGGGGCATGACATGCGTCCTCAGTTGACGCGGGGCATAAACTAAAACACTTTCATGCTGCATCAAGACGCAGCCTAGACCTTTACCGGAAGCGTCACTATAAATTACCAATCCTCCTGTTCCATCTGGTACGGTTAGTATGGGTGCAGTGGTAAGTTTCTCTTTCAATAATTCGAACGTTCCGTTGCATTTTTCTGACCTTACGAACGGTACCTCCTTTCGAGTAAGTCTTGTCAACGGCTCGGCAGCTCGTGCAAAATCTTTAACAAATCTCCGGTAGTAGCCTGCGAGTCCTAAGAAATTTCTAATCTCTGCTGCTGACTTTGGTGCTGGCCAATCTTTCACTGCTTCAATATTCACATGGTCTACTGAGATACAATCTCCGGAAATGATGTGGCCCAAAAACTGAACTTGTTCAAGCCAAAACTCGCATTTACCAAGTTTGGCGTATAACTTCTCCTGTCTTAGTATCTGCAATACGATTCTCAAATGTTTGGCATGCTCCTCCTTACTTTTTGAGTACACAAGAATGCCGTCGATAAAAACTACGACAAACTAATCTTGGTATTGCGAGAAAACTAGATTCATTAAATCCATTAACACGGTTGGGGCATTGGTAACACCATACGGTATCACTAAAAACTCATAATGACCATATTGAGTTCTGAAAGCTTTCTTACATATATCTTCCGTCTTAACCCGAACTTGATGGTACCCCAATCGAAGATCAAACTTAGAGAACACACGGGCAACACATAACTGATCAAACAAGTCATCAATCCGAGGTATATGATATTTGTTTTTAATCGTAACCCGGTTCAACTCCCTATAGTCAATACACATGCGTAACGAACCATCCTTCTTCTTTACCAGTAACACTGGAGCGCCCCACGGAGAAGTACTTTGGCGAATGAAACCCTTGCTAAGGAGGTCTTCTATCTGCTTTTTCAACTCCACTAACTCAACTGGTGACATTGTCACGTCCCGCTTCCCTGCGCTTGATGGACAAAGCGTATCTTACGCTGTGCTTCAGTTTGCTGTCAACGGCATCAACCCACCCCACACCCACCCTCGCTCTTCTGAGCTTCTGCTTGTCACTCAGGGGTCGCTTGAAGTTGGTTTCATAGATTCCAATGACAAACTCTTCAAACAAGTGCTTCATGTAGGTGACATGTTTGTGTTTCCTATGGGCCTGGTGCACTTTCAGGTGAATAGGGATGCAAAGAACCCGGCCGTTGCTATCTCTGCATTCGGAAGTGCTAATGCCGGTACAATGGTAATATCAACGACATTGTTTGCTAGTGGCATTAGCAAGGATGTATTGGCCAAGTCTTTTAGGACTGATGAGAGTACCATTGGAAAGATAGTTTCATCTGCCACAAAGATAGTATCAATTGCTAAGTTTTAGTTATTCTTCTGAGGGGTAAATTATTTAGAGATGTCTATTGTATATGTCACTAACTTGTAGTTTGTAACTATACATATTTCATATTTTCAAGGAAATGCTTATCTAAGGTTACGTCAAACCTATCCAATTTCTTTGTAAGAAGAAAATCTGCGTCAAGTTCCACCTCTATACCCTATTAGGCTATCATTCATTATGAAGAGCAGTAATTAGGAGCCTTAAAACTCGATTCAAAGTAATTGCAGCACTGAATAAGGACGAGATTGAGCAGTAATTAGGAGCCTTAAAACTTGATTCGAAGTAACTGCAACACTGAATAAGGATGAGATCTTACAACTAACATGAGAAGGTTACGATCCATTTTAAAATATTTACCTAATATTTAAACAACCTGCAGATTTTAATCTGATTTTTGAGATACATTCTTTGAATGCATTTTTATTGCTTCTACACCTTTTAGGATGACTTTTTAGTTTGATATAACCATTAGAGACTACAGTTATTTCGCTTGTTCGCCAACAACTCATCACTGAATTTGTTATCCCTTTTTCAATATTCACATTCTTTAGATACTGCTGAGCTACAACTCGAAATGTGGGGTTAGCTTCTGATGCAACTTCTTAGAACTATGTCTATTTTATAGAGGTTGAACGCCTTCTCTTTGCTGGCTCTAGCAGCAAACTGACTCGGCCCTACCTTATTCTAGATTTACAGCACAGACTATTGCTTTATTATTTTAAGAAAGGCATTACGACTCTGAAATTAATAAATTCTAATCATGAATGCATCCAAACCCTAAATTAATACTTATCTAGGTACATTTTTCAATATATTTTGCATCATGGCTGGATTTTTAAATACTATGATCATTGTCTTGTAATATAGAAGCATAAATTTAAGTATTTAATATATCTATACTTATGTACGTTGTATTACCGTCGAAACCGAAACTCGAACCAAGATTAATGAAACTAGCCGAAACCCAGCGAAACTAATAAAATTATGAGAGACCGAAACCGAGTTCTCGGACCTTGGTTTTGATGAATGGTAGATGAAGTGCTGAAGAGGATCCTAATTCATACTGAATAGGGCTGCATGCAATGAAGCATGTAATGCTGCGTTTAAATTAGCGATGAAGGGGCCGCTTTATTCTTGTATGAATATTTGTTATGCTTGTTTGATATTGTTCTCTGCTAGGTTTTCTGCACTGCTCTTTTCTTTTTTATTAAAAAAATATTATCTTGATGTCCTTTTCTAATGATGCAATTTGGATATATGAAAGATTCCCATGTACAAGTTCAAAAAATAGTAAGTGATATAATTTGCTCTGTTGTTTTCTGTAATTTGTTGTTGTTGTTGTTGGTAGGGGTGTAAACGAGCCGAGCTTGAGCGAGCCAAGCTCGGCTCGAGTTCGGCTCAAGGTTCTTTTTGTCGGCCCAAGTCCGGCTCGTTTAGTTAATCGAGCTAGAGATGCTCAGTTCAAGTCTAGTTCGATTAAACACGCTTAGCTCGTGTTCGGTTCATTTGTGGCCCATTAACTAAACGAGCCGAGTTCACGAGCCGAGCTCAATTGAGCTCGTTTAGAGCCCGGCTCGTTTTCAGCTCATTTACTCATATTAATAGTATCTTCCAAGAAAAAAAACATAATTAACAATAATGCCTAAAACTCAGGGTTTTGAGATATGGAAAAATTAAAAAACATTTACATCTAGGGCATTGAATGGGCCTAAGTGCTGTGTTTTATATTTATCTCAGTACACTTTATATACTGTCATTTAATTGAATTAAGTGTTCTGAGAGTTGTATAAAATCTGCTATATATTACGTATTACTGTTTTTTTTCAAACTGTGTAATTCAGCCGAATCCGAATCAATACCGAACGAGCCTGGCTGAGCTCGAGTCCGGCTCATTTAATAAACGAGCCAGGCTTTCTGGCTCATGTCCGACTCATTAATAAATGAACCGAATTTGAACGAGCTGCTACCGAGCTGAACCTTAATCGAACCCGAGCTGGCTCGTTCAATTACCACCCCTAGTTGTTGGAGGCTGGCAGCTTGAGTAAATTTTGTTGTTTGTCTATGCTTCCAATCTAAATTAGGTGCACTTTTAAATAGTTGCATTAGATTAACCACCTTTCTACTTTCAGTTAGAGGGAGGGAATATTCCAATCACTTGCATCAATTTTATCTTCTTGTAACTATAAATGGCATGGAAGTTTATTTTACTTCAAACTTGTATGCTTAGTATAATTAATAAAGTATAGAATAACTAATGGCTACTAGCATAAATGTTGGAAGTTTAGTTCAAACTTCAAACATAAATGAATAACAAAAAGAACAGCATAAGGTTATCTAAGAAGTCTAAAAAGGGATAACAAGACATAAAAATGACAGGTTCGAAACAAATTAAGAATTTAAAAAACAAACATACGCAAAAAGTTTATCATATGCACAGTTTTACTGAAATATATACTATACAACAACAACTGAGCCTTTTATAACTGATTTGTTCAGGTTGGACGAAAATGCAGACCGTAAATATACCAATTGCCTCTTTTACAGTGTAGGGAAAATCTAAACACACCGAAAATATATATTTGGCAATATTGCAGGATAAGCTCACTGTATCTACCATTTTATACTGTTGTCAATTTTACTCTTCATTTTTTGCACACATTATCTTAAACTTGCAGGAGATGGAACGAGTAACGAATCTCACTGTATTACCTGGAGCACAGCCTCAAAAAGAATTATAGGAGATTCAAAGACTAATGGTACAACTAATTACTGCACTGAACAACGGATCTTACCGCTAAAGAAAAAACGTAAAAATCAGTTAAAAGACTTGATGTGGTAACAGAAGCAAGCGGGCTATTCATCTATACTGGATCAAGTCCTGACTTTATCTTTTGGTTCAAGAATGAAAGCAAATGATATGCAGATTTTGTATGCTGTATGAAAGCAGGACAAATATATTACCCATCGAGCACTTTACACATTTCATTTATGTTGTTGTAGTTATGCATGTTGCGTTTCAGAATTCATCGTCTTTTTGGCTGTGTCGGTGTCTGCATTTGCTCTGCTCATTAAAGATGACTGCACCTGATAAAGAATGTTTAGGCATATAGGCTCTGATAATCAGTTAATCACATCAAAATCATAAACACTAACAATTAAGCCAAAAAGATTAAGGTTTCCTAGTTATTAATTGGCCCAATTAAACTTATTCAAAATCTGCACTAAATGGCATGCAATTAGAACAAGAAGGCAGGGAGAACAGAACAAGGGTGGCATACAATCTCAGGACTAACAAACAAAAGATTGCATTATTTTTCAATTTCCGACCAAGTCCTATCTAATATTCTTGTCCTAGTTGCTACTAACAAGTATGACTAGTTCAAAAATATAATAATCCAACAAAGAAAGACACATGCCATTTGGAGTAAAATAAAAGCTTAGAATAAATTTACTTGTATACCAAAGTCTAACGGTATAATGAAACATTAAAATTAACCTAACATATTAAATAATAATGTATTTTAACTCTAAAAATAGTTATAGATTAACATTATATACGTTAATGTGATATAAAATGCCGGTATACCGGTTGGGATTAAACTGATAATTGATACCACCGATATACCAGTTTTTAATTCAAACATTAACTTCCTTGACCAAATCATTCATGCAAACCTATATATACCCCAAATATCCTACCCTCACAAACTGTAACACCCTATCCCGATCGTACGTTTTTCTCTCTTTTTCTTTTGACTGTATTAGGTTTTTTTTTTATTATTATTATTATTTTTAAATTGGAGTTTAATACTTTCTAGTTAAGATAGAACATATTATTATGGTTGTTAGAAATTAAACTTGTTTTCGGTTACAAAGAATTGAAGAGACATCGGTTATAAAAGGAAGGGATACCAATTCATGAATAGGTTTAATGAAAGGATATGTAACGGTTATTATAATCAATTGGTATTATGAAGAGTCATAATGAAGGGGCATGTAAACTCCTATATAAGGAGATGTTTTGTAAAGTTTTAAAAGTGTAAGGAAAATATAAGAATAGTTTATTGATACTTTCTCCATTCTCTATCCATTCTCTCCTCCAAACACATTCGGCTACATCATAGACCGAACATAAAGTTGTGAAGATCCTAACAACGTGGTATCAGAGCAAGGTTCGAAGAAAATGTCGAAGACAACACTCTCGTACAACGCCCAACGCCTCACCAAAGATAACTATGAAAATTGGAGCATCAAAATGAAGACTGTTTTGGGAGCAGTAGGCACTTGGGATGTGGTGGTCCGAGGCTATGATCGGCCTCAAGATGAAGCTGCACTGACGGCAGCTCAAAGAACGACCCATGAAAAATTATTCGAGAAAGATTGTACCGCAAGATACTTTATCGAGCAAGGTGTCGATGATTCAACTTTCGAGAAGATTTCGGCTGCCACTAATGCAAAGCAACAGTGGGAGATACTTGAGAAAACCTTCCAAGGAGTCGAGAAGGTTAAAAAGGTACACTTACAATCACTAAGGAAGGAGTTTGAATTGTTAAAAATGGAGGAGAATGAATCGGTGACTGACTATAATGCCCGAGTGCTTACGGTGGTCAACCAAATGAAGAGGAACGGAGAAAAAATGGAGGATGTAAGGGTGATAGAGAAAATTCTTCGGTCACTACCATCGAAGTTTGATTTCATTGTGTGTTCAATTGAAGAGTCAAAGAATCTTAAAGAAATGACGATAGATGAGTTGATGGGTTCACTAAAAGCCCACGAAGAACGGTTCGTGAAAAAGCAAGAACCGATTGAAAATTACTACAAACACAAGTTAATTTGAAAGGTGATTCGGTTGAAAATGGTCAAAATGACCGAAATCGAGGAAATACACGTGGCCGAGGAAGAGGCCGTGGCCGAGGTCAATTCGGTCGAGGACAAGGTGGTCGAGGAGGTCAAAACAATGACGATAGAAGCCAAAGCCAAAATTTCGACCGAGGTCGAGGCCGAGGACGATCGACAGGTGGAAGAGGGAGACCGAATGTTCAATGCTATAATTGCAAGAAATTCGGTCACTACGCAGCAGACTGTTAGAGAAAAACAGTCGAGGAAAAATCAAATTTTGTGGAGAAAGAAGATTACAATGACGATGTACTTCTGCTGGCTTTTAAAGGTGACGAAGAAAGTGCCGACACTTGGTATCTCGATACTGGTGCAAGTAATCATATGTGTGGCAAGCGAAACATGTTCGTAGACTTGGACGAATCGGTGAGTGGCCAAGTCACATTCGGTGACTGTTCGAAGGTACCAGTAAAAGGCAAAGGTAAAATTTTAATTCGACTGAAAGATGGATCACAAAAATATATCGAAAATGTGTATTATGTGCCGAATATGAAAAACAACATCTTGAGTTTGGGACAACTCTTAGAAAAGAATTTCGATATTCATTTAAAGGATCGAACTCTTTTCTTAAGAGATAACCGAATGAAGTTGATAGCAAAAGTGTAGATGACGAAGAATCGGCTATTTCTATTGGATATCAAATATGGTGAAGCAAAGTGTCTAAAATCATCGGTGAAAGATTCGGCTCGGTTATGGCATATGAGGTATGGACATCTCAATTTCGGCGGACTAAACTTGTTGGCGAGGAAGAACATGGTCAAAGATTTGCCGATTATGAATGAACCGAAAGAGTTATGTGAAGGGTGTTTACTTGGTAAACATCACCAAGCAAGTTTTCCAAAAGAAGCCGAGTTTAAAGCCAAGGAGCCATTACAACTTGTCCACACCGATGTATGTGGACCAATTACTCCAAATTCATTTGGTGGAAAAAGGTACATTCTAACATTTATTGATGATTTCACAAGGAAAACATGGGTATATTTTCTAAAAAATAAATCGGAAGTTTTTGAAAATTTTAAAAGATTCAAAATGAATGTGGAAAAAGAAAGTGGGTTTTATTTGAAATCGGTCAGGTCAGACCGAGGTGGAGAATTCACTTCAAATGAGTTTGAAAATTTTTGCAAAGAAAATGGGATTCGGCATTTCTTAACGGCCTCCTATTCACCACAACAAAATGGAGTGGCCGAACGAAAAAATAGAACCATATTAGACATGGTGAGATGTATGTTGAGTAGTAAAAATATGCCGAAGGAATTTTGGGCAGAAGCGGTTGCATGTGCTGTGTACATTCTAAACCGATGCCCAACCCAGAGTCTACAAAATGTAACACCGCAAGAGATGTGGCATGGTTATAAGCCGAATGTAAGTCATTTTAAAATTTTCGGGAGCATAGCATATGCTCATGTCCCCGAACAAAAGAGAGTAAAACTTGATGACCGAAGTTCTCGGTTGATTTTTATCGGTTATGATCTAAGAACCAAAGGCTACAAGCTGTTTGATCCAGTCAATAAGAAGGTCATTGTTAGCCGAGATGTCGAATTTGATGAAGAAAGCTCATGGAGTTGGAGCGATGAAGCCGAAAGCAGCAGACCGAATGAAGTACTCGGTCAAGAAGAAAAGAAAAGCAATGAAGTCGAAGTTGATGTTCCATCGCCTGCAACAACACCTCGGTTCAATTCGCCTCAAGTCGGTTCTCCACAAACCGAAGCGTCGTCAAGTTCAGCTCCACCAAGAAATCCAAGGACGAGGACTATGACCGAGTTATATGAGGTAACCGAAATGCAAAATAATCTAACATTATTTTGTTTGTTTGCCGAATGCGAGCCAATGAATTTTGAAGAAGCGGTCAAAGACCGAAGGTGGAAAGAAGCAATGGACGAAGAAATCAGTGCTATTGAGAGAAATGGAACTTGGGAGATCACCGAACTTCCCAAAGGCAAGAAACCCATAGGAGTGAAATGGGTGTACAAGGAGAAAAAGAACGCTAAGGGAGAAATCGAGCGATACAAGGCAAGGTTAGTGGTCAAAGGCTACAAACAACAAGCTGGTATTGATTATGATGAAGTTTTCTCACCAGTAGCGCGACTCGAGACAATTCGACTGATCATTGCTATGGCGGCTCAATTCAGTTGGAAGATATATCAATTGGATGTTAAATCGGCATTCCTCAATGGATATCTTGAAGAAGAAGTCTACATCGAGCAACCACTCGATTATGAGAAGAAAGGACATGAGTCGAAAGTACTGAAGCTAAAGAAGGCTTTATATGGCCTGAAGCAGGCACCGAGAGCATGGAATAGTCGAATCGACATATACTTCCAAGCACACGGTTTCATGAAGTGTCCTTATGAGCATGCATTATACATAAAGAAGTCCGAAAAAGGTGATATTTTTATAGTATGTTTGTATGTGGATGATCTCATCTTCACAGGAAACAATCCACGTATGTTCGATGACTTCAAAAGCTCGATGGTTAAAGAATTTGAAATGACCGACATCGGTCAGATGGCATATTATTTGGGAATAGAGGTAAAGCAAAGACCGAATGGGATTTTCTTATCCCAAGAAGGATATGCTCGGTCGATTTTGAGAAAGTTCAATATGGAGCAAAGCAATTCGGTCAATACCCCAGTAGACTGCGGAACAAAATTATCAAAGTTCGATGAAGGGAGCAATGTGGACTCGACGCATTTTAAAAGCTTGGTAGGCAGTCTTCGGTATCTTACATGCACAAGACCGGATATTCTATATGGAGTCGGCTTGATCAGCCGATACATGGAAGAACCGAAATTGACACATTTATCAGCGGCGAAAAGGATATTGAGATATATCAAAGGTACACCAAATTTCGGTTTGTTCTATTCGAAATCTAACAATTTTGAATTATATGCATATACCGATAGCGATTGGGGAGGAAATATAGATGACCGGAAAAGTACGACAGGGTACATTTTCTTCATCGGTGAATCAGCATTTACTTGGTGTTCCAAGAAGCAACCGATAGTGACACTATCAACTTGTGAAGCCGAATACGTTGCTATATCGGCTGGAGTTTGCCATGCTATATGGGTAAGAAATCTGCTGAAAGATCTAAAGGTTGAACAGGAAGGACCTACGAAGATGTATGTGGACAACCAATCTGCTATAGCACTGGCGAAGAATCCAGTGTTTCATGAACGAAGCAAGCACATTGATACTCGGTATCACTCTATCAGAGAGCATGTGAGGAAGAAAGAGGTCGAACTCGTTCATGTCAAATCACAAGATCAACTGGCCGACATTTTTACAAAGCCCCTAAAATTTGAAGTGTTCGCAAAATTGCGAGGAAAGATCGGCATGGTAAAACAAGTTTAAGGGAGCATGTTAGAAATTAAACTTGTTTTCGGTTACAAAGAATTGAAGAGACATCGGTTATAAAAGGAAGGGATACCAATTCATGAATAGGTTTAATGAAAGGATATGTAACGGTTATTGTAATCAATTGGTATTATGAAGAGTCATAATGAAGGGGCATGTAAACTCCTATATAAGGAGATGTTTTGTAAAGTTTTAAAAGTGTAAGGAAAATATAAGAATAGTTTATTGATACTTTCTCCATTCTCTATCCATTCTCTCCTCCAAACACATTCGGCTACATCATAGACCGAACATAAAGTTGTGAAGATCCTAACAATGGTTGTTTTAAGTTTATTATAGTTATGATTTTCCAAATTGTTAAATAGATATATAATTAGTTTTAATATTTACTTTGCTACCCTACAAATATGCATATTTTATTGTTTAATATTAGTTTTGTAATTAAATGGATATTATTAGTATGGTTGTTTTAACAAAAGATATTTTGTATTTAAGTTTAGTTTGCTAATATATTAATATCCTATTTTATATGCATACAATATTTTGTCTAATACAAGTTTGGTAACTAAAGGTATATTTTTCTAGTTTGATAGTTTTAATTTCTAATCTAATAATATCTTATTTATATTCTAGTACAATATTTTGTCAACCGTCGAGATATTGTAGTTAATATTCTGTTATGATAAGTTATGATAAATCTTTTTTAATATTTTTAAACATAATTTAAGGGTCTTATTTTGTGCGCAAGCGAACTTTGAGTGTGTGTGTATAACCCATAATATATTTCTCTATATGGATATAGATAAAATCCTAAACAAATCATATCTTTTTTCTTCTCTCTTAAACAGATCTCTCTCTTACCTATTCTATTTAATTTTAGCATCATCACTCTCATTATTATCTCTCTCTCATCTTTTTCTTTTCTCCTCCTCCAAAATAAAACCAAGCCCTAACCTAAAACCTCCGATCAACCCCTCACACCCGCAGCTCCTTCACCTCCTTCATAACTTCGAGTCACATCTCCATTCATCCCACCGCCGACCTAACCCAACACACTATTGAACCCAAATCTCCATCCAACTCTTAACCCTAGCCGAGCCAAGATCAAGCCAAGCAATATAGTGTTTTCGACCCGACCACATCACCTTGAGCTAACTTGGAAATGCTTCGTACGTGTTCTTTGACAAGCTCAAGTTCTGATCTTGCTCCGTTCGTATTTTTCGTGTCCGTATTCGTCTTGAGGCAAGTACTCTTGCTCTTTTTAGCCAATGCAATATCGGCAAATATCACAATAAATTCTTGATCTATAATATTTGAATAAAAATTATATTATTGTGCAATTTCACTAAAATACCACATAATTATTATATATATAATGAAAACCTTAGTTCTATACTTCTCACATAAGTTTGTATGCTACTCACATATATATAGCTTACATTTAGAGTTATTTGCATAGTTGATGTAAATTTTAATTAGTAGATGTGCGTTATCATTTCATTAAGTTAAATAATCAATTCATTTTTTTTTGAATCTTTGTAGAATATAGTTTACATAATATAGTGCTTAGTGAACAGTAGTTCAGGGTGTGTGTATATATATATATATATATATATATATATATAAGATCATTGTAATAGCAAGAAAATAAATATACAATATATAATACAATCAAGAATTTACTCATTATTACTAGTAGTATGAATCAGAACGTTTAAATGCATTTATATAAGATAACTATATTGAATGTGTTTTTATACCCTTTGTATTAATTTTATATATTTAGCTTTGTGTTTTTATTGACAATCAAACCATATGTTATTAAATGAAACCTTATGTTCATCATGCATGAAATGAAAACCTTAGGATTCCTAGAGCACCCACTAATCATATTAATCCTTTAAAACCATATTTTAGTTTATTATTCTTTCCAATAATAAATCCGGATATTAAATAGAGATACTTGTAAATTCATATAGATTCTTGTTTACATTATTGATACAATCATATTATATCGTCTATACTTGACATGCATGTTCACGATTACTATTTCCTTACATTAAAACGAGATTACTAATTAGAATGCTGAACATTCATATTATGAAACAATTACTTGTGCTTACATGTTTACCATACTGTACTATCATCGTGACTTGTCATATTTTCCTGTCTAGTCAGCATTCTATATTATGATTGAATTTATTACCATGTTAGTTATAGATACACGGGGTGTTGGGGTAGTTTGAGTATGCATTCATTCACCAGGATCTCAGGAGTCCTATACCAACAGCTCGTACCGAATTATATCGGTCGCTTGTACTACAGCTCGAACTGGGCTATATCGGTCATTGGAGCTCGTACCGGGCTATATCAGTCGCTTGTTACTATAGCTCATACCGGGCTATATACGGTCGCTTGTTCATTCCATATTTAAGCCCGCGTTTCCTTACCCCTTGGCTCTACCTTAGGTTGAAAATACTCCTGCAAAAGTTGATGTACACACTTAAACTCACGATAGGATAGATTAACCTTTTAGTGACCAAGTAGGATATGACTTGACTTGTTTACTTGCTTACTTCATATTACTGTCATATCTATATCTACATATGCACGCGGGCTTCACTATACTCACATATTCATGCTATCACACATACACATACTATTACGATTGAGTACTTGTTGGGATGTTTTGACATCTCTGAGACTTACCATCTCAAGTTTAGAGATCGATTCACAGGCAAAAAAGAATCAGCATGGCTATCAGGAGTTTGCCGAAAATCAGTGGTATTGTAGATTTATTTCTATTTTATTTCAGTTGCTATTAGAATGTGCGTCCCTCGTGGGACGATATGAATGTATCTTTCTTTTTGGATTTTGTACTTTATTTATTCAGAATCCTTTATTATTTGGATCTTTTATTGGCCATATCTTTATCTCGTGGATTCATCAGTGTAATTGTTATTTATGCAGCATGATATTAGTATTATATCTTGGATATTATCGTACATGCTTAGCTAAAACCTTAGGTGTGACTATGGTAAGGCGATTTTCCCTTGTCTAGGAGCACTAACGGTTTCGGTCCATATTTCTGCATTCCGGGGGTTGGGGCATTACACAAACCAAGCTTCATTCATATAATACATGGCTTCTAAAGTAATGGCTCTAAATGCATGCTTAATTCTCACTTCAGTTCTTACATCCCTTCTCATGGCCAACGCTGCATACCCCGACATCACTTATACTGATTTCATAGTTCCAAATGGAATCACAAGCTTCTTCACTTTCAGGGGGCTGACGCAGTCCCTTTGGGGCCCACCTAAGAATGCAACAGGTTACCAAAGCTAGCAAAATCGAGTTCCCTGCCCTCGATGGACAAAGCGCATCCTACGCTGTGCTCCAATTTGCTGCCAATGGCATCAACACACCCCATATTCACCCTCGCTCTGCTGAGCTCTTGCTTGTTATACAGGGGTGGCTTGAAGTTGGATTTGTCGATACCAACAATAAGCTATTTATGCAGGTTCTTCATGCAGGTGATATATTTGTGTTTCCCAAGGGTTTGGTGCACTTTCAATTGAATAGGGATTCTAGGTATCCAGCTGTTGCTCTTTCTGCATTTGGCAGTGCAGATGCCGGCTTAGTATCTCTCCCTAAGTCATTGTTTGGCAGTGGAATCGACAAGTCGGTGATGGCAAAATCCTTCAAGACTGATACCCAAACCATTGGCATGCTTGTTTGGTTTCTTTATGTTTAATGTGCTGAGTTACTGCATTTGATATGTTGTTTAAATAAGTCGTGATTTATATACAGCACAATCCAATTCAATTCAATGTATAATCCTCCAATTCTATTGGAAAGTTATTTTTTAAAAATATATTTGTAAGTTGTAAACGGCAAGTGGTTACTTCAATCATGACTGTTTTGGTATTATTCTACTGCTAAAGTTTCTATGCAATCCAGATTGTTAAAATGAGACGACTTTATTAATTCTTAATTTCCCTTGCTATTATTGTGCTATGGTGTAATTTGGATGTATGATAATCACAAACACCTTGAAAGAAATGTGAGCATCAAAATTGAGCTTTGACTGTCATCAGCGTATTAGTCTTTTCCCATACAAGATGGAAACAACTCTTCATGAACAATTTGACAAAGTTTCATAACCGGTTGTCAAAAGGGCATCAACCTTCTCTTAGTTAGTGGCAAATGCCTGATTGAGAAAATTTTTACCAGAACGGGTCCGTCATAAACTTAAATAACCAAATTCTTCTACGGGTTTGTCATAAACTTAAATAACCTTCTCTTAGCTATTGATACCTGTTCTATATATGAGTACAATATAAATTTTAGGATGTGTTAGAAAAGGTTCCCTAGGTATCCTCAAGAATCCAAAAGAGTCTAATATGATACGGATCAAACACAAATCCTACGCGGATACATATGCTCGACACCGAATTGGTGCAACATAGCAAAGAACATGCAGAAGTGAAGATTAATCAAATTCTTAAGATACATAAGCAGAAAGCATAGTACCTTTTGGACTTATTTTAATGACTATTTAGTTAGATATACAGCAACTACAGTTGGTTCCTTTTTCCTCCAACTACTCGTCACTGATTGTTATCACTTTTTGATATTCACATTGTTTAGAAACCACTGAATCGTAACACGAAATGCACACTTCACTTCTGCAGCTTCTAGGAACTTTGTCGGTATTTTGGAGAGGTTGGCCATGCCTTCACTTCTTCGACTCTTCCAAACAATTTGACTCAGTCCTGCCTTACTATATCCTTAACAAAAAAATGTTTCTTTATTAATATACGAAAGGGCAATGGCACTGAGATCATTGGATTATAATCCTGATTGCAACACACTTAAAACTCGTTTGGATTCCCTTTCAATTGTAATTAGCTTTCAGAATTATTAATTGAAGTTAAATTGCCTATCTGTAGGCCATGGAACAAGTACAATCTAAGGACTAACAAACAAAAAATTGCAATGAATGGCTTTTTAGTCTAGGCCCTAAGTAATATAATTTCGAATTGCATTTCCTAAAGGCTTGGTGCACTTTCACGTGAATAGGGATGCTAAGAACCCGGCTGTTGCTATCTCTGCATTCGGAAGTTCTAATACCGGTATGGTGGTAATTTCAAAGACGACGTTTGCTAGTGGTATTGACAAAGATGTGGTGGCCAAGTCATTTAAGACCGATGAGAGTACCATTGGAAAGATCGTTTCATCTGCCACAACGGGTTGAGTGTGTGTTTGTGTGCAGACGCTTGTGTGTTTAGATTTCTTGCTTTGTGGGAAGACTGAAATAAGCAAGAGGTCCTAATCTTTTTGTAATTTAAAAGTTTGTATACGAGATTGTAAAACCTATTTATACAGTCAAATAATGATATTATCTGCATTAAATTTCATCGCCCTGTCCTACTAAGCTATCACCCATTATGAACATTAGTAACTCTCGCACAAAATGGTGACTTTTGATAGCTGACCACTGCGTGAAATAACCAGAGAATATGAATGCCATTATCTCCATGCTTACATGGGTCAATTTCTCGTGCACGG
This sequence comes from Agapanthus africanus, assembly GCA_030015575.1. Taxonomy (NCBI): domain Eukaryota; kingdom Viridiplantae; phylum Streptophyta; class Magnoliopsida; order Asparagales; family Amaryllidaceae; genus Agapanthus; species Agapanthus africanus. The sequence continues at coordinate 139,222,624 of CM057341.1, forward strand.
ACATGTCCAATTTATGCCTGAATGGCAAATGTCTGGTACACAGGCACGCAAAGCAAATACAAGTGTCGGTGCTTCACTGGCTCGAGGATCTTTGATCCTCCTTAGCCAACTACTCATGAGCAAATCGCTCCAATTAAGACATTTAGCTAAAACATTACGAACCTGCATATTTATCAATATTTTGAGATTCATAAGCAGAATTAATGCCTTAGAGATCTATTTCCGTGACTTTTAGTTGGATATAACTGTTAGCAACTGAAATTAGCTCCCTTTACGTCCAAGCACTCATCGCTGATTGCTATCCCTTTTTCAATATTCGCTTTGTTTAGAAGCCATGGAATTACGACACAAAATTTTAGGCTTCACTTCGGATGCAACTTCTCGGAACTGTGTCGATTTATCAGAGATTGACCGAGTCTTCACATCTTCGACCCTTCCACAATTTGACTCAGTCCTGACTTGCCTTATCCTTAACAATAAGAATCGTCAAGTTATTAATATACAAAGGCGGAACATCATTGGATTCTAATCCTGATTGCAACACACTAAACACTAAACTCGCTTGAATTCCTTGCCAATCATAATTAGTTTCAGGAACGATTAGTTTAAGAAATATTCGATTTGCCAATTTATAGACCATGGAACAAGTACAATTCAAGGACTACCAAACAATAGATTGCATTGTATGGCATATTAGTCTAGGTCCTGGTCGAAATGTGTCTTATGATGAAAGGAAAACAATTTCCCAGTGCTGCTAGTAGCTTTCATGTCATAATCAACCAACATAGAAAGACATGCAGATTAATGGCTACCCTTGACCTAATCAATCCCGCAAGCCTATATAAACCAAGAAGCCTAGCCTTCAAAAAATCAAGTACCAATCCTCTAAATATATATATATATATATATATATATATATATATATATATATATATATATATATATATATATATATATATATATACATACATCCTTCTTTGAATTATATATGGCTCCAAATGCATGCCTAGTTCTCACTATAGTTCTTGCATCCCTACTCAAGGCCCATGCCAGTGACCCTAGCATCACTAAAGACTTCATAGTTCCAAATGGAATCACACCCGATGGCAACTTCTTCACCTTCAAGGGACTGAAACAGTCCCTTTGGGGCCCGCCGAAGGATGTTCCATTCAAGGTGACCAAAGCTAGTGAAATTGAATTCCCTGCACTTAATGGGCAAAGCGTATCTTACGCCGTGCTTCAATTTGCTGCCAATGGCATCAACGGACCCCACACCCACCCTCGCTCTGCTGAGCTCTTGCTTGTCACTCAGGGGTGGCTTGAGGTTGGTTTCATCGACACCAATAATAAGCTCTTCACTCAAGTGCTACACACAGGCGAAATGTTTGTGTTTCCTATGGGCCTGGTGCACTTCCAGGTGAATAGGGATGCTAAGAATCCCGCCGTTGCCATCTCTGCATTCGGAAGTTCTAATGCCGGTACAGTGGTAATTTCTAAATCATTGTTTGCTAGTGGGATTGACAAGGATGTGTTGGCCAAGTCATTTAGGACTGATGAGGGTACTATTGGAAAGATTGTTTCATCTGCCACTATGGGTTGAGAGAGTGTGCGCGGAGTACATGTGTGCATTTACATTTCTTTCTACACATGAAGTCGAAAATAAGCAAGAGGGCCTAATCTCTCTGTAATTTAAAAGTTTGTATTTCAGATTGTAATCACATTTCTACAGTCAATATTATAAACAATATTTGCTTCAAGTTCAATCTTCTTGTCCTTTTAAGATATCACCCATCATGGGCATGGCCGCATGACTAAATCAAGTACTAACCCCTACTAATTAAGAAAAGGTGACTTTTAATATCTGGCTAATCCATGCAATAACCAGACATATGATATGAATGCTCTTATCTTTAAGTCTCATAATTACCTGATCCCATACAAATTGTTTACCTGTAAGTACTATTCAATATCCTAATGAAAAATCGATCACACACGTTTCTATAGTCGAATCCATTTTGACTTTGATAAATTTATTGCCTTGAAAATCGATTGGTATCCCTTGTTTAGCGGCGGACCGGTGCTTTCGCATGCAGTCGTCACGTGGTTGTTTTTTAACAGGGCCGGTTTAAATGTGCTTGAGCAATTACCAAAGTAGAGAATAACTTTCTCTTATTTAACAATAATCCAAACAACTTAAGACCTTAGTCCTCATTAGTTTATTAAATGAATGTCATATGGAGTGAATATGATTAATTCAATACTCGAAAAAATACAGAACCACAAATAGTTCTCTTTACTCGGTATTGAACCAATCAACCCATATCCATGACATAATTAAAATGAAACTAAAGAAGGGAATAACGGAAAAATGCAACATAATGCCAATCTTTAACGGCGTTAGCCGATAAAGTGGGGCTAAAAAAATAAACAACCAGTCTCTATAATATAGAATAGGGTTTTTATAAAGTACGTAGCCAATCTCTATATATAATAGAGTAGGTCTTTTAGTAAGATTGCATAAAACCGTATTTTTGTATGTTAATTAAAAGATAGAAAATAAAAAAGATGGGTTGCGCATTTCCAAAACGTGTAAATTATATTTTTTACTAGTTTGCTTTGTTAATTACATCTTTGTAAGAATACCCTCGATTAAGAAAGGAAGTGTATAAAATATAAACGGAAAAGAGAGCGATGTTTTAAAGACTTCCATCATTAACAAAGAAATATGTTCATCGATTTATAGCATTCCATTTGATCATACATAAGACGTAAAACTACATAATTGTAAGAAGAACAAGAAAAGAAAAGGGTATAGGATTGTCGGGAATCATCCCGCCATCCTTACCCTTCTAAAAAAAAGAAATCAAGACAAAAATAGAGATGAAACATTTCTCTTTATTTCTTCAAAATAAGAATGAGTACAAGAGTGAGAATGAGAAGTGTGAAGTTTGTAGAAAGAATTGTGTTTAGAATATGTGAAAAATTATGACATCCACCCTCCTTTTATAGATTAAGAGGATGGCACAATTATAAATAAAAGAAGAGAGAAAAGCCCTCTTTGAATTCAAAATAAATAACTATTCTCTACAAAACATTGGGAGGGGGTAATTTATAAAATATTTTGTTACATGACAAGTGTAGACTTGTCATGCTTAATATATATATATATATATATATATATATATATATATATATATATATATTAAGTTTTCAAAGTGCCAAATCGGCCCCAAAGTGGGTCGGTGCACCCTAGCTGGCCCTAAAGGGGGGGCGGTCTAGACCAAGCCGGCCCCTAGGAGGCCGGTTATAAACCAAGACAGCCTTTAGGGGGCCTTTTGTTGGGTTACGATAGCGTTCTGGCCATCTACCGTGGCCGATGCGAAACAAAAATGACGTTTAAAAATCTTGGCACTAACGAACCCGTCTAGAATCGAACTATAAACCTACACTAGCAAACTACAATGAGTTAAACTATAAAGTTAGAAATGGTTATACCGAATGAACCGTGTCCTTCAGTCTTCAACCATCTTCCCTAGCTCATTGAGGCGTCCTCGACTAAATTTATACGCCGGTCTTCCTCCGTCGAAGATGATCCATCCGAGAGATGTAGCTCATGGCTCTAGCTCCACACCAAAGATCAAGTGAAGCAACTAGAGATCCTAGGTTGCTAATCTATAGTGCCTAGGATGTAGTGAAGTGTTCAAAATGTTTATCTATCTCATCTCATCTCTTGATTCTCAACTCATGAGATTGTAAAGAGAAGGTTGAGGATGAAGGTGGACGAACACAAGAAACTCAAGAGGTTGTGTATCTGCAAATATCTCAATAAAATTTGGCGTCAGCACAGAAAGCTTCAGCGACAGTGAAAGGTTGTGTATCTGCAAATATCCTTTTGATCCCGCCTTTCTTTGATACAAACTTGAAATATTGATGTAAGGAAGAAATTTTTTTGCCATGCTCATGCAGCCAAGGACGACCAAGTAAAGCATTATATGACATGAAAATGACATGGAAGAGCGAAGTGAAAGACCATCCTTCGAATTTTAGAGTGAGCCATATAGTCCCCAAGGTTTGTTGTCCAGTTTGGTTGAACCCTTGGATGACTATATTGCTGGTAGTTAAATTTGTGACAGTATACCTGTCACGCCCCGCTTCCCAGAGTGCGCTAAGATCGACACATGACAGAACCAACCATGCTACCTATGGCTAGAAAACATCCCTTCACAGTCACATTACGGCTGTCTATAGATATCAAGAACAGGAAAAAATAAAAGAAACTATCTAGCACATGTCCATGAGCCAGAAATAACGAGTCAAGAAATAATATGCGGAAGCAATAAATTCAAGTAACAATAACAATCTGGAAAGTACGTCTCAAAATACGGGCTCACATCAGGAATGAAAACGCGAAATAAAACTAAACTAACTAGCTACATGATCTTCACTGCTCGGCTTGTTGGTCAAAATACTCCTGAACGGCCTGCGACAGAGATAGAGGATCTGTGCCATGCAAAACCCAGACGCCAGTGCGTCATGATATCAAACAATAATATAAGCAATCAGGATGTAACGAGATATGCAGGTAGGAATCATAAATAGTAACAAGTCAACAGAAATGTATAATAGTGAAGTGTATCAGTATGTGTGACGTGCAGTGCTTAATCTAAGCTGTGCTACTGGGTTATCTATTCTAAAGTTTGTTTGAAATCAATTAATGTAATCCTCCATGTAACTCAAAGAATATGTCCCGTTACCTCCCGGGACCACGGATCAGGAATATGTGAACCAAGAGTGGTTCTGTCCCGTTACTCCCCGGGACCACGGATCAAGATGTAAAAGTCACGAATGGCTCTGTCCTGTTACTCCCGGGACCACGAATCAAGTAATACTCTTTTAAGTTATACTTTAGTTTACACTTTTGATTTCCCCATACCCCCAAGGTTATGTGTTCAAGTCAGGTATTGATAATCTGGAGCTAATGCTAACATAAGATCAAGCAGGTACCAGTTTGTCTATACAGACAACAGGATATGTCCATCGGGACAACATGTCAAGATTGTCAGCATTAGTAACAAGATCAGGTATCAAGTCAAGCAGTGGTGCATCAAGTCAAGTCAGGTAGTGCACAGATATCAAGCGGATGCTCATAATAAAACTGTAGCAAGTACGGGTGCACGATAAAAATACGGATGCACAAATATTTATCAGAGGTTACATCATGACTATGTAGGATGCACATTATCAAGCATGGAGTACTAATAATATGAAACAATGTGACATGGCATGCAAATTGATATATAATTAATGGTATGGATGCACAAACATCGATTAGGGTTACATTTACAGTTCCAAGACTACGTGGGATGCATTAAGCATGGGGTGTTTCTACAATAATAATATGAATTAATGTGATCTGTAGATGCAGCTACATGTATATTAAATGATATGGATGCAAACGGGTATCCGAAAACGGTAAACTTTAATATGGATGTACAATGCATTCAACATGTGATATTTTTATTCATATGGATGCATAATAATATACCTAGCATGTAACCAGATGAACTAACATGCGACTAGATATGTAAATAATGATATGGATGCATACGGGTATCGAAAAACTGTAAAATTGTAATATGGATGCATAACTAAACAATATGTAATGTTATTATTCAAATGGGTGCAATATATTGTGGTATAGTATGTACCAAGATCAACTTGTCTCGATCGGATCACAAGACGGATACGCACGGCACGTCCGACATCGGTAAATCGTCGCAACGCACACACGGCACGCAGGACGGGTCCAGGCAAGACAAGAGGGTGATCACACAGGCAAGGTACGTTCACTGGATCGTCTGAATCGGCAGCGGCGACGCGACTCCGACGATTGCTGGAAAAAGAAGATTTCAAGAAAAAGAGAAAGACAAAGAAAAAGAAGAAGAGGAAGAAGAAGAAAGAGAAGAGGGGTTGGTGCTCACTGGGGTTTCGTGCACAGGGGTCAGGGGAGACGAGGTGATGGTGTCAGGGTTAACGGAGCTCCGGCGAGGGTGCAGGGTGCTCGGGCGATAGTGCAGGCTGGGGCTCTGTTGGTGTAGGGTTCAAGAAGGAAGAAGAAAAGAAAAGAAGGAGGAGAAAAGAAGGAAGATGATGAGGAGAGGAGAATAGGGGTGGTGACAGCGAGGCTAGGGTTTGGGTGTGCCGGTTGGGTGATGGGTTCTTTGGGTTAGGGTTGGTGTGTGCAGGCTCTCGGGTGAGGAAGAAGATGATGACGGCGAGGAGGAGATGATGAGGATGGAGGTGGTTGAGTTTTGAGGGCAGAGGAGCTAGGTTTAGGGTTATGGTTTGAGTTTTTTGCAGTGGGTTTCTCGTGGGGGCTCGGGTTAAAATAGAAGGAGAAGAGGAATAGAAGGGAGGTGATTGTAAGGAGAGGGGGCGGTGACGCGACTCGAGAAGGCTACAGTAACCGCGAGAGGAGAGAGAGAGGGCTCGAGAGGAGAGAAAAAGAAGAGAGAAAGATAGATGCGCTGAGGGGGAGAGAGAGAAAGAAAGAAAGGAAGAGAGAGAGTGAGTGGGGACAGAGAGAGTCGGCGAGAGGAGAGAGGGGAGAGAGAAGTTGTCAGAGAGAGAGAAGGAGAGAGAGAAAGCGGTTGTTAAGATTTAAATTTAAAAATCTTTTAGTTAATAGAAAACTTAAACTATTAGTAATATTTTAAAGGTCGTATTAATAAAATTTTATAATCTGGTAAATCCAAACTTATCCCAAAATATGCCCAGGTCGGGTCTAAAAAATCCAGTTTTAAAATATGAAAAAAATATACATGTCAACTAAAATTAAAATAGGATATCTGGGTAACGAAAATGTATACGCCCAAGAATGGATGCACGTACGTGCGCGTAGCAATCCAAACAAGTCTGTTTCACTGAACGGGATGAGAACAGGGTGCACGGATACTACGACAGGGTCAGGGGTATCAGGCAGGCCATGCAATGTATTTTTAAAATATTTTATGTGACTTTAAATGTTATATAAAAATGCATATGCCAGATATAATGCGAGTATGCAATGTATAAATTAAAATGAAAGTGCACAAGTCTACATATATAACAAGTCAGGATAGATCATAAACATGAATCAAGACAGGTTTCAAGCAAGTGGGTCGGGTCGGATGTATATACAGATGTCAAATATACTATTCGCACCCAAAATACAGTAAATCAGGAAAATACCATAAAAAAAGAAATACGTGAACTAGAACCGGGATAAATGAACTATGGTGTTACAATACCCGATCGCCGTTAAGGTCTTTAATGGTAACATGTTTACTGTGAAACCGCAATCCAATATCATCCTTTTCATAATTGTATTCTCGAGTTCTCTATTGATAAGTAGTGGGGGCACAGGGGCAGACCCCAACCTCTTGATTTCGGTCATGTGCCTTGGTCCCCGAACCCGGAGAGGAGAAGCAAAAGATTGGGCCGTCGGCGATTATGAAATTTGGTGCCCAGTAATAAATCATCTTCAGTGAATTCAATGTTGAGCACATCTGATGGATTGATGGTCGTATTTTCTATATTTGCTTCGCCTCTTCCCGTGCATTGTAGAGCCACAAGGAGAGCCTTACGCAAATCCGATAATCAATATAAAGAAATCATACACACTGTGCAGAGATGGAATTTTCTTCAAATGTGCAAGGATGTTGTATTTTACGGCCTCGGAGTGTATAATCTCTCCATGGTCATGGATCCTGTCTTGGTAGGATATGGACGGTTGGTTTGAAGAAGGGCACACTTCTGCCGTTCGAGTGCCGGCTCGGATGACAATATTGATTTTAAGAGGCTCCTCTCGGACGTAAAGAGATTCATCATTTTCTTTAAAAACTCCAATAGTGTTGCAAGATAAGTTTTCCCACGGAATATCTTCTTCTGGTACTTGAGCCTTGATCGTTATTAAATCATGAGAAACTTGAGTGATGAAGCCTTTAATGACACTTCTTGGTATAACTTTTCTTAATATCTTGTACTTCGGAACCCTTTTGTGGCGACGAAAATACATCAAAGTGTCACGCTCCGCTTCCCAGAGTACGCTAAAATTGGCACGTGACAGAACCAACCATGCTACCTGTGGATAGGAAACATCCCTCCACAGTCATATTACGGCTATTTAGAGATATCAAGAACAATAGAAATAAAATAAACTATCTAGTACATGTCCATGAGCTAGAATAAATGAGTCAAGAAATAATATGCGGAAGCAATAAATCCAATGAGCAATAACATCTGGAAAGTAAACATAACTAAACTGGATACTAACTGGATACTAACAGGATCCTCACTGCTCAGCCTGATCGCGGAAATACTCCTGATCAGCCTGCAACAAGGATAGAGGATCTGGGCCATGCAAAACCCAGACGTCAGTGCGTCATAATATCAACAATAATATAATCAAGGGGTGGCAGGACATGCATGCACGAGTATGAACAGTAACAAGTCAACAGGAATATATAACAGTGAAGTATATCAGTATAAATGACGTGCAGTGATCAATCTATACTGTGCTACTGGGTTATCTATTCTAAAGTCTTCGAAATCAATTAATGTAATCATCATCGTAACCCATCGGTGATTATTCCGCAACGCCCGGAAAAACGGCAAACAATATGTATTCCGTAACGCCCGGAAAAACGGCAAACAATAGGTATTCCGTAACGCCCGGAAAAATGGCAAACAATATGATAGCCCTTTGAGTTACGTTCGGTTACATTCTTGATTTTCCCATACCCCCAAGTTATGTGTTCAAATCAGGTATTGATAAATCTGAAGCTAATGCCAACACAAGATCAAGCAGGAACATGTTTGTCTATACAGACAACAGGATATGTCCATCGGGACAACATGTCAGGATTGTCGGCATTAGGTACAGGATCAGGTATCAAGTCAAGTAGTGATATATCAGGTCATGTCAGGTTATGTACATGTATCAAGTCATGTCAAGTAGTGGTGTATCAGGTCATGTCAAATAGTGCACAGGTATCAAATGGGTGTTCATAATCAAACTGTAGCAAGTATTGAATCAGGGTGAAAGTACAGATGTACAATAAAAGCATGGATGCACAAATATCGATCAGGGGTTACATTATGACTAAGTAAGATGCACAATATCAAGCATGGGGTACTAATGTATTAATAATATGAGTTAATGTAATATGGGGTGCAACTAGTTATGCAGAATTAATGGTATGGATACATAAATAAACATAGATGCATAAATAACTATCAGGGGTTACAACTATTGCTTCAAGACTAAGTGGGATGCACATTATTAAACATGGGATGTTAATATGACAATAATATGTAATAATGTGATCTGTAGATGCAGCTACATGTATATTAAATGATATGGATGCATACAGGTATCCGAAAATGGTAAAACTTTAATATGGATGTATAATGTGATAAACGGGTAACATTTTACTCATATGGATGCATAATAATATACCTAGCATGTAGCAAGATAAATTAGCATGCGACTAGATATGTAAATAGTGATATGGATGCACACGGATGTCCGAAGAAAGTAAAATAGTAAAATGGTAATGTGGGATGCATAATTAAACATTAAGTAATGTTATTATTCACATGTGTGCAATATATTGTAGTATAGCATATAGCAAGATTAACTTGCCTGAGCGGAACACACGACGGGTGCGTACGGCACGTCCGACGTCGGGTAAACGTCGCAACACACACGGCATGCGGGACGAGTCCCGGCAAGGCAAGAGGGTAACCACGCAGGTAGAGGACGTCTACGGGTTCTCTCGGATCGGCGGCGGCGAGCACGGCTCCGGTGATCACCGGAAAAATGCGAATCCAAGAAATCAAGAAAAGAAGAAGAAGAAGAAGAAGAAGAAGAAGAAAGGACATGGTCTGGGGTTAGGGTGCTCTTTCTTGGCTCTGGGTTTGGGACAGAGGAGGTGAGGAGATGGTGATGACGAGATCGTGGGTTTTCCGGCGAGGGGTAAGGTTTGTGTGCAGGTTTTTGAGTTGCAGCAAGGTCGGAATGTTTGAAGTCGGGGAAGCAGGGAAAGAGATGATGGAGAAGGGGAGGGTGTAGACGGTGACGGGTCGGCGACGAGGGTGGAGGTGGTGATGGCGAGGCTAGGGTTCGGGAGTTATGCAGTGGTCGGGTTCGGGTGCAGGGTTTGAGGGTTGTAGGGGAGAGGAGATGAGGTTGGGTTGCAGCGACTATGGAGAGGAGGAAGATCGGGGGCGATGATGATGGGGTTTTGGTCGATGGTGAGGAAGGTGGAGATAATGTAGGCGATGACGACGACGACGAGGTTGAGTTCTCGTTGAAGTGCATAGAGAAGAAGAAGAAGAAGAAGTTGTAGGTGATGGTGGCTTCGGTTGTTTGGGGTGTTGGTTTGCAGCGAGGGATCGAAGAAGGAGGCGACAGCGATGAGGAAGAGGCGAAGGGAAGATGAGAGGGAAGGCGAGGTCGAGGAGATGGAGGCGGCTAGGGTTAGGCGAGGGTTTTCGAGAGGATTTCTCGTCGCGGGGTTTTAAAGAAGAAGAAGAAAAGAAATGGAGAAGGGAAGTGAGGCTAGTGGGTTAAGGGGGTGACCAGAATCGAGAAGGGAACATTGATACCGAGAGATGTGAGAAAGAGGGGGTGGGGGAGAGAGGAGAGAGAGAGAGAGAATCAGTGAATTCGTTTAAAACAAATCTTTTAAAATAAATTTTAAAACTAAAAGATTTTTTTGAAACAGTAAAATGGTAGGGACAAAATATTAGGGAAATTTTGAGATTTTGGTTAATCCAAAATTACTCCAAAAAATGCCCGTGTCGGGTCTAAAATTATGGTTTTAAAATACAAAAAATATGTGTCGACCAACATCAAAACAGTGTATCCGGGTAACGAAAAAGAGTACCCCCAAGAACGGATGCACGTAGCGTGCTCGTAGCCATCCAAACGAGTATGTTCCACTGAACGGGACGAGAACAAGATGAGCGGATGCTACAACAGGGTTAGGGGTATCAGGCAGGCCATGCAATATATTTTTAAAATATTTTATGTGACTTTAAATGTTATACTTAAAAATGCAGATGCCAGATAAATGCCAGTATGCAGTATACAATAATGTAAGTGAACGGATCCATATAATAAGCCAAGATAAATCATAAACATGAATCAAGACAGGTTTCAAGCATGCGGGTCGGGTCGGATGCAAATACAGATATCAAAACACTATTCGCACCCAAAATACAGTAAATCAGGAAAAAAAAACATAAATAAAAAAATACTCAAACTAGAACTACTATAAATGAACTAGGGTGTTACACAAAGTATCTGGAAGAATAAGAGGGCGATCTGGTGATGGATTAGTCGTCCCTTCTACCTGTAAAGATGTGAATGTCTGCTGAAGATCTTGTATGGTTGGAGGAACCATTGTTGAAAATGACTTTGTGGTTGAAGGAGCTTTCACTCATTCGGTTTCGGATGAAACTGATATCATGTGAACGGATTGCTCCCCTTTCTTTAATTTCTTAAGTAATGAGATATCGATCTTTTCTTCGTTGATCATATTTTGGATCAGTTTCTTGAAGATAAAATATTGTTGTAGATCATGACCTGGCATGCGATGATATTCGCAGTATCGACTGTTGCTAGGGTGCCACTTTCCTTCGTTTGAGTTGCGTGACGGAGGTAACTGAACCAATTTCATCTCAAGCAATCCTTTGAGAATATCTTGTAAATCTTCCTTTGAAAGATCGATTCTTTATTTCTTGTGAGAATTTTGTCTGGAATCTGGCTAGTTGACTTTGGGGTTCGGATTATTGCTGTTTCACGGAAGTTTCCATTACTTGTTTTCCTTTCCGATTGTCGTAACTTTGATCTTTCTTAAAATTCCGATAGTGACCTCTGAAGGACTGATCGGGTTGCCTATTCAACTGATCAAGGAAGTTTTCAATATCAGTTGCCTTGGATGACAAGTTTTCAAAAGATAGCGGACGAACCCCTTGCAAATGAATTGCCATTTCTGGTCGAAAATTGTTCATACACATTCTGACTGCTTCCGATTCTGTGATTAATTGAGAGCAATGTAAACTCAAATTCTGCCATCGGTTATTAAAATCAGCAGCCTTTTCATTGTAGGTCTGTTCGGTTCAGATAAGTTCGGTGATCCCTACAACCCTTTGATTACTGTAAAAACGTTGTAGGAAAGCCTCTTACATTTGCTCCCAATTATGGATGGAATTAGGAGGCAACTTACTATATCATGTAAATGCTGGACCAGAAAGTGTTTGCACAAATTGTCGAAGAAGGAGTGAACCATTGCGCACAGTGTCTTGACATGCTACTAAGAAGTAAGCGATGTAATGTTCGTGTGGTGACCGATTTCCATAGAATTTGACGAAGGAAGGTTGCTTGTAATGCTCTGGAAATGGTACAAAGTCTACCACCGATGGGTAGAGTTTCATATATTCAGCCGACCCCATGGCGTCCTGAGTTTGCATAAGGTATGCTCTTACACCTTCCGCCGCCATCCTTTGAACATCGTCGATTGATGGTGTTTGGCTTTGCACTGACTCATAGATAGGAGAATTTGATTCAGCGCTGGCATTATTTGATGGAATTTGTGTCCTCATGCGGTTTAATTCTTCATGATCTTTCTCTTATAAGGTCCTTTAGAGTCGAACCAATTGTTCTTCTAGGGATGTTTCATTGGATCCCAACTTCCTTTGATGCTAAATCCATATCTACATGTATTGTCCTCTTCATCTCCATTAATGTATATAGAGCATACAATATTGAAAACTCAAAATTCCTTCACCCACGATGAAATAAATACATAAAAAATAATAAAATATAGAACAACATATAAAAAATCAAAAAGGGCTTTGATAACTGCAACTCAAATACTAAGACACAAGACAATAAAGTGGTCAGGAAAGGGCCAAAAAAATGACTATTATTATGTGATATCAGCTATGGACAGATAAGTTATGGACGTTAGTAGAAAGAATATTATATTTGGACCTTGCGTTTCTCTCTTTAAATACCCAAGCAGGTCAAAGATGAAACAAACAGACTCATGCACAAGTTAATTAACGTTGAAAGTACTTTTGTCGCTTACAATAACAACTTATGGTTTTACCTCATAACATGTGTCATCCAGTTAGGCCTGGATCCTTCGCACATAAAGTCCCAGAGTCGATCTCAAATTTGGCTACACATTTAGTGAAGGCCAATTGTGGAGACTGTTTATTAACCTAAGGGTTAAAATGTTGCCTTAATTTTAGGACAAGGGTCGCCCCACTTCCTGTCTTTTAGCAAAAGTTTGTAATTTTTGGATGGTGTTTGTCTCCATTGTATGATCATGGAATGGTAGTTCTTTCTGACAACAAATAAATTACCTAAATACATGAACAAAATAAATGTTTATAATATTATAGACTAAGCACTTTATAACTTGATCGTTGGATTTATTATCATCTCAGTCTCTTCCCCACCAAAGTGTATGGAGGAGCTTTCCATGAAAGATTAACAAAAATTTTACACCTGGATGACAACCTGACATCATAACCGCTCTTGATTTATGGACTAACCCTTTTTTTAGGAGTTTGCGCCCTTTTGGGTTTTCACAAGCTCGGAGATAGTCTTGTTGTTTTTACTCACGGAGCCCTTTCGACTTTTCACAAGCTCGGGGATAGACCGGCCGACGGGTAAAGTTGCTCGAGGAGGTGGAAAGCAAGCTGTTTGTAATCATAAAAATAATATTATAATAAGTATGTTCGTAATGTGTTGAGACATACCATAGATTTTCACCATCAATATGAAGCATGAGTGATGGAAACAGTGTATGGAGGGAACTTTCTTATGGTGGTACAGAATATATATTCTCTTCCTTTATTATCCAGCTCATCTATTCGATAAAAGAAGATGTGTTTGTGCTGTTTGTTTTAAGGGTGAGTAAAAAGGATATCGATATATGTTCAAAACACAGTCAACCGCTCGCATGCAACAATTAATGTCGCTGTAACTTTAGTACTTTACATCTACAACACGAAGATTGATTACCAATTCTTTCCATGGAATTAGCATACAACTACAGCACAAAATGCTGGGAAGAAGCATACAAAAACTAAGAAGCCTTGAAGTTGTAAACTATAGAATAGGCAAAACGAGTAGAATGGACGCGTATTTTGTTATTGCCGGCACTCCATTAGGAAAATTGACGTGTATTGTGTTGTTTTAGATCCTATATATATATATACCCCCTTAATTCTCCACACTAACCATCAAACTACCAAGCTCTTCAATTCAAGAAATGGCTTCGAATTCATGTCTAGTTCTAGCTTTAATTTTTGCAACACTTCTAAGCGCCCATGCCGCTGATCCTAACATCTTATCTGACTTCATAGTTCCAAATGGAGTCATCCCAGATGCTAACTTCTTCACATTCAATGGTCTGAAACAATATATCTATGGGGTGCTCCAAAAAATGCATCCTTCAAGGTTACCAAAGCTAGTGTAATCGAGTTCCCCGCTCTCGAAGGTCAAAGTGTATCCTATGCCGCACTTCAGTTTGGTCCAGGTGGCATCAACCCACCTCATACCCATCCTCGCTCTGCTGAGCTCTTGCTTGTTATACAAGGGTGGCTTGAGGTCGGTTTCGTCGACACCGGCAATAAGTTGTTCACTCAGGTCCTTCATGCCGGTGATTTGTTTGTGTTTCCTAAGGGACTAGTACACTTTCAGGTGAACAAAGATGGCGGGTATCCAGCTGTAGCACTCTCAGCTTTCGGCAGTTCCAATGCCGGTACTGTATCTCTTCCTAAGACTTTGTTTGGAAGCGGTATTAACAGCGAGGTCCTGGCTAAGTCGTTCAAGACCGATGCTTATACCATTGGAAAGCTTGTTATGGGTGCGGCCTAAAATTGAAACAAATAAAAACCTAGGGAGCTATTTGTTTGTTTTCAGTTCTTTGTTTGTTTGCAAAGAGGCAGTTTAGTTGACAGTTTATCATTTTTTTCATCAAGTGTTGTGTGAAAGTGTAATATTTCATCTGAATAAATTTGTGCCCCAATTAATTTGTTAAAGTTTTTCCCGTTTTTTTTCTTTTTAATTCATCTAGTTTAGTTCAGGTAAAGATATTAACACGTCTTATGGCAACCCAATGCTTATATGAAGCTATGGTACAACTATCTCTTTCCATATATATATATAATATGATACTGTTTTCATAATTCTTGTTTTATTTCTCTTCATACTCATGAATCCGGACGGCTGATGGACAAAGATTGGTAATCATGATAATCTTAATAAACCCTATTAAACCAAGCCTTAAGTAGGTACCGTTTGACTGTTATGATAGACCAAAAGACGCGGCTGAAGGGCCTGTTAGGGAAGGAGTCCCGTTTGTGGCCAGAGTAAGCGTAGTGGTGAGGTTCTATCATAATAGAAAAACAAAGCATACTGAAGGATGGGTTTAAGACTAAGGTGTGTTATTAAGAACTATCTTGATTATTCCAGACTGCCTTTTCTGGATCACAAGAGGAGTACCGAGTAGGACCCCTCCTTATTTGATCTTCATTTACTTGCTTATTCCAAACAACTTATTCATGCAACTAAGAGATCGAGAGAATATTAAAAAGACTAATATTAAAACTTCACCTTCTTACATAGCTTGGAAGGATTTGTCTCGATGCGTTGCAAAAATTAAAGTTAGACTTTGTCCTGACTAATTGGTTTATGCCTGATAAACCCAAAAACTTGACGAGAAAATTACTGGATCGTGAACTTACTGGCACTAGAAAGGTAATATTACCTTATTCGTTGTTACTCGTTATTGGGATAATATCTCAAATAGACTAAGGCCCTGTTCTCAGGGTAAGCTTTCTGCTCCTGATAGACATTGGGATTAGACCCTTATTTACCTGCCAGTACTGTGTTGAAACCCTCAACGAACAACCCCCCCTCTCTTTGGTATCAGAGCCTTAACGATTTTAGGGCTTATACTGTTACTATTGTTATTACAGTTTTACTTTTACTTATTATTGCACTGTGTTGATTTTGTTCTTATCATTTTAAGTACAAAATTGAGCATTTAGAATACTTAGACTTACGAGTTAAAAACTCTAAAAAGGTTAAAAAGAAAACTGTTTTAGGTGACTTTACTTGTTACTTTAGTAACGATTCCTATTTACATAATCTTCACTCTGAAGATCCCCATCTTAATTTCTTGACAGACTTACTCCTTAAGTTTGGTGAAAAGAACCATTTTTATCAAACGAAAAATAAAAACTTGTGGACTTTGTTGCTGGAAACTTTAGGTAACAAGAATAAGATTTTAAAAACTGTTTCTGATAATCTTGACTACGTTAAGAATCAGAACACTGAAATTCTTGAAAAACTTAAGCAAGCCGATAGAACTAAACAGACTAGTTCCCTTAATAAAAAACATCTTCGAGAAACTCAGGAGATTGTTCTGGAAGAAATAAGGCTTAGATCCTCAGAACTAGAAAAATCTTACCAAAACTTAGACAAACTTCTGAACGAAATAAAACTTGTCGTTAGTTCATGAGTGAAAACGACCCAACGTACAAAGAGGGCCTTAGAACTTGCTAAAGCCTATCACACTGCACCACTTGGCTTAACTGACTATCAGGGAAGTGCTAGATCAGATCAGACTTACCCTAGGCAACTGAATATTGTGATTCTTTTGCTCATTAAACTCAACCAGAGGTTAGATAATTTCCATAAAGAAATTGATAATCTCAAAGCCTTAAACTTTGAAACCCTTAAACAATTGAGGGATACTGAAATGAAATTTGTTCACTTAGGCATGATTGTTATTGGAGTGCGTGGACTTGCTAGGCAGAAAGTCGGCACTAAAACTCTAATCATTTTACTCTAACAGAGGCATATTCTACTGTACTCCTGATTTCCAAATATCTATTAGGGATTTGGAACATATTGAGATTGGTATCCAGACTAAAGGATATGAATCTTTTACTGGAAATGAGAACTTACTTATTAGCCTCGGTTTCCTTGGCAGAATGACGAATTCCTCCACAACTAATTACAGGGTTAACATTGAAGGAATCATTGAAGCACTATCTTGCAAAGGTGTCCAACTCATTAAACCAATGAGTATAGACTCAGAACTTCTCGCAGGAGAAGACTGGAACCTTAGAGCACACTTAAATAATGATTCAGTTATTGTACCTAAAGAATCGATGATGTATCAAGATTCTAAAGGAAATTACACTTTGAGGTTTACAAACTATCAGCATTATGTACCCAATAATGACGATGATACTGACTCCATACACACTGAAATCCACAATGAATTAGTAGAAATTGGACTAGAAAACTCTACTAGGGATCAGAATATGATACCTTATGATATTGTTATTTTTCCCAAAGAACTAGGTTTGACCATTGATGACTTATTGAGAATTGAGACGGAGATGGTTGAGAACAACAAGATTGAAGAAACTGATGAATTATACTTTGACGAGAATGGGAACGTCAGACTTAGAATTATTGAAGAACCTAGTGATACGGCTAGTACCATAACTATTCCCAAAGAATTTAAGGATTCCGGTGTTGGCAGTTCTGCCACTTCAAATCCAAATAGTACTCCTGTTTGGACTACTAGAAGATATCCTCTAGCAGGACAGCCCTCTAGGGATAAGTATAATGACTATCGTGACCGGGAAACTAATGTTAATACTTACGGTAAAAGGCTACCCCATGAAACTATTAATAAAAAAGATTTGGTAGATGAGGGGAGAATACTCAATCTATCAACCCATGATCCTCAATTATGGAGTACCATGATTGAAATATGGGCACAAATGGTTTGTAGGCGAGCTGATGAAATGCAGTTTGGCTCTGCGGCTGAAATGTACACTTACTTGGAGAAATTCTTAGGAGAAAGCGCCAGGGCAGCCTGGGAGGCTTATAAAAAAGAATTTGCTTCGGATTTTGAACAAGATATCGCTCTTGGAATAAATCCTTATAATTTTACTAATAAAATCCAAATTATACTCCTTGGCTCACAGCCTAATTCTGGTTACAACAATACTCAAGTCGAAGCCATGCGTATGCTGGAACAACTTAATATAAAACAATGGAATTATATTAAACCCTTCTTACAAGACTTTTATTACTATTCTTCTATTGCTGGTTGTTTTTATGACAAAGGCATAGGTGAAAAACTTTTCCTAAAACTACCTGACCCTTTAGGCAGTGAAATTCACAAAGCCTATAAAGACTTTAAGGTAACACCTCAAACTGATAATATTGCTACTAAGATAAAATTTATTATTTCCAAATTGGTAGAAAAATGTACTTCTATCCAGATAACTAAACAACTAAAAGGTGAATATAGTTTTTGTAAACAAATCTACACCCCCACAACAATACGACAAAGCGCCTCCTGAACGTAGGAGAGTTAATCAGTACACAAGTAGAACTGTTTCTAAGTTTTCACAAAGAAAACCAAAGAAACAATATTATTTACGAAAATCTACTGCTAAGAAACCTTATTTAAATAAAGATAAACATGCTAGAAAATGCCGACCTAAACGTGAATATTCTAACAAACTTGTTTGTTTTACTTGTGGATCAACTGATCATCTCGCTAGAGAATGTTCTAGGAGAAGAAACTTGAACAATAGACATTCAACCTTAATTGAATGTACCAATGAAGACTTACTGGAGGTAGATGAGTATATGGATGACAACGAGTCCATATACAGTATCGTCTCTATTGACGTACCAAATGACCAAGACTCAGATAATGATTCTGAGACTGAAACTACTATCCTACCTGAACTTCTTACTATGTCCAAGACTTTACCAATAGGACATTTACAACAATTGGAAGAATTGGATAGCCTTGACCATATGCTATCTAACCTTATGGAAAATACCTTATGTCAACATTTGAACTGGTGCCATAAAGCTGGTTCAGATGATCACCCCTGCATTTACTGTAATCGGTACCCTTCCTTACAATTAAGATACAAATGTTTACAGTGCCAGACTGAGGCCCGTAAGATTTGTCTTACTAAATTGAACCACCCTCTCCCCGTCACTATATGAGAAAAGAGGCCCTAAGAGGCTTTTTCGTTAGGTGGCGCCGGATATATATATATATATATATATATATATATATATATATATATGAGAATAATGGAGAAAAGAGGCCCTAAGAGGCTTTTTCGTCAGGTGGCGCCGGAAATCTACATGCTCCACCATTTTTTCCGACGATCGGCACCGATCATCATCATCTTTACCATGTAAGATGCAGATACACCAAATTTCACATGATTCTGCGACTTTTTCACCGTTGAATTAGCAATGTAAAAAGTTCTAATGTCGGTAAACCGTTAATTTTGCACCAACTAAATCAACGGTGAAAGAGTGATAGAACCATATGAAATTTGGTGTATCCACATCTTAGATGATAAAGATGAAGGTGATGAATACCAATCGTCAAAAAAATCATGTATCGTGAATTTTTCGACGCCATAGGAGAAAATTCCTTCCTATGGCACTTTTCCTGCATTATCCTCATATATATAGAGAGAGAGTAATGAAGAAAAGGGGCCCTAGGAGACTTTATTATTAGGTGGCGTCAAAAATCTATATCCTTTTTTTCAACGATCGGCACCCATCATCATCTTTATCATGTGAGATGTGGATACACCAAATTTCATGTGATTTCACCACTTTTTCATCGTTGAATTAGCGATGTAAAAATTTCTATTGTCGATAAACCGTTAATTTTGCACTCACTAAATCAACGATGAAAAGATGATGGAATTATATGAAATTTAGTGTATCCACATCTTACATGATATAGATGGTGATGGGCGTTGATCGCTGAAAAAAGTCATGAAGGTTGTATTTTTTTGACGCCATAGGAGGAAATTCCCTCCCATGGCACATTTTCTCTATTATATATATATATATATATATAGGGCTTAAGGTTCCTGAGTTCAGCCCAGGAATATTTCCTGTGCCTCTCCACTAAAACATCCTTCATCTCCACTGTTCCTCTCTCTTCTTCTTCTCAAATTTTTCCTGTCTTCGCCTCGTGAAACTCGCCCGCGCCCCTCGCTCGCCTCGTCGCCGTCGCCGCCTCAACGCCCTCGTCACCACGACCTCCTTGACCTCCTCTCCCCTTCACCTCCTTCCCGACGACGACCCCGAGCCCGACCACGAAACCCACAGCAGCCAACCCAACGTCTTCGCCCACGACCTCGCCTGCCCTCGTCGTCGTCGTCGACCATCCCACACCCTCGTCGACATCTTCTCCCTTCTCTTCCCCTCCTCATCCTCAACTCTCCCCTCCTTCCTAGTTCACCCCTGCACAACCCGTGACCCATACCCATCGCCACACCCTCACCCGACCTCATCTCCGATCCACGTCGTCGTCACCGTCATCCATCTCCCCGTCGTCGTCACCGTCACCTTATTATTTATTGTAGTCGTAAACCACAAATTTTCCCCTAATTTTTCGCTCTCGTTTGCTTGAAGGTTGCCGTGTGCTGGAAGAACTAGCCACTGTGATAAAATCATTGGGCCGGAATCCAAATGAAGAAGAAATGAAGCACATAATAAGCAAATTTGTTGTGGATGGCAATGAGAACATGGAGTTTGGAGAGTTCTTAAATCAAATGACTAGAAAAATGAATGTAAGTGCTGCTGATTAATTATTACTAAAAAGAAAATATTGAATAGTAGAGTTACAAATATACATAGCCTAATATTGAATTATTTGTTTAGTGGGGGAAATTAAACTTCCATCACTTGCAGGAATTTGATGCAGAAGAGGAATTAAGAGAAGGTTTTAAGGTCTATGACAGGGATCAGAATGGTTATATATCAGCCAATGAGGTGAATGTTTTCAATTAATTTTACTTTTTTATATATCAAATTTCATTTTATATTTAAAAAATTTATTTTTTTAATTTTGGGTGCTTGTAGGTGAGAAATGTGATGATCAGCCTTGGAGAGAAGCTAACAGAAGAAGAAGCCGAGCAAATGATAAGAAAAGCGGATTCAGATGGCGATGGACGAGTGAATTATCAAGACTTTGTGCAGATGATGGCGGAAATCTAACTCAATATCCCCCACCGCCCCCCCTCCCCCCTCCCGCCGCCCCCCACAAAATTTTAAATAATAAATAAATACTGAAAAGTATGGTTCGTGAACTCGACATCTTGTTCTTTTTGTTGCATAAATATTTAGATTTAGACATTTTGACATTACTGACTCATACTTGAGCGTGTATTTGATTTATCTTTCTTTTTTTTGCCCGACGTATAATGTAATATGTTTGCTTATGATATGATCGGAAGACAAATATGAATTTTCCACTTTTTATTGGGAAAAGAAAAATCATTGGTTCCACATTTTATTGTTGCAATATTTGAAGCTTGTCGATCCTAAGTAACCACATCTTGGCATTAAAAAAAGATTTAAAAAAATTATAACATATCTCCCATCAGGAAAAAGCAATGTTAGAATCAAATTAACAATTCCTTTTCTCACAACAAAAAAGGGCAACTAATCATCAATTTATAACTGTTGTGCAACACATGCAGCTTCTGAAGATAGAAGATTTATTCTTCTGTTTCTCTCTACCCTTTATTGAAGAAGCCATGGATTTCGTAGCAAGTGTTTTTTCATAGCTAGATCCAACGTCGACTGCTGTTCTAATAACTTCTCGATTGATATTCTTCTAAATTATCCTCAGTTTCAGAACTTTCAAATGCGGACGCTTCATATTTAGTTCGATGACTCGATCGCTTGTTTCAGACGTGTGAACGAGACATTTCACACTGGCGAATGTGTTGCTGTTACTCTTCCGATTCAGAGATGAAGGTGGTATTGTGGCTTCTTCTGGGATCATTTGCAAAATCGGTTCCTCAAATTTTGTCACAGCGATTTCTTCTTTCGGCTGACCACCGAATTCGCCTTCTAGACCTTCACTTATCTCTTCATGTTCACTTCTCTCTTCATGTTTGTTTCCTGTTAACTGAAGTTGCAGTTCACGTATCCTCTTTCTCCGTCTCTTCCCTTAAATCTTCTACTCCCTCTTTTTTCAGATATCAGATTTGGATTGTAATCGGTTTCGACGATAGATAACTCAAACACTGCTTCTTCATTTTCTTCTTCACAAGGACTAATGGCTTTGAGTTGGATCTCAAAACTATCAGTGTCGATTTCATCCATTTTTAACATAGCCTTGTATCCATTTGGTTCAGTTTCAGATTTTTCTTTCAATGCATTCGAATCGTCTTCCATAACCAAACCCTTGATTCCAAAATCGATGACATTCAAATTAGTAGCTGTGGTCGGTTCTGAGAGCAGTTCGGCACATTTTACATCTCTATTTTGGCCAATAGAATATCCCATTATTTCAGCATTATTTCCAATTAGCAACTCTTTTGTGTTGTTTTCTTGGTCGGTGACTGCATCAATGCATTCATCCCGCTTCTCAATATTATGAACCTCCAACTTGCCGCCATTTTCCGTAGATTCTTGAGCCCAAATATCTTTCTTCCTTTTTCTTCTTGTTCGTCTGAAACGATCAAATTTCATTTTCAGTTCAAACATAAAACAAGTTACTTAATTAGGGACCTCTTTCTTCTGGCATTGGCTTCCGAGTTAGAGGATCACTAGTTTCAAATGAATCAGCTAACCGAGTCTGCTCCTCACGTATATCCTCATGCTCATTTGAGTACATATTCACATGTACAAAAAATACATTTGATTGTATCCAGATTCACAGCCTCATGTTCTTCTGAAGGTTAAAGATAAACAATTAAACCATTTTATATGACTAAGTTTGTATCAAGATGCAATGAAGGTATCAAGGGAGAAATCTCAAATTTGGTAATTACCATGGGGCTCATATATATGAAAGATCATGAGCCAAATCATTCAGATCATCCAAGCTATTTGATGCATCCAAGTCTTTCAAATAAAGCAAGAACCCGTGGTTGGGAACTATGGTTTAAAACTGAAAATGGACCCTAATCATTCCTTTCTCGGCCGCACTTGTTATATTAATTTCGTTTAGTTTTTTTCCCCCTTTGACTCCGCTCTATTCATCTCTTAAAGCCAAAAGAAATTCATCGTCGTCGTCGTCCCTGTCCTACGCAGCCTTTCCTCTCGCAACAAATATCATCTCCAACAAACTCACCACCGCCGACCTACTCACTGACGGGATCATCTCTCTCCTATGCGTTTTCATCTCTTGCAACTCGAACAAAACCTGCTCAAATTGATAAGGTGCCAACCATCATTTATTCGAGTCTATCTTGCATCGCAACATTTTTTCGAGACTTAAAAGTTCTTGACAACGAATAAACTATTTGATTTTCTTCATCTATAAGTTGATAGCATTCCAATGACTTGTTTTTGATTCATGTGGGATCATAATCAATGGTTTGGTGGCAATATCGACCAATATCGGTCATATATCATATAGGAAATACATACACGATAACAATTCCGATATCATATTTAAAACATTGTTTTGATGGATCACTAATTTCTATGAATCACAATCCCCCCCCCCCCCCCCCTCCCGAAAGAAGAAAAATAAAAATGGTAAAAAGGAAAAGGAAAGGATAACACACATATATGATTGTATCTGGAATGCATTTTATCCACACATTTACATGCTATATAATCCATATGTGATAGTCTAGGAGTTTTTTTTTTGATAAATAGTTTCAATCTTTTTATCGACATACATTTTTGTATCAAATGTGCATCCTTCTTTCTATTTTGTTAGTAAACTTTTGCATTATTATTATTTCTTCTTCTTTAGTAACTTACTCAATCTTTCTTCTTAACTAGAGAGGAAACGATACATCATTTGACATGACGAAAGATTTCAAAGTTTCTTCTGTAGCAAAATACCCATATATACACGATATTAGCATCCTTGGGAAGGGTTACCTAATGTTCTAGAGTCTAGAAATTTATACCGTCGTTTTCGTTTGATGAAGTTATCTAACTCGGGTCGACCGTGGCCATTTTCTCACCATCAGGATTTTCCGATTCTACAAAAATAGAAGCTATATATCGAGTCAAATCCAAGGAAGTTACTAATTTAAATTTCGAACTAACTTTTGGAACTATTATTATCATATCCAGTCATAACATTTAGCTCATCCAAATCACTTGATACGTACGAAGAATTTGGAGATCGATTCATGAATTTGGTAACCTCATCATTTTCCTTCTCTGAAATTAACTGAATAATAAGGTACATATTAACAGTGGCTAGTTCTTCCAGCACACGGCAACCTTCAAGCAAACGAGAGCGAAAAATTAGGGGAAAATTTGTGGTTTACGACTACAATAAATAATAAGGTGACGGTGACGACGACGGGGAGATGGATGACGGTGACGACGACGTGGATCGGAGATGAGGTCGGGTGAGGGTGTGGCGATGGGTATGGGTCACGGGTTGTGCAGGGGTGAACTAGGAAGGAGGGGAGAGTTGAGGATGAGGAGGGGAAGAGAAGGGAGAAGATGTCGACGAGGGTGTGGGATGGTCGACGACGACGACGAGGGCAGGCGAGGTCGTGGGCGAAGACGTTGGGTTGGCTGCTGTGGGTTTCGTGGTCGGGCTCGGGGTCGTCGTCGGGAAGGAGGTGAAGGGGAGAGGAGGTCAAGGAGGTCGTGGTGACGAGGGCGTTGAGGCGGCGACGGCGACGAGGCGAGCGAGGGGCGCGGGCGAGTTTCACGAGGCGAAGACAGGAAAAATTTGAGAAGAAGAAGAGAGAGAGGAACAGTGGAGATGAAGGATGTTTTAGTGGAGAGGCACAGGAAAAATTCCTGAGGATGAACTCAGGACCCTTAAGCCCACATATATATATATATATATATATATATATATATATATATAAAGTTTTTCGTTAAGCACGCAAGGAAGACACGCAAAAAAATAAGAACACGCAAATACTAATATTTAACGTGGTTTGACCAACAACCTATATCCACGGGACAAATATGATTATCTCTTCATTAATGATCAAGAATACCAGTACATTTTATATCATCTCTCTTCAAATCTCATCCCAACACTCATATAAACACAAAGACTACTCTTGGTAAATCCCTACATCTTCATTTGTGGATAAGACTGCCCTTCACCTTCATCTCTTCATACAAAAACAAAAACTACTCTTCTGGTGCTCCACCTTTTCTGTAGATGACTACCCTTCGTCTTTGCATTCGTCTTCTCTTCTTCTTCTTCCTCTTTATCATATTTAGCCACTTTTCTCTGATGAGACCCTTCTCTATTTACAGCACAAAATAATAGAACTTCTACTTCAATTAGAATCTCATTAAATCTTCAAAACAAATCTTCAATTATCTCTTCACAAATCTTCAATTATCTCTTCATGTAAATCTTCCAAAAGAATCTCTAAAAAAATCTTTCCAAATCTGCTCAGAGTACAAGGCAATCTCAACAATATATATATGGTCGCTATCCCCATATCCCATAAATAAAAACCCATGTGTCTTAAACAAGGTTCAAAGTTTTGGCCGAAACCATCCGCACGTGGTGGTTTTGTATCAGTTTCGGTGGAGACCGATACGAAACCAACCATACAATATTGTTTCGGCCAAAATCTTTAAAAACTTATTTTTTATACCATTTTACTGTCATTGTGATCATTGTAGGCCTTCGTCGTTTGAAAACCGCAAAAAAGTGAACCCAAACCCTATATTAATACTTATCTAAGTACATTTTTCAATATATTTTGCATCATGGCTGGATTTTTAAATAATAAGATCATTGTCTTGTAATATATAAGCATAAATTTAAGCATTTAATATATCTACACTTATGTATGTTGTATTACCGTCGAAACTGAAACCCGAATCGAGATTAGCGAAACTAGCCAAAACTCAGCGAAACTAATAAAATTATGGAGACCGAAACCGAGTTCTTGAACCTTGATCTTAAGGCCCACTCAAACTCGAACCTCAAAAGTCGTGCATCACAACTTTTTTACCCTATGTCGCATGACACAAAATAGTCGGCTTTTTTAATGAGTTTGGCAAATAAATAGGATAGAAAAAATTCTTGATATATTGGCCATAGTTGCAAATATCCGACATCGGGATCGTGTCAAATGGGTGTTCTCTACATTTGATAGTGGATATTGGGCGATATACGAGGTACGAGTCAATATTGGACATTTGCATTGGTGGTCGTATCGGAATTTCTATTTACATATTGCAAATATTGGATCTACACGGAAGATTACACGTATTTATACATATATATTTAATAAATATAAAATTCATGATTGTCCTAAATGTCATCTATCATGGATATCTATTGTAAGTAACATGCAAAGGAACACAATATAACTGCTCATGCCAAAAGAAAATATGTAAATAAAACAATAAATTAACTCCTATAACATTATAAATTAAACTTATTAATTGGCACTTACCTCAAGCTCAAGATAAATGAAGAATAAAACATTGAAGGAAAGAGATACATCCAACTTAACCTTGAGATACATGCCTACAAAATGCTACTAACGTGGCTTAGAAAAATAAGGATATTATGAATTCAAGTTGAAAGGAGGAATATTAAAAATAATGATCATAAAAAGTTATAATTCTATAAATATTACAAGCATGCCTAAAAGGAACAAAACAGGTAACTAAATAATACAAGAATGGCCGCATACCAGGATAAAACATAAAGATGAAAGCATAATTTAAATATGCATATTAAACCATAAACTATAGTTTAGCATCATAAATAAACCTTGATATGCCAAAGCAAGTAACTGAAAATAAAAAGAAGTATTCAACTGTGTTGCATCATAATCCAGAAGCATACAAGTCATAAAGAACAAGGCAGTCTAAATTCTAATCCACATTCTCTTCTTCCTCATCTTCCGACTTGGATGTCGACGTATCATCATCCTCTGATGATGACTGTATATTTTTTTTCTCTAGCATAGATGTTTCCCCTTTTTTCTGATGAGGGCACTATGCCTTGAGATGTTTAGGTTTTCTTCGAAGCTCACTCTGAACTCTTCATTCATCCTGGATTGGCCTTCATGGCTCAAGAAACTTGTCTCCGTGTCAATCCTTCTCCCAAAAAGAATCATTATCTTCATCAACAGAAGGACAGGCACTGGATGTTTCCATTCTGCACATTGCCTTAACCATGCGAAATGAGGATACCTATATCTGTCACAAAAATTTTCCTTGAGCTGGGAATTGGATTTGACAAAACTAGGTGTTGCATTTTGTCAGTAAACTAGGTCTTGAGCTGGGAAGTGAATTTAAAAAAAAAAAATCTATGATTGGTGGTCAGTTCTTTGGGCCTATGATCACTCTTTATCACAAGCTAATGTTAAACTACCTCTACAAGCGTGTCTCAGTAATTTGAACAAAGTATTGCCCTAGAAACTCTGAGTTTGATTATTAGAAAAGAATTAATAATGAATGAACATTAAGATATAAGTTATCTATGCCATGATTCTTCCTTTTTAATCTGAAATTATCTCTTTTTAGTAGAATTGTATGTTCTCTTTGCTCTGGATGAAAACATTTTCAAGATGCACCTTGTAAAGCTTTATGTCCATTGTTATTTTTAATAAATAAGGAAGATCCTACCTTCGCTCGGCGTTGAACTTGTGACTCAACCATCAAGTGCTCTACAAAAACTAAGTTTCTTCAAATTCCTTTCTCATCAACGGTGTGTTTACTCTCGCATTATCTTATGATTTGAAATCCATATCTAGCTAATTTTCGTTATCCTCTTCATCTCCTTCTAAGATAGCAAATTCAAAATTCCTTCACCCACGAAAAAATTATACATAATTTTAAAGAAAATGATAGAACGTTAAAAATTGGAGGGCTTAGACTACCACTGCTCAAGTCCTAAGAAACACGACAATAAAGAGGTCAGCAAAGGACAAAGAACAAGTACAATATGTTCATAGAGATGTGACCAACCACAGGGAATCAAATATCGATCATATCGGCCAATATACCGGACGATATATCGTTTTGGGGCCCCTAGAGAAACAATAAAACTGATATAATATCTGCCAATATGACGATATCTCCAGATATACGACGATATCTCCAGATATATCGACGATATCTGTTATATGAAGCATCTCTCCAATATGTTTCCGATATCCGGTATTTAACGATATTTAAAACCTTGCCAACTAGATTGTGGTTTTTGTAGAAAGAAGGTATTATTTGGACTTTGTTCATCTACTTTCATTATTCTGGCATGTGGATAGACCCATGCAGATCATAACATAATGAATGTTGGCTTACAACAACAGCTTAAGGTTTAGCCTTGTAGCGTGTAGCATTTAGTCAAGACATCATTCCTTAACATATAATGTGCCGGACTCAGCCCCAAATCAGGGTAAGTCGGTCAGTGAAAGGACAAGTGTGGAAACTGTGTCTACTAACCTGAGGGTTTAATTTTTCTTTTTAGAAAAAGTTGATATTTCCTGTCTTCAAGCAAACATTCTATAATTTGGATGGCTTCCGTGTATGATCATGGTACATTTCTTGCTGAACCCAAGGAAATTACCTCAATACATGCATAATTCAACTTTTCCAACAAAATAATTTTCCAAAGTATTCTAAACTATGTACTTTATAGCTTGATCATTGTCATCGTTATCATCTACTCCTTTTTCCATCAAAATGTGGTCGCCTATGGAGCAGATCTTCAGAAAAAGATTAACAACTGACTCACAACCTCTCATCAAAAAACCTCTCCTGATTAGTGCTAAATTCTACTAGACTCGGGAAATTATTGACAGGAGATATTGCAACAATTATCGTATCCCTAGCTGTAGCCTTTAAGAGTGTTTCTTTGCTATGGTTTGCCTGAGATCCCCTGTTCTCATCAGCACTTTCTATTTATTAGAAAAATAAGGGAAATTTGCAGGCTAACTAAGTCTGCAATCACACACTACACGAGACTTAGGTATCATAAGGTTTATATGTATGCTCGTTATGTGTTGAGATATACCAAAGATTTTCACTATTGATATGCAGCATTAGTGATAAAATGCTGTTCAGAGAGTACTTGTTTACAGTAGTACAGGTTCGAGGTAACCAACATACTTTCCAGAATACATCTTCTCTATAGGGCAGAGGATGAGAATATCCAGCTCATTTACACAATGATGAATGAGTAAAAAGGGGCATCCACTTAAGTTCAAAACCTGGTCAATCTATCACAGACAATGTTGCTGTACCGTTGATAATTTATGGATTATCTACAACAAGAAGATTCATTGCCTATTCCGCCTTTGAATTAGCTTATGGAATATGAATGCAGCACAAAATGCTGGCTAGAAGCATACGAAAATTAGGAAACCTTGAAGCTATAAACTACAGATGGGTAAAACGAATAGAATAGATATTTGTGTTATTGCCGGCGCTCCATTATGGAACTTGGCATGTATTCTGTAGTGTGTAAAGCCTATTTATAGACCAACCCCACCACACCCCGATTTTCTTCAAAAACCTTCAAACAGCCCATCTCTTCAATTCAAGACAAGGCTTCAAATTCATGCCTACTTCTATCCATAGTTTTCGCAGCTCTACTAAGGGCCCATGCCTCTGATCCTGACATCTTATCTGACTTCATAGTTCCAAATGGAGTCATCCCAGATGCTAACTTCTTCACCTTCAATGGCCTGAAACAATCTTTATGGGCCCCCCCTAAGAATGCATCTTTTAAGGTAACAAAAGCTAGTGCAATAGAGTTTCCCGCTCTCGAAGGGCAGAGTGTATCCTATGCGACACTTCAATTTGGTCCAGGTGGCATCAACCCACCTCATACCCACCCTCGCTCAGCTGAGCTCTTGCTAGTTATACAAGGGTGGCTTGAAGTTAGGTTTTGTCGATACCAGTAACAAGTTGTTCACTCAAGTTCTTCACATGGGCGATTTGTTTGTGTTTCCTAAGGGACTGGTACACTTTCACCTGAACAAAGATGGTAGATATCCTGCTGTTGCGCTCTCGGCTTTCGGCAGTGCCAATGCCAGTACTGTGTCTCTTCCTAAGTCTTTGTTTGGTAGTGGTATTGACAGTGAGGTCCTGGCTAAGTCTTTCAAGACCGATGCCTATACCATTGGAAAGCTCGTTTTGGGTGTTGCTGCCTAAAACTGAGATCAGAGACCTAGAGAGATTGTTTGATTGTTTGTTTCAGATGTGTGCCTTGTTTGCTGAGTTTCTCATTATTTGTTCTGTGTTCTTTGTTAAATGTTGTGATTCAAGTATGCAAAAAATCATCACTGATAATACTCTATATTGGCGACCTCCTAGATTAGGACACGTGACAGATGACGTGTCGCAGAACCCAGAAGAGAGGGCCCACAGGCGCCGACCAGGCCACCCCTGTACCCGACCCACGAGCCCAAAGCTGGCTCACCTCATGGCCCTCTGCGAACGTGCCTCCTCGGCCACTCAGCTCACCCCAAGCCGCCGCAAAACCAAGATGCCTCGGCCCTCCCGCTCTTTCCCGAGCTCGTCCGCCGAGGCCATCTTCCTCGGTCCCTCCGACCGACCAACTCCACCGCTCACAGGCGTAACCGCCGCTCCGCGAACCTCGTCATGCGCAGATTCTCCGCCAGCAACATCCCACGTTCCACGCCATTACGATCCCCATTAACGGGCGATCCGCTTATCACGCGGGCGTAACGTCGGGGGCGTGACGTCGGGGGCGTAACTGCCGGCGAGATTCTCGCGCCCGCTGCTGCGTGCTGCCGCCACTATATAAACCCCCATCACAGAGAGGTCAAGTAAGCCATTATTTACACTTACGCCGTTACTCTGCTCGGATATTATCACTGACTTGAGCGTCGGAGGGTCCTCGGTGGTACCAAACCACCCCGGGACTTCCTTGCAGGTACACGGCGGCATCCCTCTCATCCCACCTTGTCCTCACAAAACCCATTGAGACCCACACGTCACAAAGGACAATCGACCCAGTTTATCTCGAGATCAACGGAAGACAACATCTGACGGAGGCCCGAAAAGGAGCTCCATCAGTTGGCGCCGTCTGTGGGAACCTAACTCTCCCAAAATACAAAGTTGGCCTTCCGATCTCCGCCCGCATGGCAACCGACTCCTCTAAGGATCCAAATGCCCACTACCGCCCCCCGCGCAACGGGGGCGCGGGCGGATCCTCGCCCGAGGTCGCCGGCCTCCCCGCAGGCTGCCACCCCACACGCTCCGGCGGCCGCCCAACCAAAAGAGCTAGGAGCCGGGAGCCCATCACCTTCGGCGACGAGGATCTCCACGGCATATCTGTGCCCCACAGCGACCCACTGGTGATCGTAGCGCAAATTCACCGATACGAGATCCACCGAATACTCATCGATTCAGGCAGCTCAGCGGACATCCTCTTCCACGACTGTTTTCTGCGGATGGGGCTGGCCCCAGCGGACTTAAGGCCGACCTCCCACGTCCTCTCGGGATTCACCAACCACTCCGTCCCGGCGCAAGGGGTGGTCACCCTGCAGTTCACGATCAGGGAGCCCGGCCACACGCGCACGCTGCCGGTAGACTTTATCGTGGCTAGGGTCCCTTCGGCCTACAACGTCCTCCTCGGCCGGCCGACTCTGAACTCCCTCCAGGCCCAGATCTCGACGTACCACCTAGCGATAAAATTCCCCCTCGACCGAGGTGGGGTGGGCAGGGCCTACGGGAGCCAACGGGTCGCGGAGGTGGGCCTGGCAGAGGCATCTTCCCCCAAGCAGCACACTGATAGCGCCGATGCATGCGACGACATGGAAAGGTCCCTAGACACCAGGGACGAGCGGAAGGAGGTCCATGGGGCGCCGGTCGAGCCGCTGACCGAGGTGCCCTTAGAGGAAGGAGACCCAGGAAAGACCGTCCAGGTCGGGTCACTCCTGACTGAGACCCAGCGGGATGACCTGACCGAGTTCCTTCGGAGCAATTCCGACGTCTTCGCCTGGGCCCCCTCCGACATGCCTGGGATCGACCCCAAGATCATCTCCCACAAGCTCGGGGTTGATCCTGCGGCCCGACCCTTCCGGCAGAAAAAGAGAAGCTTCGTCCCGGTCAAACAAAAAGCCATCGAAGAAGAAGTTGACCGACTCTTCGACGCCAACTTCATCAGGAACGTGCCCTACTCGGAATGGCTGGCCAACGTGGTCCTGGTCAAGAAATCGAGCGGGAAGTGGCGTATGTGCGTCGACTTCACCGACCTCAATAAGGCCTGCCCCAAGGACAACTTCCCGCTTCCCCGCATAGACCAGCTCGTCGACAGCTCGGCCGGGCACGAGCTCCTGAGATTCATGGACGCTTTCTCCGGCTACAACCAAATCCGCATGAACCCTGACGACGAAGACATGACTGCATTCAAGACAGACCGAGGGGTGTACTGTTACAGGGTGATGCCGTTCGGCCTCAAGAATGCCGGGGCCACATACCAGAGGCTGGTTAACCGCATGTTCAAGCCGCAGATCGGTAGGAACATGGAGGTCTACGTCGATGGCATGCTCGTCAAGTCCGTCTCATCGGCCGACCAAGTCGGGGACCTGGGCGAGGTGTTCAAGGTGCTCCGCAAGTTCAACATGAAGCTGAACCCCGCCAAGTGCGCGTTCGGGGTAACCAGAGGGAAATTTCTCGGGTTCATGGTCACCCACCGCGGGATTGAAGCTAACCCGGAAAAGATCGACGCCATCCTGAACATGACTGCACCCCGGACCAACGTCGAAATCATGCGGCTCACAGAGCGGATCGCCGCTCTGAGCCGTTTCATGTCCAGGTCGGGGGAGAAGTGCCTCCCGTTCTTCAAGCGCTGAGGAAAATCCCAAGGTTCGAGTGGTCGGAGGATTGCCAAGCAGCCTTCGACCAGCTGAAGAGGCACCTCGCGACGCCACCCCTACTCACCCGGCCCGTGGAAGGAGACGAGCTGTCGCTGTACCTGGCGGTATCCGACCAACCAGCAGGGTCGGTGCTCGTCCGGGAGGCCGAGGGGGTGCAGAAGCCAGTGTATTATGTGAGCCATGTCTTCAAAGACGCGGAGACGAGATACCCCGCCATAGAGAAGATCGTCCTAGCCCTCGTGGTAGCCTCGCGAAAGCTGCGGCACTACTTCCAGGCACACACCATCGTCGTCCTCACTGAGCGGCCTTTGGGGGCTATCCTGGCATCGCCAGAGTCCTCCAGCCGCCTAGAGAAATGGAGATGGGAGCTGTCTCAATTCGACATAAGGTATCGCCCGAGGCAAGCCTTCAAGGCGCAAGCCATCAAGGCGCAAGCCCTGGCCGATTTCGTTGTCGAATGTACCATCCCCAGTAGGGAGCTGGATCCCGCGCCGCCCCTCGCAGCCCGGCATCCCGACCAGGAAGGCCGTAGCTCAGCCCCGGAGTGGATCATCTACGTCGACGGGTCCTCCACCGAGGATGGCTGCGGTGCCGGCCTCATTATCCGATGCCCGAACGAAGCCGAGATGGAGTATTCCTTGAGGCTCGGTTTCAAAGCATCAAACAACACGGCGGAGTACGAGGCCCTCCTAGCCGGCCTGCGCATGGCCGTCGGGCTGGGGCTGAAGGTCGTCCGGGTCCGCAGCGACTCGGCCCTAATCGTCGGCCAAGTGACCGGCCGCTTCGAGGCAAGGGAGCCCCAATGATGAAATACCTAGACGATGTCAGAAAGCTCCGAAGAAACTTCGACGAAGTCCACGTGGAACAAATACCTAGACAGATGAATGCTCAAGCAAACGCCCTGAGCAAGTTGGCTTCATCATACTCGACCGGCAACAGGCGCTCGATACTCTTCGAAACCTTGGCCCGACCCAGTGTTGAAGACGAGGCAGCGACGCTCCAAGTGTACGCGACACAGGAGAATGACCCAGATTGGAGGAAGCCCCTCGTGGAATTCCTGAAAGACGGCACGCTCCCGGAAGATAAGGCAGCCGCCCGCCGCCTCCGGGCCAGAGCCACCCACTTCGTCTGGAGCAACGGGAACCTCTACAAGAAGGCCTTCACCCAGCCCCTGCTCCGGTGCGTCGACCCCCACGAGGCCGACTACGTCCTGCTGGAAATCCATGAAGGGGTGGGCGGCGCAAACCAGGGGGCTCGAACCCTGACCCAAAAGGCGCTACTTCAGGGGTATTATTGGCCCACCATGCACGAAGACGCACTGAAGCTGGTCAGGAGGTGTAAGAGCTGCCGACTCCACGGCAGTATCCCCCGCCTCCCGGCTACTAAGCTAACGGCCCTGGAGTCCCCGTGGCCGTTCGCCCAATGGGGATTGGATATGATCGGCCAATATCCCACGGGGACTGGCGGACATAAGTACGTCCTCGTCGCGGTGGACTATTTCACCAAATGGGTCGAGGCCGTTACCATCAGGAAACCGGACGCCGCCACAACCATCAAGTTCCTCCAAAACAACCTGATTCACCGGTTCGGGATCCCAAGGTGCATCATCACCGACCACGGGACGAACTTCGAGAACGAGAAAGTAAGGGACTTCTGCAAAGAATACCACATCCTCATCAAGTTTGCCGCGGTCGCGCACCCCCAATGTAACGGGCAGGCCGAGGTCGCTAACCGGGACGTCCTCAGGGGCCTCCGAACCCGCTTGGAAGGGAGGCAGAGCAGTTGGGTCGATGAACTACCCCGGGTATTGTGGGCCCTGCGCACGTCAAAAAAGACTCCTACCGGGGAGACCCCTTTCAGCCTCTGCTACGGGACCAAAGCAATGGTCCCAGCAGAGATCGGGCTCCCCAGCCACCGAGTCGAGCACTTTGACGATGAAGCGAACACCATGGCACTACGAACCAACCTCGACGTATTGTTGGAGAAAAGGGATCGGGCCCAGATCAGGGCCGCCGCCTACCAACAGCAAACGGCCCGGTACTATAACGCTCGGGTAAAGCACCGATCCTTCAAGGCCGGGGACCTAGTCCTGCGGCGGAACGAGTTCATCGATCAAGGCATGCTTCACAAGTTTCCCCAAAGTGGGAGGGGCCCTTCCTCGTCTACGAAGCGCTCCCCGACGGAGCCTACCGCCTGCAAGACGGAGACGGACGGAAGCTACCTCGGCCTTACAACGCGGAGAAGCTCAAGCTATACCTATAAGGTCAAAACTAGCAAAATGCCGTGCCCCGGCCACCGCTCAGAATCTCCCTTTTGATTGATGATGTATAGCGTTATCTGAAATTCCTGCCCATGTGAATAAAGAAACTTTCGAACCTTCTTTCCCGGTAGGGTTCCCCCTGTACTACAAGAAGGGCCCCCCAGAGATGGTCGGGACCGAGGTTCCCTCGCTCGACTGTCACCAGCGGGCAACTCCCATGCCACGGCGCCAGGAATCAAAGCCCTCTCAGAGGCAGCCGAGCCCGAGGTTCCCTCGCTCGGCTATCCCCCGTGGGCAGCTTCCCTGCCGCAACGCCGGGATCGAAAAGCCCTCCCAGAGACAGTCGAGGCCCGAGGTTCCCTCGCTCGGCTATCCCCCGCGGGCAGCTTCCCTGCCGCAACGCCGGGGATCGGAAAGCCCTCCCAGAGGCAGTCGAGGCCAGAGGTTCCCTCGCTCGGCTATCCCCCGTGGGCAGCTCCCCTGCCGCAACGCCGGGGATCAAAAAGCCCTCCCAGAGGCAGTCGAGGCCAGAGGTCCCTTCGCTCGGCTATCCCCGCGGGCAGCTCCCCTGCCACAACGCCGGGGATCAAAAAGCACTCCCAGAGGCAGTCGAGGCCAGAGGTTCCCTCACTCGGCTATCTTTCAGGACAAAAGCCCTCGCCAAGAAGCACCGGGCAGTAACCCTGCCCGGCCAAGGGTCCTTGGTGGCTTCCTATAGCCTTATAGTTTTCTTCGCGCCAAGGGCCAAAGTCCTCCCAGAGGCAGTCGGATCCCCGCCCGGCTATCCCCAGCTGGTAGCTTCCTACCACAACCAACAGGGATCAAAGTCCTCGCCAAGAGGCACTGGGCAGTAACCCTGCTCGGTCCCCCTCCTGGAAGATCCGAAAGCCCTACCAGAGGCGGTCGAGCCCGAGGTTCCCTCGCTCGGCTATCCCCAGCAGGCAGCTTCCCTGCCACCCACTGAGGATCAAAAATTCCTCCCCGAAGCGGTCGGGTCCTTGCCTGACCGTCGATGGCTGGTAGCTTCCTACCACCGTCCCGAAGGATCGAGGGCCCCCGCAGGGGGCAACCGAGCAGCTACCCTGCTCGGCCGAACCCGGCGGCTACCCTGTGGCCGCGCTCAAAGATCTGAGACACCCGGAAGAACGGCTGGATCGTCCGAACCTGAACGGTCTCCCGTCGACCTGGCGGGTGCACGAGGATACCTCCACGGCAGCGCTTGGCGCCCTCGCCGGCTGGCAGACTCGGCAGGAGGTCGCTGGGCGTATGGCCAAACTTACACGGAAACACAACGATACAAACAAGGGCATCCCACGGACGTCCCTCACAAAAAAGAGAGAAGAAAAAAGGGGGGACACAAACTGACGAGTTAAGGGTTCTTTTTTTATTGCCAAAATCAAGATCTTTACAAAGGGTATTCTGGGGCCCCAGCCCTACATACTGCCCGGAGGCTTACTTCGGCCACTTCAACGTCGGCATCACGGCCCAAGGCCCTACCACCGAAGACTTTGCCACCAAGGGCGCGCCGGCCCCCCCGTCATCTCTTGCCGGAGGCCTCGTCGCCGGAAGCGGGACCCGAGCGTGGAGTTCACCATCGTCAAACTCGGGAAGCTGTTCTTTCACGGCATCCAAAGCCTTATTCCACGCAACAGCCGACTACTCCCCGAGCTCGATGTAAAACTGCTCCGACGCCTTGTACTCGTCCACAGCTTTCTTAGCCCGAGCCTCGGCAACCTGAGCCCTCAGCAGCGCCGACTCAGCATCCCCCTGCTTGCGTCCCTCTCCTTCTCCAGTGCCGCAAAGCGTCCGGCTAGGTCCGCCAGCTTCCTATCAGCGACCCAGAATGACGCGTTCAGACGACTAATGGCACCCCGAGTCGCTGAGTTGGCGAGCTCCGCGACCTCCGCCCGGCCCGCCACGACGTTAGCCATATCCCTCTCCCGGCGCAGGTTACGTTGCAAGATCTCGACCTCCGAAGGAAACGCCTCCACTGGCATCAGGGCGTGGAACGCTCCCTCGGCCTCCATACGAACGGCGAGGACGCAGTGCTGAAGAACCTGACAGGAAACCAGTGAGAAACCAAGGAGAGGCATACCAAGGCGAATGCGCGTGGAAGGATTCATACCTGAACCGCCCCTTGGGCCATACCTCCAACTGATCCCTCAAGGAGCCACACGGGAGCCTTTCCATGGCCGATTCCTCCATCCCGGCGAGCAGACCAGTAGCAACGGAAAGCCCAGACGGTACAGTGAAGACGGAGCCCCCTTCCCACACCGGAATCCCGCCGGGGGCCTTCGACGGCGGCGCGCGAGAAACCGTCCTTTTCCTCTTAAAAAGAGACCGGCCCTCACCCGTCCTCCCATCACCAGTCTGGAACTCGGGAGACGGCTGACGACTCCGGCCGCCGCCATAAGAGCTCCCAGGTGCCGCTGACGAGATGGACGGCCCAGCCGTCGGCGAAGAATCAGGCGGAGGGCGCAAGTTGGCCGGGGGCTCGGCCATGCCATTGGCCTCCCCCCGGCGCGAGCCGCCCGAAAAATAGGAACGAACCATGTCTCGAGAAGGGAGAAGAACGCCGGACGATAGCGACTCAAGGAAGGAAGGAGATGAAAGGTCGGGGGCCCTGGGGCGGGCCCCGCCTGTATTTATCACCGCTTGCGGCCTCATCCAACGGCATCCATCGTCTCCCGCCGAAACGGCTCATTGCGCCCAGCGGCTCAGATCGTTCCACGTGGCGGCCCCGCGATTGACTGCGTCTCGTCAGACGCCGCAGACCTGCGCACGTCACATCAGCCAGTTGGCGCTCGACGCGTGGACCGTCGCTCCGGAGATGTGCACGAACCGGCGCACCCTCCTTAAATGCAAGGATCTCGTCCTGATTCGCTGGCGAAAAGCCAACCAATGCCCCGAGTATTAGTCCCGACGAGGGATCTCGTCCCGGAAGGCCCAGCAGTCCACTCCTGACCCTGGTCGGGGCAAGAGTTGGGGGCTAATGATAATACTCTATATTGGCGACCTCCTAGATTAGGACACGTGGCAGATGACGTGTCCCAGAACCCAGAAGAGAGGGCCCACAGACGCCGACCAGGCCACCCCTGTACCTGACATACGAGCCCAAAGCTGGCTCACCTCAGGGCCCTCTGCGAACGTGCCTCCTCGGCCACTCAGCTCACCCCAAGCCGCCGCAAGACCAAGATGCCTCGGCCCTCCCGCTCTTTCCAGAGCTCGTCCGCCGAGGCCGTCTTCCTCGGTCCCTCCGACCGACCAACTCCACCGCTCACAGGCATAACCGCCGCTCCGGGAACCTCGCCATGCGCAGATTCTCCGCCAGCAACATCCCACGTTCCACGCCATTACGATCCCCATTAACGGGCGATCCGCTTATCATGCGGACGTGATGTCGGGGGCGTAACTGCCGGCGAGATTCTCGCGCCCGCTGCTGCGTGCTGCCGCCACTATATAAACCCCCATCACAGAGGGGTCAAGTAAGCCATTTTTTACACTTACGCCGTTACTCTGCTCGGATATTATCACTGACTTAAGCGTCGGAGGGTCCTCGGTGGTACCAAACCATCCCGGGACTTCCTTGCAGGTACACGGCGGCATCCCTCTCATCCCACCTTGTCCTCACAAAACCCATTGAGACCCACACGTCACAAAGGACAATCGACCCAGTTTATCTCAAAATCAACGGAAGACAACATCTGACGGAGGCCCGAAAAGGAGCTCCATCAATCACATACTGAATAAATTAGTATTTCATTATACTATATTCAACATGTTACCACGTGTTAAAGGTTTTCTTATTCTTCCTCCAAATTAACTTGTCTGGTTTATTTTGAGTAGGAAGTAAAGATAGAGATGCATCCCATGGCAGCCTAATGAGCATATGAACCTATAGTCCAACTATCACTTTCCTTTAAAATATGGTCGTTGTCCCCAAATTTGCAATCATGTAAATTGAAACCCATTCCATTAGTTAAGAACTTAAGATCTATAATTTATCATGATGGTTCTATCGAGAAAGATATATTCATAGGATAAAAGCGGGATGTTTGATGTGGAGAAGTGCTTCAGATGGATTATGTAGATGGACTATGTGAGTGTATGATACCTTTAAAACTTATTGAAAATTTGTATAAGATGGATATAAGCCCGTGTTGCTTTATGGATCGGAATGTTGGGTGATTAAAATACTTGGCCGAAAATGGGTGTAAGTGAATGAGAATGTCGAGATGGATGAATGGTAATACTTTAAAGGATAGAATAAGAAATGCATATATATGCACGAAGTTGGAGGTCTCTTCTTATAGAATGGGAGAACATATTGAGATGGTTTGGACATGTGCAACAACGGTTATAGGTACTAAACGAACATGGATGAAGACAATTAAACCAGTATGTTAATAGTCACTCATCGGTCCTTGATAAAGCAAAATGGAAGAAACATTTACACCCAGAAATTTGAAATAGAAATCTGTTGAAGTTCGTGTATGGACCACTGTAAGCTCTGAACTCAGCTCCAAAATCACAGCCGCATTTCCCCTATGTTGCTTGGTAGATATAGCAAGATGTTTTGTAATAATATGTAAATATATAGGGAAAAATTTCTGATTTGTTGGCTACATTCTTTGAACTAATGACCACTCCTATCACATATTAGTGTCCTACCAATCCTTCAAGGTTCTCTAAGTAATTTGACAAAGTATTGCCCTTGGGACTCTATAATTTGACTTTTAGGATGAAAAAAACTTGATAATGCATATCTATTAAGACATAAGTCACCTAAGATGCTCAAAATATTTTGATTCTTTCTTTTTTAATCTAAAATTTTAACTTGTTTAGAAGAATTTCCCATTGTCTTTTCTATGGATGTAAGCTTGTTCAGTATGCACCTTGCTAATCTCTTACCGATCTTTATTTTGAACAATAAGACGGATCCCACCTCTTTAAAACAAAATTTCTCCTCAAACTGCTCGTAATATGTCTTGAACTTACGACAACTTCGATCAAGTGCTCTACCGACATTAAGTTTCTTCCTACTCCTTTCTCCGCCAAATCCCATTGTCTTATTAGCATAATTTTATGTGACTTTAAATCCATATCAAGCAACATTGCTTTCTCCTCTTCATCTCCTATTAATATAGAGAATACATAGCAAACTCAAAATTCCTTCACCCGCATTGAAAATTGTATTCATAAAAGAACAGTAGAACATAGAAAATATCAGAGGGGTTTGACTACCACTAATTAAGTCCTAATAAACAACAATAAAGAATTTAGTAAAGGACAGAAAATGAGTTGTATTATGTTTAAAGTGCCGTGACCAGATTTTTGTGGATTTTTGTGTTAAAAAGGTTTTATTGGCTTTAGCGTTTCTCTCCTCTATTATCCAGGCAAGTGGAAAATGAAACAAAGAGACACATGAAGGGAACAACAAATGAATGTTGAAAGCCCTTTGCAGCTTACAATGACAGCTTAAGGTTTCGCTTTAAAGTTTATATAGTTTAGTTTCAGATCGATCCTCAGAGCAGCCCAAACTTGGCTAAATCACTCAGTGAAAGGACAATTGAGGAGATTGTGTCCATTAACCATGTTAAGGTTTAAATTTTCTGCTGCCACATCCGTTTTTGGGAGAAGAGTTAATCCTTCTACTCTTTCGCACATGTTAGAAAACATAGATAGCATCTTCGTTCATGGAACTGTTCTTGCTGATCACCATGAAAATAACCTCAATAACTGCAAAATTCAACTACGTCATCAAAATGTTTGTATATAATCTTACAGTGTCGTCGTCTTCATCTAAGCCTTTCCCCTGAAACTGTGGTCGCATATGGACTAAAGCTCCATCAAAAATTGATGAGACTGACAGCCTAACATCAAAACCTCTCTTGATTAGTGCTAACTTCCAACCCAAGCAAATTATTGACAGGTGATGTTGCATATTATTCATGATATACCTACATACACTGTCTTTAACCATGTTTGTTTACTATGAATTGCCTGAGGTCCCCTTTTATCATCAGCAATTTATAATTACTTGAAAAAAGGGACTGCTTAAAGGCTCAATTAAGTGTGCACATCACACACTACACTAACAATGACTTGGTATTTATCATAAGGTTAATACATGTTCGTTCACCATTACTGTAAGCAGCTTGAGTGATATAAACAATGCATGTCTAGAATGAACTTGCTTATGATGGTGGAGGTTCAGGACAACCAACAAATTTAGAGGAAAAATTCTTATCTATAGGGAGAGGATGAAAATAATCCAACTCATTTATTCAATGATTGTGTGTGCGCTGTGTTAGAAGTGTGGGTTAGAAGATATCCATCTATGTCCAAAACATGGTCAATCAATCACAACAATGAGCTGTACCTAAATACTTTATAGATTATTTACAACAAGAAGATTTATAATTTATTATTCCATCCTTGGAATTGGCTTGTGACTACAACATAAAATGTTCGACAAAAGCATACAAACATCAGGGCACCTTGTATCTGTAAACTATATAACATGTTAAACTAATAGAATGGCGTGTGTTTGTGTTATTGCTGACCTCCATTATGGAAATTGACATGTATCATGTTGTGCTTAAATCCTATATATAACACCCTAAATTCTACTCACAAACCATCAAACATTTCATATCTTCAACTTAAGACATGGCTTCCAATTCAAGCCTGGTTCTAGCTTTAGTTTTTGCAACTGTACTAAGTGCTCATGCCGCTGATCCTAACATCCTATCTGACTTTGTAGTCCCAGCTGGAGTCATCCCAGATGCCAACTTCTTCACCTTCAGTGGTCTGAAACAATCTTTATGGAGCCCACCAAAGAATGCATCTTTCAAGGTAACAAAATCTAGTGTCATTGAGTTCCCCACTCTTGAGGGGTAAAGTGTGTCCTATGCTACCCTTCGATTTGGTCCCAGAGGCATCAACCCAACTCATACCCACCCTCACTCAGCTGAGCTCTTGTTCGTTATACAAGGGTGGCTTGAGGTTGGTTTCGTCGATACCAGCAACAAGTTGTTCACTCAGGTTCTTCATGCCGGCGATTTGTTTGTGTTTCCTAGGGGACTGGTACACTTTCAGGTGAACCAAGATGATAAGTATCCGGCCATTGCGATCTCAGCTTTTGGCAGTGCCAATGCTGGTATTGTATCTCTTCCTAAGACTTTGTTTGGAAGCAGTATTAACGGTGATATCTTATCTAAGTCATTCAAGACCGATGCTCAGACCATTGGAAAGCTTGTTTTAGACACTACGTCCTAAAATGGAGATTGGAGACCATGGATATAATTTGTTCAATTGTTTGTTTTATCTATGTCTTGTTTGTACATTTGTAACAGTGAGAAGCAGTTTGTTTCCAGTTTCTCAGTCTTTGTTCTTTGTTAAATGTTGTGATTTGAGAGTGTAGCATTTCATCACATATTGAATAAATTAGTGTGCCATTTTATTCCATTCACTTATTAAAGGTTTTCTTTCTTTTATTATTTTAATTTGTCAGGTATTTATTGATTAATAAATCTTTATAGTACAACGTCACATTGCAGCACGATGATCATATGAAGTTATGACCCAATATTACTTCCCTAATCAGAAGGCACCCCAAATCTTATAGTCCCATAAATTGAAATCCTTAGGTTTTGCCAAGACCTGAACCT
This sequence comes from Agapanthus africanus, assembly GCA_030015575.1. Lineage (NCBI taxonomy): Eukaryota > Viridiplantae > Streptophyta > Magnoliopsida > Asparagales > Amaryllidaceae > Agapanthus > Agapanthus africanus. Next base: position 139,265,482 of record CM057341.1, read on the forward strand.
TGGAACTCCTGCCTCTTGACTCTCAACCGTTTTCCTTTATGTTGCTTAGCACAAAATAGCCATTTTTTATAATAATATAATAGATGACTCGCATTCTATGGCTGAAATGGGAGAAAAATCTTCTTGATATGTTGGCTACAATTTTTGAACCAATGGAGACTCCAATCACAAGTTAGTTGTGTCTTTCTTCAAGTTCCTCTCTCTTAATGCGACAAAAGTATTGTCTATAATTTCTTATTTAGAAGGACTTCATTACATGAATGAATCTTATGGTATGCCACCTACACAGCTTACCATAGTTCTTTTCCTTTCAAATCTAATCTCATCTCTTCTCTAGGACAATTGACCATTCTCTATGCCCTGGATGTCAGCTTGTTCAAGATGCACCTTGGCAATCTCTATCCCATCTTTATTTTGGAGCATAAGGTGGATCACCTTGTCCCGATAAAAGATCTTTTAAATATATTGGCAATCTGTCTTGAACTTATGAGCTCTCTCGTCAGGTATTCTACTAAGTTTCTTTCTACTCATTCTTCGTAAATTGTGTGATTTATCTTCTTCCCTTTATTTTAAGAGCTAAGTGATCCTGCGAAGCAATCCCGCGAAAATTCCTGCGTAACTGGGGAAAGGGGGTCCTGCCAAAGTGAGTGGGGCCTGCCTCTTCGCAGGGCCTCTTTTGACTTATTTTATTGTCACTATCGTATTTTATGTGATCTGAAATCCATAACCTACCATCAAAATTTGACCTCTTCATCTCCATGCAGTAGCTCATGCATAGCAAACTCAAAATACCTTCACCCACCAAGAAAAAATATACATAGAATAATTATAATCAATAGTATAAGGACATATAAGAAATCGATGCTTTGACTACTACAACTAAAATGCTATGAAAGAAGACAATAAAGAGGTCAGTGGAGGACAAAGAATAGATAATGCTGATGTTTATTTAGTGTTATGACCAACTAGGCAGTGGATTTTTGTAGAAAGAAGGTTTCATTTGGACTTGATGCTTGTCTCTTTCATTATCTACGCATGTAAGAAACGAAACAAATAGACCCAAGCAAAGCACCACATAATCAATATTTAAAGTCATTTGTAGGTTACAATCATATGGAAAGAGGTTGTGAATCGTAGAATGTATCCACCCAAAAAAAAATGAAGAATACAAATTCTGCCGGTCTATGGCTACAAAAACATTAGTGATGTTGCTATATTTGGAAACTTCAATTTCAAGGTATTTCTATAAATAACTTAGACTATACACTACTTCCAATCTTCGAGGGTATCTCTATTTAACAAAAGCCCTACACTTTGTACACCATAAAAGTTTGAAAACCCAGGATGGAAAAGAGAGAAAAGCGTCTCACAGGCAATATATCAAACGCCTTGAGAGCGTGATTCAGCTGATACCAAAACCCTTCAAAATCCACCGCCATTAAAGGCATGCATCAACTCGAAAGAAGAATCAATCGGTTAGGGTTCATGAAAACAGTTACGGAGTGAATCTCCAACAAAAACGTAGATGCTTCTCAAGCAAAATCAAGGAAAATAACTTGGATTATTTTTGAAACTTCATTTTCAAGGTATTTCAACAACTATAAATGTATTGAAAATTGCAGGGATTACGTTAATTTGAAGGCTAAGATTACCTGAAGCATGATCATTTCCTTGTCGCAGTGTGATAGATCCTTATTTTCTTCTTTTCCCTATTCTCCTCCTCTCATATCTAATTTGTGAAATATTCTCAATTCATTTTTATTATGCGAGCATTGTTGGAAATACAACTGAGTAAATTATTTTAATTTTGCATCGGAATCTAACTTGCGACCTCCCATAGAGGAAATTGGTACCTAAGCACAGTTGGGTTTGGACCCTGGGCGTTGTGCATGGGTTTGGGAAAATTATTTCCAGGCCCATGTTTGGGACACAGTTATTTTTAAGGATAAATTGTCAAAAATAAACCAAGTATTTCCCCCCGCCGCCGCCGTGAAAAAACCCCTCGTCTCTAACCTGTGGTGAAACCCTCCCTCCCCGTCCCAAAAAAAAAATCATGCAGACTGTAAGTCATAAATATCGCAGGAGCTTACATGGACATCACAGAGATATCGCATAATAGCTAAATATAACAAGCAACCATACACAGACATGGGGATTTTTGACAAGTGAAAATTTTTCCACAGCAGCAGGGAAAATTATAGGGGTTGACGATTCACCATATTTTTAAACACCTAGATCCTCTTACAAATCTCTATGGACTTCAGTTTATTCGAGCTCGTAGATGGCCAACTCTTGCTACACAAAGTCTTCTGGACATCCTTTCAACCCCTTCTATTATAGTGTTTTGGCCAGAGAGTTTTCTATAATAAGAACTATAATATTATGTCGAGACGAGCATGAATATGGCCTTTAAGATAAAGGATGGGCTTCCGGTGCTAAGCGTTCGGTTAGTCGAGCTTTCTGTTATTAGAGAGTCGATTATAATTTAGTTATTGGATGGATCAACTACGAAGGCAATCCTTTCGATATTGCAATTTTGATGTTGGAGGATATCTTAGAATGGACGCATTCGCTCGAATTTCAAGCTGCTCATATCTTTTGAGAAGAAAATGCGGAGCTAATTTTTTGATTAATTTCGAAGCGCTGAATAAGGTTGGCACAGCCTTACCGGCTTTCATGTGTTTTTATTGGTGCTCATTAATAATGGCCATCCCAACTCCACCTTCTTTTCGGACGCATACACACTCGCGGTTTGCATGAAACGTCCCTCACCCTACAAATCCTGCACTTTGCCACTCTTGCCTTTAACCGCCGTTATTAGCAATTTTTTATTTCCAAAATAGCCTCGGTTAAACTATTTAACTATAACCCGGCAACTATTGAAACAATGATAGAAAAATTATACAAGTTCAAGGGAATTTCGACAAATTGCGGGGTCTTTTGGGTAATTATGGAGGGTTTCTTGCAAATGTGGCTAGGATTTATATTGCAAATCAATTTTCCGCCCGAATTAAAAAAAAAAACTCAGGTGGCGGCGGCTGACGGCGCCGGAGGATGAGCCTGAAGAGCCTGTTAAATGCGGCACTGCTGAAGGGGGTGACGGAGGCACGTGCAGCGATCTTCGGCCACGTGCTCAACTCAACTGGGGAGCGCTCGGCTCATTCGATCCTGAGGAAGAAGCTGATCGGAAAGAAAGTCGCGAGCTGGTACCCTCTCGATCTCAACAAAGAAGATCCCGTCCTCTTCTCTCTCGCAGAGAAAGCGTATGAATCTCTCATTCCTCTTCCATCACTCAAAGTTAAATGTGTTCTTGAGGAGGCTTGTTATGTGTTTGGTTTTATGCCCCTGTGAAAATTTTGGCAAAATGATGGTTATGGTTATTGGGTCGAGCTCAAGATGTGACCTTTGTGCGGGGAAAAAAATGGAATCTTTGATCCTATGAGCAAGAATTTGGAATAAAAATAGAGTTAGAGATTTTTAGTCAAGGGTTGAGCTCAAACTTTGAACTTTTATTGGAAATGCTGAGGGTATGCAATGTGGAAGAAATCTAATTAAGAAACATGGATGGAATCCAAACTATTGCTCAAAATGTGGCCGTGACTGTCTTTTGGGGCAATCCATTTGGATGAGGCAATGATTATGATGTCAAAATTTGTGTGTTTATGTGTGAAATTTGTATAGAAATCCTGGTCCTCGGTATCTTTAGAGTCAAGGAGCGAATGAGAAAATTTTGGTTGCCTTCTATTTGGGAGTCCTGCATATCATTTTTCAGCTGTAGCAGACGTCATGGTTTTTGTCTGACGAACATAGTGAATGATGTTTTACTTTCATAATACTAGACTTAATTGTCAGGAGATAGATTCATCATTCTCGTCGAAAATCTATTACTTGATTTTAATTCAACATGGTAGAAGTTTGTAACCATTCATTTCCAGTTTATGACGTTCTAAGTTCTAACTGTAACACATATGCATGAATTCACCCTCTTTATTTAGTCTCGGTACCGTTTTTATTTTTCCATCAGTAAGTTGCATGCAATGCACACATTGCTACCTTTGTCGGGTCAAGAATTTATTTCTATTGAGCATATCTGCAATCAATACTGAATTCCAATCGGATGGCATGCGGTTCCAGCTTTAGCATTCATTTTTAAGTCAAGGAAACCTTTGAAGTAGAAAAGCCATGGGATTCATGGTTGTGGAAGCTGCAATGCTGATACTAGTCACTCCTAGTTTTGCTTTTAAGTTCCTGTTCTATTCAAATACATGAGGATGTCCATACATTAACTTTTGGGCATCTAGGAATCTCTTCGCTGCCTGATCAATTGACCTAAATAGCTAATGTAGGCATGCCTAGATCTATTTTATCAAGACAAACTTGTATATGGCAAAAGAATTCTCTACGTACTATATTTTCATTCAAAATTTCTTCATTTTAGCATTTTAGGGGAATTTAGAAGTAATGTGTCAAACTTCAATATAACAACCTATCTGGATGGAGCATCTCTGCAAGAATTCTCTGTAAAAGGATTTCTTTATTTTACAAAGGAATATTATTGTCAATCGAAGAGGATGTAAGCTATTATGAACGTTTTCTTTTCCTTCAGAAATTGGTGAATTTGTTAGAGGAAAACCCTAGATTTAATTTGCTCTCACTTAGATTATTATTCCTTCAAGCATCTCTGGCTAACCTCAAATCAAGCAGAAAACCCAATCTGTTATGAGACGCTGTAAAGATTGAATTTTGATGTTTTACTCTGATACCTTATTTAAATCTCTTAGTCACTGTCTAGAATTGAGATTGAAACAAAACATGCAAATCCAAAAGCATACCAGTTACGTTTTTGCATCATTATCTGTTGATAATTTTTTTTTATGTGGTTCCCTTTACCTTATGAATGGCAGGCGCCTTTCTAAACTGGAAATGATGAAGCGTCGTGGGAAGGGCCCGCCTAAGAAGGGACAAGGAAGGAGAGCAGTCAAGCGCAACAAATAAACACCCTGATCATCGTTATTATCATCCGCAGTTCGTTTATTTCTATGACTTTCGTATAATCTTATTGTTCCCAATTGTTGACGATGTTTTTGGCGGTGAACCTTGTAATATCTCCAGGAGCTTGTGCTGTAAACTTAAAACTATTCTTACTTAACCTTCACCAATGTTGTGTCGTATATGACATCTGTTGAGAATGACAATAATAGCCATTGTACTCTCATAATTGCAGCTAACTGAATGTTTTGCGGACGTATTGATTTTGGTTCACATACTATTGTATCTGCTACATAACGAGGGGCGCGTGCAATCATTGCTGAAGAAGTGTCATTACAAAGTACATTTGATAGTTGTATCCTGATCAAGGAAAGCTGTCTTATTCAATATGATATAAACATCTAGAATTGATTGCTGCTCGCTGCTAGGTGATTCTCAGTTGCAAATCTTTGCGTAACTGCCCTGATAGTGTATCATAGTTAAATGCTTCAATTTTATGATTGACTCTGTATATACACTTAACATCTGCTCTTTAACATTTTCGTTAACAATTTTTCTATAATAGAGCCTCTTTTTTCCTTTTCGAATTTCCCCACAGTATCACCATTTTGATTGATCCCTAGCCAACCCGGTTGGTTTGAAGCTATGTTTTTTTCTCCTTGAATAGTAGGCTATGGTCTGAATCAAGTCGTATTTGAACCCTATAAATTTTGCTCGTCTGCAGAAAAGAAATAAAAATAAAAAATTACCGCAAAATGTATTATAAATATAGGGAATAATGTGAAAATATGGATTAAAAAAATGTGAAAGGTGGTAAGTTTGGAGGTTAGCCAATAAGGAAATAGTAAAATTAGGGTGGTTTTATACTAAAAAAGACCATCTTCTACTAATGTAATGCCGAGCACTCCCTCTTGGAACTCTCCACGAAAATGACCCACTCTCCTTCTCTCTCCGCCGCCGCCGCCTTCGCCGCCGCCGTTGCCGGAGAAGAAGAAGAGGCGGTGTGTCGATGCCAATTCTATCTCCAAAACAAGCGCCGCTACTTCCTAATTCCAAGTAAATACCCCATATCCTAAACCTTAACCCTAATTTTATTAATCTCTTTCTCACCAAACCCTAGTTGTTCATCTTATTATCAGATTCTGTGGAAATCACGACCCTTCCTCCAAATCACGCAGGATCCCATGCCCCATCGATCCTTCACAGTTAAACCCCTCTCTGAAACCGTAATTTTGCTACGCTCATTTTGATTCTGCCTGTAATTGTTGACATTTTTACGCAGTTCTGTGTTTATAGAGAACTTGGATTCGCATGTGAAGAGATGCCCTTTGAAGAAGCAAGTGGAAGCCCTAGAGACAAAGCCCAATTACTCCAAAGGGGTCAATGGTGGGATTGGGGTTTCAGAGGGGGGCAATGTTAGCTCCGAAGCGAAAAGGAGGGCGATTTACGAGATGAATGTGGGTGAATTCAATGAGCTTGTTAGAAAGATTAGGGATGTGCATTCTGCGTTGGAAGTGGAGTTGAAGGAGTCTTTTGTGGAGCCTGATGCTTGCAAGAAATGGATGTATCAGCAGGTAGACAGGTAAAATTTTGGGTGAAATTGGAGTTTTGTTCGATGAGACGAGTTCTTTTCTTATAGTACTCAACATTAAAAGAATGGCTAGATGGGAATTAGAAACCAGGACGCACGAAGCAAAAGTTTAGCTTTTGAGGATAAGTATCAAATATATATACATATTACAGATTTACAATGATAGTTTGTTAATACTTTATAGCTTATATATAAAGTTGTGATACATCCATCAATAAGCTGGGATTGGAAATCATTTAATTAAAAGGCATGTGAATAGTTCAAAATCTTCAGTCGAGTAATTTGATTATGCTTTTCGGTAGGCAAGTGCCATATCAAGAGAAGCATGTCATGCAGCAGGTGTCAATCATTGGGAACATGGAAGCATTGGTATCCTCAAGAAGCCAAACGAGTCATCTGACTGTACATCTTGCGAATATGAGGGTGAGGATCCCGTGGAGATTGAATTTGGTGCAGGAAGAGGTTATTTGACCCACATGCTCGCTGATTGTTATGAGATGAAGAAGATATATTTGGTTGAGCGCAGGTCTTATAAGCTCAAGGTTAGCATATATCTTCATACTTGATAAGATTTTCAGATATTATAATTGCAGTTACCTAATATTCTTCAAATATGCTCTGCACGATGAAGTCTGCGTACGATTGAATCAAACAAGGAAAAGAGCAGGCCATATAGATTGCTCGATTTTATATATTAATGATCTAAACCCCAAGTCTAGGGCTAATAGTGTAGGGAATCGAGGGGTAAAATTAGTCTTTTAGGATAAAATCCAACAACTAAAATATAGATTGATTGTATTCTGGTGCCTAAGGCTAGTGGGGGCTAATCTGTTGTTCTCCGTGTCCATAGAAACCTGGTGAGGATCTTATTGAAATATCATTCTCTCTCTACACTAGCATTTCATTCGATGTGTGAGTGAGAGAGAAGGAGGGAGGCAGGGAACTATCTTGATTTCCATTTCCATATAGTAGTCTTCAATCTATAAATGAATTAAATAAAATTTCCGATGTATAATGAGGATAAAGAAGTTTCAGGAAAATGTAGAATATCTGAACATGTGCCCGAGGCATGTGCTAGAAGTGTCCAAAAGTGTGCTAAATTAATAGTTATATAATATAGAATTGATGGTGCGTCTTAGAAGTGTCGGGCACATGTCCTCGGTGCCTGACACTGACAGAATTTCAGTATAATTTTTGTTCTGCAATAGCCATTCACCCAACAATACTACCTTGGATGCATACTGATATTATAAGCTTTTTTGGATTAATCTAGGCCGTTCGAAGTTTGCGTCAGCAAGAGAATATAAGCTTTAGAGCGATTGAGAATTGACAGTAAGCCTTTCGACACTTGAGACATGCAATTATAAATTCTTCCTTGCTGTTCCATTCATCAGATTTAGGATAACTTTTCTTCAAATAGAGTTAAAACTTTAGACTCTTTTGACTTGCAAATCACAATCATAAGTTTTTCCATGTTATTCCAAACTTCAAATTAGGAGTGCCTTTCTGTCCTTTTCTTTGACCTTATATGATTTCATTGTGCCTATGTATAAAGTGCTGATGCGATTAATAAAGAATTATGGGTTTCTTTAATGCTGTTTAGATCTAGTAATTTTGTTATGAACTGATGTATATCCTTGGTATATGTTGTTGTCCATTTTATTTGCATCCTTTTCATTTATCCAATCGCTAGGAATCTCAAACATTTGCAGTACAGGATTTGGATCTACATGGAATAGAATCTTTGAAGGGACGTCAATACCTGGCAATTGGAAAACATTTATGTGGTCCGGCAACAGATGAATGATACTAATACAGTGCAACCATCTAAAGCTAACATGCTATTGTAATCCATACAATAGCTCTTTCTATATTTTAGGCGCACAATTTCTGAAACTCAAATGTTTTCTACAGATATGGCCATAAGGTGTTGCCTTTCTAAACAACACAGTATAGATAAGCAGCTTCTTCCACGTAGTTGTCATCTGCAAGGCATTGCCATAGCAACATGCTGCCACCATCTCTGCCAATGGAATCTTTACATAAGTAATTTCCTTGATTCATTGACTTTGGATGTCTTTCCCCTTTTAATTCAATCTAAAAAAGACCTCACAATGTATCTGATGCTTCTTCTACTGCTATTGCAGATTTACTCAAGTACTGCTTGAAACTTGATGCTTCAATTTGCTCAAGTAGTATCACATTGGTTTAGTTCAGACATCCTAATCGGAGTTAAATAAAGTAATGTGTTGAATTAGAGAATGTCTGAATCCATGAAAAGTTAATAATCTTATTTATTGGAGACGTTTGAACTGCTTGCCATCATCTCCCTAGATGAACCAGTAAATTGCAAGTAATAAAGTGTCTTGTTTATAATTGCACCTGTTAACTTTTAATGTTCTATGTTATATTTAAGCGCTTGTCCCTACCCTAGGTATATTCTTCTAATGACATGAACATGTGCATAAGATGCCTACAATTATTATTTTTCCTCCACCATCAACTTTATAATCGTTTATATATGCAATCTATGAAATTACCTGCTCCTACTTCCTTGCGTACCATTTGAAATATCAATAATTTGCATCCCATGTTTGTATAATGGTACCAGTATCTAAACAATTTGGTATTTGTAACGTCTAAGAGCGCTATCTTGATTCTGTTTCATTGCTTTTGTCGGCCTGAAATATTGAACGAATGGTTTCGTAATATCTTCTTGATGGCTCCAATTTGTTGCAGATACAACTTTTATATCCAAAATGGGGATCACAAAAGAGGATTTTAACGCTATTACATGGTTCAGCAGCTGGGCTGTAGATGGAGATCACAGTTCTGAAGATCAGAGAATACATCTGAACACCTTGTAAGCTCACTTATTTTTTGCTTGTTTATAATTCCGCAAACAAGTAATAAACTCTTGAATGATGAATACTGATAGAGTCGTTTTATCATATATCCAACACCAAGAAATTTTAAGGTTCTATTCCTCCAAAATTATCCTACTTGACATATGAATGCTTTCAAGGTAGTTTTGGATGCTGAGCTATTATCTGCTTACCAATTTGAGCATTTTTTTTCTGTGCTGTATAATGCAGCAGGGAGCAACCGTCTGATTCAGAACCCAAAGAAGTCCAAACAGCTATCAGAAATATGTACTCAGCAGAGAGGGATGCCATAGGTTTCATGTGCAAAGATATAATTGACATTGGGAGACTTATTTGCTTCGGGATCACGGATTAGACATGCAAATTGTGAAATATGTCCCGCTGAATATTTCTCCTGAAAATCATCTCTTGATTGCAAAATGTAATTTAGACTCCTAGATCAATTTTTCGCCCTCGGATTTTTATTGATTCTTGACATGCAATTTTGCATTTCATTCGTAATTCCTGGGTAAAACATGAAACTAGTTGGAAATCTGATATTATACGAGAATTCTGTTCCCTTTTTGATATATCTGGCCCTCCTGAAGTGTGCTGCCTTGGCAGTTTGTGATTACATGTGAATTGCAACGCATTGTGGTTTAGTCATTTGACACGCATGCCATGATTTTTACAAATCTGATAATGCATCAAAAACAGTTATGATGCTTGCAAATATTTGTGCACTAGCATTCAGATGGCAAAGAATGAACAAATGGTGCCTCCTTTTTACATCAAATATGATCACCCTCCTCTTTTTTAAATTTATGAACAAAATACCTAGCGTTAAAATACGGTATCATGTTATTAATCATTTGTGGATAACCGTGAGATATGTGGTAAATTTACTCTCTTTGACAGGTGAAAATTAAAAATCCCTACATGTTACCCAATATATCTTTTTGACTTTATTGGGGTAGCAGTCCATTCGTGACCCATGGATGGATACATCACAATGAAGCGGAGCCTTATTGACCTATGCTTTTCGCGAATCAGCTGCGGACGATTGCAGCACCACAAGCCTCTGCCATTACTCAGTAGGCATTTCAGCACAAATGCAGTTAATAATCTACCAACTGAAAAAAGGTCGTTGGTAGCTGCTTTCCAAAGCCCATCCTAACCTTGACATAGACCCATACATTAGTTAGACCCTCTTCATCTACCTCCCATCTGCTGCGGGTCCAACAACCAACTGGAAGACCCGGACCCGATAAGGATCTGCAGCGGTGCCCGCAGCCAAAGTAGGTGACAAGGTGGAAAGTCGTACTCATCGTCCTCTTAACTCCTATCGCATCTGCTCACTATTTATTACTCCTCGTCTTCTAGCTTCCCTTCAAAGCCACTCCTTATCGGAGCTTCTCTCTCTCTCTCTTAGTCCGAATCCGATAGGATCCGATAAGCATATCGGGTGTTTACTTTCGATGGCGAGGAAGAAGATCCGAGAGTACGACTCCAAGCGGATCCTGAAAGAGCATCTCAAGCGGATCGCGGGCATCGATCTCCAGATCCAATCCGCTCAGGTATCCATTCAATTCTCTATCAATTTGATGAATCCTCTAACTTCATGGTAGTTATTTGCAATCCACGAAATTTTGTGGTATTGTTCTAAAACTCATGCTGATATGATAGTAATAATCTGCATGTGAAACACAAATTCAATCGATCAATAATAAATTTATCCCTTGTTATGTAAATTTTCACTTAGATTAAAAAACTGTGTTTTGATTGCAATGAAAGGTGACACAATCAACTGATTTTACGGAATTAGTGGACAAACAACCATGGCTTTCTTCCATGAAACTGGTCGTAAAGCCCGACATGTTGTTCGGAAAGCGTGGGAAGAGCGGTCTGGTGGCCCTGAACTTGGATATGGCCCAGGTGGCCCAGTTTGTGAAACAACGACTCGGAGTTGAGGTGATTGTGGATGAAGCATTAGTTTTGATGTTAGCTTATTTGATTCTCTTCAGCTATGTAACAAAGGTATACTATTTTTATCATTTTAGGTTGAGATGGGGGGATGCAAGGCTCCCATCACGACGTTCATTGTCGAGCCTTTCGTTCCCCATGACCAGGAATATTACCTCTCCATCGTTTCGGGCAGACTTGGTTGCACAATCAGCTTCTCGGAATGCGGTGGGATCGAAATTGAGGATAATTGGGACAAGGTATGAGGAAATTGGTCTTCTCTATTGGCGCTCTTTATGATTTTGTTAGTTTAATTCTGCAATATTTAGATGGATTTTGGTCATGCAGGTGAAGACCGTATTTCTTCCTACCGAGAAACCCATGACATCTGACACGTGTGCTCCTTTGATTGCAACTCTTCCTCTTGAGGTGAGTCTATATATTGTTAACCTTAATCTAAGCACTCGCTTGTATATAAATTGGATGCTTGACAAGTTCTCCCATTTCAGTATCTTTTACTAGAATGATGATGGTTATATTACCTTTTACTGGGACATAAAATAGCTGCTAGATAATTAATAGTTACTATACACTGGCACAGGTACGAGGGAAAATTGGTGATTTCATTAAAGGGGCGTTTTCTGTATTTCAAGGTATGCTTTGAGAATTACTTATTTTCATATTATTTTTAATTGTTTAGTTTATCATATTATTTTTAATTTAGAATTTGCACAACTTTGGGACCGATGATACGTAATTTTTTTTTTTACAATACATGGATGGATATTGATGAAGTACATTTTTTGCAGATTTGGATTTTACTTTTCTTGAGATGAACCCGTTTACATTGGTGAATGGGGAACCATATCCATTAGATATGCGAGGAGAGTTAGATGATACGGCTGCTTTCAAGAATTTCAATAAGTAGTTTCTCTCTTCAGTAGTTTTTTCTTAAGCTGTTTATTTCTGAGAAGCTCCATGCTTACTGTTCTTACAAAATGTACAGGTGGGGAGACATAGAATTTCCGCTTCCTTTTGGTAGAGTTTTGAGCCCTACAGAAAGCTATATTCATGGACTGGACGAGAAGGTTGGTAACAGACATTAAGTTTTTTTACAATTAATATCGTATTGTGCAGCTGCGTTAGTTTCTTAAAATGTGGACACATAAAGGACGACTTGAATTTTACCTCATCAGGTGGCAGTTTGTTTGTCAGCAAGGAAAATGACGAATATGCTACCTCTAAGGTTTTTTAAATTCTAGACAATGCAAAAGTGGAAGAATCCTGTTTGCTGTTTTCATCAAGCTTTTTTTGGTTGTATTGTATGCCTCTATAGTTGTTCTTTGGCTTCTTATATGTATTTAGGGAAATTGAAAAAGGATGCATTATGAAAACTAATAAGATACATGCTCTTGAATTAACTATTGCATAGACTCTAACTAGAAGCTTACATTTCTTGTAATTTCAGACAAGTGCCTCCCTGAAGTTCACTATTCTAAACCCCAAAGGACGAATATGGACAATGGTGGCCGGTGGCGGTGCCAGTGTGATATACGCTGATACAGTGAGCATATTTCATCTTCCAGCTATTCTTTTTTTAGATGATGAGATAATGATAATGTCCACTCTTCCACTTGAACTCATTATTTAGCACGACTTTTATCATTCTCAATTTCTTTCGAAGTAAATCTATTGGTGCGAGTCTTCCTCTAATGTCTTGAACTCATCAGGTTGGTGACTTGGGCTATGCATCAGAGCTTGGAAACTATGCAGAATATAGTGGCGCTCCAAACGAGGAGGAGGTCTTGCACTATGCTAGAGTTGTTCTTGACGTAAGATTTTGTTTCCTTCAGCTGTTATTTTTACTTCATGTGTAATGCTCATGAAGAAATATGTACAAATTTGTTTTGAACTCTTTATAGTTTATCTGATGAAGCATCATATTTTAGAGTGACCTTAAGGCAATACTTTTTAATTGGGAAGATTTATTGTGTATATTGGATCAATAGTCAATTGAGAAGGTTAAGATCTATAGATTGGCTTGCATATGTTGTTCCAATCTTCCAAGCTCTAACCTAAATATTAGGTGAGATTAGTGACAACTACAATGCCCGTTATCTAACTAAACGATTGTAAAACTTCCATGTCAACCAGCTGGAGTAGTGATAACGTCTAAAAACCCTCTCTCTCTCTCTCTCTCTCTCTCTCTCTCTCTCACAGAGACCTGTCAATGTAGGCAATTGATAGGTGAGATATCTATATAATAGATTGAATTTGAAAATCATGAGAGAAATATCACAATATGCAGGAGCAAAAATTTTGCGTACTGATTTTTGCAATTATGGTGTCAACAACAGTTTCATGTCAGGAGCAATAGAACCAGGACACCCGACAATTTTCAGATTTGCAACAGAAAACATTCAAATATATAGCGTGAACGATGAGATCCCTTGTACATTCTTTGTTTTACTCTTTTAAGTGTTGGGTTCACTTCTGATGTTGCAGTGCGCCACTGCTGACCCTGATGGTCGTAGGAGAGCTCTTCTTATTGGCGGCGGGATTGCTAACTTCACTGATGTTGCTGCTACTTTCAATGGGATCATAAAGGCTTTAAGAGAGAAGGTAAATTTGCTCAAATACCTACCATTTTGCTTGTACCTCCATCTATTTCCAGTTATACGCGTGTTTAATTTGCCAACTTTGAATGCAGGAGTCAAAATTAAAGGCGGCAAGGTTGCACATTTATGTTCGAAGAGGCGGCCCTAATTATCAGACTGGTTTGGCAAAAATGAGAGCTCTTGGTGACGAACTTGGTGTTCCTCTAGAGGTAAATCTTGACGTGGATAAAGAAAATCACACATGGCGGGAACCTTTGGATAATTATTTTTTATATAAACCTCTCTATCAATTTATTTTACGCGATAGAGATAATGTATTGCTTGCATTGATTGCTGGAGTTGAAAATGATGCTCAATAGCTAAATTACTAGATTTGCATATGAAAATCTTCCAAATTTTTGCATCATTGCATGTAATATTCAATGGATTGGTGGGTTACATTTGGGTTTAGTCCCCCCCCCCTCCCTACGGAATCAAACTCTGATACCCGACTCAGTAATATTTTTCTTTACATTAATCTACAAAAGATTCATCCATTACTAATGAAACAGCTTATTAGTGTAAGGAACCAATTTGCTGCTTTAGCTTTTGGGCGCTTGTGAATTTATGATATATCAAGCGAACATAACAGCAACTCTCTCCCTCCCCCTTGCGTGGGCCTTTGGGCCAGGTAGGACAGATGTGTTCATTTATGTAGGCAGAATAACTTATGGTTAAAAGGTATATCTTCAAATGAATTTGATGAAGTATATATCGAGACTTCTCAAGTCTAGACCTCCCTGATACCATGTGATACCATGTCAAGAACTTCTTCACCAAAAGCTTATCCCTTGGGTTGTGGTCTAACAATGTATATCAAGCTAACCCCACACTTTGACAAGAAGATTTTTACATTATGGTCCTCGAGCGAATTGCTAGTGAGGGGGCAAAAGAAATACTTCGAAAGTCACGAGAATTGGTTTTTGAATAAGTGCTAACAAAACAACCTTTGGAGAAAGTTTCGTTAAGACCTTGGCGGTATAACTGTGGAGGCTTCAACTTCAGCGTCTTTCCCAGAAAAGAACTGGTTCGTGAAACATGTAGCGTCTTTCTATTTCCAATTACACCATTCTGGATTTTCAAGATTTCTCTAATTTTGATCTAAAAATGGATGCCTATACTGTGATGGATTATCAAAGTGTTGACGAAATGGAATAATTTGTTGCAGGTTTATGGGCCAGAGGAGACAATGACTGGAATCTGCAAGCAAGCTATTGATTGCATCATGTCAGCTGCATAATATAATCATTAGTTTCCTTTCCCTCTGTTGTAATTTTCCCTTGCATCTGTGTGTGGGAACTTGGGAGCTCCATTGTGATGCAGCTATTGCTTCAATAAGAAAAATAAGCAGAATATATTGGTGCCAATAAACTGAACAAGAAAGCTTTCATTAAGTGATCGATAATAATTTGCCGTGTTATACAAATGGTTTTCTTGTGTCCTAGAGTTTAAAATACAGTTTCCTATTTCAATTTTCAGCTTTCTTATATCACTTATGCCGTATGCAGACCTAGTTTATTGTTTGCCAACCGTATGTATCTCTGATTTTCAAAATCAATCTGTATCCCCGCATTTTATTAACAATCTTTCTTATCGCATATCTACATAAAGCTATTATATTAAAATTTAAAAAATCTATATGCGGAAACCATATGGTTCAAACATTTGGTTGTGTAAGTTCAGTTGGCTGAAATGTGATTCAGAAAACAAAATGATTGTTGCTTTGTGTGCTTGTAATTTCACATTTCAAGTTTTCAAAGAGAGAAGGTTAAAAAATCAACCACATTCAGGATCGAAGACCCCTCATATTGAAAAATTACATTGTTCTGGTATTGTTCAAAGTTCAGATATGTTAATCAAAAGGGATTTTCCGGTATTGGCCTACCTAAACTTTGGGGTTTCTAAACAAAAACCCTCTAGAACTCCATATTATTTAAGAAGTGTCCCAAATTCTCTAACTATACAATTATAGACCCTAGCTAATTTTCCATTTAACTGTTGTTAAAATTGACAATTAACCATGTGATTTTACCTTGTTGCCATCTAAACCCTCTTCTCCGTCAACGGCCAGTCGAATCAGCTTCAAATTGACCTCACCTCTTCGTCGTCTGCGCCAACTCTTTCATTTTTTTAGCTGCAGCCATAATAACCATCAGTTCAAACAACGTCAGCTCAGCAACTCTTACAACAGTAGCTCAACAAAGATGGGTAATAGTAAGGGACAATCATTTGCAATAGAAAGAGCAGTGGTATTTCGGACACTCGAATCTTCATCAACCGCGCATCTTCCATTTTCATGGTCCCTTGCCTTTGGCGAAGAAATCTAAAGTCAACAAAGACACACACGCTTATCGACTGGGATCAACAAATCCTTCCCATATTTTCACCCTTAGATTAACTTTGGGATGCGTGCTAACAATTATGAATAAAAAGCTTTCATTTATTATTAAATATAACATAATTGAATACACAAACTCCCGAAGTTAATCTAATGGTGAAAAACTGGCAATAATTTGTTTCCTAATCCTTCCGATATGGATTCCGGTAATGATGGATTCCGGGATAGAGTTAGTTAAACTAACCACAATTCACTAATCCAAACTCCCTGCTCTTTGGTAGGGAAGGTAGCATTTTAGTGAAAAATGCTTTTTGTATCAGGCTTGCTAGCTAGAACAACAAGTATCTAGCATCCTATATATGCGATGCCAGGTTCTTTTTCTACCGATTGTAGGAAAAATATTACTCTATTTTAAGTTAAGGCTAGGATTTGGAGGTTTTTTTGTAAGACTAGCAAGGGGTCCCGTGCAAATGCACGGGTTAATGAAAAGTGTTAGGAAAATTCCATCATGATATATGTTTCATGATCTACGATGAATGTAGATAAATCATATTAAAAAAATGTTGCAGGATAATAAAAATTTATGGCAATTAAATACAAAATAATCTATAACAATTTAAGAAAGATATACGCTGCGATCTATATTGATGTTGTGCTTTATATAATTATCGTATCAACTTACCTGCTTGAGAGGCTGATTTTTAACAAACAAAATCGTAAAGTACGTTGATTCTATCATGTTCGTTTTAATTCAAAAACCACACAAAATGTAGGCGGGATAAGTTCTAAGATCGATTGCAGCCCCATAATTACAATCACACGATGTAACCCTATAGATGAGCAGCATTTTAATAACCGTAAAAACACGTTGCTTATCTTTCTTTTCTTTTTGAGACGCGGCGGATCACATCGAATTTACTAATGTTGACCGTAACTTCATATAACTCCAAAATATATATCAGTTCAGATAATGCATCCAAACCAATCAATTTCAAGTAGAAAGAAGAAATATGAGAAACCGAATCGAAAAAAAATTTCAAACAAAAGTAAGTGACAAAATCTAATTTTTCAACCTTTTTTGCTGTGTATAGATAAAAATAAAAGGAGCCATGTGCAAATTGCTTTAAAAGGAACCGAATGCAAATTTTATTGAAATATAGGTGCGACAGCTAAATTTTTTCAATCGCCATTCAGTAAAATCAAGGGGCCAAATGCAAATATTCAAAATCTAAAGGGCAGTGGATAATTTTCGGGAGAAAAGCACAAATAATAGTTTGTTTCACCCACATGATTGAAGGCACAAATAGGAAAAATTGAAAATGAGAAGGATATAATTGGAAACCCAAAATGCTTGAAATCAAGCTTCAAGCTTCTAGGGGTAATATATACTAGAATTTATGGATGCCTGTGAAAGATTAAAAAAACAATAGCATAAATGAATATGCATAAATTAATAATTATTGAGGTGATACATGTAGTTTTTTTCCATATGTGCCAAAGATGCATGGATGTTTTTCTGGGGTGATTTGTATTTGAGTGGTGAGAGAGAGAGAGAGAATGAGTATGAGTATGAGTATGAGTATGATGTGAAAAATCTAGAATTTATAAATAAATTTATAATTTCAAGACTTTTTTGATTTTTTTCTAGAAAAATGGCAAAATGGTATATGTCTAATTATAATATGGGATAATATATATAATATAATATAATTACCATATGGATTTTCCCCAAATGTTTTGGAAGCATATTAAAACACTCCAAACGAAAAAGGAAAAAGTGAGGAGTAATATGTAAAAACTCCATCTTACTCCACCTCCAAAATATCTCACACACTATCCTATGCCCAAAAACTCCTCTATCGCTTCCTCGCAACAATGGAGATAATGGAAATAAACCCCAACCTCTTCTCTTCTCCTCCTCCTCCTAACCCCTGTATCGAAGACCCCTCTCCCCAAAATACCCCTCTCCCTCTCCCTCTCCCCAAAAAGCGAAACCCTAACCCTAACCCTATGAACCCTCCCCAAAATTTCCCGCCCAAAAACCTTAAGCAATCGATCCACACGCGCACCAAGTACTACAAGCCCGTCCCCAAGACCTCCGGCGCGGTCATCTCCATCGGCGAGTCCGGCATCTCCTACCTGCTCCCCGACGCGCCCTTCGAGTTCCAGTTCTCGTACTCGGAGACGCCGAAGGCGAAGCCCTTGGCCATTAGAGAGCCGGCGTTCTTGCCGTTCGGGCCGAGGACCATGAACCGGCCGTGGACGGGGAAGGCGCCGCTGGTGTCGAAGAAGGCCAAGGAGAGGAAGAAGAAGATCAGATTGTTCGAGCCAGTTGAATTGGATGACGACGACGAATGAAGAGGAGAAGGGGTTGGAGATGATTGCGGGTCGGGATTTGATGAGGCTGAAGATTGGTGGTGGAGGTGCAGATGGGAGGAGTAGGGGGGAGATATCGGGGAAGCAGTTGACGAGGAGGGAGGTTAAAGGAGATGGTGAAGCCGTTGTTGTCGAAGAATCAGCAGGTCAACCTTGGTAAGACATTTCATTTCATGTTATGAACTTGTGCAAATGGTAGTTGCATTTTCGGGGAAATAGCAAATTTGTAACTTGATCTTGATACATGATTATCATCAGTTAAGCCTTTTGGTCATTGAAATGAAGCAAGGCTCGAATAAAGATTTGGCCAAGTTTTAGGACCAGGGAACCTGATGTCAATCATCGCTTAATTAGTACTCCGTTTATGGTTGATAAAACCATGGCGTAAGCCAAATATTCCTAATCTAGGAAGGAATAGCAAGGAGGCAGATGGTAATTTTTTTTATAGGAACATATCTTCATGTCTTAGACAAAAATAACACCCAATAAGAAACATAATTCATCCCTAGACTCCATACTAATGAGCTAGAATGAAAAGGTTATTTTGAAGTCTCTATTACTGTATACTTGTTTACCAAACATTGAGCGATACTTAACATGGTGAGCTATGCATATGCTGGAACAAAATAAATATATATTCGTACTACTTTGGGTCATAAACAGTCACTCCATGGTAACTCTTTACCGCTGATTCTATCCAACAATACATGGAATCTGCTGGAAGGGATGAGCTAACCCATAACATGTTAGAGATGATTCATACACAGTGGAAGCGTCAAGAAATCTGTAAGGTTCGATGTAGAGGTGTTCCAACTGTTGACATGGACAATGTCTGCTATCATCTTGAGGTTGTCTTCTTCAACATTTATGAAAACTTAGGTGATTTTTTTAAAGTTTGTCGACAACTGTTTATGAATTAACTTGAAATCATAACTCATTGCCTTTCTTCATCATCTTAACTTTCTTCCTAATTCAAATATTATCACTTTAGTACTGTAAAACTTTGAAGAATATCCAGTTCCTAATTCTGTACAGAAGAATTCTGATAAACCATTAAAAAAACATTGTTCTTGTTGTGACAGGAGAAAAGCGGGTGAAAGATCGTACATCGAATTGGGTGGAGTTGTCTACTTATTTCGAGGCAGGAACTATAATCCATGCACAAGACCAGGATATCCTCTTATGCTTTGGAAACCTGCTGCTCCAGTTTACCCCAAACTCATTCAAGATGCTCCTGAAGGATTAACAAAAACAGAAGCAGACGAGTTGAGAAGAAAAGGGCAGAACCTGTTGCAAATTTGTAAATTAGGTAATTACTTTTATACTTTTCTTTCTAATATTCCATCATATGTTTAGATTTAGCTTAGATTGTGGTTTAATTCTGTGTATTTTCCTCTTGCAGCAAAGATTGGAATATACCTTACTCTTGTTAAAGACGTTAGAGATGCTTTTGAAGGAAGCCCTTTGGCAAAAATTGACTGCGAAGGGATGCATGCAAGCGATTACAAAAGGATAGGTGCAAAATTAGAGGTCCATGAAGCATTTAGTTACTGTCATCTGATATTAAGTAAATTTTCTCCTAGTGATGAACTCAAAGTTCTGTTTTGTTTTTCTGGATTTTTGCAGGAACTGGTCCCATGTGTACTGCTGTCTTTTGATCAGGAGCAGATATTGATGTGGAGAGATAATGATTGGAAACCAAGATATCCAACACCGAAAAATATACTTTCCATTTCGAAGCTCGACATTATTGATACTAGCACTTCCTCAGAAGCAAAAGGTATGAATAATGAAAGCGCCTACTCTTTTTATGCTTGCAATACACCGTTAAGAGTTTATTTTTATGTCATAAGAAATTATGCAACAATTCTGTTCCTGAGACGATGAAGGCATGGCTTATAGTAATAGTTATGGTGAACTGCTTCTTTTGTACTGCATTTAGCAAGCAAACTATAATGAAATATTTGTAGAAAACTAGTGCTGGTTATGGATTAGATTCATCTCTTACCGCTCATTCACCTCTACTTTATTATGAGTAATATTGGAAGATAAAACCTAAGACGCCCGTGAATTCATTGTACATATGATTCCCGTTTTAACTTGTAAGGGTGGCAGGTTCAAATTGAAATTCCAATATTCTTCCATGCATGGCAAGAAAAATCCTCATAATTTTGAGGGAAAAAGTAAATCTAAAAATCATTTATTTCTAATTGTTCAAATCTTTTAAAATTTCTGCTGAAAAATCCTATAAAATCTTCTTTAAAATCTTGTAAATATTTCTCTCATCATGATGCCTATTTATGTATGCCTGCAGTGCATGTGCTAAATACATTCATGCTTATACTATGAACTTGAAACATAAATTCTTTTTCTTCCTCTCCACTCATGAACGTGCAAGGTAAATTCTTTTTCTAGCTCCTTTTGGGTTCAGGGGGGAAAAACTTTCAGGCTTGTATCCATCACTTTTATGTCTTATGTGACTTAATAATGCACATTGATGATAAGGTTAATACTATTGAATTTACTATCTGACCCGGGTCTACATGAACACACGATCATTGAATGCGAATTATGAGGAAGTGACGCCCCCGAAAATGTTCTTGCTATGGAAGAAGGCAGTAGATTCACACAAAGCATTTCTTTTGGACGAAAATATAGAACCGACTCCCAATTCGCTTCTTGAAAGGGTTGAGGAATTTCAAGGTCTGTCGCAGGCAACTGAACATTCATATCCTGCCCCAATTCTATCTAGTGGAGAAAGATCCAGTGATGATGAATTTAATGACACGGGTAAAAGCTGTGAAGATTTTAGAGGTTATGAAATTGATATCAGCGATTCATTTGAGGAGGTGGGTACATCAGTACCATATCGGTCGTTGCCAGTTGATTCAATAACAGAGCGATTGAATACTGATTGAATATGTTTTTTTTTACCTGGATGGGTTTCCACGTATCAAGGTTTTTTGAAGTACCTGGAATGATAGATATTTTTCGAGGTGCTTTAGACCAAGTGAATTACAATGGCTCACCGCATCTCATGGATGTTGATTATTGAGAATTTGTGGTGAGTTATCATGTGCAATGAAAACATACAGCTGCCTAATGACTATAATCGAAAATTGTTGATAATCCGGTGTCAGCTGGGGAATGAATTCTCGCAGCCATTGTACTTAAATGTACTCTTAACAATCAATTTGCATGCATAATCTGCCTTCATTTATAAAAGTAAATAAAGCTGCATGATAGCTCTCTTCATCTTAATATTGATGTTATCTGAACTTGATCGGCGCAATATAGCAGATACATATTTAGAGAGTTAGTCACTAATATTCAGCATTTCTGGATGCATATATCAAGTTTAAATGTGCATTATTATTTTAAAACTGCTACTAAAAGCATAGATAGGTTCATATTTGTTAGAGAAAAGCACACACTTGGTATTGTCAACACCTTATCCGCGAGCAGGAGCGTTCCAGACGCCAAGAAACTGATCCAATCACTGTAAAGGTTGAAAAACACCAAACTATCAAACACAAGGCGACAAGTATAATCACCGCAACTGAAGGGCATAGTAATTAGCCTTTTAGATTAACCAGAAGAACATGGTAAATAATCTTTTAGATTAACCATAAAGACGAAGCAGTACATTAGGCTTCCCACATCGGTTTCAAACAAAACAATCCAAGGTTTCAACTCGATGACAGCTGAAAACAGCCAGGAAAAGAAAAAGGAAAAAACGATAACAGTACAGTAAGGTTCGACGACATTCATCGAAGAATAGTAAAGACCAGTTGATATAACTCCAGACTCTATAACCCCGCCTTTGATTTAAGCCGCTGGCTTCTCCCACTTGAGGGGCTTGACAGTTTCCCAGGTGAAGTCCAGGTCGTCCCTGCCGAAGTGCCCATAAGCTGCCGTCTTCAAGAACCTACCATTGCCGCCCCTCTTCAAGTCGAGGTTAATGGTGATCATGCCTGGCCTGAAATCAAAGTTCTCTTTCACGATCTTCAGTATCTCCTTGTCTGGAATCTTCCCGGTCCCATAAGTGTCGACAAACACCGACAAAGGCTCAGGCACACCGATAGCATATGACACCTGCACAATGCAGCGGCGAGCAAGCCCATTGGCAACAATGCTTTTTGCTGCTTGTCTAACAATGTAGGCCCCGCTCCTATCAACCTTGGTGGGGTCCTTGCCGGAGAAAGCGCCACCACCATGGGCTCCCCATCCGCCATAGGTGTCGATGATGATTTTACGGCCAGTGAGGCCGGCGTCGCCATGGGGCCCTCCAATGACAAAGCGGCCCGATGGGTTTAGGTGAAAGATGGTCTTCTCGTCGAGGTATTGTTCGGGGATGACGGGCTTGATGACGTGTTCTTTGAGGTCTGCGGCAATCTCATCGTTGGTGACTGTCTCGTCATGCTGGGTGGAGATGAGGACGGTGTGGACCCGGATTGGGACCATGGCGCCCTGTTCGTTGCGGTACTCGACGGTGACCTGTTGGGGATTATGGTAGAAATTAGAAAGATAGACAAGAAAGCAATTCGTTGGGCAAGAGGCAGCGTGCACTATCTATAATAGTGATTTAAATGAAGGGTAAATTTTACTAAACACCGTCCACCTTTTGGTTGGGTTTTTTGATATACACTGTTGAACTTTAAAAATACTATAAAACCTCGTGGAAGGGCATTTTCGTAAAAAAATTAGTAAGATTTTTTGTCAAAAGACATCATATTCCATTCATTTTGAGTTCTATTCAATCTATCGATAAGATATTTTGAGTTTATTCGATCCAATTGTGGTTTGAACGAGTTAATCAAACCTATGATTTCGTTCAATAAGGTTTTATATCATTCTTAAAGTTCAATGGGATTTTATCTATAAAAAGAAACCAAAAGGCGGATGATGTCTAGTAAAATTTAAAGGAAAACAAGTTTTCTTGTTATCTTGTTGTCGGATGGTGAAATGAAAAGACGGCTGGTCACATCCATTGATAAAAGGTGTTTTTACATTATTATTTGAGTTATAATAGAAATTATCCAACATTACCTGGGTCTTGCCATCTGGCCTTAGCCATGGGCATGTCCCGTTCTTGCGGACCTCGGTCAAGCGTGCCCCGAGCTTGGTGGCGAGGACATGGCTGAGGGGCATGAGCTCGGGAGTCTCATCAGTGGCATACCCAAACATATGGCCTTGATCTCCAGCGCCAATCTCTTCGGGTTTCTTGGTGAAGTGGCCATGGACACCCTGCGCGATATCAGGCGACTGCTGCTCGATATTAACCAAAACCTTGCAGTTGTCAGCGTCGAGACCGACATCATCAGAGACAAATCCGATGGCACGGCAAGTGTCACGAACAATCTTCTCATAGTCGACGTTGGCTTTGGTGGTGATTTCGCCAAAGACCATGACCATGTTGGTCTTGGTGCAGGTCTCGCAGGCGACCTTGCTGTCGGGGTCCTGGGCGAGGCAGGCATCAAGAACAGCGTCGGAGATTTGGTCACAGAGCTTGTCAGGGTGGCCCTCATTGACTGACTCGGAGGTGAAAAGGAAGGTGTCTGCCATTTCTTTGAGCTGGAGAGAGTAAATAAATAAAAAGATTGCTTAGAATAAGAGAATTAAGTGAAGAAATTGGTTATTGAAATAATCTGTTTGATTGGTTATTTAACAGAACATAGGCTTTGTATAGCTAAATGAGACTTGAAGCACACAGAGATGGCACACCATGGCACAGAGGTTTCAACTAAACCTAATGGAAATGAACATGGAAAAACCTAACCAATGCCATCTCCCATTGGTTGCTTGTCTCCTAACACAAAGTTTTCATTCCTTGATTCAAATCTAGCAAACTGGAACAGCTATTATTCAAATTCTTATCTAAACAAAAAAAATATATTATACTTCATATCCTTCAATTAACTTGAATAAGCTGCAATTGAGCAGGCCCCTTGAACTAACAACCTTTGGTGATAACACACAATAAAATTGAGACTTCATTATACACTATACCAAATACGAGATTAGGTTACTCTGTAGATGAAAAAAATTATACGGTTTACAAATGGCACGTGTGAATAATCTAAAAACATAAAACGCCAAAGCCTCCCCCCCCCCCCCGCCCTCTCTCTTTAGGTAAAAGAGAATAAAAGAGATTCATGAACCAAAGGACATCAAGAATAAAGGCAACCATGAAGATATAAGAAAGATCCAACTTCACAGTTATTTAATGAAAAAAATCATCTCGAACAAACAAAGGGAACAATACCAAAGCATGTAGCTCTAGATAATAAAGTATATAATAATGAAATTTAACACGTCAAAAGCCACGATACATTAAACTTCATTAACAAATCAAAGGCCAACTAGATATGAATAAAAAAAATCTAATAAGCTTAGTTGTAATATCACTAAACTGAATTTCTCACACGTGTGAGATTCAGGTCCTGTTTATCAACAAAAATAACAAACCTCCATCTCAATTTTTTAAAGTTGGATATATATATATATATGTGTGTGTGTGTGTGTGTTATTCTTTTTTTTTCCATAGAAAATATACATAGGATATCATTCATGTAGAATAAAAACATAAAAAGAGATGATATGGACAATTCAAAGTTTGCAAGGGTATGCAAACTCTAGTTTATAAGGTCCTGCATCCATTTCAAAGTTTGCAAGAACTTACGCAAAATGGAGTTTTTTTCAATAAGTGGAGGTAAAGGGCCATTTTAAGTTTGGATTTGGAGTTTTCTAAAACATATCTAAACTCCAAAATGGGTGTTATATTGACAAATTTTGGCGTCAAGAAAACTTTGATTGGACTGAAGTTCTATAAACTCCGGTTATCTCAACTCTGGAGCTTAGTTAAGTTTAGATAACTTGATGAAACCCCAGTTATCTTAACATAACTCCATTCCCAAACAGGGAATGAAACATTACTGATGATTCCCATGCATGGAAAATCTAGATCTAAGACTTCCATAGCTGAAAAAATGCATAACCCAAGCAGATCCGGCAAGGAATTTGCGGAGCTAGCATAAGGAATAGATAGATCTAACTCAAAGTTCTCTTATTTTTCCCAAATCCCAGTAAATTCAACAGAATCAATAGCAAGGATGGATCTCAAGTTCGAAAGCAGATACACACGCTAGATTAAAATCAATAAAGATCCAAACAAGTTAAAAGGCAGAGATACTCAATACCGAAATCTAAATATGCCTAGTTCTAGAGTGTGAAATCTCGTCAACTCTTCAGAGATATGACTGACTTTCTTCAATCGTCAAATGAAAGTTTCATGCCGTCGAAAACGGCACAGATCAAAATAAAATGTATCTTCCATTTTCATAAATCTACTCAAATCCTATGGAAATGCTACGATTAGATCTAGATCTTACTTTAAAAATCTCCAGATCCAACCAAGAGAAGGCAAAATCAACCTAGAATAAGCTCAAATCCTACCCAAAAAATATACAGCGAGAGACTACTGAGATTCACTCCAGAAACCCTAACTCGAGAGCATCTCTCCTCAGATCCAATAAACAGAATCTAAATCAAATGGAAATCGATAGAAGATCAGGGGGGAAAAAAACGAAAGAAGATGAAATGAGCTCTCACCTTTGAATTTAGATCCCGCAACCCTAGCTCTCGAGATAACTCCCAGCAAGTTCTAAGAGAAGACCTTTTGAGAGAGAGAGACCTCCTTTCACGCCTTCCTTTGATGCGCCTCCATCACCTATTTATAGTCGAGAGGGTAAGATCTGACGGCCCCTGTTTGCGGCGACCGGCGCGTCCGGTCCCTTCGATCTGGTCGGGCCGCAGGTCCACCGGATGTAGCCGGTCATATTAGGTGGGATAGCATAGGTAGGGATATGGGAATGTGGGGATCTCACCGACTCCCCCTTTTCCCCTTTTCATGTCTAGATTCGTTTTTTATTTTTCTTGGGAGTTGCTCTCATCACCTGGTGTCACATATACAACAAGCTACAGCTTCTTATACATTAAATGTTTAATTTATTTAATTAAATATAGTTATGCAACACTTTAGAGAAAAATTCTAATCTTACTGTGTACCGTGATATAATCTGAATCATACTCACATATTCTTTATTCGGGATATTTCGGCGAGATCAAAAATTTGAATTCGGAAAATATTCTGAAAAAATGGACAGGTATTCGGAAAAGATTCGGCAGGTGTTCGGGAAATGTTCGGGAATGATTTCGTGTAAGAAATTAATATATGAGACGTTAGGTTTTGATTTTGTGAATTATTCGCTTTTTTTTTTTGAATAATTCGGAAATAATTCGTGAATTATTCATGGATAATTCGCGAATTATTCGGCCCGTTCGGCAATGTCGATTAAATCGGACGGCTGATCAAAAAATCGCGAATTATTCATGAATTCACCGAATAATTCATGAATTATGTGACTATGCTCTGAATAGGTTTACGGCACATGTCTGTTACTTAAATAGGAATAGGATGGGGAGCACGGACATGTTCTTCTCGGATGTGTCTGCAAACCGCTGCTAATTAATTGTTGCAATGAGCAAACCTTTAATAAATATATGGATTGATTAAATACCAGGACAATTAATGGAATTGGAATGATCTAAGATTGCAGTTCTCGTAAATTTTTTAAAAATTTTTTTTACTTGGTTTTGATTTTGCAAGCAAAATTTATGTAGACGGAAGCATATATATAAATGGATCATATACCTTGGGTTTTATATTAGCGATGTTTTGAAGATATATAATGTCGAACTAATAAGAAACAAAAGCAAAATAAACCTAATCGATTTGATGTGTGGTTTCACTTGATTTGATATAAATGTTTTTTTTAAAAATATAAATATCTATTCTTTTCAATTTCGAAGGCAAAGCATATTTGGAGTGTAAAATCCAAGTAACAAATAATAGACTAAAGTTGCAAATGATTATTAGCTTTGGATATATCGAATTGATAATTCCAATTTATGCTCAATTAAAATCGATTAAATTGTGACCTCCTCTTACATAGCACCAAATAAAAAAACATATGCTACAATTGTACTTCCTGTGCATTATAAAAAATTCAAGTGATTATTAGTTTGACCAAGGAATTTGGAAGGTATAGAATTTTGATTCAAGCGCATTATAAAAAATTCCACAAGCTTAGACAAATTAATACGAACATTATTTTGTCATTTCTTCTCTGGTGATGAAACTCCTACTTGGGATGGTAGGTGAGTGCGGTAGGTATTGCTAGTGATGGCAACAAAAAACCAAAAATATTTCTTACTGCCATATGATGCATAATCGTTTTTTTTGACAACCTCATAATCGTGTGTTTAATAATTAATATCATGATTACGATGTGCTAATATTATATATCATTCTCTATCATGCAAAATTTGCTTAATAGTTGGAAAGAATGAATCCAAAAATATCATATGAGTGTTTAGGCAGGCATATTTTTTGGGATTTTTAAGCCCCACCCAAACTGAGCTAATTGCTAAAAAAACAACAAAAACCTGGTAATTATTTATAATCCAAAACGTTTAAATTGCACTAACCCCCGACTAGCCCTAATCCCCGACTAGCCCTGCTCCTTAACTCTGTGATGATGCTCAATATTGGGGACCCCTAAGATCAGGACACGTGGCGGATAGCACGTCCCAGAACTCAGAAGAAAGGGCTCACAGAGACCGACCATGCCACCTCTGTACCCGACCTGCCGGCACAAGCCAACCCTCCTCGGGGCTCCCTGCAGATTGGCCCCTCAGCTTGCCTTGAGCTTCCACGGGACCAAGTATCCTCGGCCTCCTCGGTCGTTCACGAGCCCCCCGACCGAGGCCGTCTTTCTCGGTCCTCCGCCCAGCTCCACCGCTCACAAGCGTAACCGCCGCTCCGCGAATCTCGCCATGCGCGGATTCTCCGCCCGCAACATCCCACGTTCCACGTCTCCACGATCCCCATTAATGGGCGATCCGCTCTCTACGCGTGCGGGACATCGGGAGCATAACTGCCGGCGAGATTCTCGCGCCTGCTGCTGCATGCCTCCTCCACTATATAAACTCCCATCACAGAGGGGTCAAGTAAGCCCTGCTCAGATCTAGTACTAACTTGATCGTCGGAGGGTCCTCGGTGGTGACAAACCATCCCAGGACTTCTTTGCAGGTACCCGGCGTCAAACTCCTCCAATTATCAAATCTCCTCAAAACCCACTGAGACCCACATTCAATGGGGGATCCCCTCCAGAGTCCACTGGGAGATCGACGGAAGACAACATCTGAGGGAGATCTGAAAAGTAACTCCATCAGTTGACGCCGTCTGTGGGAAAACGCAAACTCCACAAAAACAAAGTTGGCCTTTCGATCTCTGTCCATATGGCAAGCGACCATCCTGAAGATTCGGGTACTAGCCGCCGCCTCTCCCTCACCGGAGGCGCGGATGAACCCCCTCCGGCGACCATCATCCACGCCCTCGCCAGCCGAATAGATCTTCTACAGTCCCTAGTAGAGGCGCTCGTCCGAGTCCAAACGGCCGGGCCTGGGCTCCAGATCGCCGCCCCTCCGCCTCCGGAATGCTCTGCCCCCGTCGGCGCGGCCGACCACCAGCGGGCTGCGACTCCCGACCATGGATCCCACGGACTGATACTCCCTGAGGCCCGCTGGGCGTCTCCCGGCTCCACCCCCAGGCCCGTCGCGGGAGCACCATGCCTCGAACCTCTTAGCGACCCTCGCCCCCCTGAGGAGATGTCGGTCACCTCGCCTGCCTACAGGCATGACCGACACCCACTCCCCCGATGGGGCCGCACAGAAGGGGCTCGCCATGATGGCTCGAGGGCCACCGCGCCCGGGGATCTGAGGAACCTCATCAAGAGGAATCGGAGCCATGCCCAGACGCGGGTCTCCCACAGCAGAGGCCAGGCATCGTGAGGCGCCGAGTCCTCGAGATACCACGGCCGACTCGACGCCCTCGAAAAGAAGATCGAGGGCATGCGCCGGGAAGGGCACCTCTCGGGCGACGGGGCCGAGTACGCCGCCGACTCGCTAACCAAACCGTTCACCGAGAAACTACTCACTGTCCATGTCTCCTCGCACAACAAACCCCCGAAGGTCTCTCTGTTCGATAGGAAAACCGACCCCAAAGACCATTTGGATGCTTTCACCACGGGAATGAGCTTCCAGGACCATTCCGATGCCGTCCAGTGCAGGGCCTTCCCTGCCACCCTCATCCGTGCTGGTCGGGACTGGTTCCGAGGACTCGAGCCTCGCTCAATCTCCACCTTCGATGAGCTGGCTACTCAGTTCCTCGGCCATTTCGTTGGGAACCGTCGGCAGAAGCGCACTGTCGACTACCTCTTCACAATTAAGAGTGGAGACAAGGAGACGTTCAAGGCTTACATCGCTCGCTTTTACAACGCCCTCTTCGAGGTTCCTGAGCACCGGGATGAGACCGTCATCATGGCGCTTAGATCTGGTCTAAGGCACAAGGAGTGGCTGTGCTCCTTTGCGTTGGCATAGCCTAAGACCATGGTCGAGGTCAAGGCGTGGACCGGGCGTGAGGTTCAGCTAGAATTCGAGGTGAACGCGAACCTCCCCCGGGCAGAATGACCCGACCAGAAGAAAAGGGCTCGGGAGGAGATGTCGGAGCGTCAGCAGCCCTATCATCCGAAGTTCCAGGAGTACACCCCGCTTAACGTCTCCCTCGTAGTGTTACTAGAGGAGGCCCAGGGCGAAGGGTTCTTCAAGTTCCATCCAATCCCGCGTCAGGCCTCAAAGCGGACCCGGGGCCCTTACTGCGCCTTCCACCGGACGCTGGGCCACGCCACCGAGGATCGCAAGCAACTCCGGGACTACATCGAGGAGCTCATCCGATCGGGGCACCTCGCCGCCTACTTAAGAGATAAGCGACAGGCCGACCGCGAGCAGGAGCAGCGTCCTCCTCCCGCCGAGTTGACCATCGGCTAGATCATGCTTGCCTCCGCGGAAGACCAGTCCAGCGCCCGGAGTGCCCCGTACCTGGCACCAGGCACGGGGACCAGCAAGCCTCCAGGAAGCTCGGGCCACGCTGATAGGGTCATCTATTAACCTGTACTTTTCTTCTGGGGCAATGTAAACTCGCCCTAAGGCTATTGTCAATTTAATAAAGATCAACAGAATATTGCAAGGAAAATAGAAAAGTTCTTATTTATTCAAAAAAGTGGGGGAGGTATTATGGGCTCCTCTGCTGTACATATAAAAAGAGAAAATTATTATTACAACAGCGGGGGAAGGGGTGCAGAGAGCACTGCTCGTGATACTCGGTAAAGATCTCCGCCAGTCGAGGCCTTGCGAGATCCAACCTCTCCCCTCGATTCCCCTCGCGCACGTTAATCCCAAGCCTCAACTCGTAGCACTCGCGGACGAGCGCCTCCGAGCGAGCCAGTCGGTTCGCGGAGATCATGCCAAAGCGCCTCAAAGATCGAAGCTTGCCCACGGCCTCATCGTAGAGATGCTCGGACAGGGGTTGTAAAGCCCCGTCGACACTCTCCAGATGGATTACATCAGCAACTGAGGCAGGGAGGAACGTCGGGGGAGCAGCCGGCCGAAGTGGTCCTCGATGCTCCTACACACCAACTGCACCGTGTCCTCGGTGCAGTTCTGATCGTATAGGTACACGTCTTCGAAATGGATGATGTCAAGGATGGTGAACGGGAAGTCTTGCATTCTCGATCGTCTGTTTGTAGAGGAAGGAAGGAGCAGTACTCATTCAGCCTTATATAGCCCACTGCGTCCCAGCGAAGCTCAACAGTCGCCCTCTTTCGCCCAAGAGGTCGCTGACACGCGGCAATCGTCAAGCCTTCTCTGGCGGAATCGAAGCGACGCGACCCTGGCGCTTCACCTCCCCTCGCATTCAACGCGCATGCTAATCGTTCTTGTTCCCCAAATGTATGGTCGGGCGAAATCTCTTGAAGATCTGACCCAGCAGCTGCCCTGCTCGGTCATCCCTGGCAGGTAGCTCCCCTACCGCAACGCCGGGGATCAGAAAGTCCTACCCGAGGCAGTCGGGCCCAACCATCGCTCGGCTATCCCTGGCGGGTAGCTTCCCTACTGCAACGCTAGGGATCAAAAAGTCCTCCCAAAGACAGTCGAGCACAACCATCGCTCGACTATCCCTGGCGGGTAGCTTCCCTACCTCAACGCCAAGGATCAGAAATTCCTCCCAGAGGCAGTCGGGCCCAACCATCGCTCGGCTATCCCTGGCGGGTAGCTTCCCTACAGCAACGCCAGGGATCAGAAAGTCCTCCCAGAGGCAGTCGGGCCCGACCATCTCTCGGCCATCCCTGGCGGGTAGCTTCCCTACTGCAACGCCAGGGATCAGAAAGTCCTCCCAGAGGCAGTCGAGCACAACCATCGCTCAGCTATCCCTGGCGGGTAGCTTCCCTACCTCAACGCCAAAGATCAAAAAGCCCTCCCAGAGGCGGTCGAGCCCGAGGATTCCTCGCTCGGCTATCCTTCAGGACAAAAGCCCTCGCCAAGAGGCACCGGGCAGTGACCCTACCCGGCCACCTTGGTAGGCTCCTACAGCCCCTCCCGCGCCAAGGACCAATGTCCTTCCAGAGGCAGTCGAGTCCTTGCTCGGCTATCCCCGGCTGGTAGCATCCTACCACAACCGACAGGGATCAAAGTCCTCGCCAAGAGGCACCGGGCATTAACCCTGCTCGGTCCCCGTCCTGAAGGATCAAAGCCCTCGCAAGAGGCAACCGGGCAGCTACCCTACTCGGTCAACCTCGGCCGGTGGCTCCCTACCCACGAAGCCAGGGATCAGACCCCTGGCAAGAGGCATCCGAGCGGCTACCCCGCTCGGTTATCCCAGGCTGGTAGTTGCCTACCCACGATGCCAGGGATCGAAGCCTCCGTCCATCCTCGGCCCGAATAAGGCGGGCAGCCCTCTGCCCGCCACACGCAGACAGTCTGAGTTGCCAACTAGGGGCATCGGGTCCATCCAAGTCTCGAGCGATCTCCCCTCGACTTCGGGGCCATGGAGACGCCTTCTCCTCAGCAGCGCTTAGATCAACTCGACGGACGATCGCTGGGCAGATAACCGACCTGACATGGAGGCCCAACAGCGCAAGAAGAAAAATTTTATAAGCATCCTTCATGAACAAAAGACCGAAGCACAAATCAATGAAACCAAAGAAAGAAAAAGTTTTATTACTAAAAGGTGGTCTTTACAGAGAGTATTTTTGGCTCCCCAGCCTAACAAAATGCCTGGAGGCTTACAAAGTTCCAGACGCGGCAAAATAAAAAGGAGGAGGAAGACGAGGGCTTTAGGCCTCGGGGCCAGGAGCGACCTCAAGGCCCTCAACATCCACCATGAGGCGAGCTGGGTCCTCAGCGACTTCCTCGTCGTTAATCTCTTGCCCTTGCCCGCTAGTGTCCGTGAGGGGGTACTGGGCCCGGAGCTCTTCATCGGCGAACCCCAGCACCCAGGCCTTAACAGGGTCGAGGGCCTCGTGCCAGATGAGAGTCGTGACGACGGCCAGGTCATCGTAGTAGTCCTTCGACTTCTTATAGCCCTCCACCGTCTTCGCCGCCAAGAGGTCGGCCAACTTGGCTGCCCTCAAGTCGGCCAACTTGGCCCACTCAGCCACCGCCCCCACTTCCTTCCGGAGGGTTTTCACTGTCTTCTTCAGGTTGCCGGCCAGCACCTGAGCGTCCTTAAGCTTGGCCTCAGCAACCACGGCGGCCTCGCAGTGTCGGGCGACCTCCCGCTTCCCGGCCTCCACCTCGCCCTCCAAGGCGAAAACCCTCGCCTTCGTCGCCTCTAGCTCCCGCTTGGAGCTCTCTTCCAGCGACCCGAGTTGGCCCGCAGCTTTCATCGCCGGGGCTACCACCTCGGCCTCCATGTGCAAAGCGAGAGCGGCGTGCTGAAGGACCTAAAAAGCAGAAGAGAGACCAGGAAGACGAGAGAGGAATCGAACCTCGAAAATAATAATAATGAAATACAAGTGCTTACCTGCACGGACTCCTGGGCGATGGACGCCAGCTAAGCCCTGAAGGTCCCCTCAGGGACCCTACCCCGGCTGATGCCTCTATCTCATGCTGCAGGCTGTTCGCGACGGATAACCCCGAAGGCACGGCGAACTGGAGATCGCCTTCCTCCACCGTGATCAGCGAAGACGGTCCCCAGGCAGATCTCCTCTTGAGCGGCCTTGAGGGAGAGACGGTCTCCTCCTCCAAGGCCGGGTCCTCCAGAATCCGAGCCCGCCTCCGACCTGACGCTTTGTTGGGCCCCGGGGCAAGATCCGCCTCTGAGCGCTCGCGGGGCGCTACCACCGGGGGAGAAGGAGCCGGGGCGGGCTGTGAACGGGAAGGGCCGGCGCTCCCAACCTTCGCGACCGGCCTCGGCTGGCGCATGGACTTTCTGAGCAAGTCTATATCTATGGGTCCTGCACAAAACCGAGTGCAAAGGAATCAGCGACACAAGCAATATACGAGCCAAAAAAGCAAACCTAAACTTACCGACGAACTCAACGGGGCTAAGTCCGGCCCAACTCAGAACTCTCTCAGACAACAGCACGTCGTAGCGGGGGATGGGCTCCCACGACGCCACTCTCACCGCGGCGGGGTCACTGGACTGGTTTCCCGGCAAGTGCTTCTCCCTCGACCACTCTGTAGGCACGGGCCAGTCCTCGCCCTCGGGAGGGGAAACGAAGAAGAATTTTTTCTTCCAGTCGTGAATGGAAGAAGGCAGGGCCACAACCCCTGCCCCGGCGGCGCCCCCTGATCGCTTTCTGAAAGAGAGATAAACCCACCTCGGGTCGCCCGCTCGACCACCGGGGTGACTTTTGAAGACGAGGGAGGAATCAAGGAGGGAAAGGCTGAAGGGGATCGCCTGTAACTTCAGGCGGATCAGGAACCCGAGGAGAATCCTCCACGAGTTCGACACCAACTGACCGGGAGCTAACCTGAAGAAGTTCAACGCTCCTACGACCTCAGGAGATAAGGGCAGGCGCATTCCACCCCAGAATGCTTCCAAATACAGGGAGATCTCCCTGCCCCGTACTTGGTCTGCCCTCTTTCCCTCCTTGGCCATACGGAGCGTGTAGCATGAAGGGATGTGGAAACGAGCCCGAGCATTGGCAAGCTCGTCCTCATGCCTTACCCAACACGAAGCGCCAGGGGCAGCATCTACCGCCTCCTCACTGGGGCTGCCCCCGCTGCATGATCCTGGGAAGAGGGGCCGACCCCTGCCCCCCGGGAGGACTCAGACTCACCTAAAGGGTTCCTGGAGCCTACCTCAACGACATCTACTGACTCGAAAAGAGAATACATCTAACCTTGGGAAGAACGATCCTCAGGAAACGAAAGTGGAAGGAAGGAGATAAGTGCCGAGCAACCGAGGCCTGGGACGAGAAAATATGAAGGAGTAGGGCCCTGGAACGGGCCCTACCCCTATTTACCGTCACAAGCGACCTCATCCAACGGTGCCCTTCACCTCCCGCCAAGGCGCCTCCTCGCGTCCAACGGCTCCGATTGCTCCACTTGTCGTCCCCGCACTGGACCGCGCCTTTTCAGACGTCGCAGGTCTGCACACGTCGCGTCATCCAATCGATGCTCGACACATGGGCCATCACTTCAAAGCGACACGAACCGGCGCACCCTCCTTAAATGCAGAGATTCCCCCCGATTCGCTAGCGGAAAAGACAACAGACGGCCCGGGGATGCGTCCCGACGAAACCTTAGGAGGGAGCTCACCCCGGGAGGCCCGGCAGTCCACTCTTGACCCGACCCTCTAACCGGCCGGGACAGGAGTGGGGGGCTAATGATGATGCTCAATATTGGGGACCCCTAAGATCAGGACACGTGGCGGATAGCACGTCCCAGAACTCAGAAGAAAGGGCCCACAGAGGCCGACCGGGCCACCTCTGTACCCGACCTGCCAGCACAAGCCAACCCTCCTCGGGGCTCCCTGCAGATTGGCCTCCTCGGCCCCTCAGCTCGCCTTGAGCTGCCACGGGACCAAGTATCCTCGGCCTCCTCGCTCGTCCACGAGCCCCCCGACCGAGGCCGTCTTTCTCGGCCCTCCACCCAGCTCCACCGCTCACAGGCATAACCACCGTTCCGCGAATCTCGCCATGCGTGGATTCTCCGCCCGCAACATCCCACGTTCCATGCCTCCACGATCCCCATTAATGGGCGATCCGCTCTCTACGCGGGCGGGACGACGGAAGCGTAACTGCCGGCGAGATTCTCGTGCCTGCTGCTGCATGCCTCCTCCACTATATAAACTCCCATCACAGAGGGGTCAAGTAAGCCATTTTTACTCCGCCTAGCCGTTACGCTGCTCAGATCTAGTACTAACTTGATCGTCGGAGGTTCCTCGGTGGTGACAAACCACCCCAGGACTTCTTTGTAGGTACCTAGCGTCAAACTCTTCCAACTACCAAATCTCTTCAAAACCCACTGAGACCCACATTCAACGGGGGATCCCCTCCAGAGTCCACCGGGAGATCGAAGGAAGACAACATCTGAGGAAGATCTGAAAAGTACCTCTATCACTCTGTTAATTAGCTAACAGAAAATCGGGCCAGGGGCATTAAACCCCCCTGCTCTGGTTCTACGTCACATGTGCCGCCAACGGCTGGGTCGTCACTGTACAGCTCACCAACCTGTCCCTTATCGGCTCCCTCCCTTTTTCCGTATCCAACCTCACCTTCCCAAATAACTAAAATTCTCTTTTAGGACTTCTATGTTTCTTTTTAAGCATTTTTCTTTTTAGTCTAATATGTTCTTTTTTTCCTAAATTTGCAGTGTTTCTTACAATGCATTTTGTTTTGTTTCAATGAAGAATATGGATATTTTCATATCTTTAGTCGTATCTAAGATCAATGATGAAGATGTATGTCTTGTAGATAGTGTAACAACACACACGATACTTAAAGATATAAAATATCTTGCCCATCTAATAATGGCTGAAACCAATGTTAACGACATATCTGATAGTACAAAACTAATCGAAGGCTCTGGAAGAGCAAATATATTATTACCAAGAGGAACAAAATTTATTATTAATAACGCGTTATTCTCAAGTAAGTCTCAAAGAAACTTGTTATGTTTTAAAGATATTTGTCTTAACGGATACCACATTAAGACTGTAAAAGAAAGAAACAATGAATATCCAAATATTACATCTTTTGGCTCGGGTAAGAAATGCGTGCTTGAAAAACTATCAACATTCTCTTCTGGTTTGTACTATACAAATATTAATACAATTGAACACTATGCTTTAGTAAACCAGAAGTTTATTGATCCAAATATTTTTATCATGATCGACTGGGACATTCCGGATCAATCGATGATGTGAAAAATCATTGAGAATTCACACGGGAACCCATTGAAGAACCAGAAAATTTTCAATGTAATGAACTCTCATGTGCTGCCTGTTCTCAGGGTAACTTAATTATTAAACCATCACCATCTAAAGTTGGAATTGAATCTCCTGTATTTTTGGAATGAATTATTGGTGATATATGTGGGCCTATTCACCCACCATGTGGGCCATTTAAATGTTTCATGGTTTTAATAGATGCATTTACAAGATAGTCATATGTGTGTTTATTATCAACTCGAAACGCTGCCTTTGCAAGATTACTTGTTCAAATAATTAGATTACGAGCACAATTTCCAGAATATGCAATTAAGAGAATCTGTCTTGATAATGCTCGTGAATTTACATCCCAAGCATTTAACAATTACTGTATGTTAATTGTGATAGTTGAACATCATGTTGCTTATGTTCATACACAAAATAGTTTAGCTGAATCATTTATTAAACAACTCTAATCAATAGCTAGACCATTAATTATGAGAACAAAGCTCCCAATTTTGATATGGGGGCATGCTATTTTGCATGCAGCGGTACTTGTACGCATCAGACCAACAAGTTATCATAAGTTCTCCCTTTTACAATTGGCTTTTGGTCAGAAGCCAAATATTTCCTATTTAAGAATCTTTGGGTGTGCGGTATATGTTTTAATTCTTCACCACAACACACTAAGATGGGTTCTCAAATAAGGTAGAGAATATATATTGGTTTTGAGTCATCCTCCATAATTAGATATCTTGAACCATTGAAAGAAGATATATTTACGGCACGGTTTGCCAACTGTTAATTTAATGAAAATGTTTTCCCAACATTAGGGGGAGAAAATAAGCAGGAAAAAGAGGTTACATGGAATGTGTTATCTTTATCTAAATTTAATCCTCGCATAAGACAATGTAAATTAGAAGTTCAAAAGATATTACATTTGCAATCTATAGCGACTCAACTGCCAGATACTTTTACTGACCTAAATAAAGTAATCAAATCACATATTTCTATTGTTAATGCTCTAGTTAGAATTGATGTCTCGGAAGAGGGATCGCTTAATATTGCAGCAAATGAGTTCACGACACGTCTAAAATGTGGTGGACCAGTCGGTTCCAAAGATAAAAATTCTCGAAAGAGAAAAGGAGTAAATAGCCAAAATGCCTAGATTGAGGAGGCATATACTCATGAAGAGACCCAAGACGTAATTGATGATAAAACCCTGTTCCCTTATAAAAAGGAAGAGAAAAAAAGAGGAGAATTCCCTACGTGTTAAACATGTGGGCGCTTATATGCAAAAAGTAAACAGCTAAAGGCTAAACAGGCCTTACGCGTTAAACACGTGAGCGCTTATATGCAAAGCATATAAGCCGTCGCGTCCCGCTTCCCAGTAGACGGAAATGGTGACGTGGTAAGCCTACAACGTATTATTATGAAAATACGTTGATCGTAATTAAGCAATATAACAATGAGTAAGAATGACAAGAGTAATAAAATGAAACAGTAACTTTATTTACATTCAACTTTCATACAACTGATATAAGAAGTCTGAATATAAAAAGAAAGTGCCTAAACATGTGATTTACTGAAAAAGAAAAGCTAGGAAGTAAAATAATGATCTGCTTCAGGTGCCAAATGGTTGTAATTATCTGCAGTCGTGTAATACCCAGTCCCTATAAATAATTACTGTATTTTAATAAATAATTACCAAATACTTTTCCCAAATTTTCTACAAATTTTCTATATTTTTCCAAAACCTAATTATATTTAACTTATTCTAAATTAACCTAATCCCTTTAATTTATTTCTAATAAAACCCTAACCCTAATTTAATCTAATTCCTTTTTAATTTTCCTAAACAATTCC
This sequence comes from Agapanthus africanus, assembly GCA_030015575.1. Classification (NCBI taxonomy): domain Eukaryota; kingdom Viridiplantae; phylum Streptophyta; class Magnoliopsida; order Asparagales; family Amaryllidaceae; genus Agapanthus; species Agapanthus africanus. The sequence goes on from CM057341.1 coordinate 139,304,459, forward strand.
CGACCCAAACCCTAATCCTATTTCTCTATTGTTTTTCTTCCTCAGCCAGGCCCAGCCCACTCCCTCCCTATCTCTCCTTTTAATCCTCCTTCAGCCCGAACCCGACTCATCTCCCCCAACCCGACCCGCTCTCCCCCTTCTTCCCCACTCCCCTTCTTCTTTTCCCGCTCTTTCCATTTCCTCCCACGTTGCGCTCGCTCCCACGTCCCCGCCTCCCTCACGCCCGCGACCCGCTCCACCCCAGCGACCACGTCCTCGCCCCTTCTCGCTCTTCCCCGTGACTCGCTCGCTCTCTCCAACGGCTCCCCTCACTCGCACCCAAGCCGCGACGGCCGCACCTACTTCCCCACGACCTGCACTCGCCCACGACCGTGCTCTTCCAACGTCTTTCCCCCACGATCCCCTCTCTTTGCCTCGCTTCCATCTCTTCTTACAACAACTCTCTCTCTACCTCACTCTCTCCTCTCGATCCCTCCCTTTCTCTTCTCCACGAGCTCACCAACCTCCTCCTCCCTCACCGACCTACTCTCCACACCCGAACACCACCTCCTGCATGCTGAGCACCATCGCCGTCACCACCCCCTGCACCGCCAACGATCGAAGCCGAGCCCCCCTCATCGCCAGCAACCCGAGGCCGAACCCCACCTCCTCCTCCACCATCACCGTCGACTTCTCCTTCTCGCCAACACCAAGCACCATCTCCTCGCTGTCGCACACTACTCGACCGCCTCTGGTGAATCCATGACCCGTCCTTCATCCGCGTCACCGCCTCCACCGGCATCGTCACATGTGCCTTCCTCAGCCAAACCATCCACTACTTCGCTGTCTTCGACCTCGGCTCTGTCGATCTCAAGTCGCTAATCCCCAGGAGCCAACCCATCAAGCCAAGAACCCCCTTTTGGCCGAGCACCACTTGCGCCCACCGAGCCATCAAGCACAATATCGAGCTCCATCGCTGAGGCCAAGCCCAAACCCTAGTCATGTGTAGCCGCACCATGTCGTGACTGCGCACGTGCTGTTGTGTTGCCGTGCTTGTGCGAGCCGTCTCTGCCGAGCCATCGAACTCGAGCCAAAGTCAAGGTTGTCGTGCCGCGTCCGTATTGCGTTCGTGCCGTTGCCGCTGCCGTACCGTCGTCGACACGTCGTTAGGCAAGTATATTAGTTGCTTCATGCTATTAGTTCGTATTTAATCCAGTTTAGAGTTAATATCGTATATATACGTTTCGTGCGCGCCAATGAATATAAGTGTTTGGTATGAAACTTTAAATGAAAACTTATCTTTAAAGGGCGGAACTTATGATCATTAAACCCATTTACTGTTTACCGAGGTGCTGTAGAAATTTTCTTGAAAATGGTTATCGTTTCGCCTATGAAATGTTACTCCCGATAATCAGTACGGAATCTGAATTCCCTGAACACTCTAGACCGTTAAATTCACATTAAATCTTCTACGAATCGGATTTCAGCGTTCCCTACCTTGTATAGAAGCCAATAGAATAAGATACAGTACCCTATAGTTTATGTCTAAATTTGAACTAGTTATGATAGCGAATACCGCGGAGAATTACGAATCTGGACTGCAGTCCAGAGCGGTAATTTCAGATAACCCCTGTTTTTAACTCACTGTTTTTCCTTTCTCAAATACGAGAATGTGCGGAAACCTATATCGTTACATAGAAAATTAAGTTAGATTTCTTATCCTACTGGTCTCACTGGATTCTTCAACTGTATGATATTTTTAACACATTTTATAATGTCGGTATGTTCTGCTGAATTCTGCAGTGACAGATTTTACACATCGAACATAACCTGTCCATAACTCCCTGTTGATATAGGATATTACTAATCCGACAATTGCGTTGGAAACCTGACTGACAAACCTAAATTTTGTTCAACTGTAGCGTCACCTGATTATGATCCCAACTGGGAGTAAAGTGTGTTACGAAACGGACTTCCAATTCTGAAATCGGATTTCCAGATGTGAACACCTAAAATGAAATGGCCATAAATAGCAAACCTGAAACCCGATTGACGCGAAACCAATTTTAATGGATATATAATTAAACATACTGCTTACTCCATTTACATTGTTTTGCTTAATTCTGCATGTATGATTTATAGTTAATTATGCAAGTGGTAGGACACTGGCTGATGATATTCTATTCATATCGTAATTATTGTATTCTCATCATATCATTTAAAGCTCATTGCATTGGTAACCTAGTGATCATGTACATCACCCAGTGTTAAATATTAGTGTTTTATTGTGGCAAGTACGTTAGTATTTAAGTGTGAATGAATAAGTGAAAGTGACACGTACTTGTATACAATCAGCGAACCCTATTGATTTATGGCATTGTCGACGTCTATGGGACATATATAAGTGTAACTATAACTGGAATGAGACGGTTATGGAACACTTATATTAGTGTCATAGGTAAGGCACCAAACACTGTCCATTTATCTTGAGTATCAGTTGAGACATGCTTGATGGAGACTCTGTCTTCAGTTCTCGTGTAGACTTGTCATGGACCGACTAGTATTTGAGTTTATGGTTGGTGTTTGATATAGACCATGGGGTGTGGAGTAGTTTGAGTGTGAGTTCAACGGAATCTCGGGAGTCCCAGTACCGGCACATACAGCGATTCTGGAGATATATGGGTGATATTACTGATTATTAGCGAGTGGCTCGGGCCCGTGTTCCCTTGCCCCTGGGTCCTACCCTTGGGTGGGGGATACTCACGAGTGGTTGACTCTCACATTTGAACTGACGATAGGTTTAGCGACCTGGACAGTGAGACTTAGAGACTGATAGGTTTAGTGACATGCATTGATTACTGACTGATATACCTGCCATACTGTTTACTTGCTTTACCGTTTACCTGCACTGGCTCCTTCATGTTCATATCATCACTTTAAATTTGTTGTTTCATATTCATCATTATTACACTTGTTATACCTGTATTTCTATTTATTGCTATTGTGTCGCTCTAACGACTTGAGTATGCATGCTCAGAGTGAGAAGTGGATTTAGCACGGACCAGGACCTGACGTACCTCGAGAATATTACGGACATCTTGATCAGCGATTCAGAGCTATACTTCCTTGATCTCTATCTGGTTAGTTCTTTGTATTTGTTTTGATTTAGTGACTGCATTTCTCATTACCTGTGCATTGATTATTGATTACCACGTAAAGCTAGAAGTCGAAGTTTGACTACGGCAGGATATTTCCTCGACCGTACGAGCATGGCTGGCCTTGTCAACCCCTCGTATTCCATATTTTGGGAAGCATGGCGTGACATGGTTTTGTTGGTATCAGAACCGGGTTTTGCTATAATTGGGAGTGCAGTTTCCGTGTAGGGCTTGACAATCTAAGACATCCTTCGGTCTAGATTGTAAACTTGTTATCCTTAATCTTTATTCACATAGTGTGTTCTACTACATATTTTGATCCATCCGCTAGAGTTTTGGGTGACTTAGTAGAGTTACGTAATTATAATTATGAACTGCAGCATAGTTACAATACTGTACTCTGTTGAGTGACTTGGAGTTCTACATTTGGTTTCCACTCGTTTGAGTTTCCCCTCACCTGATATTCTTGTTTCGTTGCCTATTCTATATTGTATTCTGATTCTTATATCTTGTACCTTATGCCGTCCAAAAAATGTTGTTTCAGGACCATGCTTTCCAACGACTTTTCTTCTAACTCTACTCCCCAGAATCAGACCGTCGAAATTTTGAATGTACCGCAAGGCTTGAAGGAAGCCCAGGAGCGAACGAACGACCTTTTAGCTGAAGGACTAAGAATGCAAATGACTCAGGCACCAGCGGAAGCCTCCAATCGTAAGGGAATCCCTGTTAAACAAGGAAAAGACGTGTAGATGAAACTCCCATTTGTTCCTCAGCAACAGAAGTAACGGGGAACTCAACGTTGTGGATACTGTAAGAGACCAAGACACCTTCAGAAAGACCGTCGTAGGGCTAAGGGGTAATGCCTGATTTGTGGATCCAGCGAACATCTTATCGATGGTTGCCCTCGAAGGAAAGAGCTATAAGGAGGAGATTCGTCCACACTCTCCACTCCTGCTAAGTGACTTGGTTATTTCGTAGTTCGAGCTTCGAGGATAGTACAGACCCAGCACAGGATTCCACTCGCTTGACGAGAATGCAGCGGTCTGGATATCAACGAAGAATTATCACCTTTTCTGCTTTCAAAAACAAAATATTGTCACTCTTAGTAAATGTTTCCTTTCGTCTAAAATCTTGTATCCGTTGAACTTTTAGTTTAAATGCAAAAAAAAAATTGAGTTATGATGTATGTATCGTCCCCTTGCCACTCATTCTCCTTATACTGCTTAGTGCATCAGTATTCTAAGATTTGATTTTCAGTCCTTACCTACCGTATATTTTCCTTGTGCTCTATATCTTTGGTTATTTTCTTGGTGTATTCCACTATCTGATCATGACTCCTTCTTTTCAGGCCATGGCCAATCCTAGAGTAGCGCTGCCTATCAATGAGGACACTCGATCCTGCGTTTCCTTGGACTGCATGCTGGTGAGCTCCGATGACGAGATCAACGGCCCATAGGTTATTCTCGGAAACAGGGATTCTGAGGACGAGGGAGTCGCAGCCCTAAAAGTCGACATGATCGGTGACTCCGACGAGGAGGAAGAGGACCTCGAAGAGGACCCGATAGAGGAAGATCCCGAGGAAGACCCAATAGAAGAAAATCCAGGAGAGGAAGACCGTGAGGAGAATCCAGTGGAAAGAAATCCCGTGGAAGAAGATCCAGAAGAAGTGAATCACGTAGAAGCATATCACGATGAAGAAGCTCCAGCCGAGGAAGAAGGACCAGGAGAAAAAGACCCAATGGCAGAAGAACCCCCAGTGGCAATCCCAGCGAGGCGCTATGGAAATGGATGCCCTATCTTAGCGCGTGGACTTACCGTAACCTGCTGAACTCCTATAACCGCGACTGACGTGATTTCTTTTTGTTTCCTCTGGCCAAATAAATTTATGTATAGTTTAGGGGCACCTTTTGTCTTTCAAGAATGCCTTGTTTGAAATTTTCTGGAATAATAAAGTTTCTGAGTTCGCTAATCTTTTGAGTATTTGATTCGCATGATGCATTGACTGTCTTCCCTCCCCAATAAATTTCCTTCCTTCCTGAGATTCATTACTCTTCACCTATGCACCCAGTGCTGACCCGACCCCAGCCTCTTCGACATTCAGATTGAAGTACCACTTTCCGACTTTTTGAATGGACCATACTCCATTGTAATCCCTACCCTGACTAGCCCTCATACATTTTTAGTGCTATCTCCTATTACCATAATTACATTCAGTGACATTGCTATTTGAAATCTAGTTTTCGTTATTATATGTTTATCAAAACACATACACACACACATGTGTGTGTGTGTGTGTTGTGTGTGTGTGTGAGTGTTATTAACTACTTCCGTTTTACTATTTCTGAATACTTTACTATTCTTCACATTTCCAATAGCGCAATTATATGTCGCACATACTGTTTTGTTTTATCATCTATTGTTTCGCCATATGGGTTTCTCAATTATTGCTGGATCGATATTTTTACTAAAATATTTTTGGCTTATCAGCCAATTCATCACTATTGTTTATTTTCAATTTTCCGTGTATTATGCATATAGTGATCATTATTATGTATGATTATGCATTGTGCTTTCTATGCTTATTCTTTACGTGCGCTACTTCTTATACATATATAGACCTTTGACTTTCATTTAGTTGCTTTTGCATAAATCGCTATATAGCAGTATTTGATTTTGTGGTTTTTTCGCATAGTGTTTTAAAGCTCACTATTTATTTTTAAATTTCGAGAACGAAATTTTATGTAAGTGGGGTATGATGTAATACCTAGTCCCTATAAATAATTACTGTATTTTAGTAAATAATTACCAAATACTTTTCCCAAATTTTCTACAAATTTTCTATATTTTTCCAAAATGTAATTATATTTAACTTATTCTAAATTAACCTAATCCCTTTAATTTATTTCTAATAAAACCCTAACCCTAAGTTAATCTAATTCCTTTTTAATTTTTCTAAATAATTCCCGGCCCAAACCCTAATCCTATTTCTCTATTGTTTTTCTTCCTCAGCCAGGCCCAGCCCACTCCCTCCCTATCTCTCCTTTTAATCCTCCTTCAGCCTGAACCCGGCCCATCTCCCCCAACCCGACTCGCTCTCCCCCTTCTTCCCCACTCCCCTTCTTCTTTTCCCGCTCTTTCCATTTCCTCCCATGTCGCGCTCGCTCCAGCGTCCCCGCCTCCCCCGCGCTCGCGACCCGCTCCACCCCAACGACCACGTCCTCGCCCCCTCTCGCTCCTCCCCGCGACCCGCTCGCCCTCTCCAACGGCTCCCCTCACTCGCACCCAAGCCGCGACGGCCGCACCCACTTCCCCACGACCCACACTCGCCCACGACCGCGCTCCTCCAACGTCTTTCCCCACGACCCCCCCTCTCTGCCTCGCTTCCCTCTCTTCTTACAACAACTCTCTCTACCTCACTCTCTCCTCTCGATCCCTCCCTTTCTCTTCTCCACGAGCTCACCAACCTCCTCCTCCCTCACCGACCTACTCTCCACACCCGAACACCACATCCTGCACGCTGAGCACCATCGCCATCACCAACCCCTGCACCGCCAACGACCGAAGCCGAGCCCCCCATCATCGCCAGCAACCCGAGGCCGAACCCCACATCCTCCTTCACCATCACCGTCGACTTCTCCTTCTCGCCAACACCAAGCACCATCTCCTCACTGTCGCACACTACTCGACCGCCTCTGGTGAATCCATGACCCGTCTTTCATCCGCGTCACCGCCTCCACCGGCATAGTCACCTGCGCCTTCCTCAGCCAAACCATCCACTACTTCGCTGTCTTCGACCTCGGCTCTGGCGATCTCAAGTCGCTAATCCCTAGGAGCCAACCCATCAAGCCAAGAACCCCCTTTTGGCCGAGCACCACTTGCACCCACCGAGCCATCAAGCACAATATCGAGCTCCATCGCCGAGGCCAAGACCAAAACCTAGCTATGTGTAGCCGCACCGTGTCGTGATTGTGCCCGTGCTGTTGTGTTGCCGTGCTTGTGCGAGCCGTCGCTGCCGAGCCATCGAACTCGAGCCAAAGTCAAGGTTGCCGTGCCGCGTCCGTATCGCGTTCGTGCCGTTGCCGCTGTCGTACCGTCATTGACACATCGTTAGGCAAGTATATTACTTGCTTCATGCTATTAGTTCGTATTTAATCCAGTTTAGAGTTAATATCGTATATATACGTTTCGTGCGCGCCGATGAATATAAATGTTTGGTATGAAACTTTAAATGAAAACTTATCTTTAAAGGGCGGAACTTGTGATCATTAAACCCATTTACTGTTTACCGAGGTGCTGTAGAAATTTGCTTGAAAATGGTTATCGTTTCTCCTATGAAATGTTACTCCCGATAATCAGTACGGAAACTGAATTCCCTGAACACGCTAGACCGTTAAATTCACATTAAATCTTCTACGAATCGTATTTCAACGTTCCCTGGCTTGTATCGAATCCAATAGAATAAGATACAGTACCCTATAGTTTATGTCTAAATTTAAACTAGTTATGATAGCGAATACCATGGAGAATTACGAATCTGGACTGCAGTCCAGAGCGGTAATTCCAGATAACTCCTGTTTTTAACTCACTGTTTTTCCTTGCTCAAATACGAGAATACGCAGAAACCTATATCGTTACATAGAAAATTAAGTCATCTTTCTTATCCCAGTAGTCTCACTAGATTCCTCAACTGTATGACATTTTTAACACATTTTATAATGTCGGTATGTTCTGCTGAATTCTGCAGTGACAGATTTTACACATCGAACATAACCTATCCATAACTCCCTGTTGATATAGGATATTACTCATCCGCAAATTGCGTTGGAAACCTAACTGATAAACCTAAATTTTTTTCAACTGTAGCGTCACCTGATTATGATCCGAACTGGGAGTAAAGTGTGTTACGAAACGGACTTCCAATTCTGAAATTGGATTTCTAGCTGTGAACACCTAAAATGAAATGGCCATAACTAGTAAACCTGAAACCCGATTGATACGAAACTAATTTTTATGGATATATAATTAAACATACTGCTTACCCCCTTTACATTGTTTCGCTTAATTCTGCATGTATGATTTATAGTTAATTATGCAAGTGGTAGGACATTGGCTGATGATATTATATTCATATCGTAATTATTGTATTCTCATCATATCATGTAAAGCTCATTGCATTGGTAACCTAGTGATCGTGTACATCACCCAGTGTTAGATATTAGTGTTTGATTGTGGCAAGTACGTTAGTGTTTAAGTGTGAATGAATAAGTGAAAGTGACACGTATTGTATACAATCAGCGGACCCTATTGATTTATGGCATTGTCGACGTTTATGAGACATATATAAGTGTAACTATAAATGGAATGGGACGGTTATGGAGCACTTATATTAGTGTCATAGGTAAGGCACCAAACACTGTCCATTTATCTTGAGTATCAGTCGAGATATGCTTGATAGAGACCCTGTCTTCAGTTCTCGCGTAGACTTGTCATGGACCGACTAGTATTTGAGTTTATGGTTGGTGTTTGATGTAGACCACGGGGTGTAGGATAGTTTGAGTGTGAGTTCAATGGAATCTCGGGAGTCCCATTGCCGGCACATACAACGATTCTGGAGATATATGGGTGATATTACTGATTATTAGCGAGCGACTCGGGCCCGTGTTCTCTTGCCCCTGGGTCCTACCCTTGGGTGGGGGATACTCACGAGTGGTTGACTCTCACACTTGGACTGACGATAGGTTTAGAGACCTGGACAGTAAGACTTAGAGACTGATAGGTTTAGTGACATGGATTGATTACTGACTGATATACCTGCCATACTGTTTACTTGCTTTACCGTTTACCTGCACTGGCTCCTTCATGTTCATATCATCACTTTAAATTTGCTGTTTCATATTCATCATTATTACATGTTATACCTGCATTTCTATTTATTGCTATTGTGTCGCTCTAACGACCTGAGTATGCATGCTCAGAGTGAGAAGTGGTTTTAGCACGGACCAGGACCTGACGTACCTCGAGGATATTGCGGACATCTTGATCAGCGATTCAGAGCTATACTTCCTTGATCTCTATCTGGTTAGTTCTTTGTATTTGTTTTGATTTAGTGACTGCATTTCTCATTACCTGTGCATTGATTAGTGATTACCACGTAAAGCTAGAAGCCGAAGTGTGACTACGGATGGATATTTTCTCGACCGTACGAGCATGGTTGGCCTTGTCAACCCCTCGTATTCCGTATTTTGGGAAGCGGGGCGTGACATGGTTTTGTTGGTATCAGATCCAGGTTTTGCTATGATTGGGAGTGCAGTTTCCGTGTAGGGCTTGACAATCTAAGACATCCTTCGGTCTAGATTGTAAACTTGCCATCCTTAATCTTGATTCACATAGTGTGTTCTACTACGTATTTTGATCCATCCGCTAGAGTTTTGGGTGACTTAGTAGAGTTACGTGATTGTAATTATGAACTGCAGCATAGTTACAATACTGTACTCTGTTGAGTGACTTGAAGTTCTACATTTGGTTTCCACTCGTTTGAGTTTCCCCTCACCCGATATTCTTGTTTCGTTGCCTATTCTATATTGTATTCTGATTCTTATATCTTGTACCTTATGCCGTCCAAAAATTGTTGTTTCAAGACCATATCTTCCAACGACTTTTCTTCCAACTCTACTCTCCAGAATCAGACCGTCGAAATTTTGAATGTACTGCAAGGCTTGAAGGAAGCCCAGGAGCGAACGAACGACCTTTTAGCTAAAGGACTAAGAATGCAAATGACTCAGGCACCAGCGGAAGCCTCCAATCGTAAGGGAATCCCTGTTAAACAAGGAAAAGACGTGAAGATGAAACGCCTATTTGTTCCTCAGCAACAGAAGCAACGGGGAACTCAACGTTGTGGATACTGTAACATACCAGGACACCTTCAGAAAGACTGTCGCAGGGCTAAGGGACAATGCCTGATTTATGGATCCAGCGAACATCTTATCGATGGTTGCCCTCGATGGAAAGAGCTACAAGGAGGAGATTCATCCACACTCTCCACTCCTGCTAAGTGACTTGGTTATTTCGTAGTTCGAGCTTCGAGAATAGTACGGACCCAGCGCAGGATTCCACTCGCTTGACGAGAATGCAGCGGTCTGGATATCAACGAAGAATTATCACCTTTTCTGCTTTCAAAAAAAAAAATATTGTCACTCTTAGTAAATGTTCCCATTCATCTAAAATCTTGTATCCGTTGAACTTTTAGTTTAAATGCAAAAAAAAAAAAAAAAAAAAAATTGAGTTGTGATGTATATATCGTCCCCTTGCCACTCATTCTCCTTATACTGCTTAGTGCATCAGTATTCTAAGATTTGATTTTCAGTCCTTACCTACCGTATATTTTCCTTGTGCTCTATATCCTTGGTTATTTTCTTGGTGTATTCCATTATCTGATCATGACTCCTTTTTTTCAGGCCATGGCCAATCCTAAAGCAGCGCCGCCTATCGATGAGGACATTCGATCCTGCGTTTCGTTGGACTGCATGCTGATGAGGTCCGATGACGAGATCAACGGCCCATAGGTTATTCTCGGAAACAGGGATTCTGAGGACGAGGGAGTCGCAGCCCTAAAAGTCGACATGATCGGTGACTCCGACGAGGAGGAAGAGGACCCCGAAGAGGACCTGATAGAGGAAGATCCCAAGAAAGACCCAGTAGAAGAAAATCCAGGAGAGGAAGACCCTGAGGAGAATCCAGAGGAAGGAAATCCCATGGAAGAAGATCCAGAAGAAGTGAATCACGTGAAAGCATACCACGATGAAGAAGCTCCAGCCGAGGAAGAAGGACCAGGAGAAGAAGACCCCGTGGCAGAAGAACCCCCAGTGGCAATCCCTGTGAGGCGCTATGGAAATGAACGCCCCTATCTTAGCGCGCGGGCTTACCGTAACCTGCTGATGTCTCGACCCGAAATAGCACGTGACTGACCCTTTAATCATATGAAGTCTATAGGACCCCATCTAATTCAAGTAAGCCAAAAGTCCAGAACTCTAAAACCATTTTAAATTGTAAATGAAGTAAAACTAGTTTTAAAGAAGTGAAGAAAACATGTTTTGAAAACAAGGTTTTTAAATAAGTAAGCCGAATATGTATTTTTAAATCCTCAAGTATTTTCTGAAAATTTCGGCAGAGTTTCCTTTGTAAATACTGGCCCCAAACGGGGTACAACAAGAATAATGTATGCATAATGATAAAAGGCATCCCCAAGAGGGAGCTAGCTCTTCGTCAATCGACGGTCACAACCATGCAAGCAATATAATATACAACGCCAAACGGCGAGGATCAAAACTCAAAAGGAAACTCAAAATCAACAAGAAAACCATAATACTACAACACGCGACTCTAAGGTCGAAATAATACACAACTGGTTTCTAAGTCTGAAATAAATATACAAGTTTGGTTGATGGAATTACTAGATATAACTGATTAAAATAAATACAAGGGTGGTCACGATGCGAGTGAACCCACCTACCAAAGCAATCACCCAGAAAGGAAGCAGTGTGCCAGAAAAGCCGCAATGAAACCTGTACGGCAAAACCTGCAAGAACTGTGGCACAACGGGGGCGAGTTGCCAACTCGTGAATAGAAAACATCACAGAGCAGAAATCATATGTATGACTCATCCTAGGTCAAACGATCAGTAATAATATATATCCTCAATATGATAAAATCTGAAGTATGATAAGGTGGCAAGGGTAAGCATCTATACCAAGTGTAATACCAAGTGCTCGTGTCAGTGTCTCAGGTAGCAACATATCATAAATATGAGATATCATCAATGTAATTATCATGAAATCAGTGTCAACTATATCATGAAGTCTAAAAGTATGTGAATATCATCCAACTATGTAATCAATGTCTGTAAGCATGTGGATCTCGTCCACGTATCACCCAATGACACAAAACATCATGCAGGTAAATATCATAAGCATATGCATGGAAGTAGGAGGATGTAAACCAACGTGTGTCCCTCGCGACACATCAAAATCATGGAACCTGAGTGTCCAGCATCGACACTCGAAAACATCATGAAACCCGTGACCGGCATCGGCACGTAAATCCTCATATATCGGGCTCCGTCAGTCCAGATCGGCCCATACCATCTTTCGACTCCGGTCGGTATCCTCCGGATATCCGCCGAGCCCAAATACTATCACCGGTAGGTAGTGGTCCCTCTGCCAGGCTCTTCGCCTACTGCACGACAGATCCGTTCTCGCCCCGGGATACCATACTGGGTCCACCATGTACCCGGCCTCATCCGCCTCCTCGAATTAGGTTTCACATGTCACACTCAGAACCGAGAAAACACATGGTGGACGCACTGAAATACCATATCAAGAGAAACCGGGTTTTTAAAACAGTACTTACTTTCTTTTGAAATAGCCACGGTTCTCAAATCCAGAAATCCCATGAAAACAGCATATCTCAATGCGTATAATCATAAAGCATGATGTAGGCTACGTAAAACGGAATGTAAGCATATCCGTATGTCATATAACATGGAACAATACTATGCACGTATAGCAGACAATTCATGCCAGGTATCATATCAAAATGCAGCAATTCTACAGTGTAGTGACATGGCAATTATCGATGATGAAGTGTGTGAGCCGGCAAGTAAGTGTACATGGAACATACGCATCATCGATAATGGTACTGGTGTCCTGATAGCATGGTTTTAATATAATAATAAACACATTTAAACAAGCAATGCGATGCGAACAGCAAGAATATGCGGAAAAAGAATGATAAACACAACAGTGAAGAATCTACATCAATATATATATCATATAGTTTTGCCATTTGAAATAACACAAATCGTGGGGTTTAGAAAAATAAGGGCTACGGTGTTTTTAGGAAAAGATGCGTCTTTTGAAAATATCCGTAGAATCCCTTGACCTGTCTTTTAAAATACTCACGATTCGTTAGTTTTGAAATAGGTATGACTCGGGACTAGTCTAACATCTACTAAGTAAACTACAGATCTAACTAACAAGCTAATCGAAAGGGTACGGAAACCACCTAAATCTGAGTCGATATATATATATATATACATATAATAGTCGGTGATCCCGCCTCAATAGTATCACATACGATACATATATAACACGACCTCCTCGAGTCAAGAGTGCAGATCAATCATCAATATAAATCTCGTACATGAATCCATCGTACGGCATCCCAAATCTGGGTACGGGTCGAATCTTACATTTATCTCAGCAATTATCTGGTATCCTTATCATCATATCTCATGAACTGGGGTACTGATCTAAGTCTAGTACAAACTGATACCATCTATATAAATGTAAATGCGTTTGTAAAACACACGTCCAAAGGCCCGCTAAAATCTCATGTCGTATCTCATCATACGAACCACATCATATCACCGATCCCATGGCACCATGCCCAATCTCATCGACTCATCTCTAAATATCATCCACTATCCTCATCATCCAAGGGTAGGTATACGAGTATATATATATATACACAGTCACATACCTATGTGTGTGTGTATATATATATCTTCATATACGCACAAGTATAACAGTAAGCATGTGTGTACGTGTGAGTGTAAACCTATTCTAGGGTTCGCAACTAAGAATCTATACTAGTTCACTTCTAATAACCCTAAACTAACCATGAACACATAATTATATATATATAGTATATATGTAGCATACTATACATCGAACTGCGGGGATGCTATACGCCATCCACTCGACTTCCCCCGTAGATATAATCTGCTCATCTTGCGTCTTGCTTGCCGATGTCGATGCCGCCACGCGCTTGCTTGTCGTATCGAAGTCTTCATAGGGTATTTACACATCATAGCGTATCGTATCACGTTAAAATCAAATTCGAAGACGAAACGACACACGAAAACCAAAACAATACGCCTAAAAGCCTATATGTTCAAACCTATGGTTTGCATCTCGCAACTCAACCCAATAACCCTCGATATAGACGTACAAACGTCAAGTGATCGAATACAAAACCAAATATCAAAACATAAATCCATAAACATCATGAAACACATGGCAGCAACCCAGAAAAGTGGTCCCATATTTCTGTTCAGGTCAAAACTAGGTAAGCACACAAATTTAGGGTGTAGTACAGGGAGTGTGTGACCTACTGAAGCAACATGGGAACCTAACACATCAAGGTGGTCGGCCCCTTAAAGGGAAATTCCAGCCAGGCCTATTTTTCAGTGGAGTGGGGATCTCGTTTTGGTAGGGTAGTCTCCTAGTGGTCTAACTAAGTCCCTAGTATTGTTTGTTTGTCTCAGAATTTCCCCGGGTCATCCCTGATTTCCATGCACACTCAATTTCCTTACAAACCGACATTTGCAGTTTTCTGTTTTCTGTTCCAGGTTTTGTATTGTGTTTGGTCTGGGTTCTTCTCAATTGGGAGGGGTTTAAGGTCACCACAAGAGTTCAATTTCACCAACACGACTCAAAAATCCCATAACACTCTCTAGAAATCTCCAAAGTTCACCAAATCGCACCAAATCACAACTAAACACAAATATGGTTTCAAGTGAATGAAAAACTACACTAAGTGTGAAGGTATTACCTCATTTAGCACCCATAAATTCTCTACAGCGCCAAAATGCAAACTTTCTTGGTCCAATGTGTAGCTAGAGGGCTTGTGCACAATTTTTGTGAAGAGGAGATGTGGTTTTGGTGAATTTTTAATGATGTTAGTGGAGATTGTAGAGGGGATGAAGGAGGTGCTGCCATTGAGAGGAAGATGAAGAAGAAAAGATGAAAATAATGAAGTGAGAAGATGAGCCATGACTAAGGTTTGACCCTCACCTTTCTCTCTCTTGTCCATGCTCTATATGTTATTCTTTTCTTTTGTTTTCTTTTCTCTTATTTCCTTCTCTCCTCAATAGTAAACCCAAAAAAAATATCCACGCATGAATCATGAATAAATGTCATGAAGAAAAATGTAATAAGTGTTAAAATGATATGGTGCATGTTTTGCACAAAATCCGCTTAAAGCCCGATTAGCGATTTTAAATCGCGATTAGCACTAAAATAGTGTCAAATAGATCATAAACTTTCATAATTTGCATAATTCACATAAAACACCCTCATTTTAGTAATTTCCAAAATTCTCAAAATTTTCCTCAATTTATCGGTATTTAATTATACCGCTATATTAAAATATTCAATATAATATTATTTAATTATAAAAATTCACAAAAATAATTTTTTTTTTGAAATGTTACAATCTCCCCCCTTAAAGAAATTCGATCCCCGAATTTAAATTTAAACCCCTCAATACTAAAACATTTCAGTAAAAAGTCCAAGTCGTCGGGGCTCCGAAATCATCAATACATAAAACGCATCATAGCGCAATGCACGCGCACGAACAATGAGCAGATAACTCAAAATCAAAACTCCGTCAAGCATCCCGCAATCATCGGAGTCATGGTGAAGACACAAATGTCAAATCCAATACGAAAACCAATATGATATAAATCAGAACTATACATGTAAACATCTAAAAGAGATGCATGCCAAACCTTTTCATATTGCTGTGCGGTGCGAATAACACTGCACATTGGCGGACGTCTCGAGTAAGAAAATAGCTCTCTCTATATATATCCATTGTTTAAATGCACGTACCGCCGTTTTGAAAACAATTTAGAAGGGTTTCCTTGTTTTAAACGTTTCGTGTCATATCAGACACGTAAGTAAATACTGAGACTATAGCTCCCTTTTGGAAATCCCTTTGATAACTATCAATGCATGCAAAATATATCCAGGTACTGTCTTCTGACTAGTCCTGCCCAGTGTGCAAACAAATAGTAAATATCATAAAAACGTACTGCTCCATAAGAAATCAATATCAAAATGTGCATATGAATGCTACGTGCGTCTGGTGCGCACGGAAATCAAAATCCATATATGTGCCATACATGTGCACAGAAACAACATCTAAGTGCAACGGGTGTGCATGAAACACCTGTCAAAGGCAACGGGTGTGCCTGACAGCAAAATTAGGTGCATCTGATATGCACGAAGAATCTCGATTCAGTGCATCTGGTGTGCACCAAAATCGCATCTCATAACATGCGCCCAATATGCGCGAAAATCCAAATCAGGTGCACGAATAAAATCTAAATCATGTGCATCCAGCATGCACAAAATCACGAAATCCAATATCAAGCGCCGAACATTCACAAAATCCAACCCAAGCGCACCAAATATGCGCAAAAATACAAATCAAATGCACAGAGTACACGAAATCAACATCAATATCATAATCGAAATCAACGGTATACAATAAAGCTCAATCCAAATCAGGTATACCGTGGTATATAATCTCACTATCATGTGCATCAGCATGCACAAATCAAATCAAAACACTAAAAGTGCATAAAGCATATCTCAAGAGTAATAACTATGCACAAAATATGAATACCCAGTAGGAGCAACCATGGTGCACGAAAACAAATATCATGAAACTCAGTCATCAAGACTAAATCATGCGAATAGATCGCCTAAATTACCAAAATCCAAGGTGACGGATACATGATAATCGAATCACCAAATCACAAATCATAAATACCGTCGTCGATATTTCCTCATTCAAAGTCAAGAAGGTGTCGATGCATCCAATGCTAGCAGAGCAAGATATCTACCTGCCTCCTGTTCGTGGTCTGGCGCCTGGTGCTTTTAGGTTCCTGTCTCTTACTGTGCATTGCTAGATATGGCTCAATGGCCCAATATGGAATGACGACAGAAACAGTCCCGCTCTGACACATCTTCTACAGATCTCTGGCCAACTATCTCGTCGACGGTG
This sequence comes from Agapanthus africanus, assembly GCA_030015575.1. Classification (NCBI taxonomy): domain Eukaryota; kingdom Viridiplantae; phylum Streptophyta; class Magnoliopsida; order Asparagales; family Amaryllidaceae; genus Agapanthus; species Agapanthus africanus. Next base: position 139,321,444 of record CM057341.1, read on the forward strand.
CCGAACTCTGGCCTGCTGGGTGTGCGCAATATGACCGCTCCTGGGTCTAAGTCTTCTTGTATAGTATTCCAGAAAGGTCCTGTCGAGGTCTCTCTCAAATCTCGCTTCTGCCGAACTGCCCGGAAGTCATTGTCCTTTACTAAAGCTATTTCTTGTTCCGGAATGGCTGCATACTCATCGTGACTCCTTCTGAGAGATATATCAAAAATCAACGCCTCTGCATGCGTATCACATCTCTGATATCGGCGGAGTGGAATGTCATCTCGTCAAAATCTCGTGCGAACTTTCTACTCCACTCTTTCTCTAATGTCGACTGCTTCGGACTCGTCTTTTCGTGGCTGCATGGACTGTGCTCCAACGGCTATACTCGTATCTGGAGTTTCCTAAGTAATACATCCCACCACATAGCATCCGAATGAAGTCGAACCATTCGATCGATTCGTCAAAATCTCATAATCCCCTAAGAGTTCAACATCTTGGGTACAGTTTAATAGTATCGAGTACATACCACAGTATCGGTGGACCAGCCGTAGAAGGGCAAACCCAAGCCTCACTAATGGCACTGCGGAACTGCCGCAAACCCTAAGGTTCAAAGGCTTTCATACGGTCATTATGTCGATTTAGGGTTTCATTCTTCTAGAGGGTCCATAAAATCGCTTGCATGTCTTTCCGAATACTTTAAACTTGGAAAATGGGCTCCTGACATTCGATCGTCTCCATCGACTCTCAACGTACCTTCGTGAAGTCGTCTCTAGCTGGAATCAATCCATCTGATGCCCTCGCATCGGGGTAAGCGAACGATCCACATGTCCTAGTCATTCATCCTCGGGTGACTAGCGACCTTCCATCATATCTCTAATTATATACTCATGCTGTAGTAGCTCCAATATCTGGGCGATATCTCGTCATTTGCAGCAACAACTGGCTCATTCGTCAGCACGCTGAACAATGCCTCAATCATCAAATAATCGGTGCATCGATGGTCATCATATTCTGGCTGGCCTCTAGCAGTAGCCTGATCCTCTGGTGCTGATCTGCACGTCCGAGAAATCTCATAACAGCGATCCATCAAACGCTCATGGCGCAAAAACACAATAACACGGCGCATCTATGCAAATCGTATGTCCCTGGAATCATTCCCTGGTCAGTCCTCGTCCGTGACGAGCTCGTGCTGACCGCAACTCTAGCCGTATCTCACTCTGCCCATGCAATCGTGGCAGCAAAATCATAACCAATATCGATGAGAATAGATCATAGGAATGAATATAATACTGTGCAAGGAAATGCACATCCTAAGACTCCTTAAGCGGAGTGGCGTATCGTAAGTATGCCGCGGAACATACACACGGTATGTCACTCTCCTTAAGTCACCTACTCCATCAACCAAGGTCAACCTATATGACGAAAGTTCGGGTATAATACTCCCTAGACTAAGTCTAAGTTCCGTAAGGTCAAGCCTAAGTTCTGAATATATACAATCGCTCTAGGCTCCGTATAGTCAAACTTAGACTCGAACCAAGGTTAACCTAGTGCTCTGATACCAACTTTGTCACGACCCGAAATAGAACGTGACTGGCTTTTGAATCATATGAAGTCTATAGGACCTCATCTAATTCAAGTAAGCCAAAAGCCCAGAAATCTAAAACCATTTTAAATTGTAAATGAAGTAAAACTAGTTTTAAAGAAGTGAAGAAAACATGTTTTGAAAATAAGATTTTTAAATAAGTAAGCCGAATATGCATTTTTAAATCCTCAAGTCTTTTCTGAAAATTTCGGCAGAGTTTCCTTTGTAAATACTGGCCCCAAATGGGGTACAACAAGAATAATGTATGCATAATGATAAAAGGCATCCCCAAGCGGGAGCTAGCTCTTCGTCAATCGACGGTCATAACCACGCAAGCAATATAATATACAACGCCAAAGGGCGAGAATCAAAATTTAAAAGGAAACTCAAAATCAACAAGAAAACCATAATACTACAACACGCGACTCTAAGGTCGAAATAATACACAACTGGTTTCTAAGTCTGAAATAAATATACAAGTTTGGTTGATGGAATTACTAGATACAACTGATTAAAATAAATACAAGGATGGTCACGATGCGAGTGAACCCACGTACCAAAGCAATCACCCAGAAAGGAAGCAGTGTGCCAGAAAAGCCGCAATGAAACCTGTACGGCAAAACCTGCAAGAACTGTGGCACAACGGGGGTGAGTTGCCAACTCGTGAATAGAAAATATCACAGAGCAGAAATCGTATGTATGACTTATCCTAGGTCAAACGATCAGTAATAATATATATCCTCAATATGATAAAGTCTGAAGCATGATAAGGTGGCAAGGGTAAACATCTATACCAAGTGTAATACCAAGTGCTCGTGTCAGTGCCTCAGGTAGCAACATATCATAAATATGAGGTATCATCAATGTAATCATCATGAAATCAGTGTCAACTATATCATGAAGTCTAAAAGTATGTGGATATCATCCAACTATGTAATCAATGTCTGTAAGCATGTGGATCTCGTCCACGTGTCACCCAATGACACAAAACATCATGCAGGTAAATATCATAAGCATATGCATAGAAGTAGGAGGATGTAAACCAACGTGTGTCCCTCGCGACACATCAAAATCATGGAACCTGAGTGTCCAGCATTGACACTCGAAAACATCATGAAACCCGTGACCGGCATCGGCACGTAAATCCTCATATATCGGGCTCCGTCAGTCCAGATCGGCCCATACCATCTTTCGACTCCGGTCGGTATCCTCCGGATATCCGCCGAGCCCAAATACTATCACCGGTAGGTAGTGGTCCCTCTGCCAGGCTCTTTGCCTACTGCATAACAGATCCGTTCTCTCCCCGGGGTACCATACCGGGTCTACCATGTACCCGCAATCGGCCTCATCCGCCTCCTCGAATCGGGTTTCACATGTCACACTCAGAACCGAGAAAACATATGGTGAACGCACTGAAATATCATATCAAGAGAAACCGGGTTTTTAAAAAATTACTTACTTTCTTTTGAAATAGCCACGGTTCTCAAATCCAGAAATCCCATGAAAACAGCATATCTCAATACGTATAATCATAAAGCATGATGTAGGCTACGTATAACGGAATGTAAGCATATCCGTATGTCATATAACATGGAACAATACTATGCACGTATCAAGGGAAAACCGCTCTTTTAAATGAATCCAGTTTTGAAATATATCCTGCGGTTCCCAATTTACTCCAAGTCAAAAGCAATATCATATAAGGGTGCATGCAACTATAGCAGACAATTCATGCAAGGTATCATATCAAAATGCAGCAATTCTACAGTGTAGTGACATAGCAATTATCGATGATGAAGTATGTGAGCCGGCAAGTAAGTGTACGTGGAACATACGCATCATCGATAATGGTGCTGGTGTCCTGACAGCATGGTTTTAATATAATAATAAACACATTTAAACATGCAATGCGATGCGAACAGCAAGAATATGCGGAAAAAGAATGATAAACACAACAGTGAAGAATCTACATCAATATATATATCATATAGTTTTGCCATTTGAAATAACACGAATCGTGGGGTTTAGAAAAATAAGGGCTACGGTGTTTTTAGGAAAAGATGCGTCTTTTGAAAATATCCGTAGAATCCCTTGACCTGTCTTTTAAAATACTCACGATTCGTTAGTTTTGAAATAGGTATGACTCGGGACTAGTCTAACATCTACTAAGTAAACTACAGATCTAACTAACAAGCTAATCGAAAGGGTACGGAAACTACCTAAATCTGAGTCGATATATATATATACATATAATAGTCGGTGATCTCGCCTCAATAGTATCACATACGATACATATATAACATGACCTCCTCGAGTCAAGAGTGCGGATCAATCATCAATATAAAGCCCGTACGTGAATCCGTCGTACGACATCCCAAATCTGGGTACGGGTAGAATCTCACATTTATCTCAGTAATTGTCTGGTATCCTTGTCATCATATCTCATGAACTGGGGTACTGATCTAAGTCTTGTACAAACTGATACCATTTATATAAATGTAAATGCGTGTGTAAAACACACGTCCAAAGGCCCGCTAAAATCACATGTCGTATCTCATCATACGAACCACATCATATCACCGATCCTATGGCACCATGCCCAATCTCATCGACTCATCTCCAAATATCATCCACTATCCTCATCATCCAAGGGTAGGTATACGAGTATATATATATACACAGTCCCATACCTATGTGTGTGTGTATATATATATATCTCCATATACGCACAAGTATAACAGTAAGCATGTGTGTACGTGTGAGTGTAAACCTATTCTAGGGTTCGCAACTAAGAAGCTATACTAGTTCACTTCTAATAACCCTAAACTAACCATGAACACATAATCATATATATATAGGATATATGTAGCATACTATACATCGAACTGCGGGGGTGCTATACGCCATCCACCCGACTTCCCCCGTAGATATAATCTACCCATCTTGCATCTTGCTTGCCGATGTCGATGCCGCCACGTGCTTGCTTGTCGTCTCGAAGTCTTCATGGGGTACTTACACATCATAGCGTATCGTATCGCGTTAAAATCAAATTCGAAGACGAAACGACACACGAAAACCAAAACAATACGCTTAAAAGCCTATAGGTTAGAACCTATGGTTTGCATCTCGCAACTCAACCCAATAACCCTCGATATAGACGTACAAACGTCAAGTGATCGAATACAAAACCAAATATCAAAACATAAATCCATAAACATCATGAAACACATGGCAGCAACCCAGAAAAGTGGTCCCAGATTTCTGTTCAGGTCAAAACTAGGTAAGCAAACAAGTCTAGGGTGTAGTACAGGGAGTGTGTGTCCTACTGAAGCAACATGGGCACCTAACACATCAAGGTGGCCGGCCCCTTAAAGGGAAATTCCGTCCAGACCGGTTTTTCAGTAGAGTGGGGATGTCGTTTTGGTAGGGTAGTCTCCTGGTGGTCTAACTAAGTCCCTAGTATTGTTTGTTTGTCTCAGAATTTCCCCGGGTCATCCCAGATTTCCCTGCACACTCAATTTCCTCACAAACCGACATTTTCAGTTTTCAGTTTTCAGTTACAGGTTTTGTATTGTGTTTGGTCTGGGTTCTTCTGAATTGGAGGGGTTTAAGGTCACCACAAGAGTTCAATTTCACCAACACGACTCAAAAATCCCACAACCCTCTCGAGAAATCTCCAAAGTTCACCAAATCGCACCAAATCATAACTAAACACAAATATGGTTTAAAGTGAATGAAAAACTACACTAAGTGTGAAGGGATTACCTCATTTAGCACCCATAAATTCTCTGCAGCGCCAAAATGCAAACTTTCTTAGTCCAATGTGTAGCCAAAGGGCTTGTGCACAATTTTTGTGAAGAGGCGATGGGGTTTTGGTGAATTTTTAATGGTGTTAGTGGAGGTTGTAGAGGTGATGAAGGAGGTGCTGCCATTGAGAGGAAGATGAAGAAGAAAAGATGAAAATAATGAAGTGAGAAGATGAGCCATGATTAAGGTTTGACCCTCACCTTTCTCTCTCTTGCCCATGCTCTATATTTTATTCTTTTCTTTTGTTTTCTTTTCTCTTATTTCCTTCTCTCCTCAATAGTAAACCCAAAACAAATAGCCATGCATGAATCATGAAGAAATGTCATGAAGAAAAATGTAACAAGTGTTAAAATGATATGGTGCATGTTTTGCACAAAACCCGCTTAAAACCCGATTAGCGATTTTTAATCGCGATTAGCACTAAAATAGTGTCAAATAGATCATAAACTTTCATAATTTGCATAATTCACATAAAATACCCTCATTTTAGTAATTTCCAAAATTCTTAAAAAATTTCCCCAATTTATCGGTATTTAATTATACCGCCATATTAAAATATTCAATATAATATTATTTAATTATAAAAATTCCCAAATATAATATTTTATTTTTTTTGAAATGTTACAGCTGAACTCCCATAACCGCGACTGACGTGATTTCTTTTTGTTTCCTCTGGCCAAATAAATCTATGTATAGTTTAGGGCCACCTTTTGTCTTTCAAGAATGCCTTGTTTGAAATTTTCTGGAATAATAAAGTTTCTGAGTTCGCTAATCTTTTGAGTATTTGATTCGCATGATGCATTGACTGTCTTCCCTCCCCAATAAATTTCTTTCCCTCCTGAGATTCATTACTCTTCACCCGTGCACCCTGTGCTGACCCGACCCCAGCCCCTTCGACATTCAGATTGAAGTACCACTTTCCGACTTTTTGAATGTACCATACTCCATTGAAATCCCTACCCTGACAAGCCCTCATACATTTTTAGTGCTATCTCCTATTACCATAATTACATTCAGTGACATTGCTATTTGAAATCTAGTTTTCGTTATTATATGTTTATCAAAATATGTGTGTGTGTGTGTGTGTGTGAGTGTTACTAACTACTTCCGTTATACTATTTCTGAATACTTTACTATTCTTCACATTTCCAATAGAGCAATTATATATCGCACATACTGTTTTGTTTTATCATCTATTGTTTCGCCATATGGGTTTCTCAATTATTGCTGGATCGATATTTTTACTAAAATATTTTTGGCTTATCAGCCAATTCATCACTATTGTTCACTTTCATTTTTCCGTGTATTATGCATATAGTTATCATTATTATGTATGATTATGCATTGCGCTTTCTATGCCTATTCTTTACTTGCGCTACTTCTTATACATATATAGACCTTTGACTTTCATCTAGTTGCTTTTGCATAAATCGCTATATAGCAGTATTTGATTTTGTGGTTTTTTCGCATAGTGTTTTAAAGCTCACTATTTATTTTTAAATTTCGAGGACGAAATTTTATGTAAGTGGGGTATGATGTAATACCCAGTCCCTATAAATAATTACTGTATTTTAGTAAATAATTATTAAATACTTTTCCCAAATTTTCTACAAATTTTCTATATTTTTCCAAAACCTAATTATATTTAACTTATTCTAAATTAACCTAATCCCTTTAATTTATTTCTAATAAAACCCTAACCCTAATTTAATCTAATTCCTTTTTAATTTTCTTAAACAATTCCCGGCCCAAACCCTAATCCTATTTCTCTATTGTTTTTCTTCCTCAGCCAGGCCCAACCCACTCCCTCCCTATCTTTCCTTTTAATCCTCTTTCATCTCGAACCCGACCCATCTCCCCCAACCCGACCCGCTCTCCCCCTTCTTCCCCACTCCCCTTCTTCTTTTCCCGCTCTTTCTATTTCTTCCCACGTCGCGCTCACTCCCACGTCCCCGCCTCCTCCGCGCCCGCGACCCGCTCCACCCCAGTGACCACGTCCTCGCCCCCTCTCGCTCCTCCCCGTGACCCGCCCGCTTTCTCCAATAGCTCCCCTCACTCGCACCAAAGCCGCGACGGCCGCACCCACTTCCCCATGACCCGCACTTGCCCACGACCGTGCTCCTCCAACGTCTTTCCCTCACGACCCCCTCTCTCTGCCTCGCTTCCATCTCTTCTTACAACAACTCTCCCTACCTCACTCTCTCCTCTCGATCCCTTCCTTTCTCTTCTCCACGAGCTCACCAACCTCCTCCTCCCTCACCGACCTACTCTCCACACCCGAACACCACCTCCTGCATGCTGAGCACCATCGCCGTCACCACCCCCTGCACCGCCAACGACCGAAGCCGATCCCCCCATCATCGCCAGCAACCCGAGGCCGAACCCCACCTCCTCCTCCACCATCATCGTCGACTTCTCCTTCTTGCCAACACCAAGCATCATCTCCTCGCTGTCGCACACTACTCGACCGCCTCTGGTGAATCCATGACCCGTCCTTCATCCGCATCACCGCCTCCACCGGCATCGTCACCTGCGCCTTCCTCAGCCAAACCATCCACTGCTTCGTTGTCTTCGACCTCGGCTCTGGCGATCTTAAGTCGCTAATCCCCAGGAGCCAACCCATCAAGCCAAGAACCCCCTTTTGGCCGAGCACCACTTGCACCCACCGAGCCATCAAGCATAATATCGAGCTCCATCGCCGAGGCCAAGCCCAAACCCTAGCCATGTGTAGTCGCACCGTGTCGTGACTGCGCATGTGCTGTTGTGTTGCCGTGCTTGTACGAGCCGTCGCTGCCGGGCCATCGAACTCGAGCCAAAGTCAAGGTTGCCGTGCTGCGTCCGTATCGCGTTCTTTCCGCTGTCGTACCGTCGTCGACACATCATTAGGCAAGTACATTACTTGCTTCATGCTATTAGTTCGTATTTAATCTAGTTTAGAGTTAATATCGTATATATACGTTTCGTGCACGCCAATGAATATAAGTGTTTGGTATGAAACTTTAAATGAAAACTTATCTTTAAAGGGCGGAACTTGTGATCATTAAACCCATTTACTGTTTACCGAGGTGCTGTAGAAATTTTCTTGAAAATGGTTATCGTTTAGCCTATGAAATGTTACTCCCGATAATCAGTACAGAATCTGAATTCCCTGAACACGCTAGACCGTTCAATTCATATTAAATCTTCTACGAATCGGATTTCAGCATTCCCTGGCTTGTATCGAAACCAGTAGAATAAGCTACAGTACCCTATAGTTGATGTCTAAATTTGAACTAGTTATGATAGCGAATACCGCGGAGAATTACGAATCTGTACTGCAATCCAGAGCGGTAATTCCAGATAACCCATGTTTTTAACTCACCGTTTTTCCTTGTTCAAATACGAGAATGTGCGGAACCCTATATTGTTACGTAGAAAATTAAGTTAGATTTCTTATCCCACTGGTCTCACTGGATTCCTCAACTGTATGATATTTTTAACACATTTTATAATGTCGGTATGTTCTGCTGAATTCTGCAGTGACAGATTTTACACATCGAACATAACCTGTCCATAACTCCCTGTTGATATAGGATATTACTGATCCGCAAATTGAGTTGGAAATCTAACTGATAAACCTAAATTTTGTTCAACTGTAGTGTCACCTGATTATGATCCCAACTAGGAGTAAAGTGTGTTACGAAATGGACTTCCAATTCTGAAATCGGATTTCCAGCTGTGAACACCTAAAATGAAATGGTCATAACTAGCAAACCTGAATCCCGATTGATGCAAAACTAATTTTGATGGATATATAATTAAACATACTACTTACCCCCTTTACATTGTTTCGCTTAATTCTGCATGTATGATTTATAGTTAATTATGCAAGTGGTAGGACACTGGCTGATGATATTCTATTCATATCGTAATTATTGTATTCTCATCATATCATGTAAAGCTTATTGCATTGGTAATCTAGTGATTGTGTACATTACCAAGTGTTTGATATTAGTGTTTGATTGTGGCAAGTACGTTAGTGTTTAAATGTGAATGAATAAGTGAAAGTGACACGTACTTGTATACAATCAACGGACCCTATTGATTTATGGCATTGTCGACGTCTATGGGACATATAATTGTAACTATAACTGGAATGGGACGGTTATGGAGCACTTATATTAGTGTCATAGGTAAGGCACCAAACACTGTCCATTTATCTTGAGTATCAGTCGAAACATGCTTGATGGAGACCCCGTCTTCAGTTCTCGTATAGACTTGTCATGGACCGACTAGTATTTGAGTTTATAGTTGGTGTTTGATGTAGACCACGGGGTATGGGGTAGTTTGAGTGTAAGTTCAATGGAATCTCGGGAGTCCCATTGCCGGCACATACAGCGATTCTAGAGATATATGGGTGATATTACTGATTATTAGCGAGCGACTCGGGCCCGTGTTCCCTTGTCCCTGGGTCCTACCCTTGGGTGGGGGATACTCACGAGTGGTTGACTCTCACACTTGGACTGACGATAGGTTTAGCGACCTGAACAGTGAGACTTAGAGACTGATAGGTTTAGTGACATGTGTTCCCTGATAAAAATCAAGAAATACCTTAATGAGGTATCACGTGTTCACACGTGACCAAGGGTCACGTGTTGACACGTGATAGTTTCCCATGATCTTTACTTTACAAAATTATATTCTAATCAAACAAAAATGTAACAAAACAGTTAAGGAAAGACCCCAATGGGGCATCACGTGCTCATACGTGACCAAGGGTCACGTGTTGACACGTGATGGTCCCTTAGCTCTATTAAAAGGCAGAATTAAATTCTGAATAAAAGAGGGCCACGTGCTGACACGTAATGGTCCCTTAGTTCTGCTAAATGGCAGAATTAAATTCTGAATAAATGAGAGTCACGTGCCAACACGTGACAAGTCCCTTAGCTCTTTAACTGATAGAATTAAATTCTATTTCAATGATCAAACATTGGGATCACGTGCCAACACGTGATGGGCTTTAAAAGCCTTCTGAATTAATAGAATTAAATTCTAATTAAGGAAAATCAAAGACCCTAACTGGGAAAGTATTTCTTTAAATCTTTCCAAACAAAAGAGGATTATGCTCTGTAAAGTGGAGCACCGTTGGATTAAAAATCCAATGGTGATTAAAAATCACCAATTTATGGAAAGATTTCATACAAGGAAAGATTCCCCTGAAATTCAACAAGAATAACAAACAGAATATCTTCTAGATTAAAAATCCAATGGTGAATAAAATTCACTGAGTGATCTAAAAAATCATGTTAGTTACAAAAACAACCAAAATCTTTCAATGAAAGATTCACTAAACAAATTGATTCTTTTCCTTCTCCTATAAATAGGAGCCAAGAAGAGAAGAGAAGAGGAGGATTGATTTTTGGATCTTGGAATTTTCTGAAGAAAAAAACAATAGCAGAGAGAAAAGAAAGGAGAATTTAATTCTCAAGAAAAGAAACCCTAGGTGAGAAAGGGGAAGGAATCAAAACTCCATAAAACAAAAAGAGAATTTAATTCTCAATCTAAGAGTTTAACTCTTCTGCAAAAGAACTTAGTTCTTTCTCTGGTTGAAGATTTGCAGAAGCAAATCTCCCCACAAGTTGAGAATTTAATTCTCATCGGGGAGATTTTGCCATGCAGATCCAAAACTTAGAGGGAGAATTGAGTTTAGAGAATTTAATTCTCCCAAATTCATAGGAATTTAATTCCTCCAAGATAAAACTAGGGTTTAACCCTATATGAGAATTTAATTCTCCCAAATTCACAGGAATTTAATTCCTCCAAGATAAAACTAGGGTTTAACCCTATATGAGAATTTAATTCTCCCAATTTCATAGGAATTTAATTCCTCCAAGACAGAACTAGGGTTTAACCCTATATAAGAATTTAATTCTTCCACATAAATAGGAATTTAATTCCTTTAAAAACATAATTAGGGTTTAACCCTACAGAGAATTTAATTTTTAAAATAAAGGGACTTGAAAGATCTCCATGCACGTAAAGAACTTGGTCACGTGATGACACGTGATTCCAATCCTCTGTGATCAGAAAAGAAAGAATAAAACTAGGTCACGTGCCCTCACGTGACCCCTAAAAAGACCCTCCAAAAATAAGAAGGAATTAGCCCAGATGCAATACCTCACGTGCTCCCGCGTGACCTCCAAAACAAAGAGAATAAAGGAAAAGGCAGATTCTAATTTGGGCGCCCTCACGTGTCCTCACGTGACTCCTAAAAAGATCCTCCAAAAATAAGAAGGAATTAGCCCAGAGGCAATGTCTCACGTGCTCCTGCGTGACCTCCAAAACAAAGAGAATAAAGGCAAAGGCAGATTCTAATTTGGGCGCCCTCGCGTGACCCCTAATAAACACCTTAATAAATCAGTGCAAGAGTGCATATCACGTGCCCACACGTGATGGCCGTGAAAACTAAAAGTGTTTAACACTTATTTGCAGATTTAAGAATAAAACAAAGGAAGACTGGTCCCCACCTTCAGAAGTTTAACACTATTTTTGAGCGTTTTGTTCTTGGTGTTTAACACCATTTTTCAGCGCATCACGTGAGAACACGTGACTATAAATATATGTTAGTGTTTAACACTATATTCAAATCAATCCTAGCCTAAATTGGCTAAGTCCTTCTGAGGCAGGACTTCTCTTTTTACTAAGTCTCAAATACATCCTTGCCTTCCAAAATTGAACATCCTATATGGCATATGAGTGCTCAGCATTCAACAAAAGATAAAATGTTATCAGAACCCCTGTTTAGCAGTGCCAAATAATGGGGGGTTGAACTCAAACAAATGTTTAATGGTCTAACAAAGGGCCAACATTTCTAATCTAATTGGACTTAACCCAAGTTGGGCATAAGTCCTCAATTCAGATTTAACTGAGCCAATATGCTCATAATCTAATTAATTTATTTTAGTTCCAAAATTAGACTATAGATCTCCCAATCAACTTTGGTTCAAGGGTACATCTCTTCACTCCTTTGATATTTGTCGTTGTAATCCTTCAACGTCTTCAGAGAGGTGACGGTCCCGACAACCACACATTTCACGGACTATGATGTCCTTAACCTTGACTGTGAGGTCTTTAAACTCACGGACTATGATGTCCTTAACTTTGACTGTGAGGTCTTTAAACTCACGGACTATGATGTCCTTAACCTTGACTGTGAGGTCTTTAAACTCACGGACTATGATGTCCTTAACCTTGATTGTGAGGTCTTTAAACTCACGGACTATGATGTCCTTAACCTCGACTGTGAGGTCTTTAAACTCACGGACTATGATGTCCTTAACCTTGACTGTGAGGTCTTTAAACTCACGGACTATGATGTCCTTAACCCTGGACCGAGATGTCCTTAAACTAACAATGGACCGTAATGTTCTTAAACTAACAATTGACCGCAATGTCCATAAACTAAACAACAGAGCCCAAATGCTCTCTTATTGGATCTAAATGATCCCGTTAAGTTGATCTTAGTCTCAAATGAGACTAACGTATCCTTAACAAACGTTTAAGTTTATCTTAGTCTCAAATGAGACTAACGTATCCTTAAACCCAACCTCCAAACTTAAATCTAAGAAGATACAGATTTGGACCAATCCACGCCCTACGGACGACAACATAAATTAGTCTCCATATACAATCCACGGGCAACCAAAAATAAAACAAACACACACGACACAAAGTGACCATTTGGAGAAGGAGAAAGTTGTTACCGCGATGCGGTAGCATAATTAACTGCAGGGGCTTGCGCCTGCAGGGAAGAGCGTCCCCACAATCAAAAACCCCTCAAATGAGGGGGAATCTGACGAAGTCTGCTACATCGGCCGCATCCGTTTAAACCTTCGATACGTGGTTCCATAAATCAACTTGGCATCTTCGGAGAGGTGGACGGATAGCACCAATTAGCATTTGCACCGAAATTCAGGCAAGACGTTTGTCGCGTCTCCGTGTTTCGGCGGGGAACAGATTCTGGCATGCCCGGTGGAACCTTTTCCTCTTTCTACTCCACACTTCGTGTGTCGTGTTCGCGAACGAATCGCGATTTGCTAATGGTTGCCCTTGGGTTCGAGGTACTAAGATTTGGTGTCTTGCTTGGTGTAGAAAATGAGAGATCAATGGCGTCTACCTGCACAAAATGCTCCAGCTGCAACTGCAATTCCCGTTCCGCCTCATCTGGAGGTGTAACTTACGGGCCCCAGGCGGCCTCCTTTTTCACAATGCCGGTAGAGCAAGTAACGCAGACTACCATCGGGTTGTTCTTCGGGACCATGCTCCCACCAGTGAGCGTTAACATCCCGCTGTCGCAAGAAGCGCAGAAGAAGTCGGTCTTTGATCGGCTCACCACCACCACGACCCCTCTCAACGGGTCATCCAATGCCAAGCCAAATCAGTCTTCGATAGGCTGAGCCTGAACTCCAATGGGCCCGTCAAGAAGCACACGATACCTGAAGCGGCCATCCCAAAACGGATAGACATTCCTGCTCTTTAGGTCACTAAAGAAGCTTCTCCCATCAAAGGATCAGTCTTTATAAGGCTGGCCACTCCGGCCCCCGTTCCTGCTCAAAGTTTGTCTTTTACAGATTGGATCCTGCTGCTCAACGGATGTCGGTCTTCAAGAGGCTGGTACCAGCAGTGCCTCACCAGAACAGGGGGCTTGACAAAGCCATCCCCATAGCTGAACCAACACCAGTTGCGCGACATGCTCGCCGTCGTCACTGGCGCCGAGTACGGAAGGCTGGGGGCAGCTCTCCGTCTGGATTTACTCCACCAGCTCCAACGATGGAGATCGATGCTACTGTTCCAACCGGGAACAGCTTTGAACTGCTTAACAAGGTGAGCAGGAACTCTCCTACTGCAGTGCTAAAGAGATCTCCTCCACCCGCGGAGAATGCACCAAAGGCGAAGCCAGAACAACCCCCTCAGCGGCTTTCTTCCAAAATTTACAAAGTCTGGCGACAGGTTCAAGACTTAGTAATTGATCAAGATTACTCTCGCCGATAGAAAAAGATAAAAGTTCGGCAAGAAAAGGACCATCCTGTCAAGCCACAAAAGGCGACGGCCGTCTGGGTGCCTAATGCAATGGCCCCTTCAATTTCGACCGCCTACAAGAGGAGGAGCCAGAGAAAGCCCTTGAGACCGCGGCGAACCACAGAGACATCGAATCTAAACGCCCCAAGTCTGGGGGCATGATGGTGCATACTGTTTATATGGATTCCGGAAAAGAGGAAAGCCGTGCTTCCATGGGTCATCGACCGCTTACTCGATCGATAACAAAGGCTCAGGAACAACAGCAGCAGAAGCTTCAGGAGATGCTGAATGCAATGGCCGCACTCACTGGGCCAAAAGAAAATCCAGAGACCTCGGAGCAGCGTCAGGAACAAGAAACTGACACCGAATTCCTCTGAAGAATGCTCGAGAGGAAAGAAAAAGATGCTGCGGAAAAGGCAACCAATATAAAACGAATGGCTCTCTTGTTCCAAGACATGGCTGGGATGCTGTTATAGCCAGAAGCTCCAGCTGAAGACCCCCGGATCATCATTGAAGACGACAGAGGGGAGACATCGAACCCTCCTCCGGCTCTTTCAGCAGCCAAAGAGGAAACCATCTCCAAGACCGCTCTGGATGACTACATTGCTCAGCAAATATGAGCTCACCAGGCGAATGAAGTGGCCGGCCAAATTGTTAAAACTGGGCGACCATATCTAGGTTGGTATGACCAAATAAAGTACCCGTTGGGATATACGATCCCTAAATTTCATGTATATAAAGGGACGGGCAATCCCCACCAGCATGTCGCCCAGTTCAGGACTCTATGTTGTAACACCGGAGGCGATGATAAACTGCTACTTCGCCAGTTCGTCGGCAGCTTGTCGGAGACGGCATTCGAGTGGTATTCTGAACTTCCAAACGACTCCATCAAGACTTTTGCAGAGATGGAACTGCTGTTTACACAGAGATTCACAAGCGCTAGCGAGCGTACCCCGATTACCGCATTAATTAACGCCAGGGTGAAGCCAGACGAAACTTGGGTACAATACGCAATACGGTGGAAAAATTTATGGTCAAAATGTGAGCAGCGCATCGAGGAAGAGCCGGCAGTGGGCATGTTCGTGGGCACTCTGGACCCTCAGGCAACTATTTCCCAATTCATGATGTTCTTCAAGCCGACCACGTTCCAAGACTTGATCGACAAACTGGCCCAGATGGACCAGATCGGTCATAGACCATCTCCTCCGAAGCCGGAGCCACGGAACGAAAAGGGTAAAGGGAAGGCGACGTTCGTTGCGAATACTCAACAGCATCCCAGTGCCCCAAAACTAACGGATCAACTGGAAGAGAGACGACGATACTATAATGAGAAAATGAAGCGTCCTTATTCGTTCCCTCGGGAAAAAACAAAGAGATTGTTCGAGTTAGCGGTGCACAATAGACTTATCAATTTGCCAAATCCAAAACGACCATTGCAACCCGGCGAGACTAATAGTCTCAATTATTGCCCGTACCATCAAACGGTAAGCCATCCAATTGAAGACCGCTTCGTCTTTAAAGGCTGGATCGAAGACCAATACCAACAGGACAAGTTTGCGCTGTCCGAGAATTGGAAGGTGAACCTACCACAGCCACATGTTCCCAAGAAGACAGACACACCGGAGGCATCATGCTTTTTCATAGAAGAAGCTCCATGGGAGGTCGCTCTTTCGGCCAAAACTAAAAGAATGCTGAACGATCTCCAAATATGCCCGGCGATCAGGTGGAAGAATCCGCTGGAACCTGAGATTATCAAGGGAATGCTGAAGCCGCGCCTAACTCCAAAAATTGGCGGTGATAGTCAAAGTGCTCACATCCAGCCGTCAAAATTTTCGAAGAAGAAGAAGAAATCCAAGAAGCTCATGAAGCCTGGTGACAGGCGCATGGACCTGCAAAAACATATTGACGCACTGGAAGAGTATAACCAGAAGGTGCGGACTCCAATCACACTCCAAGAATTTCTCAGTCACGTCCTTGAGGACGGAGATGATGGAGAAAACTCATCGGATGAATCTGAAGATTACGTAGCAAGTTGCCATGTGATCTCTCACTCGTCGATAAACGATGAAGAAGCTCCTTACACAGAGAAATTAGGGGCAGATCCTGAGCCGGAACTTCTAGGGCCATAAGACGAAATGATTGATGCATTCCTGAATGAAGCTCTTCTTAAAACCAAAGCTACTCGAGAGCGTGGGATGGCCATATTTGAAAAAGCCAAGCGCCGGCGACTGGACTAAAGGGTTGAAACGCTCCCGCCAAATCAAAGTACATCCGCCGCAAATAAAAGCAGGTTCAAAACGAGGAAGAGATTCGCCAAAGCCATATCAATGGGAAAGAAGTTGCCACCCTCTGAAGGAAACATTCTTGGTGAAGCGGAAATGCATCCTAGCTACTGCTTATATCATCGAAAGATTGAAGAGTGCAACGCTTTTAAAAGATGGTGGCAGGGATATGTTGCTCACCGGCAAAATTTCAAGCGGATGAAACGCAAAACTCGTCGGGAGCAAAAAAATACGACCGAGGAGCGTAAAAGAACTATCGGCAACTGTCACATGGTCAACGCTGGGGGATCGCAAGTTCTTACTTTCGGGAGTGACTCTGACGAAGAAATGACTCTTGGCCCTCTCTTTAAAGAATCCACCTCGGGAAAAAAGGAAGAACTGAAGAACTGTGAAAATATTCAGCTGCGCAATCGTACGTTGCCCGAAAAGAATCTCGGGTCTTTCGAATAGAAAAGATAAGGGAAAAGAAAAAGCCCCTGAAGATATCGCCCTAGATGACCATGTTGTCAAAGAGCTGACCGCCAAGGACCCACCAAAGAAAAGTAAGGTGGACTACAACGTTCTGGCACACCTGAGAAAGATACCCTCGCAGCTCAGCATTCTCGATGCCCTTCTGCTATCAAAAGAAGCAAGCGATTCTTTGATCAAGGCACTGCAGGAGCCTGAGGAATTCCAAGCTTTCCTCGCCGAAGAAAAGATGAAAGACGAGCTGGAAGAAGTACACACGGCCGATATGACCTTCGGCGATGAAGATCTCCTCCTCGGGACGTGCGAGCACAACCGTCCCCTTTATGTCTCCGGATACTGTCATGATATCAAGATAGGCAAAATCCTGGTCGATAATGGGTCCTCCGTCAATCTCCTCAATGTGAGAGTATTGAAGGAAATTTGCATGAGCGTTTGGTACCTCGCTCGTGATAAAATCACCATCTCCGGGTTTGACTCTCAGTCATCACGAACGCTTGGGTCTGTAATATTGACACTACGCTTCGGGCTGCTTGTCACGGACATTAAGTTTCATGTCATCGACACCAAGACATGCTACAATGCTTTGCTTGGCAGGCCTTGGTTACATGAGTACAACATTATCCCTTCTACACAACACCAGTGTATGAAGTATTTCAAGGATGGTCTCGAGTATACCGTAACGGGAGAGTTGAACCCATTCTCCGTGAATGAAGTCCGAAAGTACGAAGATGCAAAATACTTCTTACTAGACTTTGAGGACATAGAAAGATGTCACAGACCGAAGAACAAAGCCATCACTACTATTCCGATCTTCGGGAGTGATACCGAGGAGGAAGAAGAGATAGTTTATTCAGGGCCGCCCCAATACAACAAGCCGGGATCGTCCATCCCTATGTTGATCTTTGGCAGCGACTCGGAAGATGAGGTCAATACTGTATTCTCTGCTCGGCCGTCGATACAAATCTCCGCCGATAAAGATCAAAGTTTGCAAGTTGCCATGGTTCCGCAAGAGCATTACAAAGAGCTTGATGTACTTGAAACTTATAGTGTGCAAGAACTGCAGACGTTCTACGTCCCTCCTAGGCGAAAAGGTGAAAAGGCGATCCTATTCTACCGATCCGGGAAAACCAAAATGGAAAAAGAAATTTGGCATGGCGTGGATTCTACACTTAACAAGCTCCAGCCTATCTGTCTGCCTAGATATTACACAGAAGGCTTGAAAAGGCTGTTGAGGCGCCAAGGTGTACCCTTCAAACACACTACTCGACAAGCTCGGTTATACAACAGGATTTGGGATGTCCCTGGAACTCAGCGCAAGTTGCCCAACGGGAGAATGGAAACGATCGGGCTTAGATATGTTCAATCCAGAAAACGAGAGCGAGTCCATGGCGGCTACATCATACATGACTTCGATGAAGAAGGAGACATTCCTGTTAAGAGACGTTGATCCTAAACCAAAACAAGGTCCTGTCATCAAAACGCCGAGTCCGTCGTTTGAAGAACGGATGGACAAATTGATCGGGGAAGCGGGTCAAAAGATTTGGGATGACCATAACCACGAGATGACCATTTACGAGAAAGCCAGGACGCAGAGCCTTCTTCAGCAGGCCGTGGGGGATGACAATGCTCCTCGTTGCCATCCCGTCATACAAAAGACCCGGCGCAGCGGCAAAAATAAACCAGATAATGGAAAAAATGTTCAACAGCAGCCCAGCGGGTCCGAGAAACCATGCGAGCAAGGGTCGAGCAGCCGGGATCCATCCCTTATAAAGAAGATGGGCCGGGAATATTCTTTTCCCCAAGATAAGACAAAGAAGTTATTCGATCTCGTCGTAAAGCATCAGATGATGACACTCCCAGAGTCCAAGCACCCGGAGCAAGCGAACGAGATCTCCCACCCAGACTATTGCTTTTATCACCGAGCAATAGGGCATCCCCTCGAAGACTGCTTCACCTTCAAAAACTGGGTCGAAGACCAATATCAACAGGACAGGTTCGCTCTATCCAGCAGTTGGAGGATAAGCCCGCCACAGAAGCATGAACCAAAAGCGACGTGTATAATAAGAGTAGAATCAGATCAACATCGATCTTGGAAACGATCTCGTACCTGTCATGCGATAACGTTGTCAAAAGAAGAGCCCGAGAATATGGGTGACCTCCCCTGGTGCTTCGAAAACAAGGATGACGAGGTGATCTCAGAGTTTCCGCCGGCGCCGAAAGAGCTGGAAGATGGAATACATACTACTGCAGATAACCTCAAGAAAATTGATTTGGGGATGGCAAGTGACCCGCGACCGACATTCGTCAGTGAGCTGCTGTCTGAAGAAAGGGTAACCACACTAAAGGACGTGCTTATACAGTATAGAGACTGTTTCGCATGGAACTATTCCGAGATGTCAGGACTAGATCCAGATATCGCTGTCCACAAATTGGCAATATCCCCGGACGTCAAACCGATCAAACAAGCGCCAAGAAGAATGCGGCTCGAGCTTGAAATGAGCATCAACGCCGAGGTCAAGAAGCTAATCGACTCTGGCTTCATCCAAGAGGTTCAGTACCCCGACTGGATCGCCAACATTGTTCCAGTAATGAAGAAAAATAGGACGGTGTGCATATGCGTGGACTTTCGGGATCTCAACAAAGCTTGTCCAAAAGACGACTTTCTAGTACCAGTCACTGAGCTGATGATAGATAACACATCCACTCACGAAGTCTTCTCCTTCATGGACGGATCATCAGGATACAATCAGATAAAGATGCATCCTGAGGACCAGAAGCACACCGCTTTTCGGACCCCTTTGGGCATATTCTGCTACAAGGTGATGCCATTCGGTCTAAAGTACGCTGGTGCCACCTATCAGAGAGCCATGAAAAAGATTTTTGATGACCTCATACATGAAATTGTCGAATGCTATATCGACGACCTCGTAGTTAAAAGCAAATCATACGAGGAACATCTAGAGCATCTGAAGATCATATTTCAACGCCTTCGACAGTACAATTTGAAGATGAACCCTCTCAAATGCGCGTTCGGAGTTTCCTCGGGCAAATTCCTAGGATTCATCGTCCGATACCGAGGCATCGAGATAGATCCGTCAAAGATCAAGGCAATTATGGAAATGCCTCCGCCAAAGACTTTCAAGCAACTGCGGTCTCTCTAAGGAAAGCTCGCGTATATCCGGCGATTTATAGCCAATCTCTCAGGCAAGTGCCGCCCCTACAGTCACTTAATGAAGAAGGGAACCCCATTTGTTTGGGATCACAAATGCCAAAGCGCACTAGATGAAATCAAGCAATACCTGCAGAATCCGCCAGTACTGGCCGCTCCCGTCAAAGGAAAACCTCCCGTCCTGTATACAACAGCCCTCGAAGGTTCGCTAGGCGCATTATGGGCATAAGAGAACGACCAAGGGAAAAAGAGAGCCCTTTATTATTTGAGTCGAGTTCTCCTGGGGGCAGAAAGCAATTACTCTCCCATTGAAAAACACTGTCTGGCGTTGATCTTCGCAATAACGAAACTCAAACACTACGCATTGGCATATGAGGTCCATCTCATATCGAAGGTGGATCCTCTCAAATATTTGATGTCGAAGGCCATATTAACGGGACGACTCGCTAAATGGGCCCTACTATTGATGGAGTTCTCGATAACTTATCGTCCTCTTAAGGCGGTGAAAGGCCAGGCCATCACCGACTTCCTCGCTGAGCATCCGATACCCGCCGATTCTCGTTTGAACTGCGAATTGTTGGACGAACACGCGTTTGACACGATCGACGAAGAGAGAAGAGATAATGATACCCGCTGGGAACTTTACTTCGATGGAGCATCTTCCATGAAGAAGCGCAAACAAAGCACCCCCATAATCAAATCAGGGGCAGGCCTCATCTTCGTGACTCCATAAGAAGGGATGATGCGCTCTGCCTTCTCCTTAACAGAGCCGAGGACAAATAATGAAGCCGAATATGAGGCTTTGATAGCGGGTCTCGAGATCACTATCGACATGGGAATTGAAAACCTCATCATATACAGAGACTCCCAACTGGTCGTAAGTCAAGTAAACGATGACTACCAAACGTGCAAGCCAGAGTTGGTGAAGTACGGCGAGAGAGTACAGCAACTGCTAATTCAAATTCCTTCCTACACCTTGGAAAGTATACCGCATGCGGAGAACAGCAAAGCAGATGCATTAGCCAAGCTCGTTAAAGAACTGGCCGACGAGAACCTCGATGACGTAAGGATCGTTGTGCAAAGTCGTCGGGTTCTTGCACCGGCAGAAATATCTCCGGAGTCGTCCGAAGAAAAGGGAGCCACCGAGCAAATGGCTCTGTAAGTGAAAGACCAGGAAAAGGTTGAGGATTGGAGAGAAATCTTTATAGACTACTTCAAATCCCATCGAACACCGGAAGATGCGTCCTCAAAACATCAGCTCATAAAGCGAGCTCTATCTTTCGCCTTTGTTAATGATACTCTGTATAAGAGATCGTTTGATTCTCTATGGCTAAGATGCTTGGGATCTGAAGAGGCAAAGAGAGTCGTCCAAGAAACTCACGACGGACTCTGCGGTTCTCACCAAGACGGGCCAAAGATGAAGCTGAAGATTAAAAGGATGGGTTACTATTGGCCCACGATAATTCAGGACTGCCTCGAGTATGCGAAGCAATGCCACTCGTGCCAGATCCATAGGAACTTTATCCACCAGCATCCAAATCCACTACATCCAACGGTAGCTAGCTGGCCGTTTGAAATGTGGGGGACTGACATAATCGGCCCCATCGAACCAGCATCGTCCAGAGGACATCGATTCATTTTGGCGACAACTGATTACTTCTCCAAATGGGTAGAAGCGGTACCGCTGAGGGAAGTGAAGACGGAGAATATCCTCCATTTCTTCAAGACACACGTCATTTATCGGTTTGGAACTCCGAGACGGATCATCTCCGATAACGGGCCAGCCTACAGAAGCCACAAGATCAGCCGCTTCGCACAACAGCATAACATAGACTGAAGATACTCCTCAGTCTATAATCCCCGAGCTAACGGTCTAGCTGAGGCTTTCAACAAGACCTTGACGTAGATCGTGAAAAAGACGGTGTCTCGAAATAAGAAGGACTGGCATGAGAGACTGCATGAAGCTCTCTGGGCGTATCGAACTACGTTCAAAACGGCCACGAACACAACGCTGTACGCATTGGTATTTCGTACAGAAGCGGTACTCCTCCTCGAGATAGAGTTACCCTCTCTACGAGTGGCAGTTCATTACGAGCTAACAGATGAAGAAAATACTCACCTTCGGCTTGAGGAGCTCGATGCCCTTGATGAAACCCGGCTCATAGCGCAACAAAATCTGGAGGCTTATAAAGCAAAGATGACACGTTCATACGAGAGATTGACTAGGATGAGAACATTCCGCCAAGGCGAACTCGTGCTAGTGGTCAAAAGACCTATGATCCCTAATCGCGCCAAATGGGGGAAATTCGAGCCGAACTATGAAGGCCCATATATCATAGACAAAGTTTACCAGGGTGGATCATACCTACTCATGGACATGCATGGTGAAAGACCTTTCCGGCCAATAAACGGTCGATTCCTGAAAAAATACTACGCCTGACGAGTCACGGCCTAGGTTAACGATAGATGACGATGCCTATGTCCGCTCGCTATCTTCTTAAGCCCAAACTCTAAAAGTAGTAACCGGCCATAGACCGAAACGTCCTTAAACTAACCACGGACCGAAACGTCCTTAAACTAACGACAGACCGAAACGTCCTTAAACTAACAATGGACCACTATATCCTGAAACTAGCTGTTGACCGAGACGTCGATAAACTACTGTGGATTGCAGCATCCCAAGGCTGATACAACAAAAAAAAGAATATAATGAATAAAAAAAAGAAGAAAGAAAAAGAAAACGATATGTCCGTAAGCAAAATGGGCACGGATGAAAACCCGAGAGGGCTCCGTGAGTAAGAACAGCAGGGCTACCGGCGAGTTTTTGTGAAAACCCGAAAGGGCGCAACCTCATTAAAAGACACTTGCAAGGTCCTCTCGACCTTGTAAGGAGAAACCACACATGCGAGATCCTTACGACTCACAAGGGAACAACACACTTAGGGATCCCTACAATTCCTAAGGAGAAATTACACTTGCGAAATCCTCACGACTCGTAAGGAGAACCCTCTTATGAGACCCTCACGGCTCATAAGATTCAAAAGTCTTAAGCTACAGGGATTTGAACCTGTTCTTAAGTGGCCACCACAACCTCCAATACTGCCCTACAAGCGGCTCAATGCTAACCCTTATATACAATCCACGGGCGCGAATAAAAATTTCCCTAACAAAGTCCCATCCGTGACTAGAGATATGTCTGCACCGTGAACAGCCCTTGTAAGTCCTCTCGACTTATAAGGATAAAGCACTCTTGTAAGATCCTTACGACTTATAAGAGACTATACACTTAGGAGTCCTCACGATTCCTAAGGAGAAAACGCACCTACGAGATCCTCACGACTTGTAGGGAGAAATACCTTTATGAGACCCTTACGGCTCATGAAGTCAAAAGCCTTAGTCGACAGGATCTTAACCCTGTTTGCTAAGCCACCTTTGTTCGTCATCGACAAAGGCAAATGATGATTCACTCCTGGCAATATCCTAGTTGTAGCAGTGCTGATGTCGAAATCAGTGTCTAATTCCAGGCTTGCAGCAAAAAAGCTAGCAAGCCAAGCATGCATATGAAATAGCCGAAATGATGGGGCAACTTGCAATAAAATCAGCAAGTAAAAATGTATGCACGCAAAATAGCCGAAATGATTAGGCAACTCGCAATAAAAAGCAGCGAGTAAAAATAAAACAAATAGCCGAAATGATTGGGCACCGCAAAAAATAGCCAAAATGATTGGGCAATCGTGACCTTCGCGATATAAAAGCTGAAATGATAGAGCATCACGGAAAGAAATAAAAAAATGAAAATTTTGCCCTACAGGTGATATCACATCAATCCCTGTATACAATCCAGGGGCGCAAACAAAAAGGGAATCACATCTTTCCTCCCCAGGCTTCATCAGAAGAAGAAGCCAAATCTCAATAGTTCATAGATAGCCTGGAGATCATCTCAACATTCGTTTCATCACAACAGACACAACTTCAAGTAAAGCGGAACATCGGCAACTCCCAGTTCCGTGACTCGGCGGTGCACAGATGACCGAGAGTCAAACCCCGACTCTGTGAAATGCGGATAAAGTCAACCCTTCCTGGTTACGCAGAACACGGCTATGACCCATAGGAAGCATCCAGAGCGGAGCCTGGTCCTCACAGAACATGGCTATGACCCCGTGGGAAGTATCCAGAGCAAAATTCCTGGCTACGAGGAACGCGGCTTATGTCAGTCCTGACCCCGTGGGAAACGTCCAGAGCTGATCCTGGTCCTCGCAGAACACAGCTATCACCCCATGGGAAGCATCCAGAGCGGAGCCTGGTCCTCGCAGAACACGGCTATGACCCCGTAAGAAGCATCCAGAGCAAATTCCTGGTTACGTAGAACGCGGCTGTTTCCCTCCGAATGGCGGCCAAGACAGGGACGTCTTGCCTGAGATTCCGGGGCAGATGCTATTTGGTTTTATCCGTCCACCTCTCCGAAGATGCCAAGTTGATTTATGGCACCGTGTATCGGAGGTTTAAACGGATGCGGCCAATGTAGCAGACTTCGTCAGATTTTCCCTCGCTTGAGGGGTTTTTGATTGTGGGGATGCTCTTCCCTGCAGGCGCAAGCCCCTGTAGTTAATTACGCTACCGCATCGCGGTAGCAACTTTCTCCTTCTCCAGAATTTCACTTCGTGTCGTGTGTGTTTGTTTTGTTTGTGGTTGCCCATGGATTGTATACGGAGACTAATTTATGTCATCGCCCGTAGGACGTGGATTAGGCCAAATCTGTATTTTCTTAGATTTGGGTTTGGGGTTTTGGTTTAAGGATACGTTAGCCCTATTTAAGGCTAAGATCAACTTAAACTTTTGTTAAGGATACGTTAGCCTAATCTCCAGACTAAGATCAACTTAACGTGATCGTTTGGATCTGACAAGAGAGCAATTGGCTCTATTGTTTAGTTTAATGACATTGCGGTCGATTTCCAGTTTAGGGACATGGTGGTCCATCATTCCCATTTGGGGACGAACATTAGTTTAAGGACATTTCGGTCCAACGTTCCCGTTTTGGGACGAATATTAGTTTAAGGACGTTTCGGTCCACGAGTTTAAGGACCCCGCAGTCCGTATCGATGTGTGGTTGTCGGGACTCGTCACCTCTCTGAAGACGTTGAAGGATTACAACGACAAATATCAGAGGAGTTCGGAGATGTACCCTTGAACCGGGTGTAAATTGGTTTAAGAGAGCAGTTGTGCTCAGCTCAATTTAATTTGAGGACTTATGGCCATGATTGGGTTAAGTCCAGTTGAAAATGTTCAACAATTTTTTATTTGTCTGGTCTGTTAGGCCTTTGATTGGGCTCTGCCCTTATTTAATAATGCATGGCATTTTGTTTGGTCTATTAGACCATTATTTGGGCTCTGCCCTTTTTTAAATGATGCCAGCATTTTATTTTGGCCTGTTAGGCCTTTTAAATTGGGCTCTGTTCCCTTTTTTTATAACGCAGAGCATTTGTTTTGGTCTATTGGGCCTTTTAATTGGGCCCTGCCCTTTAATAATGCGCTACATTAATTAGTCTGACAGAGCGCCACGTGGCTTGTCAGGCGCTTTGCGCCAATTGAGGAGCGCAAGGCGCAAGTCCATGTAGAGGTGACACGTGTCACGCTCTGGTGAGCGCAAGTCTGCTAGCGCAGTGTGCTGCGACAATGCACTGTTGCGCTGCTGACACGTGGTGCGTTCTGATGACTTGCGCCAATTTAAGAGAGCAGTGCTCTGTTTTAGAAGCGTATAGCGCAGTCTGTTCTGAGGCTGACACGTGGCACTCTCTGGTGGCTTGCGCCAACTTGAGAGCTCAACAATGCAATTTTTTTAAGTGCAGGGCACTGTTCAATATCTTGATCCGATTTTGGATCAAAGAAGAGAATCTTCTAAGATCCCAGAACCAATGGTTCATCAAAAGGCAATGCCTTTATTTAGATCAAAAAGATCTAAAGAAGAAGTAAATTACTTCTTTTATTAATATTATCATTTTTTATTTTTTTTATTGAAGATCTTTGATCTTGTTCTTAGATCATTGATCTTTTTAGAAGAAAATTCTTTTTTTCTAAAGGTTTTTACCTTTTTCTTTCTTTCTTTCTGAATTCTTCTCAAAGTTCTTAGAAGAGCTCTGTGAATTCTCTGTGTGCTGATATCCTTTAGACTTGGAGTCCAGGGGGCTTTTTATAGTGCCATTTGATTTGTTAAATCAGTTAAAAAGATCTTTCTCTGAGTGATTTAGGGATTTTTCCCCACCGTTGGATCTTTGATCCAAGGGCTTCTGTTTACAGAAGATAATCTTCTTGTTTTAACAAGATCAGAAAGATCTTTCTAGAATTTTAATTCTGTTTTAGTGCTGGCACAGTTGGCGCAAGCGCACCTGCGCTTGACACGTGTCGCGCAGCGCAACTGCGCTGCCACGTGTCGCGCAGCCAGAGCGCAGTGCACCTGCGCTGCCACGTGTCGCGCAGCGCAGAGCGCAGCGCAACTACGCTGCCACGTGTCGCGCAGCGCAGAGCGCAACTCAGCTGAAGCCTTGCTTCCTTTATTTTCATTTTAAATAAAGACTTACTCTGATTGGGTGCGTTGCCTTGGACGCTGCGCTGGCGTGTCAGCTTTTGACACGTGGCGCGTTGCGCGCAGCGCAAGAAATCTGAAGCGTTGCTTCAATTTTTGAATTTTTGAAATTCAAACAGAGCTTTGCTCTGATTGGGGAAACAAATGCCCCCCACCGTTGTGCTCACGTGGCGCACACGTGAGTGCAGCGGTGGCAAGATCCTGACCGTTGGATTAACTAAGGAGATGAAGGGGTGCAAGCGCCTATAAATAGGACCCTTGGCCCTTCACAGATGATCATCATCTTCAAGAACTTTGATTCTCAGAACTTCAGAGCCTTGCTCTTGCTTTTAAGAACTTCAGAGTTCAAGTCTTAAAACTTTTTAGGTAAAATTTTTAATTTAAATAAAATTAAATTAATTTAATTTTAATTGACACAGCGTTGCTCCTATAGATCTTTGATCTAAAGAAAACCCCTTCGGGGTTTTACCAACAGAGCCTTGCTCTCAAGAATCCATAGATCTAAAGAGATCTTGTTTCAGGGTTTTTAACTCATGAATCAGAGCTTTGCTCATGGACAAAATATAGATCTTTTTGATCTAAAAATGATGAACTCTTAAGAGTTTTCACGGATCTTTAGATCCTAAATTTTTTTAATTTTTAGGAGTTAAATTCTTTTTAAGGGATTTTCTCATCACTATTACAGAGCTAGGCTCTTTTAAGGAATTTTATTCCCTTGAGACCAGAGTTTGACAAGTGTCACTCTGTGACAGAGCTTTGCTCTGAAAGAGGAGATTTTTTCCTTGTCTCTAGGGATTTCTCATTAATGAGAATATTCTTTTGGGAATCTCCTCATTAATTGACAGTCCCATCCAATGATGGGGCTGTCTTATTAACTGATGAATTGTCATCTAGATTTTGTGGGTCCCCCTTTGGTCCCCTATCCACTGTATTGCAGTGTGGTATAACTTTTAAAGTTCCAAGTGTCAGAAATTAAGATTATAGCACCGACGTTTGACTTTTGTCCTCCTTCTTTTTGCAGGCAACATGTCTGCTGATTTGTCTTTCTCATTCGTTCGCTCGGAGGAAGGATTTCCCGAGGCGCCGGTGGACCGGGAGGTGCTCGCTCTCATTAAGGCTCATGACCCCGAGCACAAGAACCTTCACCTGTGGGGTAGGTGGTATAACGACATCATCAAGGGTCGTCGAAGCTTCGGTTCCGTGACGCCGTCTGAGCCCATCTCGTCGATCCCCTATGCGAATGAACCCCCGGTGAAGTATGCCGTGGAGGTCAAGAACTGGAATTCGGAGGATCTTCTCCAGCCTGCGATTGGTGTCATTCCCGTGCAGCCGCCGCCGGCCGTGGACATCTTAGGGCGGCGCATATATCAGGGTGAAGCACGCCCTTGGGGACATGCTTCCAATATTGGATTGACCCCACGACAATCGGCCGGATATCTGCAGTGGGCCAGATATATCCTATCAGCGAAGAGGACGCATCTGATGAAGATCGGTCCGTACTCCGCAATCTACGTCTTGCTGTTTGACTACCCCGCTCCTCCAACGTGGTGGGTCAAGGCTTTCATCGAACAATGGAACATCCCCACCCACACCTTCCTTATGACGGACATGGAAGTCTCCATCTCCTTGGAAGAGTTCGTCGAGATCTCGGGCTTGCCGGTGAGGGGGGAGCATTACGAGGAGCTGCTTCCTCCTGACGAGTACGTCTTCACCACCAAGCCGCTGGTATTTGATTTGACGCCGGAGAATGCTATTCAGCACCAGTTTCCGGGCTTGGTGAAGGCGTTGAACATATATGAAGGTCTCTATCTGGAAACAGGAGTCCGGGGAGTCAGTTTCGCAGATTTTATCGCCCGCTTCCTTCGACCGGAGATTCTCTCGGAGCGGAGTGAAAAGTTCGCCAAGCTCGATGACCCTTTTGGCTTCAGCTTAGATCGTCGACCAATATCGGAAGACGATCAAAAGGATTTCTATCTCCCCGACGCCGCCATCATGCCCTTATCAGAAATCGCCGCCCCGAGCATTGATGAGGAGACCTTCTTTTTAGGGTTCCTGGGATTGTGGCTGTGTAGCTTCGCGCTCTCCATGCACCCGCGCTATATGCGGCCGTCCGTTTTCTACACGGCGCATCGGATGGTGGCTGGCCTGCAGTTGTCAATAGGAATCGCCGGGTTGGCTCACCTATATAATGGACTTAGCGTGGCGGCGGACGCTAATGAACCTGGGGTGCAGCTTGCCAATTTCCCGATGCACTACTTCACCTTATGGATGGAAATACATGTGCACGGGGTGTTCGGCATCCACAAGAGCCCTTCGTTTTTTTGAGAGGTGCAGATTCCCAAGAGTCATGCGGCTGATTGGCGCCTCGATCGTGAATCCGTCTCCGCGGGAGGCTAGGGGGTTGCTCCTTCGTCCACACCTAGTCGGAGCGAAGATTTCTTTCATGGATAAAGTCATAACTATCAGCTCAAAAAACTCCAAGGCAGTAGTAGCGCTGCATGATGGCTTCAAGGATGGGGCCTCCGTACTGAAAGCCCGGGAGATTCTTCACATCTACTCCATTCGTTCAGGCTACTTGGTGTTCAGGCAGAACAAGATGGCGCTTTTCATGAGGTACAACCCCCACCGGTTCGCCCAGCAATCAAGCTATAACCAGGGGGTCCCACTGGAGGCGTTTTTGGAAGATCCCGCGGCCAGCATGGAGGGGATACGGAGCGCGATGCACCATTTTATGCGGCTGAATACGGGCTCCCACTTTTTCATCAGCGAGCCGAGCTGCGTCCCCCGGGTCCTCCACGCGTACGTGGCTTGGTATGCACATGCAATGGGTTCAGTCATCCGTAAGGAGAAGCGCATGTTGGTTGACCGTAAAGGTGCGCCTCCCGGCGGCGACCGCAAGGCTCCTCTGAAGCCAAGGACCCCTATCGTGCCTCCGCTGAAAGATGCTGGAGCTGGACCACCGCGCGTATTGAGCCCTCCGCGCGGATTACCTCATGCTACCGCAGACGTGCCACCAGCGCCCCGTGCTCCAGTGGAAACGGTAAATGTGGTTTCTCCGGAGTCCGGGATGGGCACGGATATCGGGACCCGCCGTCCTAAGATGCCCACAAAGCGCAAGTTAATTTTGGGTGCGACTGGGGTCCGCGTGCAGAAGAGGAAGAAGAAGTCGATCCTCTCAGCTGACGTTGCGTTCGGTCAGTAACCTCATGCTCCCTATAGCGAGGGCTTAGGCGAGTATGGGACCAACAAAGGATTAGTTATGCCGCCAGATGACACTGATCTGGCGGCCGCCATCGCAGCTTCAGAGCGATTGGCGAGGCGCGACGCGTGGCTAGCTAAGCTTGTGCAATCGGGTAATCACTAGTTGCATTTTTTTTACTGCATCATACTTTTATTACTGTCTTTGACTAATGCTTTCCCCCTCTTCTCTTTAAACAGGCATCACCACTGAAGAAGCTATCGCTGCTACCCTTAAAACTTTTCAAGAGGAGGAACGACTCAGAGCATCCTTAGGCCTCGGTACATTTTGATTCATTAAGTCTTTATTCTCCTTTGTGACGGTCAATCTAACCTTTTCTTTGTCTCATTGCAGGGATCGCGGGATCTTCTGCGCACACCGATGCGGGGGCTCTTCCCGAGCCAGCTACTGAAGTCCCGACCTCTTCGGGGCTACCGCGAGAGACCCGACTTGAGGAGCCGATGAGAGATGCCTTGAAGGCTCTGGAGGTAACTCTAAATGAGGACGACGACACCTTAATGAAGGAAGCGTCGAAGAGGTCCGTCATGACGGCCCGGGAGGAGAGGAAGCGGTTGAGGCGCGAGGCGAAGGAGCGCAGAGCTGCTTTGGCCGTGGGAGCGGGCCCAAGCACCATTATTCCTGCTGCTTCTCCTTCCGATGAGCCCCCGGTCGCCTTGTCTACCGCTTACAGACAGGCGGCGCGTGCAGTTCGGGAGACCAACGATCGATCCTCCTCAGGTAATGTGTCTCTCGAGACTTTGTTGTAAGAATTGTACAACTATCGGTTCTCATACATCTTTTTCTGCAGGGCCAAGCCCAACCGAAGGGGAGGCGGAAACCGTCGAGCCTAAGGGGACAGTGGAGGAGGTACTGGCTGAACCCGAGCCGACGGTGGGCGACGTAGCCGGGGTTGCCGGGCCCGAGCTAGTGGCTAACGAAACGGTCACGTCCACTATGCCTGAAAAGGTGGCCGATGCCGAACCCAAGGTAGCGGCGGATGAGACAGCTGCTATAGCCGGGTCTGGGGCAGCAGCGGATGGAGCTCCTGAGACCGATGACCCCGTGGCAACGGTGGACGAGACGGCTGCGACTGCTGAGCCCGAAGGAGTAGCGGGTGAGACGGGCATGATTCCTGAGGACGAGCCGGACGCTCTTTCTCAAGAGTCTGGCAATGCTCCGATAATTGCTCTCCCCGCCTACGATCCTCCGCCGTTTCCTGGCCTCGCGAGAACGATGACGGCCCCCGTAGAGTCTGGTGATGAGGCCACGGGAGGTGGACTCATGTCGATGGAGGAGGGAGACGCCTCCGTTTCGGCTGGCGGCTCATCAGGTAAATTTTGGGTTACCGTCCTTTTTTTTTCTCTCGCAATCCTTGTTGACAGGTTTATCTTTGTTTTTAACGTAGGTGCGGCCAGTGCCGATGCTCCATTGCTCGAGGGAGCGCCGTCAGCTACTGCCTTGGCGGTGGCCACCTCTCAGGCTTCTCTCGTACCATCGCAGATGCTGGAAGGTATGGATTCGCGACCCATCAGTTTCATCTTTAGGCTGCATAATTCATGTACTGATGTTGTACTACTGCATCTTTGCTGGAGTGCTTTTTGATCACCTTTACCAGGTGCTGCACCCACACTTCTCCTTCCCGTCGGAGCGTGCTTTCCCCAGTGGCGCCGGTGAGTATGGCTTTCAATTAATATCCTTCCTTTTTTCAGTAATGGAATTATTTCTGATTCTTCCTTGTCCTGATTGTAGTGCTACAGATCGAAGGGAGAGATGAAAGATCAGTTGCACCATCGGTCCTCCCGGCCTTACCGCCTACTGCAGCTGGTATAGTAAACTCCCTCATTGATGACTTTCCTATATTTCTTGAACAGTCATCTGATTGTGTTTTGTTTTGCTGCTATCGTTCCGGTCCCTCTTCAGTCTCGCATCATAATGCCGGCAGGCCCCTTCTTGAGACGTCCATCTTCAAAGGGTGCCGTGATGAGCTTGGGCATGCTGAGCGGATACGTCAAAGAGCTTGACGCAGACGCTCCCCCATCTGCTGCAGATTTCGCTGCGGAGGTTAACCCGATGTTGGTGGCGCTTGTAAATTTTCATAATGAAGGCGTCGTCGAGTTTTGGGTTAATCACTGCAGGGAAATCAAGGCCCGCCTGCATCAACTTGAGTCGACGCGTCCTGCCCCCGAGGTCTTGGCCGCAAGCGTTCAACGGGCGGCATGGATCGAGTAGAGTGCTCCTTACTTCCGCCATCTCGAACAAGAAGTTACTTCAAGGCGTAAGGAGCGCGGCGAGACTTTAAGCAAATTTGCCCAACTGCATGCTCGGGTGGAGCCAAACGCTGCACAGCTGAAGGTTATCTTTGATGGCCTTCTGCGATGCCTCTCCGAAGGGTTAACACTGAGGCAGCAGCTTGATGTCGTCGAGTGGGATGCACCTAATCAGGAGGCAGCTCAGCAGGCAGCTGAGGAGCAACTTTCATCCTACCTACAGCAGCGAGCCTAGGTGGAAGCGGAAGTGGCCGCGGCAGCCACTCAGGAGGAGGCGCTGAAGGAAGTGCGAGAGCAGCTCGCGGATTTGTTAAAGACACTTCCTTCTCAGTAGCTACTTTTTGTATCATTTGTACTTGTAAATAAAAATGTATTTTTTTATTCTTTAACACAATGTATCTTGTACTCAATCAAGTTTATGAATAAAAGATATACATTCTTTGTAATGTCTTGTGTCATTCCTGCTCTTTCTTCCTTCTTTTATTATTAGTATGCTGTCTTAGTAAACATAGTTGACAAGTGATAGAGCGAACACCCTGTCTCGGTCTCTTCAAGAGGTAACGATGGCTTATGCCGCAGGTTCAGATCTGCTGCCTAAGACTTTTCAACTTTGTGAGCCGTGAGGATCTCACAAAGACTTTTCTCCCTACGGATCGAGAGGATCTCATAGGTGTATTTTCTTCTTAGGAATCGTGAGGATTCCTAAGTGCGTTTTCTCTTATAAGTCGTAAGGATCTTATAAGAGAATTTTCCCTCTTACGAGTCAAGAGGATTCGTAAGCGGTTGTTTCCCTCCTTGTCGAGATTCGACTTCAGAGAGTGAGACCCGTGGATAGTATGCAAGAGACCGTTTTGGATCGACTTGCAGGGTCCCAGTGCTTAGGAAACAAGTTTTTTAATCTCTGCTGTCTAAGGCTTTATCTTGCAAGTCGAGACGAATCGGGAAGTCCTCGCGAAGACACTAATTTCTTTATGAGTCGAGACGAATCGAGCAGCTCTCGTCAAGGACACTAATTTCCCTGAGTCGAAGTATTTTGCCGAGGACACTGGTTTCCTCGAGGTTGAAACGAATCAGATTATTCCTGCAAATACACTGGTTTCTCTGCGGGCCGACGCGAATCAAGAAGCTCTCATCAAGGACGCTGATTTCCCTGAGTTGAGGAGGTTGCCAAGGACACTGATTTCCCTGGAGTTGAAACGAATCGAAGTATTCCTGCAAAGACACTGATTTCTCTGCGGGTCGACACGAATCAAGATGTTCTCGTCAAGGACACTAGTTTCCCTGAGTCAAAGTATTTTGCCGAGGACACTGGTTTCCTCGAGGTTGAAACGAATCGGAGTATTCCTGCAAAGATACTGGTTTCTCTGCGGGCCGACGCGAATCAAGAAGCTCCCATCAAGGACGCTGATTTCCCTGAGTTAAGAAGGTTGCCAAGGACACTGATTTACCTGGAATTGAAACGAATCGAAGTATTCCTGCAAAGACACTGGTTTCTCTGCGGGTCGACGCGAATCAAGAAGCTCTCATCAAGGACGCTGATTTCCCTGAGTTGAGAAGGTTGCCAAGGACACTGATTTTCCTGGAGTTGAAACGAATCGGGGTATTCCTGCAAAGACACTGATTTCTCTGCGGGTCGACACGAATCAAGAAGCTCTCATCAAGGACGCTGATTTCCCTGAGTTGAGAAGGTTGCCAAGGACACTGATTTCCCTGGAGTTGAAACGAATCGGGGTATTCCTGCAAAGACACTGGTTTCTCTGCGGGTCGACGCGAATCAAGATGTTCTCGTCAAGGACACTGGTTTCCCTGAGTCGAGGTATTTGCCAAGGACACTGATTTCTTCGGAGTTGAGATGATCTCTGGTGGTCTTTCAGGTTTTATATGAGTTACCGTCAAGACCCTGAAGTTAGGAATTTGGCCTTCGCTTGCTGTGGTGTGTCCGAATCCTGTTAGAGTAGGGACGCTGTAGCGATATTTCGTCTGTTGTGTAGAGATGAACGCCGAAGAGGTGATCACTCCTCGCTGGGGTGAGATGATCCCCGATTGTCTTTCGGGCTTTTATATGAGTTGCCGTCAAGACTTAGCTCCGTTTTCCGATGGAGCACGGGGAGGGAAGATATGTTTCCTTCTTTGTTTCTACCCCTGGATTGTATACAGGGATTGCTATGATATCGCCTGTAGGGCAAAAGTTTCATTCATTTTTTTTATTATTATTTTATTTCCGCGATGCTCTATCATTTCAGCTTTTATATCGCGAAGGTCACGATTGCCCAATCATTTCATCTATTTTTCGCGGTGCCTAATCATTTCTGCTATTTTTTTATTTTCACTCGCTGCTTTTTATTGCGAGTTGCCCAATCATTTCGGCTATTTCTTTTATCTTCACTCGCTGCTTTTTATTGCGAGTTGCCCAATCATTTCGGCTATTTCTTTTATTTTCACTCGCTGCTTTTTATTGCGAGTTGCCCAATCATTTCGGCTATTTCATTTATTTTTAGCTCACTGATTTTTATCGCGAGTGTAGAACTTGGAATCTGGTGCCAATCTCAGTATCAGCATCGCTACAACCGGAATATTGCCAGGAGCGAATCATCATTTGCCATGAAAGGACTTGGAATTTGATACCAATTTAGGCATCATCATCGCTACAACTGGGATATTGCCAGGAGCGAATCATCATTTTCCTCTGTCGATGTTGAACAAAGGTGGCTTAGTAAATAGGGTTAGGATTCTGTCGACTAAGGCTTTTGACTTCATGAGCCGTAAGGGTCTCACAAAGGTATTTCTCCCTGCGAGTCGTGAGGATCTCGTAGGTGTGTTTTCTCCTTAGGAATCATGAGGATTCCTAAGTGTATATTCCCCTGTAAGTCGTAAGGATCTTACTAAAGGGTTTTCTCCTTATAAGTCGAGAGGACTTATAAGGGTTGTTCACCATATGGACATATCCTTAGTCACGGGTGGGATTTTGCCGGGAAAATGTTTATTCGCGCTCGTGGATTGTATACAAGGGTCAATATTGAGCCGCTTGTAGGTCCATATCGAAGGTTGTGGGGGTTGCTTAAGAACAGGTTAAGGTTTCTGTAACTTAAGACTTTCAAATCTTATGAGCCGTGAGGGTCCCATAAGAGAGTTCTCCTTACGAGTCGTGAGGATCTCGCAAGTGTAATTTCTTCTTAGAAATCGTGAGGATCCCTAGGTGTGTTGCTCCCTTGTGAGTCGTAAGGATCTTACGCGGGTAGTTTCTCCTTACAAGGTCGAGAGGACCCTGTAAGTGTCCTTTAACGAGGTTGCGCCCTTTCGGGTTTTCACAAACACTCGCCGGTAGCCCTGCTGTTTTTACTCACGGAGCCCTTTCGGGTTTTCATCCGTGCCCATTTTGCTTATGGACATACCATTTTTTTAATTCTTTTTATTCATTTTTCTAACGAGGTCGCGCCCTTTCGGGTTTTCACGAACACTCGCCGGTAACCCTGCTGTTTTTACTCACGGAGCCCTTTCGGGTTTTCATCCGCGCCCATTTCGCTTATGGACATACCATTTTTATTTTTTTATTTTTTTTATTTTTATTTTTAATTATTTTTTTGTATATTTTTTTTATATCTCGTCAGCCTGAGGATGCTGCGGTGGTAGTTTAAAAACATTTCGGTCATCAGCTAGTTTTAGGACGTAGTGGTCCATCGTTAGTTTAAAGACATTTCGGTCCGTTGCTGAAGAAGGCCGGTTACTACTTATAGAGTTTGGGCTTAGAAAGATAGCGAGCGGACATAGTCGTCGTCATCTATCATTGACCTAGGCTGTGACTCATTAAGCATAGTATTTCTTTAGGAAGCGACCGTTTATTGGCCTGAAAGGCCTTTCACCGTGCATATCCATGAGTAGATAGGCTCCACCCTGGTAGACCTTGTATATGATGTACGGGCCTTCATAGTTCGGCTCGAATTTTCTCCGCTTGGCGCGATTGGGGATCATAAGTCTTTTGACCACTAGCATAAGTTCGCCTCGGCGGAATGTCCTCGGCCTGGTCAATCTTTCATATGAGCGCGTCATCTTTGCTTTATAAGCCTCCAGATTTTGTTGCGCTATGAGCCGGGTTTTATCAAGGGCATCAAGCTCCTCAAGCCGAAGGTGAGCATTTTCTTCGTCCGTCAGCTCGTAGTGGATTGCCACTCGTAGAGAGGGTAATTCTATTTCGAGGGGGAGTACTGCTTCTGTACCGAAGACCAACGCATACGGCGTCGTGTTCGTGGCTGTCTTGAACGTAGTTCAATACGCCCAGAGAGCTTCTTGCAGTCTCTCGTGCCAGTCCTTCTTATTTCAGGACACCGTCTTCTTCACGATCTTCGTCAAGGTCTTGTTGAAAGCCTCAGCTAGACCGTTAGCTCGGGGATTATAAACTGAGGAATATCTCCAGTCTATGTTGTGCTGTTGTGCGAAGCAGCTGATCTTATGGCTTCTGTAGGCTAGCCCGTTATCGGAGATGATCCGCCGCGGAGTTCCAAACCGATAAATGACGTGCGTCTTGAAGAAATGGAGGATATTCTCCGTCTTCACTTCCCTTAGCGGTACTGCTTCTGCCCATTTGGAGAAGTAGTCAGTCGTCGCCAAGATGAATCGATGTCCCCTGGACGATGCTGGTTCGATGGGGCTGATTACATCAGTCCCCCACATTTCGAACGGCCAGCTAGCCACAGTTGGATGTAGAGGATTTGGGTGCTGATGGATGAAGTCCCTATGAATTTGGCATGAGTGGCATTGCTTCGCATACTCAAGGCAGTCCTGAATCATCATTGGCCAATAATAGCCCATCTGTTTAATCTTCAACTTCATTTTTGGGCCTGCTTGGTGAGAACCGCAGAGTCCGTCGTGAATTTCCTGAACGACTCTTTTCGCTTCGTCAGGTCCCAGACATCTCAACCACAGAGAATCAAATGACCTCTTGTACAGAGTATCATTGACGAAGGCGAAAGACAGAGCTCGTTTCATAAGCTGATGTCTTGAGGACGCATCTTTAGGTGTTCTACGGGATTTGAAGTAGTCTATAAAGACTTCTCTCCAATCCTCAACCTTTTCCTGGTCTTTTATTTGCATAGCCATTTGCTCAGTCACTCCCTTTTCTTCGGATGATTCCGGAGATATTTCTGCTAGGGCAAGCACCCGACGGCTTTGTACCATGATTCTTATGTCATCGAGGTTCTCGTCGGCTAGTTCTTTAGTGAGCTTAGCTAGCGCATCTGCTTTGCTATTTTCCGCACGTGGTATGCTTTCCAGCATATAGGAGGGGATTTGAGTCAGCAGTTGCTGTACTCTCTCGCCGTACTTCACCAGTTCTGGTTAGCACGTTTGATAGTCGCCGTTTACTTGACTAACGGCCAGTTGGGAATCTCCGTATATGAGGAGGTTTTCGATTCCCATGTCGATGGCGATCTCTAAGACTACTATCAAAGCTTCGTATTCGGCTTCGTTGTTCGTCCTTGGCTCCATTAAGGAGAAGGCGAAGCGCATTATCCCTCCTTGTGGGGTCACGAAGATGAGGCCTACCCTTGATTTGATTACAGGGGTGTTCTGTTTGCGCTTCTTCATGGAGGACACTCCATCAAAGTAGAGCTCCCATCAGGTATCACCACCGTCGATCGCATCAAACGCATGTTCGTCTGGCAGCTCGTAATTCAAAGGAGAATCAGCAGGTATCGGGTGCTCAGCGAGGAAGTCGGCGATGGCCTGGCCTTTCACTGCTTTGAGAGGTTGGTAGGTTATTGAAAACTCCATTAAGAGCAAGGCCCATTTAGCGAGTCTCCCTGTCAATATGGCCTTCGACATTAAATATTTAAGGGGGTCCACCTTCGAAATGAGACGGACTTCATGCGCTAACGCATAGTGCCTGAGCTTTGTCACCGCGAAGATCAACGCCAGGCAGTGTTTTTCGATGGGGGAGTAGTTGCTTTCTGCCCCCAAGAGAACTCGACTTAAGTAATAAAGAGCTCTTTCTTTCCCTTGGTCGTTCTCTTATGCCCATAATGCACCTAAGGAACCTTCGAGGGCGGTTGTATAAAGAATAAGAGGCTTTCCCTTGACCGGAGCAGCCAACACTGGCGGATTCCGTAGGTATTGCTTGATTTCGTCCAGCGCGCCCTGGCACTTGTGATCCCAAACGAAAGGGGTTCCCTTCTTCATCAGG
This sequence comes from Agapanthus africanus, assembly GCA_030015575.1. Taxonomy (NCBI): domain Eukaryota; kingdom Viridiplantae; phylum Streptophyta; class Magnoliopsida; order Asparagales; family Amaryllidaceae; genus Agapanthus; species Agapanthus africanus. The sequence continues at coordinate 139,360,051 of CM057341.1, forward strand.
TGACCGTAAGGGCGGCACTTGCCTGAAAAATTGGCTATAAATCGCCGGATGTACGCGAGCTTCCCTTGGAGAGACCGCAATTGCTTGAGGGTCCTTGGCGGAGGCATTCCCATGATCGCCTTGATTTTTGACGGATCTATCTCGATACCTCGGTGTCGGACGATGAATCCCAGGAATTTGCCCGAGGGGACCCCGAATGCGCACTTGAGAGGGTTCATCTTCAAGTTGTATTGCCGAAGGCATTGAAACACGGTCTTCAGATGCTCTAAATGCTCCTCGTATGATTTGCTTTTAACCATAAGGTCGTCGATATAGCATTCGACGATTTCATGTATAAGGTCATCGAAGATCTTCGTCATGGTCCTCTGATAGGTGGCACCGGCGTTCTTTAGACCGAAGGGCATCACCTTGTAGCAGAATATACCCAAAGGGGTCCGAAAAGCGGTGTGCTTCTGGTCTTCGGGATGCATCTTTATCTGATTATATCCTGATGAGCCGTCCGTGAAGGAGAAAACCTCGTGAGTGGACGTGTTATCTATCATCAGCTCGGTGACTGACACTGGGAAATCGTCCTTCGGGCAGGCTTTATTGAGATCCCGAAAGTCTACACATATGCGCACCATCCCATTTTTCTTCATCACCGGGACGATGTTGGCGATCCAATCGGGATACTGAACTTCTTGGATAAACCCAGAGTTGATCTGCTTCTTGACCTCGGCGTTGATACTCATCTCAAGCTCGAGCCGCATTCTTCTCGGTGCTTGTTTGATTGGTTTAACGTCCAGGGATATCGCCAATTTATGGACAGCAATTTCTGGATCTAGTCCTGGCATTTCGGAATAGTTCCACGCGAAGCAATCTCTATACTGCATAAGCACGTCTTTTAATGAAGCCACCCTTTCTTCAGATAGCAGTTCACTAACGAATGTCGGTCGTGGGTCATTCGCCGTCCCCAACTCAATTTTCTTGAGGTTATCCGCAGTGGTATGTATTCCATCTTCCAGCTCTTTCGGCGCTGGTGGGAATTCTGAGATCACATCGTCATTGCTATTTTCAAAGCACCAGGGAAGGTCATCCATATTCTCGGGCTCTTCCTTTGATATTGTTATCATATGACAAGTACGAGCTTGCTTCCAAGACCGATGTGTATTTGGTTCTACTCTCATAGCCTTGGGCTCATGTTTCTGTGGCGGTGTTACCCTCCAACTGTCAGATAGAGCGAACTTGCCGAGCTAATACTGATCTTCGACCCAGTTCTTAAAGGTGAAGCACTCTTCGAGAGGGTGCCCTATTACCCTGTGATAAGAGCAATAGTTCGGGTGTGAGACTTCGCTTGCTTGTTTGGGGTGCTTGGATTCCGGAAGCGTAAGCATTTGGTGCTTTATAGCTAGGTCAAGTATCTTCTTCGTCTTGTCTTGAGGAAAAGAGTATGCTCGACTCATTTTCTTCATAAGGGACAAATCCGGACCGCTCGATTCCCGACTGCGTGGCTTCTTGGTTCCGCTTTGTCGTTGCTGAACGTCTTTTCCGCTTTTTGACTTGTTTCTGCCTCTGTGTCGCGCCTTTTTTACAACAGGTTGACAGGGAGCGGTATTTTTGTCTTTCACAGCCTGTTGAAGGAAGCGTTGCATCCTGGCTTTCTCGTAGATGGCCATTTCACGGTTGTGGTCGTCTCGAACTTTTTGACCAGCTTCCCTTATAAGCTTGTCCATTTGCTCTTCGAACGACGGACTGGGCATTTTTGCATCGGGGACCTTTTCTGGCTCAGGATTAGCATCTTCCCATTGAGCATCCCCTTCTTCATCAAAGTTATGCACAACATAGCAGTCACGGAGTAGCTCCCATTTCTTGGACGGAACATATCCAAGCCCGATTGCTTCCATTATCCCATTGGGCAACTTGTGCTAAGTTCCAGGAACGTTCCAGATCCTATCATAGAATTTAGCTTTTCGAGCGGTCTGTTTGAAGGGTATCCCTTGGCCTTTTTAATAGCCTTTTTAGTCCGTCCGTGTAGTATCTAGGTAAACGGATGGGCTGGAGCTTGTCAACCGCAGGATCTGCACCGTGCCAGATTTCTTTTTCCACTCTGGTTTCCCCGAAGCGGTAGAATAGAATCGCCTTTTCACCTTCTCGCCGGGGAGGGACATAGAATGTCTGCAGCTCCTTTACACTGTAGGCATTGAGCGCATCCAGTTCTTTATGATGTTTTAGTAGAACCATAGCGACTTGTAAACTTTGCTCCTCATTAGCGAAAGTTTGTATTGAAGGCCGAGCGGAGAATACAGCATGGACTTCATCTTCCGAATCGCTGCCAAAGATCAACAGAGGAGTGGACGGTCCCGGTTTGTTGTGGTGGGGTGGCCCGGAATAGACTATCTCTTCGTCCTCCTCGGTATCGCTCCCGAAGACCGGAATGGTGGTGTTAGCTTTGTTCTCCGGCTTGTGACACCTCTCCGTGTCTTCGAAATCCGGTAAGTAGTATTTTGCATCTTCATATTTGCGGACTTCGTTCACGGAGAATGGGTTCGGCTCTCCTGTTACGGTATACTCGAGACCATTCCTAAAATATTTTATACACTGATGCTATGTAGAAGGGATGATGTTGTACTTGTGTAACCAGGGTCGGCCGAGCAAAGCATTATAGCATGTCTTCACGTCTATGACGTGGAATTTAATGTCTGTGACTAGCAGCCTAAAGCGCAACGTCAGTATCACAGACCCGAGAGTCCGTGATGATTGAGAGTCGAACCCGGAGATGGTGATCTTGTCCCGAGCGAGGTGTTGGACGCTCATGCAGATTTCCTTCAATACCCGTACATTGAGGAGATTGTCGGAAGACCCATTGTCAACCAAGATTTTGCCTATCTTTATATCATGGCAATATCCTGAGACATAGAGGGGGCGATTGTGTTCGCACGTCCCAAGGAGGAGGTCTTCATCACCGAAAGTGACATCGGCTATGTGCACTTCTTCTAGCTTGTCCTTCATCTTTTCTTCGGCCAGAAAAGCTTAGAATTACTCTGGGTCCTGTAGCGCTTTGATCAACGAATCTCTTGCTTCTTTTGATAGTAGAAGGGCGTCAAGAATGCTGAGCTGCGAAGGTAGCTTCCTCAAGTGTGCCAGAACGTTGTAGTCCACCTTATTTCTCTTTGGCGGGTCCATGGCGATTAGCTCTTCCACAACTTGGTCATCCAGGGCGATATCCTCAGAGACCTTCTCTTTTCCCTTATCTTTTTTATTTGAGGGTCCAAGATTCTTTTCGGGTAGCGTACGATTACGCAGCCGGATATTTTCGTAAGCCTTCGGCTCTTCCTCTTTTTCTGAGGTGGACTCTTTAAAGAGAGGGCTAAGCTCCATTTCCTCGTCAGAGTCGCTCCCAAATGTGAGAACTTGCGCTTCCCTGGCGTTAACTATGCGACAGTCGCCGATAGTTCTTCTAAGCTCTTCGGTCGTACTTTTCCGCTCCCGACGAGTTTTGCGCTTTTCCAGCTTAAAATGTTGCCGGTGAGCGACATATCCCTGCCACCATTTATTGAAAGCTTTGCACTCTTCGGTGGGGTGCGAGACCTTCCGATGATATAAGCAATAGGAAGGATGCATTTTCGCTTTGCCGACAATGTTTCCTTCAGAGGGTGGCAGCTTCATCCCCATCGACATGGCTTTAGCAAACCTCTTCCTTGTCTTGAATTTGATTTTGTCCGCAATGGATGTACTTTGATTTGACGGGAGTGTCTCGATCTTTTCGTCTAATCGCCGGTGCTTGGCTTTTTCAAATAGGAGCGTCTCGCGTTCACGATCAGCCTTACTTTTCAACAGAGCTTCATTGAGGAATGCATCAATGGTTTCATCTAATGGCCCCAGAAGTTTTGGTTTAGGATCTGCCCCTAGCTTCGCAGTGCAAGGAGTTCTCTCATCGTCCGTAAACGAGTAAGAGATCACATGACAACTCGCCACGTATTCCTCGGATTCATCCGACGAGCTCTCTCCCTCATCTTCCTCTTGAAAGACGTGGTTGAGGAACTCCTGGAGTGTGACGGGAGTCCGTACCTTTTGATTGTATTCCTCCAGCGCGTCAATTTGTTTCTGTAAGTCCGTGCGCTTGTCACCAAGCTTCACGGGCTTTTTGGATCTCTTCTTCTTCTTCTTTGAATATTTCGACGGCTGGGTATGAATGCTTGGGCCATCACCACCGGTCCTTGGAGTTGGGCGTGGCTTCAACATCCCTTCAATGATTTGAGGTTCTAGCGGGTTCTTCCATCTGACCGCCGGGCATGTCTTGAGATCATTCAGCATCCTTTTGGTTTTGGCTGATAACACAACCTCCCATGGAGCTTCTTCAACAGGGGAGCACGTTGCCCCCGGCGTATTCACCTTTTTAGAAGTATGAGGTTGCGGCGGGTTCACCTTCCATCTTTCGGATAACGCAAACTTGCCTTGCTGATATTGATCTTCAATCCAGTTTTTTAAGATGTAGCAATCTTCAATCGGACAATACTCGGTGATAGGGACAGTAATTGGGATCATTGACGTCATTTGGCTGCGACGGACGTCTTGACTCCGGTAGATTAATGAGTCTGTTACGCAATGCCAGTTCAAACAGTCTTCTCGTTTTATTCTGAGGAAACGAGTAAGGACGTCTCAGCCTCTCCTCGAGGGACAGGTGTGGACGCATATTTTTTTGACGAACAACAGGCTTCAAGTTGCTCGGCTGATGTTGAGCATTGGCGACGACGATCGCTTTCCCTTTCCCCTTCTCATTTCGAGAGTCCGGCTTTAGAGGAGACGGTCTGTGACCCATCTGATCCATCTGGGATAACTTATCGATCAAGGCTTGGAACATGGTTGGTTTAAAGAACATCATGAACTGTGAGATAGTTGCATGAGGATCTAGGGTGCCCACGAACATGCCCACCGCTGGCGCTTCTTCAATGCGTTGTTCGCACTTTGACCACAAGTTCCGCCATCGGATTGCATATTGAACCCAAGTCTCGCCCGGCTTTACTCTCGCATTAATCAAAGCTGTTATTGGAGTACGCTCACTGGCACTTGCGAAGCGCTGGGTAAACAACAACTCCATTTCAGCGAAGGTCTTGACGGAGTCATTTGGGAGTTCGGAGTACCACTCAAATGCCATCTCTGATAAGCTACCGACGAACTGACGAAGCAACAATTTATCATCACCGCCGGTATTACCGCAAAGAGCCCTGAACTGGGCAACATGTTGATGGGGGTTGCCAGTCCCCTTATACATATGGAATTACGGTATTGTATAGCCCGGCGGGTACTTGATCTGATCATACCAGCTCGGATATGGTCTCCCCGTCTTGACAACTTGACCGGCTGCCTCAGTTTCCTGGTGAACCCGTATCTGCTGAGCTATATATTCGTCCAGGCCAGCCTTGGAAATTGTCTCCTCCTAGGCCGTTGACAGAGCCGGTGGAGGATTCGACGTCTCTCCTCTATCATCTTCAAGGACGATCGGAAGATCTTCAGCAGGAGGATCTTGCTGGATCATCATACCCACCATATCCTGGAATAGAAGGGCCATTCGTTTTATATTGGCTGCTTGTTCCGCAGCCTCTTTGTCCTTCTTCTCCAATATTCTACGAAGGAACTCGGCGTCGGTTTCTTGCTCCTGGCGTTGATCCGAGGACACTTCGGGGCTTTCTTTTGGCCCAGTGAGTGCGGCCATCGCATTCATCATTTCTTGGAGCTTCTGCTGCTCCTCCTGAGCTTTAGTCTTTGATCGTGTAAGCGGTCTATGACCTGTAGATGTACGGCTGTCCTCTTTCCCGGATGCCATGTAGACGGTGTGTACCACAATGCCCCCGGACTTAGGGCGTTTGGGCTCACTGCCTTTGACATATGCCGCAGACGTGGGGACTTTCTCCGGCCTTCTTCTCTTTTGAGTAGTCGACGTGGAGGGGGCCGTTGTAGTGGGCACTCAAGTGGTTGTCGTCCTTTGCTGTTTGAAATGACGGTTCTTTTCTTCTTGGACTTTCACCCTCTTCTGCCAACGAGAGTGATCTCGATCAATTACTGAGTCTTGAACTCACCGCCAGACCTTGTAAATTTTGGAGGACAGCCGCTGAGGGGGCTGCTCCGGCTTTGCTTCTGTAACATTTTCCGCGGGCAGAGGAGATCTTTTCAGCGTGGCAGTCGGGGAGTTCTTGTGTACCCTCCTTAGCGGTTCAAAGCTGTTCCTAGTTAGAATAACAACATTAATTTCCACCATTGGAGCCGGTGGAGTTAGCCCAGAGGGGGAATTGCCCCCGGCCTTCCTTACTCGGCGCCAGTGGCGACGTCGAGCGTGTCGAGCTGTTGGGGCTGGTTCGGCGATGGGGATGGTTTTGTCTTGCCCCCAGTCTAGATGAGGCGCCGCTGGTGCCAGCCTCTTGAAGACTGATGTCTTTTGAGTGGCGGTGTCTAATCTGTCAAAGACAGATCCTCGAGCAGGAACGGGAACCGGAATAGTCAGTCTTGCAAAGACCGACTCTTTAGTAGGAGAAGCCGTCTTGACGACTTCAGGAGCAGATATGGCTGTCTTCTTTGGGACGACCATTTCACGAGTCATGGGCTTCTTGGCAGGCCCATCGGGGTTCATGCTCAGTCTGGTGAAAACCGAGGCTGCCGGCTTGAGATTGGACGACCCGTTGAGAGGGGCTGTGGTAGTAGTGAGCCGATCGAAGACTGACTTCTTTTGCGCTTCTGGTATGGGTACTGGAATGGTGAAGCTTGCTGGCGGGAGCATGGTCCCGAAGAACAGGACGGTGGTAGCCTGAGTCACTTGTTCTACCGGCATAGCAAGGATGGAGGCCGCTTGAGGCCCATAGGCTACGCCTCCAGGTGAGGCGGAGTGTCGGTTGCAGTTGCATTTGGAGCAGTTTGAGCAGTTAGACGCCATTGTTGTTTGATTACTGAGCAAGAGACCAAATCTTAGTAATTTGAAACCCTAGGGCAACCATTAACAAACCGCGATTCGTTCACGAAGACGACACACGAAGTGTGGAGTGGAAAGAGGAAAAGGTCCCACCGGGCGTGCCAGAATCTGTTCCCCTCCGAATGGCGGCCAAGACAGGAACGTCTTGCCTGAGATTCCGGGGCAGATGCTATTTGGTTTTATCCGTCCACCTCTCCGAAGATGCCAAGTTGATTTATGGCATCGTGTATCGGAGGTTTAAACGGATGCGGCTGATGTAGCAGACTTCGTCAGATTCCCCCTCGCTTGAGGGTTTTTTGATTGTGGGGACGCTCTTCCCTGCAGGCGTAAGCCCCTGCAGTTAATTACGCTACCGCATCGCGGTAGCAACTTTCTCCTTCTCCAGAATTTCACTTCGTGTCGTGTGTGTTTATTTTGTTTATGGTTGCCCGTGGATTGTATACGGAGACTAATTTATGTCGTCGCCCGTAGGACGTGGATCAGTCCAAATCCGTATTTCTTAGATTTGGGTTTGGGGTTTTGGTTTAAGGATACGTTAGCCCTATTTAAGGCTAAGATCAACTTAAAGTTTTGTTAAGGATACGTTAGCCTAATCTCCAGACTAAGATCAACTTAACGGGATCGTTTGGATCCGACAAGAGAGCAATTGGCTCTATTGTTTAGTTTAATAACATTGCGGTCGATTTCCAGTTCAGGGACATGGTGGTCCATCATTCCCATTTGGGGACGAACATTAGTTTAAGGACATTTCGGTCCAACATTCCCGTTTTGGGACGAATATTAGTTTAAGGACGTTTCGGTCCACGAGTTTAAGGACCCCGCAGTCCGTATCGATGTGTGGTTGTCGGGACTCGTCACCTCTCTGAAGACGTTGAAGGATTACAACGACAAATATCAGAGGAGTTCGGAGATGTACCCTTGAACCGGGTGTAAATTGGTTTAAGAGAGAAGTTGTGCTCAACTTAATTTAATTTGAGGACTTATGGCCATGATTGGGTTAAGTCCAGTTGAAAATGTTCAACAATTTTTTATTTGTTTGGTCTGTTAGGCCTTTGATTGGGCTCTGCCCTTGTTTAATAATGCATGGCATTTTGTTTGGTCTATTAGACCTTTATTTGGGCTATGCCTTTTTTTAAATGATGCCAGCATTTTATTCTGGCCTGTTAGGCCTTTTAAATTGGGCTATGTTCCCTTTTTTTATAACGCAGAGCATTTGTTTTGGTCCATTAGGCCTCTTAATTGGGCCCTGCCCATTAATAATGCGCTGCATTAATTAGTCTGACAGAGCGCCACGTGGCTTGTCAGACGCTTTGCGCCAATTGAGGAGCGCAAGGCGCAAGTCCATGTGGAGGTGACACGTGTCACGCTCTGGTGAGCACAAGTCTGCTAGCGCAGTGCGCTGCGACAGTGCGCTGCGCTGTTGCGCTGCTGACACGTGGCGCGCTCTGGTGACTTGTGCCAATTTAAGAGAGCAATGCTCTGTTTTAGAAGCGCATAGCGCAGTCTGTTCTGAGACTGACACGTGGCGCTCTCTGGTGGCTTGCGCCAACCTGAGAGCGCAACAGTGCAATTTTTTCAAGTGCAAGGCACTGTTCAATATCTTGATCCGATTTTAGATCAAAGAAGAGAATCTTCTAAGATCCCAGAACCAATGGTTCATCAAAAGGCAATGCCTTTATTTAGATCAAAAAGATCTAAAGAAGAAGTAAATTACTTCTTTTATTAATATTGTCATTTTTCATTTTTTTTATTGAAGATCTTTGATCTTGTTCTTAGATCATTGATCTTTTTAGAAGAAAATTCTTTTTTTCTAAAGGTTTTTACCTTTTTCTTTCTTTCTTTCTGAATTCTTCTCAAAGTTCTTAGAAGAGCTCTGTGAATTTTCTGTGTGCTGATGTCCTTTAGACTTGGAGTCCAGGGGGCTTTTTATAGTGCCATTTGATTTGTTAAATCAGTTAAAGAGATCTTTCTCTGAGTGATTTAGGGATTTTTCCCCACCGTTGGATCTTTGATCCAAGGGCTTCTGTTTTACAGAAGATAATCTTCTTGTTTTAACAAGATCAGAAAGATCTTTCTAGAATTTTAATTCTGTTTTAGTGCTGGCACAGTTGGCACAAACGCACCTGCGCTTGACACGTGTCGCGCAGCGCAACCGCGCTGTCACGTGTCGCGCAGCGCAGAGCGCAACTCAGCTGAAGCGTTGCTTCCTTTATTTTCATTTTAAATAGAGCCTTGCTCTGATTGGGTGCACTGCCTTGGGCGCTGCGCTGGCGTGTCAGCTTTTGACACGTGGCACGTTGCGCGCAGCGCAAGGAATCTGAAGCGTTGCTTCAATTTTTGAATTTTTGAAATTCAAACAGTGTTTTGCTCTGATTGGGGAAACAGCGGCTTATGTCATTCCTGACCCCGTGGGAAACGTCCAGAACGGAGCCTGGACCTCACAGAACACGGCTATGACCCCGTGGGAAGCATCCAGAGAAAAATTCCTGGTCATGTGGAACGCGGCTTATGTCAATCCTGACCCCGTGGGAAACGTCTAGAGCGGAGCCTGGTCCTCGCAGAACACGGCTATGACCCCGTGGGAAGAATCCAGAGCAAAATTCCTGGTCACGTGGAACACGGCTTATATTAATCCTGACCCCGTGGGAAACATCCAGAACGGAGCCTGGTCCTCGCAGAACACAGCTATGACCCCGTGGGAAGCATCCAGAGCAAAAATTCCTGGCTACATGGAACGCGGCTTATGCCAATCCTGACCTCGTGGGAAACGTCCAGAGCGGAGCCCGGTCCTCACAGAACACGGCTATGACCTCATGGGAAGCATCCAGAGCAAAATTCCTGGTCACGTGGAACGCGGCATATATCAATCCTGACCCTATGGAAAACGTCCAGAGCGGAGCCTGGTCCACGCAGAACACGGCTATGACCCCGTGGGAAGCATCCAGAGCAAAAATTCCTGGCTAGGTGGAATGCGGCTTATGTCAATCCTGACCCCATGGGAAACGTCCAGAGCGAAGCCTGGTCCTCGCAGAACACGGCTATGACCCCGTGGGAAGCATCCAGAGCAAAAATTCCTGGTTACATGGAACGCGGCTTATGTCAATTCTGACCCCGTGGGAAACGTCCAGAGCGGGGCTTGGTCCTCGCAGAACACGACTATGACCCCGTGGGAAGCATCCAGAGCAAAATTCCTGGTCATGTGGAACGCGGCATATGTTAATCCTGACCCCGTGGGAAACGTCCAGAGCGGATCCTGGTCCTCGTAGAACACGGCTATGACCCAGTGGGAAGCATCCAGAGCGGAGCCTGGTCCTCGCAGAACACGGCTATGACCTCGTGGGAAGCATCCAGAGCAAAAATTCCTGGTTACGTGGAACGCGGCTTATGTCAATCCTGACCCCGTGGGAAACATCCAGAGTGGAGCCTGGTCCTTGCAGAACACGACTATGACCCCGTGGGAAGCATCCAGAGAAAAATTCTTGGTCACGTGGAATGCGGCTTATGTCAATCCTGATCCCGTGGGAAACGTCCAGATCGGAGCTTGGTCCTCGCAGAACACGGCTATGAACCCGTAGGAAGCATCCAAAGCAAAAATTCTTGGTCACGTGGAACGCGGCTTATGTCAATCCTGACCACGTGGGAAACGTCCAAAGCGGAGCCTGGTCCTCGCTGAACACGGCTATGACCCCGTGGGAAGCATCCAGAGCAAAAATTCCTGGTTACGTGGAACGTGACTTATGTCAATCTTGACACCGTGGGAAACGTCCAGAGCGGAGCCTGGTCCTCGCAGAATATGGCTATGACCCCGTGGGAAGCATCCAGAGCAAAAATTCCTGGTTACGTGGAACGCGGCTTATATCAATCCTGATCCTGTGGGAAACGTCCAGAGCGGAGCCTAGTCCTCGCAGAACATGGCTATGACCCCGTGGGAAGCATCCAGAGAAAAATTCCTGGTCATGTGGAACGCGGTTTATGTCAATCCTGACCCCGTAGGAAACGTCCAGAGAAGAGCCTGGTCCTCGCAGAACACGGCTATGACCCCGTGGGAATCATCCAAAGCAAAATTCTTGGTTACGTGGAACGTGGCTTATGTCAATCCTGACCCTGTGGGAAACGTCCAAAGCGGATCCTGGTCCTCGCAGAACATGGCTATGACCCCGTGGGAAGCATCCAGAGCGGAGCCTGGTCCTCGCAGAACACAGCTATGACTTCGTAGGAAGCATCAAGAGCAAAATTCCTGGTCACGTAGAACGCGGCTCAAGTCAATCCTGATCCCGTGGGAAACATCCACAGCGGAGCCTGGTCCTCGCAGAATATGGCTATGACCCCGTGGGAAGCATCCAGAGCAAATTCCTGGTTACGTGGAACGTGGCTTAAGTCAATCCTGACCCCGTGGGAAATGTTCAGAGCGGAGCCTGGTCCTCGCAGAACACGGCTATGACCCCATGGGAAGCATCCAGAGCAACTCCTGACTCCGTGAAATGCGGATAATGGTAACCTCACCCATCACTTACTGGTCCTCACGACTCGTAAAGGAGCAAACTCTCTTATGAGATCCTTACGACTTTCAAGAGAAAACACACTTAGGAATCCTCACGATTCTTAAGGAGAAATTACACCTACGGGATCCTCTCGCCCTGTAGGGAGAAAATTCTTTATGAGACTCTCACGGCTCATAAAGTTGAAAAGACTTAGGAGGCAGATCTTAACCCTGAATCCTAAGCCATCGTTGTCCTGCAAAGAAATCGAAATAGACTATCCACAGAATACACTTATTAAAAAAGACACACCATCGTGAAGAAAAATATATCTTTTATTCATGAATTAAAATGAATACAAAGTATAATTCGTGAAAGAACAAAAAAATATACTCTCATTCAGGAGTATATGCAAAAGAAGAATGAAAAAATATATATACAATTTTTCAAGTCGGCGGGCGATTTAGTAGATTTGCCAGCTCACCCCTTTTTCGCTGAGCCTCGGCTTCATGATTCATTATCGTCAAAAGACGGGCCTCCGCTTGAGCCTGTTGGGCCTGGTATGAGGCAAGCCGGCCTTCAAGCTCTTTTTCAGTAACCTTATGGGCTTCGATCATTTCACGAGTAAACACGGCGGCCTTATCAATGGCTACCACCTCCTTGATAGCCTCTTGAAGCACCCGCCAAAGTTCATATGCTTTAGTGGGCTTGGCCGTAAGGTTGGCTTGAAGCTCCTTCAGTGCTTTGGAAGCCAACTCCCTCTCTGAAAACTTGCGGCTGAGCCTCTTCTCGCATGATATCATATTCGCAGTACACCGCTCAATCAGCCCCCGCAAGCTCGCCCTTGCGGCCACAACCTCCGAGGGAAGGCGTGTACATTCAAGGACATGCAAGCAAGCCTCCACCTGCCGACAAAACTCAATCCAGACTTGCACCAATGTTTCACTATAGTAGGTGGCAAGAAAGGGAAGAGAGCCGTTGGCTTCAGCGGCAAACGCTTCGGCCGTGATCAGACTGCCGGCACGAAGGTCCTCAATTAATGATGACAGGGAGTGGAGGCTTAGTTTTGCCATCCGTTCCGAGGCACGTAGAGCGTAGGGGCCGGGTGGCATGACGATGCGAGACTCCAGCGTGGTTAGAACTGGCAAAGCTGTTCAGATTTATAAACAGTCAGCAAGACTTGTAGGCAAAGAACAAATGGAACGACGTTGAGACTTTACTTACCCACAGTCATGCAAGAGGGGTCTGAAGGCTCCCCAGGCCCGTCAAGAATTTCAACCTCGTCATCAGCCTCCAGAACTGTAGAAGATATCAATGTCATTATATAAAATAACAATAACGCAGTGAGGAGAGGGCAAAAGACACTGACCTTGCCCGGAAGAGAGGACGATGCGTTGAGGAGATATCGCCTGTGGAGCGGCCATCTCCAATAGGCGCTGAAAGGACTTCCTGGGAGATAGATCGGCAATAGCCGCCGCCAATCCACGCAATTCTGAAAAAGACAGAAGGGTTCAGATAATGGAGAGATCATTAATGTAAAATATAGAAGGCTACCTTCGATGCTTCTCCCATTATGGGCTGGAGGGATAGCAGCTTCGGCGGCCTCCTCCGTGCCCCCAGGCACATCATCGGGGATGCGGGCCAATGTAACGACCTCCGAGCGAGGGGAAGTAGCTGCCATTGTAGGCTCCAGCGGAAGGACGGTAGCCTCGACTACCTGTCCCCTAATCTCCAAGCCGCCCCCAGAAAGATCCACCGGATCGGCGACCAACAAAGATGCCTCTCCCTAGGAAGCAAGCACTTGGGGAGCGGGAGTCACCAAGGGAGGCTCCATTGCAGGAGCAGCAGTTGCATCGGCCCCCTCCACACTGATTAGTGTTTTATTGGGGATACTAGCGGAGTCTACAATCAAAGCGCGACTCGAATTCAAATTCTCCGCCATCACCGAAGTCCCTGCAAAGTTTGTACGAGGATAAGGATATATATATATATATATATATATATATATATATATATATATATATATACGAGCAATACAAAATATTACAAAGAGATACATGAACATACCGATACGCAAGGGAGCCTCTAATATGGCTTGTTCAAGCCGACGCTCCTTCCTGAGGAGATATGCTCGCCAAGGTCCGAGGGTAAACTCTTGGCCGCCGGTACACAATGAAAGCGCGTCCTCGGTGTCGGCTGAAACAGCCTGCTCAAGGGCCCTCTCACCCCATTCTTCCAAAGGGCCTATGAATTGCCGTCGTATCGATGGAGGGTCTTCATAAAAAATAACGGCAGGGTAAGGCCTCTTTGGGATCCTTACGTTCTCGGATTCATCTTGCGAACGTCTTATAGCCTCAGCCAATTGTGCGGCTTCATCGGCAGATGAACCTGGGAAAAGTAGACCACCATCCGATTCTTACATGGCTAGTGGTTCATCTTGAAGAATTGACTCAGACTCTATTAAAGAGTCGAGCAGATTGGTGACCGTCTTCCTCCGCCTCTTGGGCCCATAACTAACCGCCGAAGACGATCGTTTCCTTCCCCGTGGAGCTTTGGTACGGCGTTGACCCACTTCGCCTTCAATGTCCTCGCTCGGCGGTGCTACCGATGACGACACGACCATTGTTGACGCCGCGGCCGATGACACTGCTACTGGCGCCCTATTAGCCCTTGATTGAGCCCTAGTACACAGTGGCATACCAGCTGTGGGAGTTAAGTCCACTTTCGCCGTCTCCAGAATAAGCACGACGCTGGTATCCCTCAAGGGAGGGCGAACCGTTGCACGCGGTTGCGGCGGAACTCCCGTGGCTTGAATCAGAGTGGGAGCCCTATATCCAAGAAGCACTCTCTTCTCCTCAGCAATAATTGGACTGACCCGGTGGAGGTACCAGCCCGTGAATGACCCCACACATTGAGGAATATGATCAGCTTCAGGAATCATGAAGCGGGAACCAGTGTTCAGCCGCATGAAGTGATGAGCGGCGTCACGAACAACTTCTGGCGATGGGCTAGGCGCCACTGTAAATGCCTCGAAGGGGACGCCTTGGTCATATCCAAGTTGCCGAGCAAAGCGGTGTGGGTTGTACCTCATAAAAAGGGCTGCACCGTTCTGACGAAATACCAGATAACCTGGTCTAATCGAATACAGGTGCATGGCTTCCCTGGGCTTCAGAGAAGGGACCCCCTCTTTCGACAGGTCGCAGAGCTGTTGGACCGGTCCTGAGGGAGCAGAGAGAACTTGGTCGTTGAATACCATCCCGCCTGTAGTGGCATAGGGATTGTCCAGCACGCGAATAGCCCCAGACTGAGTCGGGTCAGGAGCAGAAGTGTCACGACCCAAAGTTTGGCCTATGACCAGCACTTAACCACGTAACGTCTACAGGCGTAACGCGACTAAGTAAGCCGAAACCCAGAAATAAAAACCATTAAAAGTAGTGAGTGTTGAAAACATTTGATGAAACCATTTATTAAAACATTTGGAAATCTCAAGTAAAAATCTTTCAAGTTTAAATTATTTTATTAAAAATTTCGGCAGCACCTCCTTTATAAAAACCAGCTCCGAAATCGGGTACAAGACATGATATAAGTAAAATGACATACAATATGAATAAAGCATCCCCAACGGGAGCAATCACGCTCAACGGCGGAAACAATCACCACAAGAATGATATACGATGCCGTAGCGAAGAAATAAGCAATATAAATGAAAAACATCATAAAAGATAAAGCTGCATAAATAAAGTCGACTCACAACGAGCTCGACACCAGAGAATAAATAATATACAACATCGTCCTCACAACTGATCTCTAAGTCAATACATGAAATAGCAGATGGAGCGTACTAGATACAATAGTATGTACAACTGAAAAATAAATGGATACCACAAAAACACACCTATAAGAAAAGGGCTCACGCGCCAACTGTAGTGACATCCGTGGCAAAAAGATACAAGGAAGTAGCCCTGCCGCAACTACTCTGAGGGGCAACCTGCAAACACTGTGGCACAACAGGGGTGAGTTGCCAACTCATGAATAGTAGATAACATATAAAAGTAATCTCGAGTATGCATGTACTGCGATACTCTAACATATGCCAACAGATAACATCTATATGATGAGCTGGGTACGCAATAATCATGCAAACAAGTGCAATCTAATAACATCTATATATGATGAGCAGAGTATGCAATAATCATGCCAAAGTACTCTATCAGGTACTACGACTACAGGATGAGATGCATAACAATGAATGCTGAGCATGGGGTAAGATATTATCTACACGGAATATCGACGTGGAAAATAACCGGTGTCCATCAACTACACCCAATTCCAGTAAAAACTCAGGCGCCGTCACTCTAATCGGCCATCAAATCCTGTAAATCTCATAGAATCGTGAGTGCCCAACATCGGCACTCGAAAATATCATGAAATAATCGTGTCCAGCATCGACACGCAAATCCTCATGTATCGGGCTCCGTCAGTCCGGATCGGCCCACGGGCTTCGTCTGCGGTATCGGCCCTCGGCCCCGGCAGTACGGATCGTCCCCTATCCATCTCTCAACTCTGGTCAGTATCCTCCGGATAACCGCCAGGTCCAACTAATCACCGGTAGGTAGTAGTCCCTCTGCCAGGCTCACCGTCTATATACACAACATCCCTTTCTTGCCCCGGGGTACCATACCGGGTCCACCATGTACCCGCAATCGGCCTCATCCAGCTTCTCGAATCGGGTTCATATGTCATACGTCTCAGAACCGAGAAAACGCATGGTGGACGCACTGAAATATCATATCAAGAGAAACCGGGTTTTCAAAACAGTACTTATTTTCTTAACATAATACCACGGTTCTCAAAATCCAGATATCACACGAATCCAAAACTCAATGCGTAAATCCATACAATGTGGCGAATGCCACTAAGAGTAAAAAGGGAAAACCGCTCTTTTAAATGGATCCTGTTTTGAAAATATCTCATGCGGTTCCCATTTTCTAGAAATCAAAGCCAATATCATCCATGTGTGAGAACTATGTATGCATGTAGGTATGGATGTGCAAGTGGATATATACGCAATATGGATATATCAATGTATGTGTACACCAATATGGATATACAATGTGTATGTGCGCAATATAGATATGTCAATTTATGTGTGCACCAATATGGATATACAATGTGTATATGCGCAATATAGATATGTCAATGTATGTGTGCACCCATATGGATATACAATGTGTATGTGCGCAATATAGATATGTCAATGTATGTGTGCACCAATATGGATATACAATGTGTATGTGCGCAATATGGATATAACGATGTATGTGTGCACCAATGTGAATATACAATGTGTATGTGCGCAATATAGAAATGTCAATGTATGTGTGCACCAATATTGATATACAATGTGTAATCATCAATGATGCGGTAACCAGAATGATGTATGGTTTGTAGCAATCCTATAGTACGAGTGTCATGGCAATCACTAACGGTGTGAGTGTAGCATACGATTAGTGCTCGTGCAGCTTGAACCGTTAGTGATAGTGCGGTGTTATATAACTACCATTCCTATATGCAACAAAACATGGCATGCTACAATAGTACATATGCACGAGAAATATACATATAAATATATCCGCGATTACACTATCCTATCACGCTCTGACGCTTAACGCCATACGGGCGATTTCCCCGTAGATGTTAAATCTACTCACCTGGTCTTGTGCTAAGTGTAGCCGACTATCTGCTTTCCCTTCTTTGCGGCGTTCGACGTACACCGCCTGCGAACCTAGAATTTACACAAAGAATACATATAAGCTAAAATCCTGCAAAAACGCGATATTAAAACCAAACGAGAAACTCGCGTCGCGAACTAAACGCGTGTGTATACGTAACGCGTGTGCATAAGCCAAAACCCAACGTGACACACTATGGCACACAGCGACGCTGTGACACACAGCAAACCAACTCAACTCGTATCGTACGTGTCGCGCAAGTCCCGCTACGCTAAATATAGGTAATTGACCCCAGATTTAATCTGGAGCAAAAACAAGAAAATCAAACAAGACCAAATATCTTATAATACTTACAGACAGCTACCTAGAAAAATCCAATACAATCCCTCAAAATTGGGCCGGCCGCTATAGGGGTCATATCGGCCAAATTTGGGTATAACTAGTCCAGGTTCTTACACTATCTTCTTAGCACAATTCATAGCCTAGTGTATATGTTTGCTCATCAAAAAGATACCCACAGATAAAGCAGAATCTACGTATCCTATAACTTGGTCTAAAAACATTTTAAAAACACTAATTGGTACAAAAGAGTATTTTAGTGCAAACTGAAACAAAAGACTTGGTTTAACAGTACTAATAGCACTTAATCAAGTTAATCAAACCCTAGAAACCCTAATCTTTACTTAAACTACAAGCTTAGCAATACAACTCACAAAACACTAAACTTAGCTAAACAAACTCAGATTTTGCCCACGGTCATTACTACAAAATCTAACAGTACCAAAAACCCCTAAACCATATAAGATAGCTACTCTATAAAGTTCAAGTCCCTAGCCTTTCCCCAGGCCGAGGTCGCCGGATTCCTCCCCATAGCCGCCGGCCAAAACCGCCTAGGTAGGTCCCAAACTCTAGGTACATACTCAGGGTAGCTAGGTCTACGCTTCTACATTGTTTGGGTTAAGCAAAAAGTCTCAGGGTCATAGCAGACTACAAGTATCCAAAACACGACACAAAAATACGATATTAGAGCAAAACTGAAACTTTAAGGTTCTAACTGGAATTATAATGCACTACAACATGCTAACTAACTAAATAACAGTAAGAAGAAGACTACCTTCCCAAACTTGCTCAAAACTCCCACTTAAACCACAACTAGCACCAAAAATCACACTAAACACTAACTTAAGCTAACTAACTACAAGCAAGCAAAGAAGGGAGTTGAGTTTAAGAAATTATACCTCACTTGATCCTAGGTGCAAGGAGAAGGAGGAGAAGAAGAGGAGGAGGTTCTGTTGCTGCTGCTGCTACTGGGCTGCTGTTGTTGCTGCTGTTTTTGTTGCTGATGCTACTTGCTGTTGTTGTTGCTGCTGGCTGCTGCTGCTACTGCTTCTGCTGCTGCTGCTGCTTATGTTGCTGCTGCTGCTGTGGCTTCTGCTGCTGCTGTTATGGGGTGTGTGTGTGTGAATGAGAGAGGAGGAAATGAGTGTTTTGAAAAAGAATTGAGAGAACAAGAGAGTCAAACCCCCATCTCTCTCTCCTCATTAAATGTAAGCATGGCTCCCCCATCATGCTCTCTCTCTCTCTTTCCACCCAAGTCAACTCCTAAAACAAACACAAAATAAAAAAAAAACTAATACACTAATTAACTCAAATTAACTAATAAGAATTGGTTAGTCCACCATGGTTGCTAAACATGGTTTAACCCTAGTTTACATGCACATGTGTGTGCAAGCCCAAATAAAATCTAATAAAATATTTAAAATTCGTTTTGGTAAACTTTTTACTAAAAACCACACATTAAAGTATAATTGGCCACTAAACACAGTCTAAGGTGTTACAATCTTCCCCCTTAAAGAAATTCGTCCCCGAATTTAAAATTATAGCTACGCGTACCTTCAAAGAGATGAGGGAATTTCTTCTGCATCTCGCCCTCGGCCTCCCATGTGATCTCTTCATCATTTAGGCTGCGCCAAAGCACCTTCACAGATGGCAAGACCTTCGATCGAAGTTTCTTCACCTGCCGGTCCAATATCACTACTGGCTGCTCGGTGAACGAAAGATCGCGCTCGAGCTGAATGGTCTGATGCTGAATCAAGTGAGAAGGGTCATGCAGGTATCTGCGAAGCATCGACACGTGAAATACGGGGTGAACATCCGGGATGTCGGGTGAAAGAGCCAAACGATATGCCATTGCGCCCACATGCTCGAGGATCTCGAAGGGACCTATAAATCTGGGGCTAAGCTTCCCCTTCCGTCTAAATCTCATCACTCCCTTCATTGGAGAGACCCTCAGAAAGATGTGATCGCCAACTGCGAATTCTAATCTGCGGCGGCGTCTGTCAGTATACGATTTTTGCCTACACTGAGATGTCCTCATCCTATCTCGAATCAGCTGTATCTTCTCGGTCGTCTCATGTATGATCTGCGGCCCCAAAATACTACTCTCACTGAGCTCTGTCTAACAGACGGGCGATCTACATCTTCTCCCATACAAGGCCTCGAAAGGTGCCATCTGAATAGTATCCTGAAAACTATTGTTATAGGAGAACTCCACCAAGGGTAAATGATGATCCCAGCTACCACCAAAATCTAAAACGCACGCTCGGAGCATGTCCTCGAGAGTCTGAATAGTCCGCTCTGACTGGCCGTCGGTCTGCAGATGAAATGGTGTGCTAAAACTCAAGCGGGTGCCCAAAGCCTCCTGAAGCCTCTGCTATAGTCGGCTGGTAAACTGGGTGCCTCGGTCTGACACGATACATGTCGGGGCTCCATGCAGTCATACGATCTCGTCGATGTATATCTGGGCATACTGAGCAAATCCGAAAGTCATCTTCACTGGCAGGAAGTGAGCCGCTTTCGTCAATTGATCTACGATCTCCCAAATGGATTCATACCCTCTACTAGTCCTGGGTAGACCCACAATGAAGTCCATAGAAATCTGCTCCCATTTCCACTCCGGAATGAGTAACGGCTGTAGCTCTCCCGCTGGCCTCTGGTGCTCAACCTTGACTTGCTGACAAGTCAGGCATCTCGACACGAAGTCTGTGACGTCCCTCTTCATTCCGTCCCACCAGTAAACATCTCTCATATCGTGGTACATCTTGGTGGAACCCGGATGAACACTGTACACCGACTGATGTGCCTCCTCAGGAATCTACGCCGCAGTCACTCAGCATCTGGTACGCACAGTCTAGTCCCAAATCGCAGTATCACCTGATCATCAATCACGAACTCGAAAAATCTACCCTGTCCAATCTGTGTCATGATCTCTGAACAACGGTCATCACTGTATTGTGCCTTATGTATACGGTCAAGCAACTGTGGGCATGCACGAACATGCGCAAGCTGTCCCCCGATCGGAGTGAACTCGAACTGCACTCGGCTGTCGCATAAAATCTGCCAATCTGCTGACGACTGCCTCTGCACTGCGCTCAAACAAGATAGACTACCCCGGGTCACCTACTCAAAGCATCCGCCATTACATTTGCCTTGCCCGGGTGATACAAGATCTCACAATCGTAGTCCTTTACTAGTTCCATCCAATGGCGCTGTCTAAGATTCAGGCCCCGCTGCTGAAATATGTACTTCAAGCTTTTGTGATCAGTGAATATCTATCATGACTCGCCGTATAGGTAATGTCACCAGATCTTGAGTGCAAAGACCACTGCAACCATCTCCAAATCGTGAGTGGGGTAGTTCTGTTCGTGTTTCTTCAGCTGCCGAGAAGCATACGCGATCACCCTGTCGTGCTGCATCAATACGCACCCTAGCCCCACTCGAGAAGCGTCACAATAGACCACAAATCTGCCCGATCCCGAAGGCAATGATAACACCGGCACCGTAGTGAAACGGGTCTGCAACTGCTGAAAGCTATGCTCGCACGCCTCCATCCAGTCAAAAGGAACTCCCTTCCGGGTCAACCCGGTCAACGGTGCAGCAATACGGGAGAAGTCCTGTACGAATCGTCGGTAGTAGCCGGCCAGTCCTAGAAAACTGTGGACCTCCGTAACTGACGTCGGTCTGGGCCAATGCTGAACGGCCTCGATCTTCTTCGGGTCCATACATATACCATCTCGTGTAATCACGTGACCCAAGAAATCTACGCTGTCAAGCCAAAATGCGCACTTAGAAAATTTTGCCAACAGCTGGTGCTCCTTCAAGGTCTGCAATGTGATCCGCAGGTGCTGCTTGTGCTCCTCTCGGCTCCGGGAATACACCAAAATGTCGTCAATGAATACGATGATGAACAGATCAAGACACAGCCTGAAAATACGGTTCATCAAGTCCATAAACGCTGCTAGGGCATTGGTGAGTCCGAACGACATCATCAAAAACTCATAATGGCCGTAATGCGTGCGGAAAGCCGTCCTCGGAATATCCTCCTGTCGAACCCGCAGCTGATGGTAGCCTGATCGCAAGTCGATCCTCGAAAAGTATCCTGCACCCTGAAGCTGGTCGAACAAGTCGTCGATGTGTGGTAACGGATATTTGTTCCGCATGATAACCCTGTTCAGCTGGCGGTAGTTAATACACAAGCGCATACTGCTGTCCTTCTTCTTGACAAACAGGACTGGAGCACCCCAAGGAGACACACTGGGTCGAATAAGCCCCTTATCCAGCAAATCTTGCAATTGACCTTTCAACTCTCTAAGCTCCGCTGGGGCCATCCGATAAGGCGGTATGGAAATAGGCCCCGTGCCGGGAATCAAGTCAATGCCGAAAACAATATCGCGCTTGTGCGGTAGCCCAAGAAGCTCGTCAGGGAAAACATCAGGGAACTCATGAACAATCGGAACCTTGTCCAACGGAACCTCTGTAGTTCTAGTATCATAAACATAGGCTAGAAATCCCTGACATCCCTTCCTCAAAAGCTGTCCAGCGCGAAGAGAAGAAATCAAACTGTGAGGGGTTGCACCATTGTCCCCCTGCACAACAAAAGCCGACTCGCCGGGAAAACAAAACCAAACTGTCTTCTCGCGGCAGTCCACAGACGCATAGCATGTGGCTAACCAATCCATGCCCAGAAGAACGTCGAAGTCCAATATCTCAAGAAGGATCAAGTCGACAAGCAACTCTCTCTCGCCAATACGGACAACACATGATCGGAACACGTGTCTAGCAATAAACGACTCGGCCACGGGAGTGGTCACAACAAGCGGCTGATCAAGCAAACCAGACTCTCTACCTAAACTCGGCACGAACTGTGTGGAAACGTATGAGTGCATGGATCCCGGATCAAACAACACGTGTGCGTCGACAGAACATACCGAAAGGGTACCTGAGACCACTGCATTGGACGCCTGCACGTCCTGATGTGTCAAAGCGAAAACCCGTGCCTGTCCTCTACCTGCGACTGGCGGTCCCCTACTAGCAACTGGCTGTACTCTGCCGGCAGCTGGCTGTCCTCTGCCTCGGCCACCTCGGCCTCTATGAGCAAACCCTCCGCGACCACGGCCTCTCTGTACATGAGTCTGACGTGGAGCAACAGTAGGAACTATAGGCAACGCCCTCTGGGGTGGAGAGGGTGGAAACGTGACATGTGCTATGGCTGTCTAGCCCTCATGTGGCTCCGGACAATCTCGCACACGATGATAAGTACTCCCGCATCGGAAACATCTAGATAGTGCTGGCTGACTCTCCTGGGGATAAGAGCTGAATAGTCGACCTCGCCCCGATCCTCCGCTACCCTCCGTACCTGAACGGAACCTGTCGCGGCGCCTAAACGGCTGTCTCTGTGCTGACGTATCTGTACGAACTCTCTTCGGCCCTGGAACTTCCGAAGTCTCAGCGAGGCGCTCCTCGACTAATAGGGCTGCGTCTATAGCTGCTGTATAAGTCTCGCAATGCTGTGCGCTGATCGCAAGAAATAGTGGGGTAAGAAAGGCTCGAACAAACCTCTTGACTCGCATCTCCTCAGTAGCCACTAAATACGGGGCATAAACAGACAGCTCGGTGAACTGCACATCATACTCTGCCACCGTCATATCCGGCGTCTGGCGTAATGACTCGAACCTGCGCGCTCGGGCATCCCTGACACTCTGGGGGAAGGAAACGGGCTAGAAATACCGTCACAAACTCGGTCCAGGTCATAGGAGGAAGACTTGCTGCTCTGCCCTTTTTTACCGATTCGCACCACTTCTGTGCAAGACCTTCCAGGCGAAAGCTCGGGAACTCCACCCATCTTGCATTTGAGCATCTGAGTGAACGACATATCCGGGCCATCCTGTCGATAAATGACTGTGGGTCCTCGGCTGCATCGGTGCCTGTGAAGACCGGAGGCTTCAGCTTCATAAACTTTGATAGCAATACTGTAATAACCTTTGTAGCTGCAAGGACAACTGTCTGTACTGTAGGTACCATCGCCGTCCCTGTAACGGGTGGAACTGCCTCTTGTCGCTGCGCTCGAAGCGTCTCGACTAACGACCCTGTCATCTGGCACATCTCCTGCATACCGGCCCCTAGCATGGCGATCTGATCTGCCGAAGGAGGAACAGTCTGCTCTGGTACAACTGGTGTACTGCTCGGGTTAGTCCTTGTCTCAGACGAGTCAACTCTAATCTCAGCTCTCGCGGCCGCTCTCTGCGCCCTCGTAGTCTTTGGCGGCATAATGACTGAAAAGAGAAAAGGATTTGATGAGGATACGGAAATCGAATCACAAGAATGTATATAATCATGAAGGAATTTCAATCAATAAGTCCTAAGGTCGCTTAGGCGGAGTACCGTGTCGTGAGTATGCCGCGGAACATACACACGCTACGCCACTCTGCTTCAGCTACCTACTCCATCATACCAGGGTCATCCTACACTTCGAAAGGTAAAACCTACGCTCTGATACCAACTTTGTCACGACCCAAAGTTCGGCCCGTGACAGGAACTTAACCACGTAACGTCTACAGGCGTAACGCGACTAAGTAAGCCGAAACCCAGAAATCAAAACCATTAAAAATAGTGAGTGTTGAAAACATTTGATGAAACCATTTATTAAAACATTTGGAAATCTCAAGTAAAAATCTTTCAAGTTTAAATTATTTTATTAAAAATTTTGGCAGCACCTCCTTTGTAAAAACCAGCCCCGAAATCGGGTACAAGACATGATATAAGTAAAATGACATACAATAAGAATAAAGCATCCCCTACGGGAGCAATCACGCTCAATGGCGGAAACAATCACCACAAGAATGATATACGACGCTGTAGCGAAGAAATGAGCAATATAAATGAAAAATATCATAAAAGATAAAGCTGCATAAATAAAGTCGGCTCACAACGAGCTCGACACCAGAGTATAAATAATATACAACATCGTCCTCACAACTGGTCTCTAAGTCAATACATGAAATAGAAGATGGAGCGTACTAGATACAAAAGTGTGTATAACTGAAAAATAAACGGATACCACAAAAACCCACCTATAAGAAAAGGGCTCACGCGCCAACTGTAGTGGTATCCGTGGAAAAAAGGTATAAGGAAGTAGCCCTACCGCAACTACTCTGAGGGGCAACCTGCACACACTGTGGCATAACGGGGGTGAGTTGCCAACTCGTGAATAGTAGATAACATATAAAGGTAATCGCGAGTATGCACGTACTGCGATACTCTAACATATGCCAACAGATAAAATCTATATGATGAGCTGGGTACGCAATAATCATGCAAACAAGTGCAATCTAATAACATCTATATATGATGAGCAGGGTATGCAATAATCATGCCAAAGTACTCTATCAGGTACTACGACTACAGGATGAGATGCATAACAATGAATGCTGAGCATGGGGTAAGATATTATCTACACGGAATATCGACGTGGAAAATAACCGGTGTCCATCAACTACATCCAATCCCAGTAAAAAATTAGGCGCCGTCACTCTAATCGGCCCTCAAATCCTGTAAATCTCATAGAATCGTGAGTGCCTAACATCGGCACTCGAAAATATCATAAAATAATTGTGTCCAGCATCGACACGCAAATCCTCATGTATCAGGCTCCGTCAGTCCGGATCGGCCCACGGGCTTCTTCTGCGGTATCGGCCCTCGGCCCCGGCAGTATGGGTCGTTTCCTATCCATCTCTCAACTCTGGTCAGTATCCTCCGGAAAACCGCCAGGTCCAACCAATCACCGGTAGGTAGTAGTCCCTCTGCCAGGCTCACCGTCTATATACACAGCATCCCTTTCTTGCCCCGAGGTACCATACCGGGTCCACCATGTACCCGCAATCAGCCTCACCCAGCTCCTCGAATCGGGTTCACATGTAATACGTCTCAAAACCGAGAAAATGCATGGTGGACGCACTGAAATATCATATCAAGAGAAACCGGGTTTTCAAAACAGTGCTTATTTTCTTAAAATAATACCACGGTTCTCAAAATCCAGAAATCACACGAATCTAAAACTCAATGTGTAAATCCATGCAATGTGGCGAATGCCACTAAGAGTAAAAAGGGAAAACCGCTCTTTTAAATGGATCCTGTTTTGAAAATATCTCATGCGGTTCCCGTTTTCTAGAAATCAAAGCCAATATCATCCATGTGTGAGAACTATGTATGTATGTAGGTATGGATGTGCAAGTGGATATATACGCAATATGGATATATCAATGTATTTGTGCACCAATATGGATATACAATGTGTATGTGCGCAATATAGATATGTCAATGTATGTGTGCACCAATATGGATATACAATGTGTATGTACGCAATATAGATATGTCAATGTATGTGTGCACCCATATGGATATACAATGTGTATGTGCGCAATATAGATATGTCAATGTATGTGTGCACTAATATGGATATACAATGTGTATGTGCGCAATATGGTTATATCGATGTATGTGTGCACCAATATGAATATACAATGTGTATGTGCGCAATATAGATATGTCAATGTATGTATGCACCAATATGGATATATAATGTGTAATCATCAATGATGCGGCAACCAGAATGATGTATGGTTCGTAACAATTCTATAGTGCGAGTGTCAAGGCAATCAATAACGGTATGAGTGTAACATACGATTAGTGCTCGTGCAGCTTGAACCGTTAGTGACAGTGCGATGTTATATAACTACCGTTCCTATATGCAACAAAAGACGGTATACTACAATAGTACATATGCATGAGAAATATACATATAAATATATCCGCGACTACACTATCCTATCACACCCTGACGCTTAACGCCATACGGGCGATTTCCCCGTAGATGTTAAATCTACTTACCCGGTCTCGTCTAAATGTAGCCGACTATCCGCTTTCCCTTCTTTGCGGCGTTCGACGTACCCGCTTGCGAACCTAGAATTTACACAAAGAATACATATAAGCTAAAATCCTGCAAAAACGCGATATTAAAACCAAACGAGAAACTCGCGTCGCGAACTAAACGCGTGTGTATACGTAACGCGTGTGCATACGCCAAAACCCAACGCGACACGCTGTGACACAGAGCAAACCAACTTAACTCGTATCGTACGTGTTGCGCAAGTCCCGCTACGCTAAATATAGGTAATTGGTCCCAGATTTAATCTGGAGCAAAAAAAAAAAGAAAATCAAATATGACCAAACATCTTATAATACCTACAGACAGCTACCTGCAAAAATCCAATACAATCCCTCAAAATTGGGCCGGCCACCATAGGGGTCATATCGTCCAAATTTAGGTAAAACTGGTCCAGGTTTTTACACTATCTTCCTAGCACAATTCATAGCCTAGTGTATATGTTTGCTCATCAAAAAGATACCCACAGATAAAGCAGATTCTACGTATCCTATAACTTGGTTTAAAAACGTTTTAAAAACACCAATTGGTACAAAAGGGTATTTTAGTGCAAACTGAAACAAAAGACTTGGTTTAACAGTACTAATAGCACTTAATCAAGTTAATCAAACCCTAGAAATCCTAATCTTTACTTAAACCACAAGCTTAGCAATACAACTCACAAAACACTAAACTTAGCTAAACAAACCCAGATTTTGCCCACTGTCATTACTACAAAATCTAACAGTACCAAAACCCCCTAAACCATATAAGATAGCTACCCTAAAAAGTTCAAGTCCCTAGCCCTTCCCCAGGCCGAGGTCACCGGATTCCTCCCCATAGCCGCCGGCCAAAACCGCCGAGGAAGGTCTTAAACTCTATGTGCAAACTCAGGGTGGCTAGGTCTATGCTTCTACATTGTTTGGGTTAAGCAAAAAGCCTCGGGGTCACAGCAGACTATAAGTATCCAAAACACGACACAAAAATACGATATTAGAGTAAAACTGAAACTTTAAGGTTCTAACTGGAATTATAAGGCACTACAACATGCTAACTAACTAAATAATAGTAAGAAGAAGACTACCTTCCCAAACTTGCTCAAAACTCTCACTTAAACCACAACTAGCACCAAAAATCACACTAAACACTAACTTAAGCTAACTAACTACAAGCAAGCAAAGAAGGGAGTTGAGTTTAAGAAATTATACCTCATTTGATCCTAGGTGTAAGGAGATGGAGGAGAAGAAGAGGAGGAGGAGGTTCTGTTGTTATTGCTGCTACTGGGCTGCTATTGTTGTTGCTGTTTTTGTTGCTGATGCTACTTGCTGCTGCTGTTGTTGCTGGCTACTGCTGCTACTGCTTCTGCTGCTGCTGTTGCTTGTGTTGCTGTTGCTGTTGCTGCTGTGGCTTCTGCTGCTGCTGTTATGGGTGTGTGTGTGTGTGTGAGAATGAGAGAGAAGTGAGGAAATGAGTGTTTTGAAAAAGAATTGAGAGAACAAGAGAGTCAAACCCCCCCTCTCTATCCTCATTAAATGTAAGCATGGCTCCCCCATCATGCTCTCCTCTCTCTTTCCACCCAAGTCAACTCCCAAAACAAACACAAAATAAAAAAAACTAATACACTAATTAACTCAAATTAACTAATAAGAATGGGTTAGTCCACCATGGTTGCTAAACATGGTTTAACCCTAATTTAACCCTAGTTTACATGCACATGTATGTGCAAGCCCAAATAAAATCTAATAAAATATTCATTAATTCCGATAAAATATTTATATTCGTTTTGGTAAACTTTTTACTAAAAACCACACATTAAAGTATAATTAGCCACTAAACACAGTCTAAGGTGTTACAAGAAGCGCCCACCAGCCGCATGAGTCGCGGAAATGTCACAACCCGAAAGTACGGAACGTGATTGGCACTTAGATTACGAGACGTCTAAAGGCGTACCGTAACCTAAGTCAGCCAAAGCCCAGAAATCTAACCCAAAATCAAAAGAGAGTGAAGGAAAACCTTAAACGAAAACGGTTTTTAAATCAATTAAGTTGCATAGAATCATTTTTTAAAACATCAAAAATTTCTGAAAATTTCGGCAGAGTCTCCCCTGTATTTTCTATCCCCAAAAATGGGTACAACAAGATAATACATATGAAATCATAAAAATGGCATCCCCAAGCGGGAGCTAGCTCTTCGCCCAAGGCGGATCACAACCACATGCAATATATAAGCAATACCAAGAAAAGAGCATAGAGGAAACCCAAAATATCAGAAAACGCAACACCGGCTCAAGTGAGCTCGACCCAAAAGAAACCACAAATATACATATCTCTCATTCTCATCACTAGGTCGCATATACAATACAAGTGGTAGATGGAGAATACTAGATACAATGATAAAGCAAAAAGAAATAAAGTATACTCGCAACCCACCTACGGGCGATGTCGCGAGTCTGAGCAAAAGGAACTGATGACAAGATAGCCCGCCGCTACAAGACTGACGGGTCCGACCTGCAATACACTGTGGCACAACGGGGGTGAGTTGCCAGCTCGTGAGTAAATATAACATCTAATAAGGCAATCGTAAGAATGCACGCAATGCACCACAACATGCATGTCCATATGTGCTATAATATCTCTAGTATGCATGCACAGGAATGCAATGTCATTATTAAGTCTTTAAGTGTTTTAACTGCTAAGGTTATTGAATTCTTGACTTTAGAACATGAATATCTGTATAATAGCTAAATATCATCAAGAAATCATCTGAAAACCCGTGTCAAGCATCGACACCAAAAAGGAATCATATCTGTCTCAATATCGGGCTCCGTCAGTCCGGATCGGCCCATATCATAAATCTCACGACAACGGTCGGTATCCTCCGGATATCCGCCGCGCCAGACATCACCGGTAGGTAGTCTTCCCCTGCCAGGCTCATCGTCTACAACTCGATCTTCTTGCCCCGGGGTACCATACCGGGCCCACCATTTACCCGAGACGGTTCATCCACTCCTCGAATCGGGTCTCGAAATCCAACAGAAAACATGAAAACTCATGGTGGACGACACATACGTCACGAGAAAACCGCAACTTTGTTTTAAAAATGATAAATATAAGCTTTGTTAAATTCTTGCGGTTTTCCCCAAAAAAATCCAGAAATCGCAGAAAAACTGAAATCATCAAGGAAATCATAATGTCCACATGTTATATATGATAAGTGTCTATGATATCAATGTATATGATGTGAGAGTTTGGCTAGAAATCTATGTAAGTATGATAGTAATGCGAGGTATATGCATGCGATACAATCTCAAATATCATGCATGAATGCAATGGCGTTACTAAGCTAAACAGGTTTTATAGTGCACGTGGCATGGCAAATACCAAAGGCGTGTGTGTCACATGAATAGTGCGCGTGCAATAGATGCCAATGGGAAGGTGTTCGTGTCCTACGAAATGATATCGCATATGTATATATGAATGTCATATGAATGTCCATGCAATCTAGTATAGGGTTAGCTGTAAGGGTATGCAATGTACATAAATGGATAAGCTAGCTAACAATATAATTATTGCATAAAGTAGAGTAATCCTAACTAGGGAGGGGGGGCCTCACGCCATCCAGACGATTCCCCCATAGATGAATATATCTACTCACCAGAAATCCTCGCTAATCTGATCCGGCCACCGCTTTGCCTTTGCGCGCCGTGTCCGATGTTTCTCCGACCGATCCTAAATTTGCACAATACCAAGCATAAGATTACAACACCTAAAACGATGCAAGTCACTATATACAATTATCGACGCTCTCAAATTAATCATAGCACGCCCTCGGTGCGCGGAAAAACGCACGAAAATCGCTAATTTTTAGTTAAAATCGTCATTTCGGGGAAATCGACAAAACTACAACCCGACTAGACGAAACCCCGCGTTCGCGCACTCTAATAATCCTATACAAAGCTAATAATATTGCTAACCTAGCGCAATTTGAACGCATACTATTTTTCGTAAAAATCTAGTAAGCGATTTTCAAACCAAATCGATATAAACATTGAAATTTGTCGTTTTAGCGAGCATACCAATACACAATTAACCACTCCAATCACCTAGATAACCATCCCTAACATAATCCCACCATTATGCTACAAACCCTAATTTCTAAAATCAAAACCTTCTCTTGATTTTTCCTAATCAAACATTTACTACTAAACTAATATTTAGAATTGAAATTCTAGCACAATTAAACCACAAGTAGGTAAACTAGTTTAGAATTTTTACCTCCCCAATTGAATCCTAGCATGATCAAGTCACCAAGAAGCCTCCTTTCATCAAGTTTTTGAACTCATTTGGGTTGAAGAGAGATGGGATTAGGGTTTGGGTTTGAATGGAGGTGGAAATTTGTTGATTTTTAAAGGATTTTAGCAAGAAAATGAAGCACAATGAAGTAGGGAAATGAAGAAATTCTGGAGCAAGAGGGTCGGCTGCAGCTTTAGGAGGAGGTGGGGAAATTTTAAGGAAGTTTCTAGGTCCACAAAACATCATATGATATCATTTAATACTTTTCATTTCAACATTTTACAAAAAAAACCCTTATTTTACCTCATTTTCTCATTAAATTTCCAACCCAAAAACTAAAAATGTGAAAGTCATGACACAATTTTATTAACACCATATTTTAGCTTATAAAGACTCATAATTAAGAAATTTACCTAATTAAATTTGTATTTATCCCTAATTAAATGTATTTAAAAAGGCTTAAAATAATAAAAAAAATAATTAATTACGAATTTTTTTTTATTTAACTAGAAACTTATAAATGACATTTTAGTGACAAAATTATAGCAATATCTTATTTAAATTTTGTATAATTAGGTCTACAATGAAAATTATCAATTTTGACTTTTTACGGAAAAAGCCGAAAAACTTGCCGATTACCGAAAAACTGCCTAAACGATTTTCGAAGGGTTACAATCTTCCCCCCTTAAAGAAATTCGGTCCCCGAATTTAGAATTTAACTACGCGTACCTTCAAAAAGATGGGGATATCTCTTCCTCATCTCGACCTCGGTCTCCCAGGTGACCTCCTCGCTGTTCGGGCCACGCCAAAGAACCTTGACAGACGGTATGACCTTCGACCTCAATTTCTTCACCTGCCGATCCAAAATGACCACCGGCTGCTCGGTGAAAGAAAGATCACGCTCTAACTGGATCGTCTGGTGCTGAATCGCCTGGGAAGGATCATGAAGGTACTTGCGGAGCATCGAGACATGGAATACGGGGTGAACATCGGGGAAGCTGGGCGGAAGAGCTAACCGATAAGCGACTGGACCAACACGCTCTAGGATCTCGAAAGGACCAACATATCTAGGACTCAGCTTCCCTTTCCGCCCAAATCTCATCACACCCTTCATCGGAGAGACCTTCAGGAAAACATGATCGCCAACAGCGAACTCGAGTCGGCGACGACGCCTGTCAGCATAAGATTTCTGCCTGCTCTGTGCCGCTCTCATCCTGTCCCGAATCAGCTGTATCTTCTCGGTCGTCTCCTGTACGATCTGCGGCCCCAAAATACTGCTCTCCCTGAGCTCTGTCCAACATACCGGCGATCGACATCTCCTCCCATATAAAGCCTCGAAAGGTGCCATCTGAATCGTCTCCTAAAAGCTATTATTGTAGGAAAACTCGATCAAAGGCAAATGACGATCCCAGCTACCACCGAAATCTAAAACACAAGCTCTGAGCATGTCCTCAAGAGTCTGAATCGTACGCTCCGACTGACCGTCAGTCTGAGGATGAAAGGCTGTGCTAAAACTCAATCGGGTGCCCAAAGCTTCCTGGAGTTTCTGCCACAATCGGCTGGTAAACTGGGTGCCACGGTCGGACACGATGCAAGTCGGAACGCCATGCAGTCGCACTATCTCATCAATATAAACCTAGGCGTACTGAGAAAATCCAAAAGTGGTCTTCACTGGCAGAAAGTGAGCCGCTTTCGTCAGTCGATCAACAATCACCCAGATAGAGTCGTACCCTCGACTGGTCCTGGGTAGACCCACAACGAAGTCCATGGAGACCTGCTCCCACTTCCACTCAGGGATGGGCAAAGGCTGTAACTCACCGGCTGGCCTCTGGTGCTCAGCCTTGACTTGCTGACAAGTCAGGCATCTGGACACAAAGTCTGTAATATCCTTCTTCATCCCGTCCCACCAGTAAACCTCTCTCAAGTCACGGTACATCTTGGTGGAACCTGGATGCACACTGTATACGGATCTATGTGCCTCCTCGAGAATATCACGCCTCAGTCCCTCTGAGTCTGGCACACACAGTCGAGTCCCAAACCGAAGTATCCCCTGATCATCAATCACGAACTTAGAAACTCTGCCCTGCCGGATCTGCTCAATAATCTCTAAGATACGGGCATCGCCGGACTGTGCCTCGCGAATACGGTCAAGTAACTGTGGGCGTGCTCTGAAATGGGCTAGCTGTCCCCCTGTAGGAGTGAACTC
The DNA here is from genome assembly GCA_030015575.1 of Agapanthus africanus. Classification (NCBI taxonomy): domain Eukaryota; kingdom Viridiplantae; phylum Streptophyta; class Magnoliopsida; order Asparagales; family Amaryllidaceae; genus Agapanthus; species Agapanthus africanus. Next base: position 139,392,958 of record CM057341.1, read on the forward strand.
GAACTGCACTCTGCTATCACATAAAACCTGCCAATCCGCCGTCGACTGCATCTGTACTGCGCTCAAACAAGATAAGCTACCTCCGGGCCTCCTACTCAAAGCATCTGCCACCACATTCGCCTTGCCCGGATGGTATAGAATCTCGCAGTCATAATCTTTCACCAGCTCCATCCAACGGCGCTGTCTCAGATTCAGGTCTCGCTGCTGGAAGATATACTTCAAACTCTTGTGGTCAGTGAATATCTGGCACGACTCACCGTATAGGTAGTGTCTCCAGATATTAAGTGCAAACACCACTGCAGCCATCTCTAAATCATGGGTGGGGTAGTTCTGCTCGTGTTTCCTCAGCTGCCGAGAAGCATACGCGATAACTCTGTCGTGCTGCATCAATACAAAGCCCAGCCCCACTCTAGAAGCATCACAATATACCATGAACCCGCCTGATCCTGAAGGCAATGCTAATACTGGAGCAGTAGTCAGACGAGTCTTCAACTGCTGGAAGCTATCCTCGCATGCCTGGGTCCAATCAAAAGGAACCCCCTTCCGGGTCAACCCGGTCAACGGTGCAGCAATGCGGGAGAAATCCTGGACAAAACGTCGATAATAGCCGGCCAGACCTAGAAAACTGCGAACCTCTGTAACTGATATTGGTCTAGGCCAGCGCTGAACTGCCTCGATCTTCTTCGGGTCCACGCAAATACCATCTCTCGTCACCACATGACCCAAGAAGTCGACACTGTCTAACCAGAATGCGCACTTGGAAAATTTGGCAAACAGCTGATGCTCCCTCAAAGTCTGCAATGTGATACGTAAGTGCTGCTCATGCTCCTCCCGGCTCCGAGAATAAACCAAAATGTCGTCAATGAACACAATGATGAACTGATCGAGATACGGCCTGAATACGCGGTTCATCAAATCCATAAACGCTGCCGGGGCATTGGTGAGCCCGAACGACATCACCAAGAACTCGTAATGACCATATCGAGTACGGAAAGCTATCTTCGGAATATCCTCCTTCCGAACTCGCAACTGGTGATAACCTGATCGTAAATCAACCTTCGAGAAGAACCCTGCACCCTGGAGCTGATCAAATAAGTCATCAATGCGGGGTAGGGGATACCTGTTCCACACAGTAACCCGGTTCAGCTGACGATAATCAATGCATAAGTGCATACTTCCGTCCTTCTTCTTAACAAACAGGACGGGAGCACCCCAAGGTGACACACTCGGTCGGATAAGCCCCTTGTCCAGCAAGTCCTGTAACTGATCCTTTAGCTCTCTCAGCTCCGCCGGGGCCATCCGATAAGGAGGTATAGAAATAGGCCCCGTGCCAGGGATCAAGTCAATACAGAACTCAATCTCGTGCTCTGGTGGCAGACCAGGCAGCTCGTCAGGGAATACATCAGGAAACTCTCTCACAACAGGGACATGGTCCAACGGAACCTCTGTGGAGCTAGTATCACAAATATAGGCTAAGAATCCCTGACACCCTTTCCTTAAGAGCTGACCAGCGCGAAGAGAAGAAATCAAGCTGGGAAGGGTAGCACTACGATCTCCCTGAATAATAAGAACCGGCTCACCAGGAAAACTGAATCTGACTGCCTTTTCACGGCAGTCCACGGATGCATAACAGGTGGCTAGCCAGTCCATACCAAGAAGAACGTCAAAGTCTAGCATATCGAGGAGAATCAAATCTACTGAAGAATCTCTCTCCCCGATACGAATGGAACAAGATCGGTACACAAAACGGGCAACAAAAGACTCGCCTACCGGGGTAATAACGACAAGCGGCTGATCTAACGGAGAAGACTCTCGGCCCAACCTCGGTGCAAAATACGTGGAAACATAGGAATGTGTGGAGCCTGGATCAAATAATACCCGTGCATCAAAGGAACATACTGGTAGAGTACCTGTCACGACGGCATTGGATGCCTGTGCATCCTGAGGAGTCAACGCGAACACTCGGGCCTGTCCACCACTAATAGCTGGCTGTCCTCTGCCTCTACCTCTACCTCTGCCTCTGCCTCTGTCGCCTCGTCCTCTCTGAACCGGACCGCCATGCCCACGGCTTCTAGAAGCATCTGGCTGGCGTGAAGCATCATCAGGAGTAGGAAGTAAAGCTCTCTGCGAAGGTGGTGAAGGTGGTAAAGTCACATGCGGGACTGTCGCCGCGCCCGGACGTCCCATGGTACAGTCTCTGACACGGTGATACTGACTCCCGCACTGAAAACATCCTGGAGACGACTGCTAGGCCTGTGGATATGAACCAAATAACTGACCTCGTCTCAATCCTCTGCTTCCGCCATCTCCCGGAAATAATCTATCACGATGTCTGCCTATCTGCCGCTGAGCTGACGTATCAGTACGGATTCTCTTCGGCCCAGAAGCGACCGGAGTCTCAGAAATACGCTCCTCCAAAAGTAAGGCTGCATCCATCGCGGCTGCGTATGTATCAAAGTGCTGGGTGCCGATGGCAAGGAATAGCTGTGTATCAAGCCCTCGCACAAACCTCTTTATTCTCTTCTCTTCCGTGTCGACTAGGTACGGAGCATATCGAGACAACTGGGTAAATTGTATATCATACTCCGACACTGTCATCCTAGGAGTCTTGCGCAAAGACTCAAAACTACGGGCTCGAGCATCTCGGACACTCTCCGGAAGAAAACGAGCAAGAAATGCAGATGTAAACTCATCCCAGGTCATAGAAGGCAAACCTGCAGCTCGGCCTCTCTCTACTGAATCGTACCATGTCTGGGCAAGACCCTCCAGACGAAAACTCGCAAACTCCACCAATCTATCCTCAGAACACCTCAACGAACGGCCAATCCGTGCCATCCTATCGAGAAATACCTGTGGGTCCTCTGTCGCATCTGTACCGGTAAAAGCTGGAGGTCTCAATCTCATGAACTCCTGTAGTGAAACAGGGATAGTCTCCGTAGTAGCAGCAGGAGTGACCATCTGTGCAGCAGGTACGATCGTAGTCTGTGCGGTGGAAGGAACGTCCTCGGATCTCTGTGCCCGGCTGGACTCAACTAAAGATCCCATCATCTGCCGCAACTCTTGCATGCCGGCCTCTAATCTGGCAATACGGTCAGGATAAGGCGGATCAGTAGGACCCTGAGGGGTAGGCGTATCCTCCCGCTCGATCCTCGCCTCAGACGAGCCCGCTCGAATCTCATCCCTAGCGGCAGCCCGCTGAGCTCTTGTAGTCTTTGGCGGCATCGAAGCTGAATAATAAACAGGACTGATAAGATCATTGCAATTGAATCAAGGAATGCAAGGAATCAAGAAAGGAAATACAAGCAATTATGTTCTAAGGTCACTTAGGCGGAGTACCGTATCGTAAGTATGCCGCGGATCATACCCACGCTACGCCACTCTGCTTAAGTCACCTACTCCATCTACCAAGGTCGTCCTACACTCAGAAAGGTAAAACCTACGCTCTGATACCAACTTTGTCATAACCCGAAAGTACGGAACGTGACCGGCACTTAGATTACGAGACGTCTAAAGGCGTACCGTAAACTAAGTCAGCCAAAGCCCAGAAATCTAACCCAAAATCAAAAGAGAGTGAAGGAAAACCTTAAACGAAAACGGTTTTTAAATCAATTAAGTTGCATAGAATCCCTTTTTAAAACATCAAAAATTTCTGAAAATTTCGGCAGAGTCTCCCCTGTATTTTCTATCCCCAAAAATGGGTACAACAAGATAATACATATGAAATCATAAAAATGGCATCCCCAAGCGGGAGCTAGCTCTTCGCCCAAGGCGGATCACAACCACATGCAATATATAAGCAATACCAAGAAAAGAGCATAGAGGAAACCCAAAATATCAGAAAACGCAACACCGGCTCAAGTGAGCTCGACCCAAAAGAAACCACAAATATACATATCTCTCATTCTCATCACTAGGTCGCATATACAATACAAGTGGTAGATGGAGAATACTAGATACAATGATAAAGCAAAAAGAAATAAAGTATACTCGCAACCCACCTACGGGCGATGTCGCGAGTCTGAGCAAAAGGAACTGATGACAAGATAGCCCGCCGCTACAAGACTGACGGGTCCGACCTGCAATACACTGTGGCACAACGGGGGTGAGTTGCCAGCTCGTGAGTAAATATAACATCTAATAAGGCAATCGTAAGAATGCACGCAATGCACCACAACATGCATGTCCATATGTGCTATAATATCTCTAGTATGCATGCACAGGAATGCAATGTCATTATTAAGTCTTTAAGTGTTTTAACTGCTAAGGTTATTGAATTCTTGACTTTAGAACATGAATATCTGTATAATAGCTAAATATCATCAAGAAATCATCTGAAAACCCGTGTCAAGCATCGACACCAAAAAGGAATCATATCTGTCTCAATATCGGGCTCCGTCAGTCCGGATCGGCCCATATCATAAATCTCACGACAACGGTCGGTATCCTCCGGATATCCGCCGCGCCAGACATCACCGGTAGGTAGTCTTCCCCTGTCAGGCTCATCGTCTACAACTCGATCTTCTTGCCCCGGGGTACCATACCGGGCCCACCATGTACCCGAGACGGTTCATCCACTCCTCGAATCGGGTCTCGAAATCCAACAGAAAACATGAAAACTCATGGTGGACGACACATACGTCACGAGAAAACCGCAACTTTGTTTTAAAAATGATAAATATAAGCTTTGTTAAATTCTTGCGGTTTTCCACAAAAAAATCCAGAAATCGCAGAAAAACTGAAATCATCAAGGAAATCATAATGTCCACATGTTATATATGATAAGAGACTATGATATCAATGTATATGATGTGAGAGTTTGGCTAGAAATCTATGTAAGTATGATAGTAATGCGAGGTATATGCATGCGATACAATCTCAAATATCATGCATGAATGCAATGGCGTTACTAAGCTAAACAGGTTTTATAGTGCACGTGGCATGGCAAATACCAAAAGCGTGTGTGTCACATGAATAGTGCGCGTGCAATAGATGCCAATGGGAAGGTGTTCGTGTCCTACGAAATGATATCGCATATGTATATATGAATGTCATATGAATGTCCATGCAATCTAGTATAGGGTTAGCTGTAAGGGTATGCAATGTACATAAATGGATAAGCTAGCTAAAAATATAATTATTGCATAAAGTAGAGTAATCCTAACTAGGGAGGGGGGGCCTCACGCCATCCAGACGATTCCCCCATAGATGAATATATCTACTCACCAGAAATCCCCGCTAATCTGATCCGGCCACCGCTTTGCCTTTGCGCGCCGTGTCCGATGTTTCTCCGACCGATCCTAAATTTGCACAATACCAAGCATAAGATTACAACACCTAAAACGATGCAAGTCACTATATACAATTATCGACGCTCTCAAATTAATCATAGCACGCCCTCGGTGCGCGGGAAAACGCACGAAAATCGCTAATTTTTAGTTAAAATCGTCATTTCGGGGAAATCGACAAAACTACAACCCGACTAGACGAAACCCCGCGTTCGCGCACTCTAATAATCCTATACGAAGCTAATAATATTGCTAACCTAGCGCAATTTGAACGCATACTATTTTTCGTAAAAATCTAGTAAGCGATTTTCAAACCAAATCGATACAAACATTGAAATTTGTCGTTTTAGCGAGCATACCAATACACAATTAACCACTCCAATCACCTAGATAACCATCCCTAACATAATCCCACCATTATGCTACAAACCCTAATTTCTAAAATCAAAACCTTCTCTTGATTTTTCCTAATCAAACATTTACTACTAAACTAATATTTAGAATTGAAATTCTAGCACAATTAAACCACAAGTAAGCAAACTAGTTTAGAATTTTTACCTCCCCAATTGAATCCTAGCATGATCAAGTCACCAAGAAGCCTCCTTTCATCAAGTTTTTGAACTCATTTGGGTTGAAGAGAGATGGGATTAGGGTTTGGGTTTGAATGGAGGTGGAAATTTGTTGATTTTTAAAGGATTTTAGCAAGAAAATGAAGCACAATGAAGTAGGGAAATGAAGAAATTCTGGAGCAAGAGGGTCGGCTGCAGCTTTAGGAGGAGGTGGGGAAATTTTAAGGAAGTTTCTAGGTCCACAAAACATCATATGATATCATTTAATACTTTTCATTTCAACATTTTACAAAAAAACCCTTATTTTACCTCATTTTCTCATTAAATTTCCAACCCAAAAACTAAAAATGTGAAAGTCATGACACAATTTTATTAACACCATATTTTAGCTTATAAAGACTCCTAATTAAGAAATTTACCTAATTAAATTTGTATTTATCCCTAATTAAATGTATTTAAAAAGGCTTAAAATAATAAAAAAATAATTAATTACGATTTTTTTTTTATTTAACTAGAAACTTATAAATGACATTTTAGTGACCAAATTATAGTAATATCTTATTTAAATTTTGTATAATTAGGTCTACAATAAAAATTATCAATTTTGACTTTTTACGGAAAAAGCCGGAAAACTTGCCGATTACCGAAAAACTGCCTAAACGATTTTCGAAGGGTTACAGGAAAAGTGTAAGCGTCATAAAAGCTGGGTCTTTGGTGCGCAACAAACGCCCCCAGCACGTGCATCTCAATCCAGGACGTAAAGTAATGAAGAGAGAAATTTACCACATCTACGCCTGGAGTTAAGGTGTTGGCCGCGGCGCTTAACCCATGATATAGATGCGCTAGCCCTGCAATGCCCACAGCTAGTCGCGTCCCCTCAGCAATGCGATGTGCAGGGTAAATAACTGATGCTTTCATGAAACGACGATGCATGGGAATGGCGAACCAACTGAGCCAAACACTGATGAAGCCCACAAAGAAAGTCTCCTCATCCATACCAGGAGCTGCAATCGACTTGAAAGACACGACCGACATGATGGGAATGTAGAACTGCGGCAAGTCCTCTTCTTTAGCAGGCCGCTTATTTAAACCAAACCCAAATAGGTCGTTGATGTTTGCGAACTTCGGAGCCGTCTTTAATAGAACATCTTCGCGAAGGAAGCAAGTGATAAAGCTTTTGAAAGTGACGCCCTGCTCCTCTGACTCTGCGAATAACTTCTCAAAAATGCTCAAAGCCTTGATCAAACTTGAGCGCTTGTGGCGGGCGGCATTCTCTGTTGACAGGCCGTCAAGCATGGCAGACTCAGTTTCAAAGACATAATCATCGGGAGGCAGCAGTTCTTCATAGAGCGTCCCCCTGACCGGCAAACCTGGTATCTCACGAAACTCTTCCAGAGAAATTGAAACTTCGCGGTCTCCTAGAAGGAAGGTGTTGGTGGAAAGATTTCATTGGTTTAAGAAGGCCTTAACCCACCAGACATGGGGAGACTGATAGTGGAAAAGAGACGCGTATATCGCCTGATAGAGTCCGACCCTCTGCAGTCGCGCACGATGGGCGGACAGGATATAACGGGCCCAGAGAAGGTATCCCGTGGGATGTCGAGGAGTAAACCCTATCTTGTAAGTCTGTCCCCATGGCTGGGCTTCGCCCTGGCAAATGTGACGCCCTAAAATGTCTATAGCCGACACTGGATGATTCGGAATACTAGTTGTTGATGGCTCAAGCCATCCCATAGGGGTCCAATTTAGCATCTTCACAGCAAAGGCGGTCCGTGGAGGATCCATCGACAGGAATGGATAGGTAGGCTCCGTCAGTATCTCGCAAAGAAAATTGCGGCGACCGCCGATGATGTGACCATACCAGGTCCCCCATAAAAGTAAATTGGTGCGATTCGGGTCATGAGCCCTGATCATCGCCATCACTTCCTCGTCAGACGGTGACTGAGGAAAGGCAGCCTCCGAGCGAGTGAAAGGGAAGTATGGAACAGAAGTCATTGTGCTTGAAATAAAAGAAGGGGAAACTATTAAGAGAAGCCAACACATGTGTGTGTGTGTGTGTATGTTTGAAAATGCATATATAAAAAGACAGTGGAAGAAAACGATAGAGGACTTATTTTATGGGACCATTGGTTACAAAACGCATGGGTCCCACAAAATCAAGATGGCGGCTTACTAATGATGAGGCAAAGCAATTACTATGAGAATAAAAGGAAGAATCTCAATAAATGAACAGTGGATTTCAAATGACACTACACATTCCCCAAAAAATAAATCCATCTTGGACTTTGCAAAAATCAAGCAGAACAAGGGAATTAAATTCCCAGAAAACCCTACTGCAAACCTTTTCTTTTGTTGCAAAGAACAACTCAGGCAGAAAAATCTCAAGAGATCTTCTGTTAAAGAACTGAGTTCTTTAGAGGAATTAAATTCCTTTTGAACAGGGGAATTAAATTCCCAAAAATATTTTTTTTTCAGAGCCAAAGCTTTTTGGAATGGAATTAAATTCTAGAGAAAAAGACAAGCATCACCATCGATCTCTGAGATCAAAGGAGCCTTAACAAAAGGGAGTTATAATTTAAAGGTTGAGCGGTCTTCTTTTAAAGAACTTTAAAAAAAATGGGTTCTTGTTAAAGGGAAAAACCCTTGGTATGGATTTAAAATCCAACGAAGATTTCTACAAAAGTTCTTCAGCCGTTCAAGATCATTACCTGAGAAAAGGGAATCTTTTTAACAGAGTTAAACTCTGGAAATTTTCGAAACAGAGAACTAAGCTCTGGGAGAGAGAATTAAATTCTCAAAGGAAAAAGCAACCAAGGAAGAAGATGAACAAAGTGGAGGCGTTTCTGAAAGGACGCTGGCATTTTTAGGATGTGATGGGAAACGGTTCATCTTCCCTATTCCCTAAACAGATCGAACGGTCACAAAGGTGACAGCGCTGCACTCACGTGCAGACACGTGAGAATAACGCTGTGGGGGCATTTGTTCCCTGATAAAAATCAGGAAATACCTCAATGAGGTATCACGTGTTGACACGTGACCAAGGGTCACGTGTTGACACGTGATAGTTTCCTGTGATCTCTACTTTATAGAATTAAATTCTAATCAAACAAAAATGTAACAAAACAGCTAAAGAAAGACCCCAATAGGGCATCACGTGCTCACACGTGACTAAGGATCGCGTGCTGACACGTGATGGTCCCTTAGCTATGTTAAAAGGCAGAATTAAATTCTGAATAAAAGAGGGTCACGTGCTGACACGTGACGGTCCCTTAGTTCTGCTAAAAGGCATAATTAAATTCTGAATAAAAGAGGGTCATGTGCAAACACGTGACAAATCCCATAGCTCTTTAACTGATAGAATTAAATTCTAATTCAATGATCAAATATTAGGATCACGTGCCAACACGTGATGGGGTTTAAAAGCTTTCTGAATTAATAGAATTAAATTCTAATTAAGGGAAATCAAAGACCCTAACTGGGAAAGTATTTCTTTAAATCTTTCCAAACAAAAGAGGATTATGCTCTGTAAAGTGGAGCACCATTGGATTAAAAATCCAATGGTGATTAAAAATCACCAATTTATGGAAAGATTTCATACAAGGAAAGATTCCCCTGAAATTCACCAAGAATAAGAAACAGAATATCTTCTGGATTAAAAATCCAATGGTGAATAAAATTCACTGAGTGATCTAAAAGATCATGTTAGTTACAAAAACAACCAAAATCTTTCAATGAAAGATTCACTAAACAAATTGATTTTTTTCCTTCTCCTATAAATAGGAGCCAAGAAGAGAAGAGAAGAGGAGGATTGATTTTTGGATCTTGGAATTTTCTGAAGAAAAAAAAATAGCAGAGAGAAAAGAAAGAAGAATTTAATTCTCATGAAAAGAAACCCTAGGTGAGAAAGGGGAAAGGGATCAAAGCTCCATAAAACAAAAAGAGAATTTAATTCTCAATCTAAGAGTTTAACTCTTCTGCAAAAAAACTTAGTTCTTTCTCTGGTTGAAGATCTGCAGAAGCAAATCTCCCCACAAGTTGAGAATTTAATTCTCATCAGGGAGATTCTGCCATGCAGATCCAAAACTTAGAGGGAGAATTGTGTTTAGAGAATTTAATTCTCCCAAATTCATAGGAATTTAATTCCTTCAAGATAAAACTAGGGTTTAACCCTATATGAGAATTTAATTCTCCTAAATTCACAGGAATTTAATTCCTCCAAGATAAAACTAGGGTTTAACCCTATATGAGAATTTAATTCTCCCAATTTCATAGGAATTTAATTCCTCCAAGACAGAACTAGGGTTTAACCCTATATAAGAATTTAATTCTTCCACATAAATAGGAATTTAATTCCCCTAAAAACATAATTAGGGTTTAACCCTACAGAGAATTTAATTCTTAAAATAAAGGGACTTGAAAGATCACCATGCACGTAAAGAACTTGGTCACGTGATGACACACGACTCCAATCCTCAGTGATCAGAAAAGAAAGAATAAAACTAGGTCACGTGCCCTCACGTGACCCCTAAAAAGACCCTCCAAAAATAAGAAGGAATTAGCCCAGAGGCAATGCCTCACGTGCTCCCGCGTTACCTCTAAAACAAAGAGAATAAAGGCAAAGGCAGATTCTAATTTGGGCGCTCTCACGTGTCCTCACGTGACCCCTAAAAAGATCCTCCAAAAATAAGAAGGAATTAGCCCAGAGGCAATGCCTCACGTGCTCCCACGTGACCTCCAAAACAAAGAGAATAAAGGTAAAGGCAGATTCTAATTTGGGCGCCCTCACGTGACCCCTAATAAACACCTTAATAAATCAGTGCAAGAGTGCCTATCACGTGCCACACGTGATGGCCGTGAAAACTAAAAGTGTTTAACACTTATTTGCAGATTTGAGAATAAAACAAAGGAAGACTGGTCCCTACCTTCAGAGGTCTAACACTATTTTTGAGCGTTTTGTTCTTGGTGTTTAACACCATTTTTCAGCGCATCACGTGGGAACACGTGACTATAAATATATGTTAGTGTTTAACACTATATTCAAATCAATCCTAGCCTAAATTGGCCAAGTCCTTCTGAGATAGGACTTCTCTTTTTACTAAGTCTCAAATACATCCTTGCCTTCCAAAATTGAACATCCTATACGGCATATGAGTGCTCAACATTCAACAAAAGATAAAATGTTTTCAGAACCCCTGTTTAGCAGTGCCAAATAATGGAGGGTTGAACTCAAACAAATGTTTAATGGTCCAACAAAGGGCCAACATTTCTAATCTAATTGGACTTAGCCCAAGTTGGCCATAAGTCCTCAATTCAGATTTAACTGAGCCAATGTGCTCATAATCTAATTAATTGTTCTTAGTTCTAAAATTGGACTATAGATCTCCTAATCAACTTTGGTTCAATGGTATATCTCTTCACTACTTTGATATTTGTCGTTGTAATCCTTCAACGTCTTCAGAGAGGTGACGGGTCCCGACAACCATACATTTCACGGACTATGATGTCCTTAACCTTTACTGTGAGGTCTTTAAACTCACGGACTATAATGTCCTTAACCTTGATTGTGAGGTCTTTAAACTCACGGACTATGATGTCCTTAACCTTGACTGTGAGGTCTTTAAACTCACGGACTATGATGTCCTTAACCTCGACTGTGAGGTCTTTAAACTCACGGACTATGATGTCCTTAACCTTGACTGTGATGTCTTTAAACTCACGGACTATGACGTCCTTAACCCTAGACCGAGATGTCCTTAAACTAACAATAGACCGTAATGTCCTTAAACTAACAATTGACCGCAATGTCCCTGAACTAAACAATAGAGCCCAAATGCTCTCTTGTTGGATCTAAATGATCCCGTTAAGTTGATCTTAGTCTCAAATAAGACTAATGTATCCTTAAACCCAACCCCCAAACCCAAATCTAAGAAGATACGGATTTGGACTAATCCACGCCCTACGGGCGACAACATAAATTAGTCTCTGTATATAATCCACGAGCAACCAAAAATAAAACAAACACACACGACACAAAGTGACCATCTGGAGAAGGAGAACGTTGTTACCGCGATACGGTAGCGTAATTAACTGCAGGGGCTTGCGCCTGCAGGGAAGAGCGTCCCCACAATCAAAAACCCCTCAAATGAGGGGGAATCTGACGAAGTCCGCTACATCGGCCGCATCCGTTTAAACCATCGATATGTGGTGCTATAAATCAACTTGGCATCTTCGAAGAGGTGGACGGATAGCACCAATTAGCATCTGCCCCGAAATTCAGGCAAGACGTTTATCGCGTCTCCGTGTTTCGGCGGAGAACAACATGCATTGATTACTGACTGATATACCTGCCATACTGTTTACTTGCTTTACCGTTTACCTGCACTGGCTCCTTCATGTTTATATCATCACTTTAAATTTGTTGTTTCATATTCATCATTATTACACTTGTTATACCTGTATTTCTATTTATTACTATTGTGTCATTCTGATGACCTGAGTATGCATGCTCAGAGTGAGAAGTGGATTTAGCACGGATTAGGACCTGACGTACCTCGAGGATATTGCGGACATCTTGATCAGTGATTCAGAGCTATACTTCCTTGATCTCTATCTGGTTAGTTCTTTGTATTTGTTTTGATTTAGTGACTGCATTTCTCATTACCTGTGCATTGGTTATTGATTACCATGTAAAGCTAGAAGCCGAAGTGTGACTACGGCAGGATATTTCCTCGACCGTAGGAGCATGGCTGGCCTTGTCAACCCCTCGTATTCCGTATTTTGGGAAGCGGGGCGTGACAAGTCGCTTCCACCTCCTCTGATCCTAATTCACCTGACGAACATTCCAAGAAACAAAAGATGGATGGAATGTCCGTTAGCGAACTTGCGCTCGATAAATCCCCAAAGAAAGGTGTGAAGTATAAGGTATAATGACAAGTTGGAAGGAATATTATGAAGCAACGGACTAAGTGATATGGTGATTAAACATGTCATTTAATATAAGTATGGCAATTATATGTGACACGGCAGTTTTATATAACATGGCAAAATAATGGCTACTATGTAAGACTGACAATATAACATGAGCATGGTAAATAAATATAGCATGGCCGTGTAGTGTAGATATAGTGAACATAAAGTGTATTATCAATGTGTCCTAAAGAGCTCACTAAAATGGTAAGCTATCTAATGTGAGTTCAAGTGTGAATTTCAACCAAATCTCAAGAGTATTCTCGAACTCAAGACTATCATTTAGGGGTAAGGAATCACGGGCCCAAAATAGCGGAACTTCAACTGTTATTGAAGTATTACAAACCCAACAGGCTGTCATCCAGGAGGTTGGAAACACATGCCCTCATTCATGAATTTGTGATGTACCGTTTCAGTCCGGTACCACAGCAACGTTATTTATACCGTTTCAGCCTGGTACCACAACGACGTTATTTATAATAATGGGACTCATGAGATTTTATTGGATTCATACTTAAACTACCCCCAACACCCCGTATATCTAAGTAGTCTAGAAGCAATGCCACAAATTTTGCCCGAATCAATAAATACATAAGATATATACCATTTCAAGATTCAGGTCGAATTCATGTATTCATGTCAAGTTCAAGTATTCATGTCAAGTATTTAGGTCAAGTCATTATATATTCATGATTCGGGTCAAGGTGTAATGACTCTGAATTTACTGTACGGAAAATTTTCAGTTTAATATACAAAAAATGAGTTATACAGCCCGAGTTTGAGTTATAAGTAAATTTTGTTAAATAGCAGCAAAAAGAAACTTGTAGCTTACTGGTAAAGCCCTTGCACCGCTGTGACGTAGCCCCTGTGTTCAATCCCCATCAGACACATTTATTTTTTTCTTCACTTTTTAGAACCCCAAAAGTTTATAGGGGACTGTTGATCTGAGCCCAATTGTCCACGGGCTCTGCACACTTGACTCTTCCTCTACCTCTAACACCTCTGCACTGTTTGATTGCCCTGCAATCAAACAGAGACCTTTCTTTTCACCATTAAACCAAATTTTAATACTTTTTAATTCCAAAACTCTAATTCTCCACTATAAATACCACCCCACATTTTGGTTCAGCATCATTATGAAATTTCTAGCCAAAACTGTCAAAAATTCTCTAAGTACGAGTGGAGTAAAGAGGAGTTAGCAAGCGGTCAATTTCCGGCGAAAAATCGAAGCTATTCCGGTGCTCACGCGACGCTAAGAAACTCATCCCCCTTTCTTCAATCTTTCTTTAAGACTCCTAACTTGTAAGTTCCTTCCAATATTCATTTCTCTTCTTTAAAAATTCATTTTAAAATGTATATCGGTAAGCAGAGTTAATACCGATATCTATTTTTTAAACCCTAAAAACTCTCCTTTTTCTTACATATTGTTCATCCAAATTCTTACACAATACTTGTAATTTTAATTATGAATGTTTAGAATAAATTTAAACCAATAATATCATGTAAAATAACTTTAATTTAAGTTTTTCATTTAAATATCATGAACTTTAAATATCATCTTTTATTGTTCGGAGAGGGATGAGCGGCCCTAATGCCAACCAGCCTCGAAAGCCAGTATTCGAAGAGGGAGGAGAATCTCTACTGAAAGAGAAGCTGGATAAGGTCTATTCTTTCAGAAGGGACAAAGTCCGTAAAATATTCAAAAATGCCCTAAGAACGGTCTACAATTGCCAGAATCAAAAAGATCTCAAGAAGCGAATATGACTGACGACCCCAAATATTGCCCCTATCACAGAGTGATAGGTCATGCCATTGAGGACTGCTTCGTCTTCAACAATTGGGTCGAAAAGTAATACAAGACAGGAGAGATAGAACTGTCTAAAAGTGTGTTAATAAACAGTCAAGCTGCGATCGCCAATTTCATACAAACGGACATCGAAGCCCTTCTGGAACCTGATTCTCTCAGACATTGCCTTTCTTTGAAAAGAACGGGTTAAGGCAATAAGCTAAGAGCCAAACGAGAAATATTGCCAACGAAGAAGCGATAGACGGGTACACAACCCATATGGTCTACATGATGGAGTCCAGAGGAACAGGTCCTCCTACGCATTATAGCCATGACGATAATGTGGTTGTTTCCATCCAACACCGGCTCGGTCTAGATGACGAAGAGCCCGCTTATGCAATTAAGCCAAAAGAGCTCGTGGTTCCTGCAGAATTGAGCCCATGCTCCAACAGTCGACCACCACGTCTGTTTACCTCAATCAGAGCAAAGCTCTGTTCAAATTCCAAGGCGGGAGATGAAGCAACGCTTCATCTTCCCTCAATCAGAGCAAAGCTCTGCTTTCAAAATTCAAAATTTTGAAGCAACGCTTCAAGTCCCGGGCGCAACGCGCCACGTGTCAGGCGGTAATACGTCAGCGCAACGCCCAAGAAGGCGCGCCCAATCAGAGCAGAGCTCTATTTTTATGAAGCAACGCTTCAGCTGCGCAAGCACTGCGCTGCGCGACACGTGTCAGCGCAGATGCGCTAGCGCAGTTGCGCTGCGCTCTGCGCTGCGCGACACGTGTCAGCGCAGATGCGCTAGCGCAGTTGCGCTGCGCTCTGCGCTGCGCGACACGTGTCAGCGCAGATGCGCTAGCGCAGTTGCTTGCGCTGCGCTCTGCGCTGCGCGACACGTGTCACGCGCTGGGGCATCTGCGCCAAACTGAATTAAGATTTTAAGAAATCTTTTCTGTTCTTGTTAAAACAAGAAGATTTTCTTCTGCAAAGCAGAAGCCCTTGGATCAAAGATCCAACGGTGGGGAAAATTCCCCAAATCACTCAGAGAATGATCTCTTTAACAAATTTAACTAATTTGTGAGCACTATAAAAAGGACCCTAGGCCTCAATTCAAAGGCATCAACATTTCTTGAAAAATCAAGAACTTTAAACAGAGAGAACTCTAAGAAGATTTAAAGAAAAAGGTAAAGAACCTTCATGAAGTAGAAGAAATTCCTTCTAATAGATCATTGATGTAAAAACAAGATCAATGATCTTTACATAATAAACAGTGCTTTGCACTTCTTGTGAACCTCTGGTTCTTTAAAACAATAAAAATAAAAAATAGTGCTTTGCACTTTTATGAACCTCTGGTTCTTCAAACAAAATAAAATTTTATTTTTCTTTGATCTAATTTAGATCAAGAAATTAAATAGTGCTTTGCACTTCCGTTCTTGAATCTAAAAGATTCTTAGTGATTTGCACTTCCAAACTGCGCCGTTGCGCTCTTAAGAGAGCGCCACGTGTCAGTAGCGCAACAGCGCAGCGCACTGCGCTGTTGCGCTTGCGCTCGCCAGAGCTTGACACGTGTCCTCACCACAAGCGCTTGCGCTCAGTGATTGGCGCAAAGCGCCTGACAAATGCAATGCATTTCATTTCCTGAAGGGCCAGGCCCAATTAAAAGGCTTAACAGGCCTAATAAATAAAATGCTGTGCATTGTTTGAAAGGGCAGAGCCCAATTGAAAGGTTCAATGGACCAAAACAAATGATCTGCATCATAATAAAAAGGGCAAAGCCCAGTCGAAATAGGCATAAATGGCCTGAAGTAATGCAATGCATTATTTAAGTGGGGGCAAAGCCCTAGCACAGGTCTAATAGACAAAGAAATAAATAAGGGTGTTGAACATTTTCAACTGGACTTAGACCAATTTTGGCCGTACGTCCTTAAATTAAATCGGTTGAGCAAAGATTGCTCTCTTAAATCAATCTATATCCGGTTCGAGGGTACATCTACGAGCTCCTCTGACACCTATCGTTGTAATCCTTCAACGACGTAGGAGAGGTGACGGGTCCCGACGACCACATACATTCAATGGACCGAAACGTCCTTAAACTAATATTGGACCGAAACGTCCTTAAACTAATATCGGACCGAGACGTCCCTAAACTAATATCGGACCACCACGTCCCTAAACTGGCGATGGACCACTATGTCCCTAAACTGGAAAACGGACCACTACGTCCCTAAACTGGAATAATAGAGCCTCCAAATGCTCTTTTGCCGGATCTAAACGGTCCCGTTTAAGTTGATCTTAGCCCCAAACACGGCTAACGTATCCTTAAACATTCAAATGAATTATAAAACTCTCAATCAACTCTGGTTCGAGGGTACATCTCCGAGCTCCTCTGATACTTGTCGTTGTAATCCTTCAACGACATCAGAAAGGTGACGAGTCCCGATGGCCATACATTAAATTAATCACTACGTTAAGTTGATCTTAGTTTTAAACAGGACTAACGTATCCTTAACGAACGTTTAAGTTGATCTTAGCCGCAACGCGACTAATGCATCCTTAAACTAAAAACACCAAACCCAAATCTAAGCAAATACGGATTTGGACTAAACCACGTCCTACGGGCGACGGCATTACTCAGTCTCCGTATACAATCCACGGGCAACCGCAAACAAAACAAACACACACGACACGAAGTGAAATTCTGAAGAAGGAGAAAGTTGTTACCGCGATGCAGTAGCGTAATTAACTGCAGGGGCTTGCGCCTGCAGGGAAGAGCGTCCCCACAATCAATCAAAAAACCCCTCATCCTGAGGGGGAATCTGACGAAGTCTGCTACATCGGCCGCATCCGTCTAAACCTCCGATACACGGTGCCATAAATCAACTTCGCATCTTCGGAGAGGTAGACGGATAAAACCACATAGCATCTGCCCCGAACCTCAGGCACCAGACGCGAAGTCTAGGCCGCCGTTCGGAGGGGAACAGATTCCGGCACGCCCGGTGGGACCTCTTCCTCTTTCCACTCCACACTTCGTGTGTCGTGTTCGCGAACAAATCGCGGTTTGCTGTGATTGCCTGTGGATTCAAGGTACTAAGATTTGGTGTCTTGCTTTATGCAGAAAACAGAAAATCGATGGCTTCGAACTGCACCGCCCGCAGCGATAACTCTCGCTCCGTCATTGCTGGAGGAGTGACTTATGGGCCCCAAGCGGCCTCCCTTTTCAAAATGCCGGTGGAGCAGGTAACTCAGGCCACCACTGGATTATTCTTCGGGACCATGCTCCCACCGATGAGCTTCAATGCCCCAATGACATCGCAAGAAGCTCCAAAGAAGCCGGTCTTTGATCGACTTACCACTGCCGCGACCCCTCTCAATAGGTCGCCCAGTTTCAATACTTCAGTTTTCAACAAACTGGACCAGAACGTCCGCAAACCTGCGATACCCGAAGCTGCCATCCCAAAGCGGATAGCCATCCCGACGCAAACAGATGAAATCATTGGAAAGGTTCCTTCTTCCGAGAAGTCAGTTTTTACGAGGCTGGCCATTCCAGTTGCTGCTCCAGGCGAGATCCTCAAAGCTGCTTCCCCTGCCCAGAGGTCTGTCTTTGACAGATTAGACATTACTTCTCAACGGGTGTCAGCCTTCGATAGGCTAGCACCAATAACAGTCTCTCCTCAAAGCAGGGGGTACGACGAAGTCACCCTCATAGCTGAAACAACTCCATCCGTAAGACACGCTCGACGTCGCCACTGGCGTCGAGTAAAGAAGGCTGGGGGCAACTCCCCCTCTGGGATAACTCCGTCAGCTCCGATGGTGAGGATCGATGCTGCTGTTCCAATCAAGAACAGCTTTGAACTGCTCAACAAGGTGCGCAGAAACTCTCCTACTGCGATGTTGAAACGAACTCCTTCACCTGTGGAGAATACTCCAGAGAAGAAGCTAGAGCAGCCCCCTCAACGGCTGTCCTCTAAAATTTACAAAGTCTGGCGATAGGTCCAAGAGTCGGTGATCGATCAAGACTGCCTCCGACGACAGAAAAAGATGAAGGTTCGGCAGGGTAAGGATTACTCTGTCAAACCACAAAAAGCAAAAGCTACTTGGGTGCCCGCTACAACGGCTCCCTTAACTCCAACCACTCAAAAAAGGATGCCGCAAAAAGCCCTTGTGTCTTCGGCAAATCGCAAAGACACCGAACACAAACGCCCCAAGTCTGGGGGCATGGTGGTGCACACTGTTTATATGGCTTCTGGAAAGGAGGAAAGCCGCACTTCTACGGGCCACCGATCGCTCACCCGATCCGTGACGAAAGCCCAGGAGCAACAACAAAAGCTTCAGGAAATAATGACTGCAATGGCTGCACTCACTGGGCCAAAAGAAAGCTCTGAAACATTCTCGGATGAGCGTCAAGAACAAGAAACTGACGCTGAGTTTTTTCGCCGGATATTAGAAAAAAAGGATAAAGAGGCTATGGAACAAGCAGCCAGCATAAGGAAAATGGCCCTCCTCCTCCAAGATATGGTAGGGATGATGTCACAGCCGGACCCTCCAGCTGAAGACCCTCTAATCATTGTTGAAGATGACGGAGGGGAGACATCTAATCCTCCGCCATCTATTTCAGCAGCCAAAGATGAAACCATTTCCAAGACTGCTCTAGACGATTATATAGCTCAGCAGATCCGGATTCATCAGGCGAATGAAGCGACTGGGCAAATTGTTAGAACTGGACGACCGTATCCGAGCTGGTACGACCAAATCAGTTACCCGCCGGGATATACGATCCCTAAATTCCACGTATATAAAGGGACAGGGAATCCGCATCAGCATGTCGCTCAATTCAGGGCCTTATGCGGCAATACTGGAGGCGATGACAAATTGTTGCTACGTCAATTCGTCGGCAGCTTAGCAGAAACAGCCTTTGAATGGTATTCGGAGCTACCTAACGACTCTGTCAAAACATTTGCAGAGATGGAACTGCTGTTTACACAAAGATTCGCGAGTGCTAGTGAACGCACCCCGATAATAGCACTGATAAATGCCAGGATAAGGCCAGGCGAAACGTGGGTCCAATACGCAACACGATGGCGAAACCTATGGTTGAAATGCGAACAACGCATAGAAGAGGCACCTGCGGTAGGCATGTTTGTGGGCACTCTCGATCCGCAGGCGACCATCTCCCAATTCATGATGTTCTTCAGGCCGACCACCTTCCAGGCCTTGATCGACAAATTAGCCCAAATGGACCAGATGGGCCATAGACCGTCACCTCCAAGACCCGATCCCCGAAATGAGAAAGGAAAAGCGATCATCGTTGCCAACGCTCAGCAACAGTTGAGCAACTCAAAGCCGGTCGCTCGCCAAAACAACGTGCGTCCACGCCCATCACTCGAAGAGAGGCTAGAACGTCATTACTCGTTTCCTCAGAATAAAACGAGAAGACTGTTCGAGCTGGCAGTACGCAACAGACTCATTAATCTGCCGAATCCAAAACGTCCATTGCAGCCAGGCGATCTTAATAATCCCAATTATTGCCCTTACCACCAAACGGTAAGTCACCCGATTGAGGATTGTTTCATCTTTAAGGGATGGATTGAGGATCAATACCTGCAAGGCAAGTTCACGCTGTCTGAAAGCTGGAAGGTAAACCCCCCACAGCCGCACTCTCCAAAGAAGACGGACATGCCGGGGGCAACTTGTTCTTTCGTCGAGGATGAAAACGATGGAGAAAACTTATCGGATGAATCCGAAGACTACGTAGCGACTTGTCATGTGATTTCTCATTCACTGACGGATGATGAGGAGGATCCTTGCGCTGAGAAATCAATGGCGGACCCTGAAACAGAAATTCCGCGGCCGTCAGACAAGTTGATCGATGCCTTCCTAAATGAAATTCGTCTGAAAGCAAAAGCCAATCAAGAGCATGAAATGGCCATACTGGAAAGAACCAAGGTATTCCCGTCAAATCAAAAGCCATACACTGCGGGTAAAAACAAATTCAAGACGAGGAAACGGTTCGCCAAAGCTCTATCAGTAGGAATGAAGCTACCGCCCTCCGAAGAAAATTCTTTCTCTGAGGTAGAGATGCACCCTAACTTCTGTTTATATCATCAGAAGATCATACATCCTACCGAAGACTGCGAATCCTTTAACTGTTGGTGGCAAGGGTATGTCGCTCAAAAGCGACACTTCGACAAGACAAAGTGTGAAGCTTGTGGACATCGGAAAAATACGATAGATGAGCACAAAAGAGCCACCGCCGACTGTCATATAGCCGACTTCAAGGGATCACAAATTATCACCTTTGGAAGCGACTCTGACGAAGAAGCTACCCCCAACTCTTCTCTCGGGGAATCTATTTCAAAAATAAAGGAATTGAGAAGCTGCGAGAACGTTCAGCCGTGCAATCACATGCTACTCGGAAAAAATCTCGGCCCCGTAAACAAAGGATCGAACAAAAAGGATAAAAGAAAAGGAAAAAAGGCCCTCGTCGTCAGCACTCACCAACAATCAGGTGACCCTAGACCGGTTGCTTGCCAAAGCAACAAGCGGCAATCCCTCCAGGAAAAGTTGAAACGCCCTTACTCGTTTCCGCAAGATAAAACAAGGGGACTGTTCGAGCTGGTAGTGCGCAACAGACTCATTAATCTGCCGAATCCAAAACGTTCGTTGCAGCCAGGCGACGTTAATAATCCTAATTATTGCCCTTACCACCAAACAGTAGGTCACCTGATCGAGGACTGCTACGTCTTCAAAAACTGGGTTGAAGACCAATACCAACAGGGCAAGTTCGCGTTGTCCGAAATTTGGAAGGTGAACCCGCCACGACCGCATGCTCCGAAAAATATGGACACGCCGGGGGCATCATGCTCATTCATAGAGAAAGCCTAACGGACCACTACGTCCTAAAACTGGATAACAGACCGAAACGTCCTTAAACTAACAACGGACCGAAACGTCCTTAAACTAACGGCGGACCGCAATGTCCTAAAACTTGCAAATGACCGAAACGTCGTTAAACTACTCCCAACCCGCAGCATCTTCAGGCTGACGTTTTTAAAAAAAATATATATATATATAATAATAATAATAACGGTATGTCCACAAGCAAAATGGGTACGGATGAAAACCCGAAGGGGCTCCGTGAGTAAAAACAACAGGGCTACCGGCGAGTGTTCGTGAAAACCCGAAAGGGCGCGACCTCGTTTAAAAAAAAAAGAAGAAAAAGAAAAGAAAAGAAAAAAAAAGAAAAAAAAGAGAATAAAAAAAAACGGTATGTCCACAAGCAAAATGGGCACGGATGAAAACTCGAAAGGGCTCCGTGAGTAAAAACAGCAGGGCTACCGGCGAGTGTTTGTGAAAACCTGAAAGAGCGCAACCTCGTTAAGAAACACTTATAGGGTCCTCTCGACCCTGTAAGGAGAAACCACCTGCGTGAGATCCTTACGACTCACAAAGGAACAACACACTTAGGGATCCCCACGATTCCGAAGGAGAAGATACACTTGCGAGATCCTCACGACTCGTAAGGAGAACTCTCTTGTGGGACCCTTACGGCTCATA
This sequence comes from Agapanthus africanus, assembly GCA_030015575.1. Taxonomy (NCBI): domain Eukaryota; kingdom Viridiplantae; phylum Streptophyta; class Magnoliopsida; order Asparagales; family Amaryllidaceae; genus Agapanthus; species Agapanthus africanus. The sequence goes on from CM057341.1 coordinate 139,415,114, forward strand.
AGATTTGAAAGTCTTAAGTTGCAGAAACCTTAACCTGTTCTTAAGCAACCCCCACAACCTTCGATATTGCCCTACAAGCGGCTCATAATGACCCTTGTATACAATCCACGGGCACGAATAAATATTTCCCTAACAAAGTCCCATCCGTGACTAGGGATATGCTTGTACAGCAAACAACACTTGTAAGTCCTCTCGACTTATAAGGAGAAAACCCTTTTGTAAGATCCTTACGACTTACAAGAGAACATGCACTTAGGAATTCTCACGATTCCCAAGGAGAAAACACACCTACAAGATCCTCACGACTTGTAGAGAGAAATACCTTTGTGAGATCCTTACGGCTCATGAAGTCAAAAGCCTTAGCCGACAGGACCCTTAATCCTGTTTACTAAGCCACCTTTGTTCGGGATCGACAGAGGCAAATGATGATTCGCTCCTGGCAATATCCCAGTTGCAGCGATGTTGATGCCTAAATCGGTATCAAATTCCAAGTCCTTTCATGGCAAATGATGATTCGCTCCTGGCAATATCCCAGTTGCAGCGATGCTGATGCCTAAATCGGTATCAAATTCCAAGTCCTTTCATGGCAAATGATGATTCGCTCCTGGCAATATCCCAGTTGCAGCGATGCTGATGCCTAAACCGGTATCAAATTCCAAGTCCTTTCACGGCAAATGATGATTCGCTCCTGGCAATATCCCAGTCGCAGCGATGCTGATGCCAAGATTGGTATCAGATCCCAAATCCCCTACTCATAAAAAAAAATGCATACGAAATAGCCGAAATGGTGGGGCAACTTGCAAACAAAATCAGCAAGTAAAAATGTATGCACGAGTAAAAAGAAAAATAGCCGAAATGATTGGGCAACTCGCAATAAATAAAAACAGCGAGTAAAAATAAAATAAACAGTCGAAATGATTGGGCAACTCGCAATAAAAAGTAGCGAGTAAAAATAAAGTAAATAGCCGAAATGATTGGGCACCGTGAAAAATAGCCGAAATGATTGGGCAATCGCGACCTTCGCGATATAAAAGCTGAAATGATAGAGCATCGCGGAAAGAATAAAAAAAATGAAAGAATGAAACTTTTTGCCCTACAGGTGAAATCACATCGATCCCTGTATACAATCCAGGGGCACAGATAAAAAGGGAACAATACCTTCCCAACAGGCTCCATCAGAAAGCGAAGCCAAATCTCGACGGTTCATAGACAACCTAGAGACCATCTCGACATTTGTCGCAATATTACAGACACGATGTCAACAAATGAAGCAAACGAAGATCCCGAGCTTCAGGGTCTCGACGTTAACATTGACAACTTAGAGATCACCAACGGCGTTTCTCCTCACTCCAACTAGATGAAGACATGACGTCAACAACTGACCTCAGATTCGCAACGAAACGGAACCATGACAAAGTCCCTAGTTCCAAATCTCAATGGCCACGTCTACAGCTTGGAGACCAACAACGGTGTGCCTCCTTATTCCAACAGGACACAAATGTTACACCATCAAGCGGAGCGATGGCAAAATCCCAGCTTCACCTCAGCATTCGTCTCGATACAGTAGACGCAATGTCAACAACAGCGTTCCTCCGCAGTCCAGCTGGAGGCAGATGCAACGTCAACAAAAGACCTCACGGTCGAAACAAAGCGGCGTAACGGCAAAATCCCAACTCCACCTTAGCATTCGTCTCGTTACAACAGATGCAATGTCAACAACGGCGTTCCTTCGCAGCCCAGCAGGGTGTACATGCAAAGTTAACAAAAGACCCCATGGTCGAAACAAAGCGGAGCGATGGCAAAATCCCAGCTTCACCTCAGCATTCGTCTCGATACAGTAGACGCAATGTCAACAACAGCATTCCTCCGCAGTCCAGCTGGAGGCAGATGTAACGTCAACAAATGACCTCACGGTCGAAACAAAGCGGAGTAACGGTAAAATCCCAACTCCACCTTAGCATTCGTCTCGTTACAACAGACGCAATGTCAACAACGGCGTTCCTTCGCAGCCCAGTAGGGTGTACATGCAAAGTTAACAAAAGACCCCATGGTCGAAACAAAGCGGAGTGATGGCAAAATCCCAGCTCCACCTCAGCGTTCGTCTCAATACACCAGACGCAGTGTAAGCAAATGAAGCGAAGGCCACATTCCTAGCTTCAACGTCTTTACAGTAACTCACATAAAACCGGAAAGACAATCGGAGATCATCTCGCATCAGCACAGAGTGGTCACCCCCTTGACGTTCGTCTCGATACAGCAGACGAAATGTCAACCCCAGCGTTCTTCCTCCAACAGGATTTGGACACACCAAAGCAAACGAAGCGAAGGCCACATTCCTAGCTTCGACGTCTTGACGGTAACTCATATAAAACCGGAAAGACAACCGGAGATCATCTCACACCAGCACAGAATGGTCACCACCTCGACGTCCGTCTCAATACAGCAGACAAGATGTCACCCCAACGTTCGTCTCGACACAGCAGGCGCAATGCCATTAAACGAATGGAGCCACGGCAAAATCCCTAGTTCCAAACCTCGGCGGTTCACCAGCAACCTAAAGACAACCTCGATGTCCGTCTCGATACAGTAGACGAGATGTCGCCCAAACGTTCGTCTCGACACAGCAGGCGCAACGTCATTAAGCGAATGGAGCCACGGCAAAATCCCTAGTTCCAAACCTCGGTGGTTCACCAGCAACCTAGAGACAACCTCGACGTCCGTCTCGATACAGCAGACAAGATGTCACCCCAACGTTCGTCTCGACACAGTAGACGCAATGTCATCAAACAAACGGAGCCACGGCAAAATCCCTAGTTCCCACCGCAACATTCGTCCCGATACAGCAGACGCAATGCCAGCAAACGAAGCAAAGGCCAAATTCCTAGCTTCAGGGTCTTGACGGCAACTCATATAAAGCCCGAAAGACTATCGGAGATCATCCCCACACCAGCGCGGAGTGGTTATGACTCATCGGGGCTCTCCAAAATGAGCATAACCTCAAGTAAAAAGCGGCATGGCAAATTCCTAGCGCTTGCTCTTCCTACGGTCAAACTGCCAAGGAGGATTGCTTGAAGACGTCTTGTCCAGCCCCCGAAGGGATCAGAGACACGGCAGTCGCAGGGCTACTCGAGCAGCACGAATGCCTATCGAGGACTATATCAGCTTATGCGATGGTACGATGGCCAAAACCCTAAGTACCACCAACCTTAACGGGCTTCTGTCGTAAAGAGCAGAGGTTAAATGCGACGTTAAGATGTTCTTGCGAGAAACGTTCGATTCGTCTCGACTTGTGAAAAATTGTCGAGGCGGCTCGACTCGTGAGATAAAGCCTTAGGCAGTGGGCATAAAAGAAGCCTGTTTCCTAAGCATTGGGACCCCGTAAGTTGGCCCAAAACGGTCTCTTGCATACCATCCACGGGTCTCACTCTCTAACGTCGAACTTCGACAAGGAGGGAAACAACCGCTTACAAGTCCTCTCGACTCGTAAGAGGGAAAAATTCTCTTGTAAGATCCTTATGACTTACAAGAGAAAACCACACTTAGGAATCCTCACGATTCCTAAGGAGAAAAACCCGCCTACGAGATCCTCTCGATCCGTAGGGAGAAAAGTCTCTATGAGACTCTCACGGCTCATAGAGTTGAAAAGTCTTAGGCAGCAGATCTGAACCTGCGGCCTAAGCCCTCGCTATTTCGTGAAGAAATCAAGAAGCTTACTCTATTACCTGCTAATTGTTACGACATGCTGAAAAAGAGGAAAAGCAACAGAAAGAGCATCCGATTTACATTTGATCAAGCGTTCAAGACACAATCATTCATGCATGGGCAAAAAGACTCAGGACAAAAGATATATAAGACAAGCTGAAAAAAAAAATTCATTAATATTGCCAGAAGTTCTTACAGTCATAAAAACAATAAACGAAAGTTACAATGGAATAACCTCAGATCCAGGGCATGGATTGAGGAATTCAAAAGCGATCCTATCTATGACTTTCCAAGCCTCGCAGACCATCCTAGTGTGCTTCCTTTCGCGAGCACAAGCGCCAGGGTCCCTCCCGATGTCTTCCACCCTCCGACAAGCAGCGAGTATGGCAGACTGTTGAAAGATCTCGCGCAAGAGGTCAATAAGACTGTCTCGCCGTCTCTTCGAGATAAAGTCAATAGGTACACAGAGTGCACCTTGTCCTCAGCGGCATCCAACGCCTTAAGCGGCACACCGGAACAGAATAGGGGAAGCGCTTCCCAGATAGCTCCCACGATAAGTTTAAGAAGAAAGGAACGTCGGGGAAGAGTGGACCGTTGTATGCGTCGAAGTGACTCATTATTTCAGCACACTCCTCGTTTGTGGACTCCCGATTTTAAGAGCGGCCAAATCGGCGGATGCCCTCATGAGAGATGATCTCGTTAAGAGCATACATGCGGGCGTTCATTGTTCCTGTGAAAGAGGATCAACAAAATTATAAGAAAGACTAATTAAGTAAAATGATATAATGCACTGAGGAATAAAATGTCATCTTTAACTTCCAAGATCCATGAAGAATTCTTAAGAGTTCTTCTATATGATTTGGGAGGTGCAAAGCTCCATTAATGAAATGAGAAAATACAGGAAAAATCTTTTAGAGAGCAAAGCTCTATTAATAGAACTCTAATAGGGCTCTCCTTAGTCTTCTATAGATCCCCTTAGAGCAAAGCTCTACTAAGTGAAACCCTGAATGGGTCTTCTTTAGATCTGGGATTTATTGAGAGCAATGCTCTTAAAATTGATTTAATTTAATTAAAATTAATATTTTTACCTAAAATTCTCTAAAAGTTTGAACTTTTAAAAGTGTTTAAATAAGAGAGCAGGGCTCTGAGTTCTGAAAGTAAAATTTTAGAGATGAGAATCATCTAAGGGACCAAAGGTCCTATTTATAAGCATCAAGTGCCCTTTCAGCTTCCAAAAGATGGCGCGACGGTTCGGAGTCTACCACCGCTGCGCTCACGTTAGGAAGCCACGTAAGCGCAACGGTGGGAGGGCATTTGTTTACCTCAATCAGAGCAAAGCTCTGTTCAAATTCCAAGGCGGGAGATGAAGCAACGCTTCATCTTCCCCCAATCAGAGCAAAGCTCTGCTTTCAAAATTCAAAATTTTGAAGCAACGCTTCAAGTCCCGGGCGCAACGCGCCACGTGTCAGGCGCTAATACGTCAGCGCAACGCCCAAGAAGGCGTGCCCAATCAGAGCAGAGCTCTATTTTTATGAAGCAACGCTTCAGCTGCGCAAGCACTGCGCTGCGCGACACGTGTCAGCGCAGATGCGCTGCACTCTGCACTGCGCGACACGTGTCAGCGCAGTTGCGCTGCGCTGTGCGCTGCGCGACACGTGTCACGCGCTGGGGCATCTGCGCCAAACTGAATTAAGATTTTAAGAAATCTTTTCTGTTCTGTTTAAAACAAGAAGATTTTCTTCTGCAAAGCAGAAGCCCTTGGATCAAAGATCCAACGGTGGGGAAAATTCCCCAAATCACTCAGAGAATGATCTCTTTAACAAATTTAACTAATTTGTGAGCACTATAAAAAGGACCCTAGGCCTCAATTCAAAGGCATCAACATTTCTTGAAAAATCAAGAACTTTAAACAAAGAGAACTCTAAGAAAATTTAAAGAAAAAGGTAAAGAACCTTCATGAAGTAGAAGAAATTCCTTCTAATAGATCATTGATCTAAAAACAAGATCAATGATCTTTACATAATAAACAGTGCTTTGCACTTCTTGTGAACCTCTGGTTCTTTAAAACAATAAAAATAAAAAATAGTGCTTTGCACTTTTATGAACCTCTGGTTCTTCAAACAAAAGAAAATTTTATTTTTCTTTGATCTAATTTAGATCAAGAAATTAAATAGTGCTTTGCACTTCCGTTTTTGAATCTAAAAGATTCTTAGTGCTTTGCACTTCCAAACTGCGCCGTTGCGCTCTTAAGAGAGCGCCACGTGTCAGCTATAGAACCACTTGCGCTACGCGCTCTTGGAATAGAGCTTTGCTCTCTGGAATTGGCGCAACTCACCAGAGCGCGCCACGTGTCAGTAGCGCAACAGCGCAGCGCACTGCGCTGTTGCGCTTGCGCTCGCCAGAGCTTGACACGTGTCCTCACCACAAGCGCTTGCGCTCAGTGATTGGCGCAAAGCGCCTGACAAATGCAATGCATTTCATTTCCTGAAGGGCCAGGCCCAATTAAAAGGCTTAACAGGCCTAATAAATAAAATGCTGTGCATTGTTTGAAAGGGCAGAGCCTAATTGAAAGGTCCAATGGACCAAAACAAATGATCTGCATCATAATAAAAAGGGCAGAGCCCAGTCGAAATAGGAATAAATGGCCTGAAGTAATGCAGTGCATTATTTAAGTGGGGGCAAAGCCCTAGCATAGGTCTAATAGACAAAGAAATAAATAAGGGTGTTGAACATTTTCAACTGGACTTAGCCCAATTTTGGCCGTACGTCCTTAAATTAAATCGGTTGAGCAAAGATTGCTCTCTTAAATCAATCTATATCCGGTTCGAGGGTACATCTCCGAGCTCCTCTGACACCTATCGTTGTAATCCTTCAACGACGTCGGAGAGGTGACGGGTCCCGACGACCACATACATTCAATGGACCGAAACGTCCTTAAACTAATATTGGACCGAAACGTCCTTAAACTAATATCGGACCGAGACGTCCCTAAACTAATATCGGACCACCACGTCTCTAAACTGGCGATGGACCACCACGTCCCTAAACTGGAAAACGGACCATTACGTCCCTAAACTGGAACAATAGAGCCTCCAAATGCTCTTTTGCCGGATCTAAACGGTCCCGTTTAAGTTGATCTTAGCCCCAAACACGGCTAACGTATCCTTAAACATTCAAATGAATTATAAAACTCTCTATCAACTCTGGTTCGAGGGTACATCTCCGAGCTCCTCTGATACATGTCGTTGTAATCCTTCAACGACATCAGAAAGGTGACGAGTCCCGATGGCCATACATTAAATTAATCACTACGTTAAGTTGATCTTAGTTTTAAACAGGACTAACGTATCCTTAACGAACGTTTAAGTTGATCTTAGCCGCAACGCGACTAATGCATCCTTAAACTAAAAACACCAAACCCAAATCTAAGTAAATACGGATTTGGACTAATCCACGTCCTACGGGCGACGGCATTACTCAGTCTTCGTATACAATCCACGGGCAACCACAAACAAAACAAACACACACGACACGAAGTGAAATTCTGAAGAAGGAGAAAGTTGTTACCGCGATGCAGTAGCGTAATTAACTGCAGGGGCTTGTGTCTGCAGGGAAGAGCGTCCCCACAATCAATCAAAAAAACCCTCATCCTGAGGGGGAATCTGACGAAGTCTGCTACATCGGCCGCATCCGTCTAAACCTCCGATACACGGTGCCATAAATCAACTTGGCATCTTCGGAGAGGTAGACGGATAAAACCACATAGCATCTGCCCCGAACCTCAGGCACCAGACGCGAAGTCTAGGCCGCCGTTCGGAGGGGAACAACGTCGTTAAACTGAGAACAGTCGACCACCACATCGTTAAACTGGGAACAGTCGACCCCTAAGTCGTTAAACTGGGGATGTAAAAAAAGTGTAAATAAATAAAATATTAAAAATGCCGAAATGATGGGGCAACTCGCAATAAAAATTAGCGAGTAAAATAAAAATGAAAATAAACAGCCAAAATGATGGGGCAACCGTGAATAAATAGCCGAAATGATGGGACAACCGCGAATAAATAGCCAAAATGATAGAGCAACCGCGACCTTCGCGATAAGAAAAGCTAAAATGAGAGAGGACCCGCGGTAAAAAAACAAACTTCATACCCCTCCAACAGCGAATGATGAGTCGCTTCTGGTATCATATTCCAGTGCAGCGATGCAGACGCCAACTAAAATTCAAATCCCCAAACCTCCAAACGGCGAATGATAAGTCGCTCATGGTACCATATTCCAGTGCAGCGATGCAGACGCCAACCAAAATCCAAATCCCCAAATGGTGAATGATGAGTTGCTCCTGGTACCATATTCCAGTGCAGCGATACAGACGCCAACTAAAATTCTTCCAGCCCTACGGTTGGTCCATAAATTGACTACCGTATACAATCTACGGGCTCAAATAATTCTCATCACACCTATGCCCCACTGCAATCACCAGTCACGCGGCCGGTCTCCGCCATCAGAATTATGCTCCATTTGGGAAGACCCATTTATATATCCTCACGATACGTGAGGAGAACAAAACTTACGAAATTCTCTCGACTCGTATGAAAACACCTTCGTGGGATCCTTACGACTCATAAATGAAAAATACACTTGGGGGTCCTTACGACTTCTAAGGAGAAAATACACTTACGAGATCCTCTCGACTCATAGTGAGAAAATGCTTTTATGAGACCCTTACGGCTCATAAAATTGAAAAGCCTTAGGTGATAGGGACCTAAACCTATCTCCCAAATCATCGCTCTCTCAGCAGGCAAAGGCAAATGATGAATTGCTCCTGGCACCCGTGCTTCAGTGTTAGCAACACTGATGCCGACCCCAACCATGAAATTCCAAATCGATCCAATAGACCCCCAAGTCATTAAATTGGGAATATACGACCTCTAAGTCGTTAAACTGAGAATGAGGGAAATTCCCTCATGGCAAATGATGATTCGCTCCTGGTACCATATTCCAGTGAAGCGGTGCTGATACCAAACCAAAACCAAAATCCCCAAATCCTCTTATGGAAAATGATAATTCGCTCCTGGTTCCATATTCCAGTGTAGCGATGCTGATGTCACCCCAAATCATATAAAATCAGCAAGTCAACTTCAATCCCGATGTTTCCCCCAATCAGAGCAAACCTCTATTTTGAAATTCAAAATTCAAAAATTGAAGCAACGCTTCAAATCCAGCGCTAGGCGCGCTGTGCGCCACGTGTCAAACATGGATGCGCTAGCGCCAGGTGCGCTGCGCCCTAGGCAGTGCACCATGTGTGCGCTAGCGCTAGGCGTGTTGCGCGCCACGTGTCAAGCACGGGTTGCGCTAGCACAGGCTGTGCTGCGCTCTGAGCAGCGCACCATGTGTCAAACGCAGGTGCGCTAGCGCAAAGTACGCCGCGCTCTGAGCAGCGCACCACGTGCAAAGCACGGGTGCGCTAGCGCTGGAACTAAAAGCTCCCTACCGTTAGATCAAAGATATAATAATAATGATGAATCATTAATTAACCAGAATTAAATTCTGTTAAGGAAAGATTTCTCAAAATCTTTCCAAACAACAAAATTGTGCTCTGTAAATCAGAGCACCGTTGGATCAATGATCCAATGTTGATTAAAATATCACTAAAAATACAGAATAAATTATGTTTAGAAGATTTCCCAATCTTTGTTAAAAACAAGAAGATTGCCTTCTGTAAATCAGAAGCCCTTGGATTAAAGATCCAACGATGGGAAATTCCCCAAATCAATTGGAGAAAAATCTCCTTAACTGATTGAACTGATCAGCTTGCCCTATATAAAGGCCCCTAGACTTCAAGTCTCAGATACAGAAGTATAGAGAGAACCTCCCCACCCATAAACTTTGAGAAATTCAAAGAAAGAAGAGCAAGCTCTCAGGCGGCCTCCCTGTTCACAATGCCGATAGAACAGGTGACGCAGGCTACCACCGGTTTGTTCTTCGGGACCATGCTCCCACCAGTAAGCATTAACATCCCGCTGCCGCAAAAAGCACAAAAGAAGTCGGTCTTTGATCGGCTCACTACTACCACGACCCCTCTCAACGGGTCGTCCGATGTCAAGCCAACAGCGTCAGTCTTCGACAGGCTGAGCCTAAACCCCAATGGGCCTGTCAAGAAGCCCGTGATACCTGAAGTGGCCATCTCGAAGCGGATAGCCATTCCTGCTCCTAAAGTCGTCAAGGCATCTTCCCCTGCTAAAGGGTCGGTCTTCACAAGACTGTCCGTTTCAGATCCCACTCCATGCGAAGTCACGAAGGCTGCTTCCCGTGTTTGAAAGTCGGCCTTCGCAAGACTAACTACCCCCTCTCAACGGGCGTCAGTCTTCGACCGGCTAGCGCCAATAACAGCCTCTCCTCAAAACAGGGGGCATGACAAAGCCATCCCCATAGCCGAACCAACACCATCCGCGCGACATTCTCGCCGTCGTCACTGGCGCCGAGTACGGAAGGCTGGGGGCAGCTCTCTGTCTGGATTTACTCTACCAGCTCTAACGGTAGAGATCGATGCTGCTGTTTCAACCGGGAACAGCTTTGAATTGCTGAATAAGGTGCGCAGGAACTCTCCTACCGCCGTACTGAAAAGATCTCCTCCACCCGTGGAGAATGTTACAGAAACGAAGCCGGAGCGGTCCCCTCAGTGACTGTCCTCTAAAATTTACATGGTCTGGCGTCAAGTCCAAGACTCGGTGATTGACCCAAATTACTCTCGCCGGCAGAAAAAGGTGAAGGTTCAGCAGGAAGAGAACCATCCTGTCAAACCACAAAAGATGACAACTACCTGGGTGCCCGCTGCAACGGCCCCCTTGACTTCAACTGCTTAAAAGAGAAGGAGGCCAGAGAAAGCCCCTGTGACTACGGCAGACTAGAAAAACGCTGAGCCCAAACGCCCCAAGTCTGGGGGCATAATGGTGAAAGGTTCCTAGGCACCCTATAGTGGTCACACAAGGCATCGAACATGCCAATATAAAATTTTACGGATGCCGAGAGACCCGACTACGGATCGTCGGCTAGATTTTAGGCGAAAAGATAACTAGTTAACAATTAACTAAGGGAATACGGAAATACAACCTTTGTAGATCCGTTTGTCCACCTCCATAGCTCCGCAATGAAGTCTCCTCGCTGTCCATAACAAGTTCCGGGCTCTAGCGTCGGCTTCATCGGAGAATGGACGGGCTAGGTCATCGATGTCCATGCCGAAGATGATCTACGTCGAGGCATCGCTAAATCAAGCTCCGACTTCACCAAGTCAAGAAACTTGTGAAGAAAACACACTCTACTACTTGGCAAGAGGTAGAGGATGAAGAAATAGGAAGTGGGTAGACTTTAGATTTGGATTTCTCACTCATTTCCATCAATCACCATTGATGGAGCTTAGGTTTTCTTCTTGAGTTCAAGGAAGAAGAAGAAGAAATGATATGATAAGTTTTATGATAAGCATTAAAGAATAAATAAAAATCCATTCTTATCATAATTCTCACCATGGTTAGGTGTAGAGAATTAACTTGAGTTAATTGAATTGGTTAGGGTTAAGCATGAGACAAAATGGTGACTAAGTCAAAAGTTCATGAAGCTTCATGAAAGAAAACAAAAGAAAGCCACCATTCTATTTTATGCAATTTATTTTCCAAAAATAAAAACAAATGAATAAATGAATAATCAAATAAAAACCCTAACCATTTCATTAACCAAGGTTTAATTCTTTACACAAACCCTAATTTGCATGTATCATCAAATATGATACAAACAAGTGCGCAAAATCATATCGCATGTGCAATGCGCACATCCGAGCGAGAAAATCCATTTAAAGTGAACCGATACTAGTTAATGCAAAGTAATATATCAAATATATAATTATGCATTAAATCATTAAATCAACACTTGATTTAACGATCCGGTCATGACGCACATATCCGACTGGTATCATTAGTAACATCTTATCGAATCAACACTTGATCCGATAATCCGGCTATATCGCATATAACCGATCAATGTCACATCGCGAGAATCGAATACAGTATCACATACTCGTATTATTCTCGGTCCCGCACATATCTCATATGCGCTCCTATTTCGTTTCGCTTGAGCCAGAAAACCTCTGTGTAGGACTCTAAAGACTCGTCAATACGCCGGCAGCAGGTGATGATCATATCAAACACCCACAAGCCGCAAGCGGTCTGCTAAACGTAACGGCCACACGGGTATTGAGCGATCAGAAGATCGACGAACAAGCCCGCTCACACTCCAGTGAATCCAACCAGCAACACTACCGTACAGTCCGGTCTGATCGTCTGATATGTCGCATATCTTGCCTAGGGGTGGTAAACGTCAGACCCCAATAGCTCGATAAGTCGTGTCGATATGAGGTCTATAACAATTCGAGAAACTACTGGTAACACTTACCAGTATATCTCAGCAACCCTGGCCAGGGATTTCCTGTTATAGCCAATCGAACACAGCGCAACATCAACTCCCTATACCGGGAGAGACGAATCCCCTCCTATCGCTCATTGCCTCCATGTGACTCGGGACTGTACCCAAAAACCACCGTTTTGCACGCCCTCTTGGACGTGGTAAGATGGAAATCAAAGCACAGTGGGAACCACACAAGACTCTATGACGATCTTGGGTCAACAGACTACTCTGTACCAGTGTCACCAGAGAACTGCCATCTGACGTGAGGTATAATACCATCTGGGAGTTCTCGGCGAGTCCGTCCAGTGTACCCAGTCTCCACTGAGCACCCGTATATCATCTCTGATGTCAAACACCAATGGATATGGGATCATCCATCGCCCATCTGTATGGGTCGAGAAGGTACACGCTAGTCTACTCTGGTATATCGATGCCCCGTCTCGATATACCCATGACTAGGGACTTTGAAGGATGTACTTATGGACTACCATGTCCCCACTAGTATGATCCTCATCATAGTCCAGGTAGTCAAGTACACATCCTAAGGGCTTTACCAACATGTAACAGAGAGACAATCAGTGTACGCGTTAAGGTAAAGATCAACCAGATAGCATACTATCATGTCGAGGAAGAAAGTCCTCCCTATATATGTCCAAGCATCCACTACAATATACATCCTATGTACAGTAATGGCCTCTAGGGCATACATATAACTAACAATCTCCCACTTGCACTAGGGCCATCTGTAGCAGTGGTTGTAGTATCTCATACTCAACCATCCCATAAAAGTCTCTCTCTGGGAATAGGCCTTCGTGAGTGGATCCGCTGCGTTATCCTCTAAGTCTGCTCTCCTTGCCTCGATCACCCTGGAGATCAACCATCTCCATGATCAGGTGATACTGCCTTAGAATAAGTCTGGATCACTGATGGGACCGGCGTTCCTTGGCATAAGCCACAACTCCATTGTCTCACAATGGTAGGAACGTAGTTCATCTCATGAACTAATATACACCCAAACATCCTCTTTGGTAGCATCTTAAGTAGCGATGTATCCAACCTTTATCATCTAGTATGTCACGGTATCTAGCTTGGAACTCTTCCAACATACCGTCCCTTTACTGAGGGTAAAGATAATGCCTGCGACTGACATTCAGTCGTCTTTATCACCCTGGAACCCTTCTAGTGATTCTCCCCAGGATCGATTGATATCATCTCACTACAGCTAGTGAGAATTCCAACATCCAATTAAATCTATCTCATAGATCCAAAACTCAGGATTTAGGAGGTATCATTTTGATCCTACACGGAGAATCTTTGTGATAAACGGAGATTGATCGAGCGTAGCATAAGAAACTCCTTTCTTATCAAGAGTATGTCATCCACGTACTCTACGAGGATCATTACCATACTCCCTACTACCTTTTTGTATATACAAGGTTCATCTACCATTTTGATGATGTCAAACTGTTTGACTATTACATCAAAACAGACGTTCCAGCTCCGCGATGCCTGCTTTATCATATAAAACATCTTGCACACGTTTCCGCTGCTCCCACTGTCTACGAGGCCCTCTGGCTGTGTACTTATAGACGCACTCTTCTAAAACATCATTTAGAAAAGCAGTCATGGCATCCAACCGCCAGATATCGTAGTTATCGTATGTAGCCGTGGCAAGTAGGATCTGGATGGACTTAAGCATAGGTACTGGAAAAGGTTTCATCATTATCCACGCCTGGTCGATGACGAAAACCTTTAACAAGTCTAGCTTTGAAAGTCACAACCTTTCCATGTACACCAAGTAATCTTCTCAAGATATACTTGCTCCTGATGGGGATTTAACCCTTCAGATATAGCATCCAAAGTCCATACTTTGTCGGTGTATAAGGATTCCATCTCAGATCGCTAAGCATCCAGCCATTCTTACAGAGTCTTACTCCTGATGGCCAGCTCGAAGCTAGTTGGGTCATCATCTCATGATGCATTTCTCGCTCCCACTGTATAGAGAAACCGAAGTAACTCTCAGGTGGGTGAGGAACCCTACTAGATCGGCGGAGAGGCTGAGGTTCGTTGGTATCTACTGAATCCTCTGGTTGTACCAAATCATCTGCTGTAGTTTGTATAGCTGGAACATTTCCAGTTCTATATAACAGACCTTGCCTCGAGCTTGTCCGGATTTTGCTTTTAGACATAGGCCGGACAACCCCAAATCTTAACTAACTTAAGATATGGGCTCTTCCCTTTCTATATCACATATGAGGCGGTAGGCAACTGATTTGATTCGAACCTTATTCAATAGGTATGTAACTTCTCAAGTCCATAACACCCAATAGGAAAAAGGTAACTCAGTAGTACTCATCATAGAGCACAACATATTAAATAGGGTGTATCTGCTCCGCCCCGATATACCATCGTGCTATGGTGTATTCGGAGGTGTAATGCTGAGAGAGAATCTCATTCTCCTTTAGAATAGTCCAGTATTTCCGTGCTCAAGTATTCTGCTCCTTGATCTCATCAAAGGACATAATACTTATATCCGTATTGGTTCTCTACTTCTAACTTATATTCTGTGAATATCTCAAAAGGTTCGGACTTGTGTTTCAACAAGAACATATGTCTGAATCTAAAGAGATCATCAGAGAACGTAATGAAGTATAAAGAACCAGTCCTGGCATGTGTAGACAGGGGATCTTACATACATCAACATGTATCATCCCAAGAGTTCATTAACTCTTTCTCTGTTTCCAGTAAACAGAGCTAGGGTCATCTTATCTCTGTGACATGACTGGCAAGTTTCACAAGATGTAAATTCAAACTGATTTAAATATGCATCTAAATGTAACTTAGCTAGTCGGGTCGTATTGATATGACCTAATCTACAATACCTCAAGAAGGATTCGTTCATTTCTGAACTCTTCCTCTTGTGTGTATTCCATATACTAAGAACTGTAGTTTGATTTAGAACATCAATGCTTTCAGATAACGTGCCTGAACCGATCAACTTTTGATATAGGAAATGTTCAAAACATTATCCAACAATACAAAATTATATCCTTTCTTTACTAATAAAGAGACTGATATGATTTTGTATATCAGGTTCGGTATCTAATAGCATTCGTTCAGAATCAATGCATAAGTAATACAGGGTGATAGTGACCGACAGACTTGGCAGCAACTTTTGCCCCGTTTTCTGCCTCATGAGACTTATCACCCGTTCTCAGTTTTTCTACCCTTTTGTAGCCCTATGTAACAGATTACATATCTGCGATCCTGATCCGGTATCATATACCCAGGATGCGGAGGATACTGAGAAACAACTCTTTGTAATGAACACACCCGAAGATGATGCATCAACATGCACTCTCTTCGTTTGGGCGGCACGGGAAATCTGGTATTCCCCAATTTCCTGCTCTGTCTCATAACAATTATAAGTTGGAGCAGGACCAACGTTCCCCAGCTCAGTATAACAAGCGGGTTCGGTCAATAATCCGTATTATTATCTTGATTAAGGCGTGATATGGTCGCTACCAGGAGAGAGAGAGAAGAAAAAACTCAACGTGCGCTCTTGCAAGAATAGATTGGTTATTATTTTATCTAATCAGGATGGCTCCCACTGCTTTTTATCAAATCTTCCTTCAAACCCTAAAAGGAAAGACTAGCCGGGATTAATTACACACTACAAGTTCACCAATCTTTCAGCCAGGCCAGTGTCGGTACTTTGAGGGAGGTCCCCCGTGCTTTCGCACGAACCTAATTAATGTAAACCTCGTTTTCCCAGAGGCGTAACCCCGTTGACACCTTTCTAGACACCTACTTGATCGGCTAATTGTAATGTATAAAACTCTCCCAGGAGTAACAATTACTCGCAGCGGGTATCGGGATCCAACTACCTCATAGAAGGTATGCAATCTCATTGCAAATTTCAACACTTGAAATTCCCGATAAGATTTTGCCCCAGGCGATCTATGACCTTGACTGAGTCAACAAACCATAGACCGCAAGTAAAGTTCAACCCGTCATTTCCTGATTGAATTAAACCCACCCGCACGACCCTTGACTGAGTCAACAATGCCGCACGACTACCCTAATCCAATCTGCATCATATGCATAAACAGATAAATAGTAATCAGCTACCGCACACTACGCCTTGACTGAGTCAACAAACGCAGCACGAATACTAACTATTACTTATCTGAAATGACGGAGGGCTATGTCAGGTTTTTAAGAAAACCCTTTGCGCAATGAACTTTATATCGTTGTAGGATCGAATGAATTTTGAAATGGAGTGTTTTTGAGGATTTTCTAGTTTTGCTAAAGGAGTCACTCCCGGTGAAGGGATTGTCGGTCCTTTCCTCGTCGAATGAGGTGCAGGATATATCATATATATCACTGTGCAAAGCAAAAACTCTTAAAAGCAATCAAAAGACAAACCGAATGTGTAGCATCAGCCAGTTATTGCTAAAGGAATCACTCCTGGTGAAGGGATCTCGGTCCTTTCCTCATCGAATAAGGTGCAGGATATATCATATATACCGCTGTGCAAAGCAAGAACTGTAGCTACCTGTTTTATTTTGAAATTCGATTCTACAACATCTTAGGTTTCTTTTATTTCATTAATCTCATTAATGAAGTCCCATCATTTAAGTACCTAAACATCACAGATAAATACGACGTACACTTATGCCATCCGCATTCGCCTCGATGTCCCCTCGTGCACCGTTAGGTTAGGTAACTAACGGCAGAGTAGGGCAGTGCTAGCACGGGTGTAAAACATAAGTAACGTCTATATAATATATCATATATACTATATACTGTATCTATCACAGAACATCACATGATCACATCACAGATATCGCAGCAGAAGAATCATATGAAATATTGGATATACTAGGACGTCCGTGTTTTCAATACGAGCCAGTATAAAACACGGATTCCACGGTCGTAATGAATAGCCAAACCCACACCCCTAGACCCCTACGAGAGCGGCAAGCAACCCTACCAATTCTGGAGTTAGGAGACCCGGACTCGACTCCTCGAGTTGGTCTCCCACTGGACTCCAGAACCCGGTTACTTGTGCCCTCCTCCTTGGGTCTATCCTAGTGCGGAAAAGTAAATAATATACAAAAGGTGACATCTTTCGCTACCTGAAAGTTCCCCAAATAAAAGAATATTACATACAAGTTTTTACATGAATGAAAATGAAAAACATTCATCTCACATAAAAACCCCCGGCTATTCAAACACGACGATCCAATATAACATATCCAGCAACACATAACATCACATGTCATCAACGTAAGTAAATATGCGCATCCCAATTGTCGTTGACATGTAGCAACGAAACCGGCGATATCACATATTATACTTACGGTCACAGAAAAGAAAGTGTAAAACAACAATAGTTGGAATCCACAACCACCTCAGACATCGCATGCCTGACCAAATGAATTCTTTAGACATCGCATGCCTAACAATTATAAACCCCGCATTTTAGTCTCAAAATCGAAAACACTTTTCAATATCAAGTCGGGCAATTCAACAAGATTCCCGACATCCTGATCGAATGCTCGTCGCAAACTTTAGTAGACGGCGGCACCCCTAACGCCGTCGACGAAGTACACCAAGGCGGAACACCGCCACCGCGAGCACCTGAACGGATGCTTTCGGCGACGGTGTTCTCCTACGGTCACTTGGTCGGGGCTATGGAGTGAGGCTGTCTATTAAGTTTACCCGGCGAGTATCCGCGTACGCTACGTGATTGCGACGGACTTTTGATCACATCAAAATTCCGTGGCAACCGATCAAGTGAGACTAAACCGCTAGATTTATAACATTCATTCAGTTATCACATAACAACTTGTGAATTCCAATTATTGTATCCCATTCCAGATAAAAAGAAAATGTTAAACTTTTCGATCGAACAGTCAAACACTCAAGTTTTCCCGATACAGATCAACACATGAAATAAGTCTAACAACATTCAGTTCGTGCCTCAGTACTAACGGTCCAGCTGTAGAAGGGTCAAGCCAACGCCTCACATGTGGCACGCCGTACTGCCCCAAACCCGAAGGTTCAAAGGGCAGTTCAAGACGTTCACATAATCGAGTTAAGGTTTGTTGTCTTCTAGAGGGTCCATCGCGTTACTTGCACTACTTAGAACGTCGTTAAACTACGGAAAAATCCAACACTTGGAAATTTCCCGACAGGGGAAAAGTTGGGTATTTATATCCTGTCGAACTTTTTAACATATTCTAAAATTTATCCGGAAAGCCACACAGACAAAATTTGATAATCCGATCGAGTCCATGAAATCCCAAAACAACCCAGAAAAATTCAACTCTGGAAAAAATATTAAAAATTTCCAGGCAAACCAGAACTGAAAACTAAGAATTAAGGTGCAAATTTTGAAGCACAAAACGACAAAAGGACCGCGGATCCGCCGCATGAGCCTCCTGTAAGGCCGCGGATCTGCGCCCCCTTTATGGAATAACGTGCTCGAATTTTGCAGTAAACCTTATATATGCCTGCTGATTTTTCTGAATATTTTTAATCTGGAAAAAATCACGATTTTAAAAATTGTCCAGAGAGCTATTTTAGGGTTTTGGTTTTGATTCGATCGGAGTTCAAATTCCGTCTAGACTTCGCCTAAGGCTCTAGCTAGGCTCTGATACCAGTGAAAGGTTCCTAGGCACCCTATAGTGGTCACACAAGGCATCGAACATGCCAATATAAAATTTTACGGGTGCCGAGAGACCCGACTAAGGATCGTCGGCTAGATTTTAGGCGAAAAGATAACTAGTTAACAATTAACTAAGGGAATACGGAAATACAACCTTTGTAGATCCGTTTGTCCACCTCCATAGCTCCGCAATGAAGTCTCCTCGCTGTCCATAACAAGTTCCGGGCTCTAGCGTCGGCTTCATTGGAGAATGGACGGGCTAGGTCATCGATGTCCATGCCGAAGATGATCTACGTCGAGGCATCGCTAAATCAAGCTCCGACTTCACCAAGTCAAGAAACTTGTGAAGAAAACACACTCTACTATTTGGCAAGAGGTAGAGGATGAAGAAATAGGAAGTGGATAGACTTTAGATTTGGATTTCTCACTCATTTCCATCAATCACCATTGATGGAGCTTAGGTTTTCTTCTTGAGTTCAAGGAAGAAGAAGAAGAAATGATATGATAAGTTTTATGATAAGCATTAAAGAATAAATAAAAATCCATTCTTATCATAATTCTCACCATGGTTAGGTGTAGAGAATTAACTTGAGTTAATTGAATTGGTTAGGGTTAAGCATGAGACAAAATGGTGACTAAGTCAAAAGTTCATGAAGCTTCATGAAAGAAAACAAAAGAAAGCCACCATTCTATTTTATGCAATTTATTTTCAAAAATAAAAACAAATGAATAAATGAATAATCAAATAAAAACCCTAACCATTTCATTAACCAAGGTTTAATTCTTTACACAAACCCTAATTTGCATGTATCATCAAATATGATACAAACAAGTGCACAAAATCATATCGCATATGCAATGCGCACATCCGAGCGAGAAAATCCATTTAAAGTGAACCAATACTAGTTAATGCAAAGTAATATATCAAATATATAATTATGCATTAAATCATTAAATCAACACTTGATTTAACGATCCGGTCATGACGCACATATCCGACTGGTATCATTAGTAACATCTTATCGAATCAACACTTGATCCGATAATCCGGCTATATCGCATATAACCGATCAATGTCACATCGCGAGAATCGAATACAGTATCACATACTCGTATTATTCTCGGTCCCGCACATATCTCATATGCACTCCTATTTCGTTTCGCTTGAGCCAGGAAACCTCTGTGTAGGACTCTAAAGACTCGTCAATACGCCGGCAGCAGGTGATGATCATATCAAACACCCACAAGCCACAAGCGGTCTGCTAAACGTAATGGCCACCCGGGTATTGAGCGATCAGAAGATCGACGAGCAAGCCTGCTCACACTCCAGTGAATCCAACCAGCAACACTACCGTACTGTCCGGTCTGATCGTCTGATATGTTGCATATCTTGTCTAGGGGTGGTAAACGTCAGACCCCAATAGCTCGATAAGTCGTGTCGATATGAGGTCTATAACAATTCGAGAAACTACTGGTAACACTTACCAGTATATCTCAGCAACCCTGGCCAGGGATTTCCTATTATAGCCAATCGAACACAGCGCAACATCAACTCCCTATACCGGGAGAGACGAATCCCCTCCTATCGCTCATTGCCTCCATGTGACTCGGGACTGTACCCAAAAACCACCGTTTTGCACGCCCTCTTGGACGTGGTAAGATGGAAATCAAAGCACAGTGGGAACCACACAAGACTCTATGACGATCTCGGGTCAACAGACTACTCTGTACCAGTGTCACCAGAGAACTGCCATCTGACGTGAGGTATAATACCATCTGGGAGTTCTCGGCAAGTCCGTCCAGTGTACCCAGTCTCCACTGAGCACCCGTATATCATCTCTGATGTCAAACACCAATGGATATGGGATCATCCATCGCCCATCTGTATGGGTCGAGAAGGTACACGCTAGTCTACTCTGGTATATCGATGCCCCGTCTCGATATACCCACGACTAGGGACTTTGAAGGATGTACTTATGGACTACCATGTCCCCACTAGTATGATCCGCATCATAGTCCAGGTAGTCAAGTACACATCTTAAGGGCTTTACCAACATGTAACAGAGAGACAATCAGTGTACGCGTTAAGGTAAAGATCAACCAGATAGCATACTATCATGTCGAGCAAGAAAGTCCTCCCTATATATGTCCAAGCATCCACTACAATATACATCCTATGTACAGTAATGGCCTCTAGGGCATACATATAACTAACAAATGGTGCATACTATTTATATGGCTTCCGGAAAGGAGGAAAGCCGCGCTTCGACGGGTCACCGACCGCTCACCTGATCCGTGATAAAAGCCCAGGAGTAGCAACAGAAGCTTCAGGAAATGCTGACTGCAATGGCCGCACTCACCTGGCCAAAAGAAAGCCCGGAGGCGTCATCAAAGTAGCGTCATGAACAAGAAACCGATGCTGACTTCCTCCGCAGAGTCCTCGAAAAGAAGGACAGAGAAGCAGCAGAACAAGAAGCTAATATAAGACGAATGATGCTTCTCTTCCAAGACATGGTCGGGATGATGTTACAGTCAGAACCTCCAGCTGAAGACCCTCCAATCATCATTGAAGACGATACAGGGGAGACATCAAACCCTCCTCTGGCTCTTTCAGCAGCCAAAGAGGAAACTACTTCCAAGGCCGCTCTGGATGACTACATTGCTCAGCAAATACGAGCTCACTAGGCGAATGAAGCGGCCGGCCAAGTTGTTAAAACTGGGCGACCATATCCAGGCTAGTATGACCAAATAAAATACCCGCCGGGATATACGATCCCTAAATTTCATGTATACAAGGAGACGGGCAATCACCACCAGCATGTCGCCCAGTTCAGGGCTCTATGTGGCAACACCGGAGGTGATGATAAATTGCTACTTCGCCAATTCGTCGGCAGCTTGTCAGAGACGGCATTCGAGTGGTATTCTGAACTTCCAAACAACTCCGTCAAGACTTTCGCAGAAATGGAGCTATTATTCACCCAGCGATTCGCGAGTGCTAGTGAACGCACCCCAATAACGGCATTGATCAATGCCAGGGTGAAGCCAGATGAAACATGGGTTCAATACGCAATACGATGGCGGAATCTGTGGTCGAAATGCGAACAACGCATCGAAGAAGCGCCAGCGGTGGGCATGTTCGTGGGCACTCTGGACCCTCATGCAACCATCTCCCAGTTCATGATGTTTTTCAAGCCGACTACTTTCCAGGCCTTGATTGACAAGCTGGCCCAAATGGACCAGATGGGTCATAGACCGTCTCCTCCAAAGCCAGACTCTCGAAATGAAAAAGGGAAAGGAAAAGCAACTTTCGTCGCTAATACTCAACAACAGCCGAGCAACTTAAAGCTGGTTATTTGCCAAAACAATATGCGTCCACGCCCATCCCTCGAGGAGAGATTAGGATGTCCTTACTCGTTTTCCCAAGATAAAATGAGGTGACTGTTCGAGCTGGCTGTACGCAATAGACTCATCGAGCTGCCGGATCCAAAACGTCCGTTGCAGCCAGGCGATGTCAACAATCCTAATTACTGCCCTTACCACCAAGCAGTAAGCCATCCAATCGAAAATTGCTTCATCTTCAAAAGCTGGATTGAGGACAAATACCAACAAGGCAAGTTCGCATTATCCGAAAACTGGAAGGTGAACCCACCACAACCTCATGCCCCTAAAAAGGTGGACATGCCGGGGGCATCGTGCTCATTCATAGAAAAAGCCCCATGGACCGAAAAGTCCGTAAACTAGAAATTCGCCTCAAATACGGCAACTGCGGACCGAAACGTCCTTAAACTAACAATGGACCACTATGTCCTAAAACTGGCGATGGACCGAAACATCCTTAAACTAACAATGGACCACTATGTCCTAAAACTGGCTGACGTCGATAAACTACTGTAGACTGCAACATCTTAAGGCTGACACAAAAAAAGAGAAAAGAACAAAAAAAAGGAGAAAGAAAAAAAAATGGTATGTCCATAAGCGAAAAGGGCACGGATGAAAACCCGAGAGGGCTCCGTGAGTAAAAACAGCAGGGCTACCGGTGAGTTTTATGAAAACCCGAAATGGCACAATCTCGTTAAAAGACACTTGCAAGGTCCTCTCGACCTTGTGAGGAGAAACCACCTGCGTGAGATCCTTACGACTCATAAGGGAGCAACACACTTAGGGATCTCCATGATTCCTAAGGAGAAATTACACTTGCGAGATCATCACGGTTCGTAAGGAGAACTCTCTTATGAGACCCTCATGGCTCATAAGATTCAAAAGTCTTAAGCTACAGGGATCTGAACCTGTTCTTAAGCAGCCACCACAACATCCAATATTGCCCTACAAGCGGATCAATGCTGACCCTTGTATACAATCCACGGGCGCGAATAAACATTTCCCTAACAAAGTCCCATCCGTGACTAGAGATATGTATGCACAGTGAACAGCCCTTATAAGTCCTCCCGACTTATAGGGAGAAAACACTCTTGTAAGATCCTTACGACTTATAAGGGACCACACACTTAGGAATCCTCACGATTCCTAAGGAGAAAACGCACCTACGAGATCCTCATGACGTGCAGGGAGAAACACCTTTATGAGACCCTTACGGCTCATGAAGTCAAAAGCCTTAGTCAATGGGATCCTAACCCTGTTTGCTAAGCCACCTTTGTTCGACATCGACAGAGGCAAATGATGATTCGCTCCTGGAAATATTCCAGTTGTAGCGGTGCTGATGCCGAAATCGGTATTTGATTCCAAGCTTGAAGTGAGAAGCTAGCGAGCCACACGCGCATACGAAATAGCCGAAATGATGGGGCAACTTGCAAACAAAATCAGCAAGTAAAAATGTATGCATGCAAAATAGCCGAAATGATTGGGTAACTCGCAATAAAAAGCAGCGAGTAAAAATAAAATAAATAGCCGAAATGATTGGGCGCCGTGAAAAATAGCCGAAATGATTGGGCAATCGCGACCTTCGTGATATAAAAGCTGAAATGATAGAGCATCGCGGAAAGAAATAAAAAAAAAAAGAAAAATGAAATTTATGCCCTACAGGTGATATCACATTAATCCTTGTATACAATCAAGGGGCGCAAACAAAGAAGGAATCACACCTTCCCTCCCCGGGCTTCATCAGAAAACGAAGCCAAATCTCGACGATTTAGGGATAGCCTGGAGATCATCAATAGCGTTCCTCGCCATTCCAGCAGGATTCAGACGCTGTAATCAGCCCTGGAGCTACGGCAAAGCCCCTACTCTAAATCTCGATGGTTCACGGACAACCTAGAGACCACCTCGACATTCGTCTCGTTACAGCAGACGCAACGTCAGCAAAGCGGAGTGATGGCAAAATCCCAACTCCACCTCAGCATTCGTCTCATTACACCAGACGCAATGTCAACAACGGCGTTCCTTCGCAGTCCACCAGGATGCAGATGCAACGTCAACGAAAGACCTCACGATCGAAACAAAGCGGAGTGACGGCAAAATCCCAGCTCCCCCTCAGCATTCGCCTCATTACAACAGACGCAACGTCATCCACATGACCCCGTCTCGGAAATACGTCATCCACATGACCCCGTTTCGGAAATACGTCATCCACATGACCCCGTGCGGAAATATGTCATCCAACGACTCCGTGGCATACGGCCAAAGTCAACCAACCCCGGGGAAATCAGTGTCCTTAGCAAAATCTCGATTCATGTAAATCAGCGTCCTTGGCGAGAACCTCTCAATTCGCGTTGACCCGCAGAGAAATCAGTGTCTCTGCAGGAATATACGACATCACCAAACGGAGCCACGACTTAGTCCCTAGTTCCAAATCTCGATAGTTTACAGACAACTTAGAGATCACCTCGACATTCGTCTCGTTGCAGCAGACGCAACATCACCAAGCGGAGCCACGGCAAAATCCCTAGTTCCAAACCCTGACGGTTCACCAACAACCTAGAGACAACCGCGACATTCGTCTCGATACAGCAGACGCAATGCCAACAAACGAAGTAAAGGTAATATTCCTAGCTTCAGGGTCTTGACGGCAACTCATATAAAACGTGAAAGACCATCGGAGATCATCCCACACCAGCGCGGAGTGGTCACCACCTCGACATTCATCTCGATACAGCAGACAAGATGTCACTTAGCGTCCTTCCTCCAACAGGATTCAGACACGCCAAAGCAAATGAAGCAAAGGCCAAATTCCTAGCTTCAGGGTCTTGACGGCAACTCATATAAAACCTGAAAGACTATCGGAGATCATCCCACACCAGCGCGGAGTGGTCACCACCTCGACGTTCGTCTCGATACAGAAGGCGAGATGTCACTACAGCGTCCTTTCTCCAACAGGATTCGGACACGCCAAAGCAAACGAAGCGTAGGCCAAATTCTTATCTTCAGGGTCTTGACGGCAACTCATATAAAACCTAAAAGACTATCAGAGATCATCCCACGCTAGCGCGGAGTGGTCACCACCTCGACGTTCGTCTCGATACAGCATACGAGATGTCACTACAGCGTTCTTCCTCCAGCAAGATTCAGACGCGACAATCAAACAACGGAGCCACGACAAAATCCCTAGTTCCAAATCTCGATGGTTCACAGATAACCTAGAGATCACCTTGACATTCGTCTCGTTACAGCAGACGCAACATCACCAAACGGAGCCACGGCAAAATCCCTAGTTCCAAGCCTCGACGGTTCACCAACAACCTAAAGACAACCGCGACATTCGTCTCGATACAGCCGACGCAATGTCAGCAAACGAAGCGAAGGCCAAATTCCTAGCTTCAGGGTCTTGACGGCAACTCATATAAAACCTGAGACTATCGGAGATCATACCACCCCAGCGCGGAGTGGTTATGACTTATCGGGGCTCTCTAAAATGAGCCTAACCTCAAGTAAAAAGCGGCATGGCAAAATTCGTAACGCTTGCTCTTCCGACGGTCAAATTGCCAAGGAGGATTGCTTGAAGACGTCTTGTCCAGCTCCCGAAGGGATCAGAGACGCGACAGTCGCAAGGCTACTCAAACAGCAAGATTGCCTATCGAGGAATACATCAGCCAACGCGACGGTACGACGGACAAAACCCTAGTACCACAGACCCTAACGGCCCTCTGTCGTAAAGAGCAGAGGTTAACTGTGACGTTAGGACATTCTTGCGAGAACTTCTCGATTCGTCTCGACTCATAGGGAAAAGCCTTAGGCAATGGGGATAAGGACCTTTTTCCTAAGCACTGGGGCCCTGCAGGTCAGTCTAAAATGGACTCTTGCATACTATTCACGGGCCACACTCTCCAAAGTCGAATCTCGACAAGGAGGGAAATAACCACTTACGGGTCCTCTCGACTTGTAAGAGGGAAAATTCTCTTGTAAGATCCTTACGACTTATAAGGGAAAACGCACTTAGGAATCCTCACGATTCCTAAGGAGAAAATACACCTACGAGATCCTCTCGACTCGTAGGGAGAAAAGTCTTTATGAGACCCTCGCGGCTCATGAAGTTGAAAAGTCTTAGGTAGCAGATCTGAACCTGCTTCCTAAGCCATCACTACCCCGCGAAGAAGCCAAAACAAGATGCTCACTCTATCATCTGCCGGCTATGCTTGCTAAGGTGACATGCTGATAACAAAAGAAAGAAGAAAGCAAAGAGATGACACAAGACATTGCGAAAGAAATGTATCTTTTATTCATGAATTCAATTGGGTACAAAATACATCATATGAAAGAATAAAAATATGGATACATTTTATTCAAAATTACAAATGGTACAAAAAATAATTATTGAAAGGGAAGCGCTTTCAATAGTCCGATCAGCCGCTCTCGCACTTCCCTCAGCCCCTTTTCTTGATCAGCTGCCGCGGCCAACTCCGCTTCGACTTGGGCTCGTTGCTGTAAGTAAGACGAAAGTTGTTCTTCGACGGCCCGCTGAGCTGCCTCACAATTTTGTGCATCTCGCTCGACGACGTCGAGCTTCTGCTTCAGTGTTAACTCGTCAAAGATGCATCGCAGAAGGCCTTCAAAGATAACTTTCAACTGTGCAGCATTTGCATCAACCTGAGCATGCAGTCGGGCAGATTCGCTTGAAGTTTCTTCACATTCCTTATGCTTTAAGGCCACTTCTTGTTCAAGATGGCGGAAATAAGAAGTGCTCTGCTCGACCCATGCAGCCCGTTGAGTGTTCACAGCCAGGACCTCTGGAGCAGGACGCCTAAGCTCAAGCTCACGCAGGCAGGCCTCAATCTTCCTGCAGTGATCAACCCAAGACTTAACGACGCCTTCACTATGAAAGTTCACGAGCGTCGCCAGCATAGGGTTAACCTCCACAGAAAAATCCGCAGCGAATGTGGGAGTCTCCACGTCAAGTTCCTCAATGTAGTCTCTCAACATACGCAGACAATTCGCGGCGCCTTTCGAGGATGCACGTCGAGAAAAGGGGCCTGCTGGCGTTGTGATGCGAGACTCGAACGGGGCAAGAGTCGATGTGACCGCTACAAAACAAATCACAATCAGATGTCGGCTCAAGAAATAAAGAAAATACACGAACAATAGAGTCTACTATATCGGCTGCAACAGGGGGCAGAGCTGGGAGTACTGGTGGCGCAACGATAGCCTCGTCCCTTCCTTCAATTTGTAAGGCTACAAGAAATACAAAGAAGAATTAGCAATAATGTTACTGCCCATTAATGAAATGACATCGATTAGAAAAGATACTCACCGACACCAGCGGGCGGACTAATCTCTGACTGGAAAGAGAAGTGTGGGTGCAGCACCTGATACAGGTGATCAAAAAGGACTCCTGTAAGGACGCAGTAATGCAACATCAGTACAAAAATTATACAGCCTAAAAATAAGACCGATGGGTCACGAATCCACACCTTCCAACATCTGAGATGGTACGAGAGAAGGTAGAGGAGTGGTCACCGTCAAAGCAGTAACTGATGGTGCTGCCTCGGGTAGCGCAACCTCAACGCTCGCCACACCTGCATTAGAAACGAGATAAATACTGTCAGGAAAGATTGAAAAGGATTGTAGAATAAAAAGAAAAGCAATGACCCAAAGTCTACCTGGTGAGTCGCCGGTCGGAACCGCGACAAAGGCATCACTTGATGCAGCGAATGTTCCACCCTTCTCCATCGGAATGGTCTCGCCACCCGTAGCCTCATCCCCCGACTCTACCAGAGCCGTCGTAACGCTCGCAACGCCAGGAGATGGCAAGGAGCCGCAAGAAGAAAGAGCGACGATTGGAGAAGTTCCTGACTCTTGAGAAAGAGTGGCCACCTCGGGCTCGACGACTGTAGCCATCTCACCCACCGCTACCTCGGGCTCGGCAATTGTAGCCATATCACCACCGCCACCTCGGGCTCGGCGATCGTGGCTGTCTCACCTGCCGCTACCTCAGGCCCGGTGGTTGCCGCCACGACAGCCACCACCTCCTCGGCAAGACTCGGCTCTGCAAGATAGGATATATGAGAACTGAAAGTTGAAACTTTGACAGAACAACCCAATGTCAAGTTACCTTGAGTCAATTTGCCGATTGCTTCTCGAGCGGCACGTACTGCCTGTCTGTGGGCGGTGGACAAGGCAGCCGGAGTGTCCTCTGAAGGAATAGGGGCAAGGGTAGCGGTGCTCGAACCTCCACCCACTGCCAAGGTGACACTACGCTCCCTTGCCGCGCGCATTCTGCGCTTTCTTTCCGCTCGGGTCGTGAGAGCGGATCTTCTAGAAACCTCCATCAATAGGACATCATCGTCCACGCCAGGGACTACCTCTGGAGCCGTTACGACTTCGGTCATCGGTCGTTTGAGTAAGGCCTCTTTCGGCAGTGCTGAGGAGGCCGGGACTTCGATGGCTAGCCCAGGAAGCATCTCCGCATCACCTTGCGAGATTGGCATTATAGTCCCTGCGATAAGATAAAGAGAGGGTCAGATTACCCATAAGAAACGGGAGCAAAGACACGGTGAGCCGAAATATACCAATGCCCAGCGAAGCGCGCATCCTCTCCTCTTCCTCAAAAGTCTTAAGAGAAGCTGCGAGAGCTTCTTCGGTGGAAATGCTTATCAAAGAATAAAAGGTGTCAGTCAAAACATGATGATAAAAATATGATGTAATGACAAAAGATACAGCTGATGGTTACCTGATCGCGCAAGGATAGCCAGTCCCGCTTCGTGGCTAGCTAATTACTCAGATTCTGCAATGGCAGCCGCCATACCAGTGTCATCTGGCGGCATGAATAGACCCTCGTTTGTCCCATACTTGCTCAGGCCCTCGCCATAAGGAGCGTGAGGCTCCTGACCAAGTACAACGTCGGCAGAGAAGAACGACTTCTTCTTCCTCTTCTGCGAGCAAGCTCCGGTTGCCGCTAACACCAGCTTACGCTTGGTGGGCACCTTAGGATGACGAGTCCCGATGTCTGAACCCACGCCAGAATCGGGGGAAGCTACAGTCACCTTTTCTACAGGAGCCCGGGGTATCGGTAGCTCAGGCCTGTCGCGCGGGACTTCGGTCATGGCAGCTTCTCCTAAGGGAGGACGGACGATGGTCCGTCGCTTCAGAGGGATGCTCGAATTACCAGCAGGGGGTGCACCTTTGCGATCGAGCAGCAGTCGCTTCTCCTCCCTGATAACGGCGCCCATTGAATGCTGGTACCATGCCACGTACACATTAAGGACCTTTGGGACACAGCTCGGTTCGCTGATGAAGAAGCTGGACCCTGTGTTCAAGCGCATGAAATGATGCAGCGCACTCCGCATTCCCTCTTCGGTGGCAGCAGGTTCTAGCAAGAAAGCCTCCAGCGGAACTCCCTGATTATAGCTTAATTGTTGGGCAAAATGATGCGGATTGTATCTCATGAATAACGTCGCATCATTTTGCTTAAACACTAGAAAGCCCGGTCTTATGGAATATAAGTGAACGATTTCCCGAGCTTTCAAAATAGAGGCTCCATCTTTAAAAATGTCCCGCAATGGCTGCACCGCTGTCACAGACTCTTTGCCGATAGTCAGGATCTTGTCAGTGAAAGTTATACCATCTCCAACAGTGCGAGGACAAAGGAGCAAACCTCTGGCTTCCCGCGGTGACGGATTTACAATAGATGCATCGACCAATCACATGATCCGGGGGAAGCTGCACCTGTCGTAGAAGGACAGCCTCTTATGAATGCCAAAAATGCCAAGTGCATGTAGCTCGAGCCATGACATGAAGTAATGCATCGAGAAGTTCACATGCTGCACTCCGGGTTCAGTAGTATCCGCCGCCTGACTGAGGTCGTAATATAGATGAGCTAACCCGGCGACCCCGACAGCCATTTTCACCCCAACAATCATCCGGTGAGCCGGATAAACGACAGACGGCCTCTTACGGCGAAGGTGCATCAGGAGCGCAAACCAGCTCAGCCATAGCCCAAGAAACCCTAAGAAGAACGCTTCCTCATCAATCCCAGGGACTGCGATCTCCGCAAAAGGAACAACTGGAGTGTTGGGAAGAAAGTAACTCTTTTGATCTGCCTCCACCGTTGGGAAGTTGTTTAACCCTAAATCGAAAGGGTTGTCAAGTTTGGCGAACTTAGCAGCACCCTTCGAGAGGATGCCCGGATGGAGAAAATGAGCAATGAAATCCTCGAAAGTAACCCCGCAGCTCCCAGATTCGAGGAAAAGGCCCTCATAAATATTCAACACTTTGATCAGACTAGGAAATTGGTGTTGAACGGCGTTCTCCGGGGTGAGGCCTGTCATCATTGGCTTGGCACCAAAATGTATTCATCTGTAGGAAGCAGTTCCTAATAGTGCTCCCCCATAACCGGTAAGCCAGAAACATCTGCAAATTCCTCTAAGGAGATCGATACTTCTCGGTCCAGCGAAAGGAAGGTGTGGGTAGGAATATTTCACTGCTCCAGAAAGGCCTTAACCTACCAGGAGGGAAGCATAGGGTTCTGGAAGAGAGATGCATAAATGGCGGGATACAACCCAAGCCTCAACAACTGCGACTTTTTCGCTGACAGAATATAGCGGGCCCATTGCAGATAACCAGCTGGGTGACGAGGAATTAGACCGATCATGTACGGTTGTCCCCACGGTCGCGCTTTGCCTTGACAAATACGTCGCCCCAAGTATCCAAAGCCATTGGAGGCTGAACAGGTATCGAAGCCATAGCAGGCTGAAGAAGACCTCCCGAAGTCCAGTTGACTTCTTCCACGGTATAGTCACCGGGGGTGTGTCACGACCCAAGTTTGGATGTGACCGGCACTTAGATTGTATCATATCTAAAGATTTACACACAGTCCAAGTAAGCCGAAAACCAAGATCAAAATTCTTTTTGCGGAATTCTTTATATAGAAATTATAGTTTTTAGTAAAAATCACAATTTATGAAGTTAAAATATTAAACAAGTATAAGGTGTTAAGTTTGGTTGCATCCCTAGTTGGGATCAACAATATCAACAGCGGAAAATAAAATTTCAGTATATAGGACATCAATACGAATCCCAGACATAAAGAAAAGAGATAACAATTTATAAAACTAACGATCTCAACTGTCAATATACAAATAACCATTTCTCACTCTAAGTCAAAATACAGGTCTGATGGAGATTTTCTAGATACAAAATACAACACCAAAAGAGAAGATTACTACATATGTAACCTATCTATCAAAAGATGTGATAAAGCTGCAAAAAGTAGATCTGCGCCACTGCTAACCGTCCACTCTACCCCTGCAAGGAACTGTGGCACAACGGAGCTGAGTTGCCAACTCAGTGAATATAACTAACATATAACGGTTAATAATGTAAATATGACGATCATACTAACTGAAATGTGAACAATTATGATGTATGATTATCTATGGAAATCATGAATCTATAATACAAATCTCATAATCAAAACTGAAATCTCATCATTTATTTCCAATAAAAACTCATTTCCCCGTGTCCATCATCGACACAAAACTTCCATTTCTCACAGGCATCATTCCTCGAATGATCCTGAATCAACAATACCGATCGTTATCATCTAGATATACGCCGTATTTTTACCACTCTATCCGGTATTGAGTAACCTCGCTAGGCTCCCCCGCCTCAATGTGACTATCCTGCCACTCGGTCTCGACCGGGTCCACCATGTATCCAACTATAAATCTCCCCCACTCAGTATGGATAACGTAAAATCCGCGACCGTATATCTTCCCCACTCGGTCCAAAATAAAACCAAATCATAAAACATCATATGGTGGACATGACACATCAATCATGAAAATCACTGGATTTATATAATAGTATTCAAAATTCAAAACCATGAAATGCTCAATAATACATCTACCTCTTATATCAACATGAAATACTCAAATACTAAACATGATGTTAATGATGCAAACTACTACTGTTATTGGTGTTTAAGATATGATATGAATCAGTTTTAGCAAGAATTTTACTAAGTGTAAAAGTGACATGGTAATATCAACGAGGTGTGTGTAACATATAGATGTGCACATGGCATAACTCGTCGATACTTGTGCATGTACTAGCAACTAAGCAAAATATATGTGAATTATGAATGCATATCGTCAATTTAGTATAACAAAATAAACATTTATTTAAATAAACTACGGGCGTAACACGCCATCTTTACAAAATTCCCCGGTAGATGTTTAGTCTACTCACCGGAAAACGTCGAATCTATTCAGGAATTGCCAATCCTTTCCCTTTTCTCGCTGCCTCCAAAAATCCCGTATTCGAATCTAACACCACAATTTAACTTATATAAGGAAACGGCTACTGCGACATGACGGAAATGAAAAACACCCGTTCCCACGTACTAGTTATATTGTATACGACTATATCGAGCTATTAAACACTTAAGCTTACTGGATTTTAACCCTAACCTGCATCGCTACAGAATTTAAATCGCGATGCGTTTTAACCGTGTCGTATTTTGTGTTTTTAGATATCTTTTCCGATATACGATTCCAAATTCTATCTGCAGTGAAACTAATTTGTTTAAATAACACCAAAATAACCAAAATTATACACTGAAATACACCCAACCATCCAAAACTACCTAGCATCCCACAAAACTGGCGACGCCGGAATTCCCCTTTTGGTCGCCGACCCAAATCCGAGCCCCCTGGTTCATGATCCTATGGTTTGCTCTAGGTGTTACATACATTATTTAGGTCTTGTTTAGTTGAGTTAATTATCTTCCAAACAATAGCAGATTTCAACAGAGCCTATAATTAACTAAAATACGATATTATGGAATTTGTTCATTTCAAATTAAACTAAGCACATAACCTAAATTTCCTACTGTGATTAAGAAATTACCCAAAATAAGTTGTTAGAATAACCCCTCAAAGATGCTAAGTCATTTGTCCTAGCTTGATGATGAGAAAACTTAGAACCTAGCTTCCTTCTTCTTCTTCTTCCTCTTGTTCTTTCTTTCTCTCTTTAGTTTTGTTTTTCTTTTCTTTTCTTTAAATTTTCAGCATTTTTAATTAACCACTGATCTGAACAAGGCTTATATATGACAAATAAAAGGGATAAAGTGAAGGAGGAGGTGCCATCAAGCTAGAGGTAATGGTTTCATGCAAGTAGGAGGTGTGAGGTGAGTGTTGTGCATCCAAGCAAGAGGT
This sequence comes from Agapanthus africanus, assembly GCA_030015575.1. NCBI lineage: Eukaryota > Viridiplantae > Streptophyta > Magnoliopsida > Asparagales > Amaryllidaceae > Agapanthus > Agapanthus africanus. The sequence goes on from CM057341.1 coordinate 139,448,549, forward strand.
GTTCATGTCTTATCTTCTTAATTTGTTTTAATTCACAATAAAATTCTGAGCTAAATGTTTTCTATCACCTTTTCATTTACACCCCTAACAATTTTCCATTTACACAAAAATCCTAAACTTTACCTAAAATCCCCTCACAACTTAGTTTATTATAAAACACTTATTTTCTTAAAATGAAGCTAAAATTATCACTAAAACCCTTATAACTTATTTATGTTGCATACTAAATTTTTTATTTAATTTGTTTTACATAGAACTCATGAAAGTGACTTAATTGCTTTTAATAACTTTGTGATCTATCATATTATTATTAAATTAATTAATTTTATTTATTTCTAAATTTTCAAAATGTTACAGGGTGGGTTGGCGTAATGGAGCGCCATGATGGGCTCCGAGGGTACCGCGCACGAAAAGCTTTGCCGACCCTAAATAATCTGATTATACCATGTCCCCCAGATGTGAAGATTCTTATATTCCGGGTCATGGTCTTTAATCAAAGCTAGGACCTCCCGGTCTACAGGTGCTCCAGGAAATCCTCCTTCGGAACGAACAAATGGGAAAGAGAGATCGAAAGACATGTCGCCTGCGCAAAAAGGGACAAAAGTCAATTATCAGTGCTATAATTTAATTTTAAATTCTGACACTCGGTACTTTAAAATTTGCACCACACTGCAATGCAGTGGAGAAGGACCAAAGGGGGCCCACAAAATCTGGATGACAATTCATCAATTAATAATTAATAAAACAGCCTCATCATTGGATGAGACTGTTAATTAACTGAGGAAATCCTCAAGAAAATTCTCATTTAATGAGAGATCTCTCGGGAAAAGGAGAAAATCTCCCTTTGAGAGCAATGCTCTATGACAGAGTGACACTTGTCAAACTCTGATCATGAAGGAATAAAATTCCTTAAGAGCCTGGCTCTGAAATGATGATGGAAAAATCCATCAGAAAAGAATTAATTAAAATTAATTTTTATGAATTAAAAAAAATTCTGGGATCTTCAAGATCCATGAACAAACTCTTAAGAGTTCTTCACAAGAGATTAAGAAATCTACATGTTATCAAAAGAGCAGAGCTCTGATTCACGGGCTAAGAAACCCTAAGAAAAGATCTCTTTAGATCTATGGGTTCAAGAGAGCAAAGCACTGTTAATGAAACCCTAAATGGGTTTTCTTTATATCAAAGATCTATGAAGAGCAAGGCTCTGTTAATGGGTAAAACCCTAATTTATTAAAAGTTATCAGAAAACAAGAAGAAGATGAAAATCATCTAAGGGACCAAATGTCCTATTTATAGGTATTGAAACGCCTCTTCAACTTCTGAGTTGATCTAAGAGCGCAGATGCTGCCACCGCTGCACTCACGTGTGGGCCATGTGAGCGCAACGGTGGGGGGGCATTTGTTTCCCCCAATTAGAGCAAAACTCTGTTTTGAAATTCAAAATTCAAAAATTAAAGCAACGCTTCAGATCTAGCGCTAGGCGCGCTGTGCGCCATGTGTCAAACACGGATGCGCTAGTACCAGGTGCGTTGCACCCTAGGCAGTGCACCATGTGTGCGCTAGCGCCAGGCGCGCCGCGTGCCACGTGTCAAGCATGGGTTGCGCTAGCGCAGACTGCGCTGCACTCTGAGCAGCGCACTACGTGTCAAACGCAGGTGTGCTAGCGTAAAGCGCGCTGCGCTCTGAGCAGCGCACCACGTGCAAAGCACGGGTGCGCTAGCGCTGGAACTAAAAGCTTTCCACCGTTAGATCAAAGATCTAATAATAATGATGAATCATTAATTAACCAGAATTAAATTCTGTTAAGGAAAGATTTCTCAAAATCTTTCCAAACAACAAAATTGTGCTCTGTAAATCAGAGCACCGTTGGATCAATGATCCAATGGTGATTAAAAAATCACTAAAAATACAGGATAAATTCTGTTTAGAAGATTTCCCAATCTTTGTTAAAAACATGAAGATTGCCTTCTGTAAATCAGAAGCCCTTGGATCAAAGATCCAACGATGGGAAATTCCCCAAATCAATTGGAGAAAAGATCTCCTTAACTGATTGAACTGATCAGCTTGCCCTATGTAAAGGCCCCTAGACTTCAAGTCTCAGATACAGAAGCATAGAGAGAAACCCCCCCCCCTCCATAAACTTTGAGAAATTCAAAGAAAGAAGAGCAAGCTCTTAGCAAAAGAAGATTATTTCTTCAAGGTAAAGATGATGAATGATGAACACAGAGATGAAATCATCTCATAAAAAGAAGAATTATCTTCTTAAAAGATCATAGATCTACAAAGACCATGGTCTTTCATAAAAAACATCAAAAGATCTCATCACATAATAAAAGAAGAACATATTCTTCACACAGATCATTGATCTATAAAGGCAAAGCCCCTTTCAAAAATAAGAACCGTTGTTCTTGAATCTTGAGACAAAGTCTCTTTTAAAGAACATAAATTTGTTCATAAATCATAAAAATTGATCAAATGCACTTTGCGCTATTGTAATGCGCTTTGCGCTATTGAACAACGCTTCTGCGCTCTCTGGACCGGTGCTCAGCACCAAAATGCGCCACGTGTCAACCACGTATGCAACTTGCGCTTTGCGCTTCTGAAATAACGCTTTGCGCTTCTGAAATAGCGCACTGCACTCATGGGCTGGCGCTCAGCGCCAAGCGCGCCACGTGTCACTTACGTGTGTGCCACTAAATTGATAGCGCAATGCGCTCATGGACTAGCGCTTAGCGCTCATAAACTGGCGCAATGCGTCCATCATCTGGCGCTTAGCGCCAAGCGCGGCACGTGTCCTTCTCGTGTGCACTACTTGGCAGAAGCGCACTGCGCTCTTTAACTGGCGCAAAGCGTCTGGCGCTCCACGTGTCGCGCTGACAGAACATAAATTGTTCTGATGAATGCTGATGAATGCTCTGCATTCAATACAAGACAAAAAAGGTGTCAAGATCTAATGCTCGGCATTATTAAAAGGGTCAAGCCCAAATAAAGGCTCAATAGCCAGAATAAAAAAATGTTTATTGGACTTAGCCCAATATTGGCCATAAGTCCTCAACTTATATTTAATTGAGCACGTCTGCTCATGAATATTTAACAGATCTTAGTCCCAAATTGGACTACAGATCTTTCAACCAAGTCACACCGGTTCGAGGTTACATCTCTTTACTCCTCTGATATTTGTCGTTATAATCCTTCAACGTCTTCAGAGAGGTGACGGGTCCCGACAACCATACATTCCATAGATTATGATGTCTTTAAACCGGACTGTGGGGTCCTTAAGCCCACGGACTATGATGTCCTTAACCTCGGATTGTGGGGTCCTTACGCCCATAGACTATGATGTCCTTAACCTCGGACTGTGGGGTCCTTAAACTCACGGACTACGATGTCCTTAACCTGGACTGTGGGGTCCTTAAGCCCATGGACCATGATGTCCTTAACCTTGGACTGTGGGGTCCTTAAACTCACGGACTATGATGTCCTTAACCTTGGACCACTATGTCCTTAAACTGGTAATCGACCGCAATGTCCCTAAACTAAACAATAGAGCCCAAATGCTCTTTTGTTGGATCTAAATGATCCCGTTAAGTTGATCTTAGTCTAAAATTAGACTAACGTATCCTTAACAAACGTTTAAGTTGATCTTAGTCTCAAATGAGACTAACGTATCCTTAAACCCAAACCCCAAACCCAAATTTAAGAAAATACGGATTTGGACTAATCTACGCCCTACGGGCGACAACATAAATTAGTCTCCGTATACAATCCACGGGCAACCACAAACAAAACAAACACATACGACACGAAGTGACCATCTGGAGAAGGAGAAAGTTGTTACCGCGATGCGGTAGCGTAATTAACTGCAGAGGCTTGCGCCTGTAGGGAAGAGCGACCCTACAATCAAAAACCCCTCAAACGAGGGGGAATCTGACTAAGTCTGCTACATCGGCCGCATCCGTTTAAACCTTCGATATATGGTTCCATAAATCAACTTGGAATTTTCGGAGATGTAGACGGATAGCACCAATTAACATCTGTCCCGAAATTCAGGCAAGATGTCCGCCGCGTCTTCGCCGCGTCTTTCGGCAGGGAACACCCGACACCGCAGAAAGCGGAGTTAGTCAACTTCAACTCTGACATCATAAGAATCGAAGCAAGTCAAATTAAGCACCCGTCCAAGTCGCAAAAAGGGTAGCCACGACTTCCCCGTCGGAATTATGCTTCGACTCGGAATCAAGTCAACCAACGACTTCCCCGTCGGAATCATACTCCGTCTCGGAATCAAGTCAACCAACGACCTCCCCGTCGGAATTATGCTTCGACTCGGAATCAAGTCAACCAATGACCTCCTCGTCCGAATTATGCTCTGTCTCGGAATCAAGTCAACCAACGACCTCCTCGTCGGAATCAAGTCAACCAATGACCTCCTCGTCGGAATTATACTTCGGCTCGGAATCAAGTCAACCAATGACTTCCCCGTCGGAATCAAGCTCTGCCTCGGAATCAAGTCAACCAACAACCTCTGCGGCAGAATCACGCTTCGTCTCAGAGTGTACCCCATGTCGAAATCATGCTTTGCCTCGGAGTACCTGCCTTCCCTGTTGGAATTATGCTTCGCCTGGGAATTGATCTCTACGTCGGAATCAGGCTTCGTCTCAGAGTGTACCCCGTGTCAAAATCATGCTTCGCCTCGGAGTATCTGTCTTCCCTGTCGGAATTATGCTCCGACTCGGAATCAATCTCAGCATCAGAGCTATACTTTGTTCAGAATGTCTGCTCTGTACCGGAATTAAGTTTTGTCTCAGGATACACCTGTCCCGTGTCGAAATTATGCCTCGTCCCGGAACCCTGCGTCGAAACTATGATTTGTCTCAGAATATATCTTCCCCTCGGAATCATGCTCCGCTCTTCGAAAGTATGCTCCGATCCCCAGAATCATGCTCCACTTGTCGGAATCATGCTCCGATCCCCGGAAATCTTGCTCCCGGAAGGATGCTCCGCCCCCGGAATAATGCTCTACCACAAAGTCAAATTTCTGCAGAACAAGGTCCATCAATTTCATGCATACAACTCATACACGCGGCGTGCATTTATTGATGGGGGAATTTTGTTGGGGTCAAAAATTACACCCCGGTTGACCAAGTAAAAGTGAAAGTCAACCCCAAGTAAGCGGGCCCAAGCCCAGATCAAGTGGGCCCATGTCCAAGTCGAGTCTCGCGGCCGGCGTCTCCCATGTCAAAATGAAAATCATGTAATAAATAATTTTGATGTAATTTTTATGAATAAATGTAAGAAAAATGGGCATAAAACCGAATTTTTGTAAAGCCCATGGCTCATGTGCAAAAGAAATGAGCACATGAGGCATGAGATGAGCAAAATACTATTTTGTAAAGCCCAAGCGGCTGTGTGTAAATTTGTAAGCCTATATAAGACAACATGATAATGAAATAAAGAACAATAATTGATTCCCCTAAAAAATTAGGGTTTCTATACCTCCTTCTCCTTTCTCAAGATTCTGAACCTTCTTCCGCTTTTTTGAATCGAATTAAGAGTTTAACTGTTTTTTCCCCAAAAAGATAAAACCCTTGAAAGGGAAGCCCTTCTTTTTCCAAAAAGATAAAACCCTTGAAGGGGAACCAAGATCTCCTATCAAATCTCTAAAATGAGAGATTTTTAAGTCTCACCCTCTTTTCTCTAAAATCCAGCCAACAGAGAGGACGAAGAAGGAGACCCATCCCCAAAAATCCTACATTGGAAAAAATTCAAGGCTCAAGAGAAGATTCAGGGATCAAGGGAGAAGAAAAGGATCCCTTTTGATCATCTTCGAAGAGCTTTGTGGAGTTCAACTCCAAGACTCAAACCCTAAAAAAAGTTTAACTCCAAATCCAGATCTTTTAGGAGTTTAACTCCAAATCCAATTTTTTTGGAATTTAACTCCATAAATAAAAACCTTTTGGGAGTTTAACTCCACTCAAAACCCTTTTGGGAGTTTTACTCCTAGTCCCGGGGCTAGGTCCCTATTTCTGCAGGCGCCCAGTGATTGAGTGGGATTTCCGATTGTGTGTCGGTATTTAGAAAATTATGTGTAGAAATCACAACCAAAAATATTTGACCGCAATCAATAACGGTGTCGGATGTAGCGCGTTAGTAAGTGCGGATCGTCCACAGGGAAAGTGTAATCGTTCGTGTTTCGATTTAGATGAGTCGAACATTTAAGGAAAAGAAAAGAAAACAATTCATGATTTATAAAATTGCATTTCAAGAATTAGAAAAATCTAGTCTAAATCAAGAAACGATAAAATCAAGAATTGAGAATTTTTGATGATTTCCAAATCAAATATCAAGAATCGAAGTGAGGCTCGTAGGAATCGATCGGATCTATACATGTGATGAAATCTAGCGATTACGTATTCTTATCCATCGATGAATTGATACTAGATCGATGATGATCAAAAAGAATTAGGGATTTCTTGTGAAACTAGGGTTTCATCTTATATCCCTTGTTCCTTCGTCGATATCATTCACATTCTAGCCTCTAGTAAATTCAAGAATCGATCGTGGATCCCTAATTTCGACCGATCACAATCAAGAAAGCATCGCAACGAAACTAGGTCGTCAATTCTTCAATTTGCTAGGGTTTACAAAACTCGTAGGACTTAAGAATCGTTTTAAGATTTGTTACATCATCATTCTATTGATCGTCTCGACTCCTTTACGAGCGGAGTTTTACTCAAACATCACAACAAGAACCACAATCACAAATTGAGATCGAATCATGATGCAAGAATTTAAAGAAAGCAAGATTAATAAATTTCACCTTTTATTTGTCAACAATTCCGTTACAAATCGCTCAAGAACTACAAGAGGAAGAACTCGATCGTCGATTTGGCTTCGCTCGTCTCCTTGAGTCATGGATCGGCTTGGATCACTTGCTCGATTGAAGATCGGCTCCGCTCCTAAAAGGTTGAAGGCTTCTCGCTTGAATGGTACTCGAGATCTTGAATTTGGCTTTGGATTTTGGGTAAGGGTTTTGAGGCACAAGTTGTGTCACTCAACTTGTGTTAGAAATAGGGGAGATGAGAGATTAATGAACAAATGAACAACTTCAACCCTTAGATCTAGGATCCTATTTATAGACCATCAAAACCCTAGATCTAGGATTTGAATTTTGAATTTCCCTCCAAAAGTTTGTTGAGGAGATTTGAATTTCCCTCCAAAAGTTAGTTAAGGAGAGCCTTCTAGAAGAAGTTTGTTAAGCCGAGCCTTCTAGATGCGCCACGTGGCCTTTCTACAATCTTCTGGAAGCTTAGGACGTTAGCTACGACACGTGTAGGAAATCTGGGGATTTGCTGACGTCATAGCGCCGCGGATCCGCGGCAGTTTGTGGGCCTTGGGCTTGATTCTTTTCAGGTAATTCCTTCTATAATATTTGGGCCTTGTTTTGATATGTTTAATTTCATGTTTCCCTCTATATTGCTACCAGATCTCAAAACTTGGAGTTGGTGTATTTTTTATCAGCTCTTTTCCCAATTTTGGCTTTGTTTCTGCAATTTCCTGCACAATTTCCCGAGACAAGAGTTGCGCAATACAAGGATGATGCGATGCCATGATAAACACATAATTTCCCTAAAAGTGCCGGTTTTAAAGTCTAACACATGCAATCTGGTATTTCAGAGATGTTTTGCTAATATGTGTAATATGAATACCGAACACTTCTAGATGAGTGGAAATGATAGGGAAATTGCCGTGTTAAAAATGCAGTATTTTCGACTGATCAAATTCCCCCAAACTTATTTTTGATCGTCTCGATCGAACTGTTTTATTAAAAAGAGAAGGAGAAAATAAAGAAAGAGAAAAGCACACTAGCACACTTTCGTAGGCAACACGATTGCACTGAGCACATGCAACAAGCCTTTAAACCTCTAGGTGTCCCTAGTAGGAGGAGTGTTGTCTCCTGAGGGTTTTCAGCGGATTGCACCCACAAAATCCAATAATAAAAGGAAGATCATGAATATTACATTTAAAGAAAAGAATTGTAAAAGAAAAGCCTTGAAAATTAGGGTTTCCAACTAAGCTAGCTTTTCGGTTGTCATGAGCCCTATCTTAATAGTCATGAAAAGATGTTAGAAATCACGTCCTCCCTCAATAAAACATCGTCTTATTCTTCATTCCTATCTTTCTTCCAAACATCGATCATATCACCCTGCGTGTGTGTTAAGGACATCCCTACACCCGGAGAATTCAATTCAAGCTATCATACTCTTTCCCATCAGCCTCAGTACTTTTTGATTAATGAATATTTAAATGTGCTCACACACTTTCATGCGACCATTAATACTTCTTGAGGTACTAACCGACCGATTACTCATATGCTTGCTTATTTGGTGTATTTTCCTCGTCTTACACCACCTCAGGCATAGCAGTGACTCCCAGACCAGTTGGCGTTAGGGCACTAGGTGAAGAGGCACCCTCGCTATATATTTTTTATTGCCCTTGGTGATAACAAAACCAGTGTTCATTTTTCTCACCACTTTATATTTTCTTCATTTTTTTTATTTCCTTCATACTTTTGGCTTTAAGACGAGCATTTCAAGGTATCCTCTACTATCCCGGGCTTCAAGACGTGTGTAAGTGCGAATAGCAGGGTATCAACGTTCAAAATGTTTGGCTTTCAAGAATAGAAACTATTTTTCAGACTTATTTTTATCCTTAGATTAGTGACGTCCTTCATCTTACTAACCCTTGGGACAACGGCTCATAACTACTTATTACTAGTTCGTATAAGAAAACTACCAATTTTCTTAGTTTTCTTAAATTTTTCTAATCTCATGGATGTAATTTTTCATTATCTAATCTTTCATTATCTTATTTATGTACAAAAAATATTTTTATTTTTCGAAAAAAAATTTTAAAATTTTTTTAGGTTTTGAAAATGTTTTGTGCTTATGCGAATGATATGCAAATGATGCAAAAATAAGTACAAACCTCCCCCAAACTTGTTTTCAACAATGTCTTCACTGTTGCCATCCGCTATATCTCGAAAAACCTGTAAGCCTGGGAGGAATTTTATTAATGGGGGCAAAATATTTAAGTGAAGACCCTTCCCCAAACTTATTTTTGACTCCACATTTTGTGTAAAAATTTTCTTATCAAGAGCCAGATTATACTCCCCCAAACTTGAGTTATGCAATGTTAATCTTTTGGAAATCACATGAGGGGGTCAAAACTCATTGGTCGATGCCAAGCTTTGAAAAGACCGAATGTCAACACCAACCATTCAAAAATTTTATCAATGCAGTGCTCGGGTTGGTGGAAGAAGAAGTGGGGAAAGTGTAAGTGGTGGAAGAGAGTGTGTATGCGTATCATTTTGGAGAGACGATGCAGTGAATGTGATAGATTACTCGCATTCTTTTTACAGTTCAGAAGAAGGGGTGGAGGTTCAATTTTAGTGATTGGATGTGTATTCATCTTAACACCCGTGTCATTCAAAAATGCGAGTTCATCAGCGAAGATCTCCTCAAAAGTTCCATCTATACCCCAATGAATAATGTCATCACAAAGCGCGGGGTGATCTTCAGACTCTAAAAGCAGTTCATAATCAGTGTTAGTTATTGACCCGGACATCTCGGTGGAAGAGTCCGTATGTGTATGATACATAGTTGGGTCAAACAACAACGTATGAAAAGAGTCAAGATCAGTATCATGAGGATAATCAAATTCGCTGCTGTCGACATCCATTAAGTCGACAGAACAGACCTGAGCAGTAGGTTCGGAGGGTACACTTCCCAACTTGTAAATGTTCAGCTCTATTGACCTATTCCCGAAGGATAGGGTCATAGAACCATTACGACAGTTGATGATAGCATTGGAAGTGGCCAAAAAGGGGCGACCTAAAATCACCGGAATTTGATTTCGTGGGTTCGCTACAGGATGTGTATCAATTACAATAAAATCTACCGGGAATATAAATTCTCCGATTTTTATTAACACATCCTCCAGTTCACCCCTAGGTTTGGTGATTGATCGGTCAGCCATCTGGAGAGTGCAATGGGTTGGCTTCAACTCTCCAATACCTAGTTGCTCATAGACTGAGTACGGAAGCAAGTTAACACTAGCGCCAAGGTCTAGTAGAGCACGGTTAATGTGTTTTTCCCCAATAGAAATGGAAATAGTAGGATATCCAGGATCCTTACGTTTCCTCGGTAATTGCTGGGGGAAAGCCGTGTCTACAGTCTTTGCCATGAAAATCTTCTTGGGCATTTGAGTCTTCCTCTTCCTAGTGCACAAGTTCTTAAGAGTTTTCGCATAGGACGGAACTTGTTGGATAGCATCTAGGAGAGGGATGTTGATGTTAACTTGCTTTAAAATGTCCATGATCTTCTCCATATGTGGACTCGATGTGTTAGCCCTTAACCGACTAGGATAAGGTGTTTTAGCAATAAGCGCCGGGTCCATCATAGGAGAAGGAAGTGTGTGTGAACCTGATCCCAGAATAGAAGTGGGGATCGTTTTCTGTGAAGGACTAGAAGAGATGGGCTGAGGTGGCGAGCCTTGTGGGAAACGGAGAATAGGCTCGCAAGAAGGTGGTGGGGTAGAAGAACAAGGATCAGAAGTAGAAGTGTGTGTGTGAGGAAAGGTCTCAGCCGGGGTATTATTGATTGATTTGTCAGTGTCATCAAACTCTTCCATAAGGTCTGATTGCATCCACATGATCTGAATAGCTAGGATTAGGTAAAGGTTGAGCTGGAAGTTTCCCTTTCTCTCTTGCACTCATTTCGGCTTTTAGTTGTGCAATTTGTGCTTCCATCGATTTGATATTCTCATTTTGAGAGACAATGATCTTCATCACATTCTCGATGGAAGATTGCAAACTTGCCGTCCCTTGGATGGATTGTTTCATGAAAGTATCCAAGGTTTGTGCTAGTGCAGAGGTATTATCTGTACCGGTCAATTGCAAAGAGTTTTCATGTGGTGCAAAAGTGTTGACCGGATTTTGGAAGTTTTGTTCTTGGAAGGGGTGCTGACTCAATTGAAGTGGCGGTTGCTGTTGTGGTGGAGAGACCCTTTGGAAATTGTTTTGGGTTGGAACCGTGTTTTGAGATTGTGATTGGTTCCGAGCAAAGTTAGGGTGATTCCTCCAACCCTGATTATATGTGGAAGAAAATGGATCGTTTCTAGGTCTTTGAAATGCGGTATTGGTATGCTCATGACCTTGAAACGGAGAATTTCGTGGATATTCTTCCGTCAAATGAGAAGGATCAGAACAGCATCCATATACAGTTTTGGAGAGTAACATTTGATTTAGGGCGGCTAAAAATTTGTTTTCCATAGTCTCGAGTTTCTTTTGCATAGCTGAAATGCTAGCTCTAGCTCCTATGGAAATATTATTGCCATCCCTAGACGATTGACTCACACCCTCCCACTGTAAGGACTTTTCAGCGAAATCTTCTAAAAATTTCCAGGCTTCCCCATCATCTTTGATCATGAAATTGCCTTGACACATTAATTCAAGGGTCTGTCTTGTGTTAGGATTAATGCCCTCATAAATGATTCGGCACAGATCCCATCTGGGGATTCCGTGATGAGGACATTGGACTAATAGATCCTTAAAGCGTTCAAGATATTGTGAAAATGTTTCATTTGGAAGCTGGGTGAATTGATATATTTCGCTACGGACTCGAGCTGTCTTATGATGTGGGTAGAATTTCTTAAGGAATGCTTTGACGAATTCTTCCCAATTTGAAATGGAATGTGTGGTAGTGTTATACAGCCACTTCTCGGCTATATCGCACAAGGTGAATGGGAGAAGACGTCGACGCATAGCATCCATAGAAAGCTGTGAGGTACCCATCATTGCGCATACATTTTCAAATTTAGTGATAAAGGCATATGCGTCTTCAGACTCGAGACCGTGAAATTTTGGTAGAAGGTTGATGTATTGGGGTTTTATCTGAAAATTTTCCCCGTTGGCTGGTGGAATGGAAAGACAGGTGGAAAGGAGACCTCGTGTAGGATAGCACCTCTCTTGGAGAGAGATGCGAGGTGGATTCTGCGCACCAACGGACGGCGGCAGATTAGTGGAAAAGAAGTTCGATGGAGACGGATCCATCGATGTGGGTGTGGTGGTGGGTAAAGAAAAGGTAAGTGTAGAAATACCGACTTTTGGGTCGATCGGAGGGACGCGGACTAAACAGGCACCAGAATCCCGTTGTCCAGCCTATCTTGCACTAAAAAGGGTTAGTACAAGTGGCAGCGTGAATTTATAATTAGGGGAGAGAATGAATGTTGGTGTTTGTTTTGAAAATTAGACGGATTTTTGAAAAAATGATGCAACACAACAAATGCAACAAGCAATACCCTAAAATCTAGTGGTCACCTAGGTCAGGCTCTAGACCGCTCCTAACTGCCAAAAGACAAGTCGCAGGATCAATCCTCCACTGCCTCTTTGTCCCCCTGTGGCCAGGTAAGTGCCAGGTAAGTGGGAAGGTACTCCATTACGTAAGTAGTGGGCCTAATTAATAACCACTAGCCTTCGACACATTTGCCTTAGACACTACAAGAAAACGCGGATAAGCAATGAATTACCCACGGCCTTCTCTTGTCCTAAGTGAGCGCAACGGTCCTTAGAGTCATCTCTAGATATTTTTTAGTTAATGAGGGTAAATGCGGATGCAAGTTTGTGATTTTTGGGGCTTAGGAAGGGTAATGAACTCCCCACCTAATCTGGATTTGGTCGTGCCCCTTAATATCCGTATTAATTATGCAAACAACCACAAGATCAAAACATGCACAAATTTTTATTTTGCTTTTGCGGCGCTGCGATTATTTGCAAAGAAGCCTGCACAAAATGTTAGTTGGAGCAGATATGGAGAGAGATAAGAAAGTGTAGGATATACCTGAGAAATTCTGTACAGTGAGCTGATAGAAGCGCCGCGGAAACGCGGTTCTAGGTAGCAGTTTGCCGCGAAAACGCGGTCCTATGGATCGATCTCTATGCAAAATTTCTTGAGTATGCTACTATTCACTTCCTGAGTCCTCTGGTATATTCTGAAAAAAATTTCCACTGCTCCAATGATTCCAGATTTCCTCGCACAAATCACAACAACTCGTATTAGTGTTTGCACAAATTTTGATGTAAAAATTTAGATGGAATAAACTTTTCAACTTAAATTTCAAAATACGAACAATTAGCGCACTATCCCCGGCAACGGCGCCATTTGATTGAGTGGGATTTCCGATTGTGTGTCGGTATTTAGAAAATTATGTGTAGAAATCACAACCAAAAATATTTGACCGCAATCAATAACGGTGTCGGATGTAGCGCGTTAGTAAGTGCGGATCGTCCACAGGGAAAGTGTAATCGTTCGTGTTTCGATTTAGATGAGTCGAACATTTAAGGAAAAGAAAAGAAAACAATTCATGATTTATAAAATTGCATTTCAAGAATTAGAAAAATCTAGTCTAAATCAAGAAACGATAAAATCAAGAATTGAGAATTTTTGATGATTTCCAAATCAAATATCAAGAATCGAAGTGAGGCTCGTAGGAATCGATCGGATCTATACATGTGATGAAATCTAGCGATTACGTATTCTTATCCATCGATGAATTGATACTAGATCGATGATGATCAAAAAGAATTAGGGATTTCTTGTGAAACTAGGGTTTCATCTTATATCCCTTGTTCCTTCGTCGATATCATTCACATTCTAGCCTCTAGTAAATTCAAGAATCGATCGTGGATCCCTAATTTCGACCGATCACAATCAAGAAAGCATCGCAACGAAACTAGGTCGTCAATTCTTCAATTTGCTAGGGTTTACAAAACTCGTAGGACTTAAGAATCGTTTTAAGATTTGTTACATCATCATTCTATTGATCGTCTCGACTCCTTTACTAGCGGAGTTTTACTCAAACATCACAACAAGAACCACAATCATAAATTGAGATCGAATCATGATGCAAGAATTTAAAGAAAGCAAGATTAAAGAATTTCACCTTTTATTTGTCAACAATTCCGTTACAAATCGCTCAAGAACTACAAGAGGAAGAACTCGATCGTCGATTTGGCTTCGCTCGTCTCCTTGAGTCGCGGATCGGCTTGGATCACTTGCTCGATTGAAGATCGGCTCCGCTCCTAAAAAGTTGAAGGCTTCTCGCTTGAATGGTACTCGGGATCTTGAATTTGGCTTTGGATTTTGGGTTAGGGTTTTGAGGCACAAGTTGTGTCACTCAACTTGTGTTAGAAATGGGGGAGATGAGAGATTAATGAACAAATGAACAACCTCAACCCTTAGATCTAGGCTCATATTTATAGACCATCAAAACCCTAGATCTAGGATTTGAATTTTGAATTTCCTTCCAAAAGTTTGTTGAGGAGATTTGAATTTCCCTCCAAAAGTTTGTTGAGGAGATTTGAATTTCCCTCCAAAAGTTAGTTAAGGAGAGCCTTCTAGAAGAAGTTTGTTAAGCCGAACCTTTTAGATGCGCCACGTGGCCTTTCTACAATGTTCTGGAAGCTTAGGCCGTTAGCTGCGACACGTGTAGGAAATCTGGGGATTTGCTGACGTCATAGCGCCGCGGATCCACGGCACAAGCGGGCTCCCTCCGCGGATCCGCGGCGGTTTGTGGGCCTTGGGTTTGATTCTTGTCTAGTAATTCCTTCTATAATATTTGGGCCTTGTTTTGATATGTTTAATTTCATGTTTCCCTCTATATTGCTACCAGATCTCAAAACTTGGAGTTGGTGTATTTTTGATCAACTCTTTTCCCAATTTTGGCTTTGTTCCTACAATTTCCTGCACAATTTCCCGAGACAAGAGTTGCGCAATACAAGGATGATGCGATACCATGATAAACACTCAATTTTCCTAAAAGTGCCGGTTTTAAAGTCTAACACATGCAATCTGGTATTTCAGAGATGTTTTGCTAATATGTGTAATATGAAGACCGAACACTTCTAGATGAGTGCAAATGATAGGGAAATTGCCGTGTTAAAAATGCAGTATTTTCGACTGATCACCCAGCCTCCACGCGCTTGTGGCCCGCGGGCGCACAACGTCCATACGCCGGGCACGTAATGCGCCGACGCCCACGGCCCGGGTGTATGATGAGCGGGCTCCCAGCGCCCACGCGCCACGCACGCACCCTTAGGACGCTCCTCGCCCCTCTTTTCCCATGCACTCCCCACTAAAAATATCTCCCCTGTTAGAATTTTTTTCTAAAGGGACGCTGTCCCGCATCCCGCAAGGGGGTTGTTAGCCATTTTAACCCCCAGCCCGCTATCCGGATAGCAGGACTTCTGTAAACTCTGTGAGGTCCCCGATATACCCAAGACCCCTCAAAACACAACACACACACACTGCACATTGAGTTCGCATGACTAGTTGACCCGTCAATCGGAAGTTCTCTCGCTTCAAAGGCGAGGGGTAATTAACGGCAACTTTGTCCGCGACTGCCGGAGATTCGGATCCCCATAATTAATAAAACCCGGCCTATCTTAGGCAGGTGGAGTCTGTAGTACGCCTGACAAGCGGCGCGTATTTCCATCTCAATGGGGTGACGAAAAACACCTTACAAACTATAATCTCAACAAGCTGCCGTTAGCAAGTAGGATCAGAGAGTTACTATTGTTTAGGCGGAGGTTCCATCTTCTGATGAAACTCAATAGGATTAGTAGTTCAATCAGCTTTTAAGGAAGTGCGAGGGAATGCTGGCTTTATATTTTTACTGAAAGTATGATCACTTAAGTATAGACATCGCGACGCCTAATAAATTATGAAAGAGGCTGTAAATCTCAAAGTCATATTTAATACTCCTTGATAGGCCGATTATGTTAAGGATCATAATAAGCAATAAGGATCATGATAAGCTACATATATTAGCAGAATTATTTCTGATGATGCTCAGTATTGGCGATCTCCAAGATCAGGACACGTGGCAGATGACGTGTCTCAGAACTCAGAAGAAAGGGCCCATAGGGGCCGACCAGGCCACCCCTGTACCCGACCCGCAAGCATAAGCTGGCCCTCCTCAGAGCCCCCTGCAAATTGGCCTCCTCGGCCCCTCATCTCGCCCCGAGCTGCTATAAGATCAGGACTCCTCGTCCCTCCTGCTCGTCTTCGAGCTCCCCAACCGAGGCCATCTTCCTCGGTCCCTCCGACCGACCAACTCCACCACTCACAGGCATAACCACCGCTCCGCAATCTTGCCACATACAGATTCTCCGCCCGCAACGTCCACGTTCCACGCTATCATGATCCCCATTAATGGGCAATCCGCTCTTCACGCGAGCGTGACGTCGGGAGCATAACTGCCGGCAAGATTCTCGCGTCTGCTGCTGCGTGCTGTCACCACTATATAAACCCCCATCACAGAGGGGTCAAGTAAGCCATTTTTATTCCACTTAGCCGCCACTCTGCTCAGATCTTGTGTTAACTTGATCGTCGGAGGGTCCTCGGTGGTACCAAACCACCCCGGGACTTCTTTGTAGGTACTCGGCGCTAAGCTCCTCCAAATCACCAATCTCCTCAAAACCCATTGAGACCCACACGCAACAGGAGATCACCTCCAAAATCCATCGGGAGATCGACGGAAGACAACATCTGACGGAGACCCAAAAAGGACCTCCATCAGTTGGCACCGTCTGTGGGGAAAACTCCATAAAAAACTAAGTTGGCCTTCCGATCTCCATCCACATGGCGAGCGACCACCCTGAAGATCTAGGTACCAGCCATCATCTTTCCCTCACCGGAGGCACGGATGAACCTCCCCCGGTGACCATCATTAACTCCCTCGCCAGCCGAATAGATCGGCTACAGTCCCTCATGGAGGCGCTCGTCCGCGTCCAGACGGCCGGGCCAGGGCCCCAGATCGCTGCTCCTCCGCCTCCAGAAGGCTCTGCCTCATCGGCACGGCTGACCTTCGGCAGGCTACGACCCCTGGCTACAGATCTCACGGGCCGATACTCCCTGAGGCCTGCTGGGCGCCCCACGGCTCCACACCAAGATCCGCAGCCAGAACGCCTCGCCTCGAGCCTCCTCGTGACCCTTACCCTCCTGAGGAGATGTCGGTCACCTCGCCTGTCCACAGGCATGATCGACACCCCTCCCTCGATGGGGGCGCACAGAAGGGGCTCGCTACGACGGCTCGAGAGCCACCTCACCCGGGGATCTGAGGGACCACATCGAGAGGAATCGGAGCCACGCCCAGACCCAGGTCTCCCACAGCAAAGGCCAGGGATCACAAGGCGCTGAATCCTCGGGGTACCACGACCGACTCGACGCCCTCGAAAAGAATATCGAGGGCATGCGTCGGGAAGGTAACCTCTCGGGCGACGGGGCTAAGTACGCCGCCGACTCGCTCACCAAGCCATTTACCGAGGGACTGCTCGATGTCCACGTCTCCTCACGCAACAAGCCCTTGAAGGTCTCTCCGTTCGATGGGAAAACCGACCCCAAAGACCATTTGGATGCTTTCACCAAGAGGATGAGCTTCCAGGATCATTCTGATGTCGCCTAGTGCAAGGCCTTCCCAGCCACCCTTATCCGCTCTGGTCGGGACTGGTTCCGAGGACTCGAGCCTCGCTCAATCTCGACCTTCGACAAGCTGGCTACTCAGTTTCTCGGCCACTTCGTTGGGAACCGTCGGCAGAAGAGCACGGTCGACTACCTCTTCACAATTAAGAGCGGGGACAAAGAGACGTTCAAGGCTTACATCACCCGCTTCTACAACGCCCTCCTCGAGGTCCCCGAGCACCGAGACGAGACCGTCATCACGGCGCTCAGATCTGGTCTGAGGCACAAGGAGTGGTTGAGCTCCTTTGCGTTGGCACAGCCTAAGACCATGGCCGAGGTCAAGGCGTGGACCGAGCGCGAGGTTCAGCTGGAGTCCGAGGTGAACGCGAACCTCTCCCGAGCAAAACAGTCCGACCAGAAGAAGAGGGCTCGGGAGGAGAGGCCGGAGCGTCAGCAGCCCTATCACCCGAAGTTCCAGGAGTACACCCCGCTCAACGTCTCCCTTGCAGTGTTACTAGAGGAGGCCCAAGGTGAGGGGTACTTCAAGTTCCCTCCAATCCCGCGTCAGGCCTCGAAGCGAACCTGAGGCTCTTACTGCGCCCCAACAGAACTCAACAGTCGCCCGCCTTCGCCCAAAAATTCGCTGCCACGCGGTGATCATCGAGCCTTCCCTGGAGGAATTGAAACGACGCGACCCTGGCGCTTCGCCTCCCTCCATATTCAATGCGCATGCTGCGTGCACATTCACCGCGACCATTCCTGTTCCCCATACCTGCAACTGGATAGTCGGGCGAAACTTCATGAAGAATCAGCCGAGCAGCTACCCTGCTCGGTCATCCCGGGCCAGTAGCTCCCCTACTCGCTACATCAGGGATCGAAGCCCTCGCCAAGAGGCGACTGCGCAGCTTCACTGTCCGGTCATCCTTAGTGGGCTTCTTACAACCCTTCCAACGCTAAGGATCAAAGTCCTCCGCAGAGGCAGCCGATGGTAGCTCCCCTACTCGCAACGCCAGGGATCAAAACCCTCGCCAAGAGGAAACCGCGCAGCTTCACTGCCCGGTTATCCTTAGCAGGCCTCCTAAGGCCCCTCTAATGCTAAGGGTCCAAGTCCTCCTTAGAGGCAGCTCAGCAGCAACCCTGCTCGGCTATCCCCGACTGGTAGCTTCCTACCACAACCGACAGGGATCAAAAGCCCTCCCAGAGGCAGTCGAGCCCGAGGATCCCTCGCTCCGCTATCCTTCATGACAAAAGCCCTCGCCAAGAGGCACCGGGCAGTAACCCTACCCGGCCAAGGGTCCTTGGTAGGCTTCTTACAGCCCCTCCCGCGCTAAGGACCAAAGTCCTCCCAGAGGCAGTCGAGTCCTTGCTCGGCTATCCCCGGTTGGTAGCTTCTTACCACAACCGACAGGGATCAAAGTCCTCGCCAAGAGGCACTGGGCAGTAACCCTGCTCGGTCCCCATCTTGAAGGATCAAATTCCTCGCAAGAGGCAACCGAGCAGCTACCCTGCTCGGTCATCTCCGGCTGGTAGCTCCCTACCCATGACGCCAGGGATTGAAGCCCTCGCAAGAGGCACCCGAGCGGCTACCCCGCTCGGTTGTCCCAGGCTGGTAGTTGCCTACCCACGACGCCAGAGATAAAAGCCCTCGCAAAGAGGCAACCGCGCAGCTTTACTGCCCGGTCATCCTTAGTGGGCTTCTTACAGCCCCTCCAACGCTAAAGATAAAAGTCCTCCTTAGAGGCAGCCCGGCAGCTACCCTGCTCGGCTATCTCTAGCTGGTAGCTCCCTACCCATGGCGCCAGAGATTGAAGCCCTCGCAAGAGGCATTTGAGCGGTTACCCCGCTCGATCGTCCCAGGCTAGTAGTTGCCTACCCACGACGCCAGAGATCAAAGCCCTCGCTAAGAGGCAGCAGCACTGCTTCACTGCTGTTTCCCCCAATCAGAGTAAAGCTCTGTTTTGAAATTCAAAATTCAAAAATTGAAGCAACGCTTCAGATCCAGCGCTAGACGCGCTGCGCGCCACGTGTCAAACACGGATGCACTAGCGCCAGGTGCGCTGCGCCTTAGGCAGTGCACCATGTGTGCGCTAGCGCTAGTCGCGCTGCGCGCCACGTGTCAAACACGGGTGCGCTAGCGCAGGCTGCGCTGCGCTCTGGGCAGCGCACCAGGTGTCAAACACAGGTGCGCCAGCGCAAAGTGCGCTGCGCTCTGAGCAGCGCACCACGTGCAAAGCACGGGTGCGCCAGCGCTGGAATTAAAAAATTCCCCACCCTTAGATCAAAAGATCTAATAATGATAAATCATTAATTAATCAGAATTAAAATTCTGTTATGGAAAGATTTTCCAATCTTGTTAAAAAAAAAGAAGATTGCCTTCTGTAAAACAGAAGCCCTAGGATCAAAGATCCAACTGTGGGAAACATCCCCAAATCAATCAGAGAAAGATCTCTTTAACCAATTCAACAAATCAACTTGCCCTATATAAAGGCCCCAAGACTTCAAGTCTGATATAGAGAAACCCCCCTATAAACTTTGAAAAATTAAAAGAGAGAGAGCAAGCTCTTGAAAGAAGATTATTTCTTCAAGGTAAAGATGATGAATGATGAACATAGAGTGAAATCATCTCATAAAAAGAAGAATTATCTTCTTAAAAGATCATAGATCTACAAAGACCAAAGTCTTTCATAAAAAAAAGATCAAAAGATCTCATCACATAATAAAAGAAGAACATATTCTTCACACAGATCATTGATCTATAAAGGCAAAGCCTTTCAAAAATAAGAACTTTTGTTCTTGAATCTTGAGACAAAGTCTCTTCTTAAAGAACATAAATTTGTTCCCAGATCATAAAATTGATCAAATGCTCTTTGCGCTATTGAACTGCGCATTGCGCTCTTGAACAACGCTTCTGCGATCTCTGGATCGGCGCTTAGCGCCAAATGCGCCACGTGTCAACCACGTATGTAACTTGCGCTTTGCGCTTCTGAAATAGCGCACTGCGCTCATGGGCTGGCGCTCAGCGCCAAGCGCGCCACGTGTCACTCATAAGTGCGACACTAAATTGATAGCACAATGCGCTCATGGACTAGCGCTTAGCGCTCATAAACTAGTGCAATGCGCCCATCATCTGGCGCTTAGCGCCAAGCGCGACACGTGTCCTTCTCATGTGCGCTACTTGGCAGAAGCGCACTGCGCTCTTTAACTGGCGCCTGGCGCGCCACGTGTCGCGCTGACAGAACATAAATTGTTCTAATGAATGCTCCGCATTCAATACAAGAAAAAAAAATGTCAAGATCTACTGCTCAGCATTATTAAAAGGGCCAAGCCCAAATAAAGGCTCAATAGCCAGAATAAACAAAATGTTTACTAGACTTAGCCTAATATTGGCTATAAGTCCTCAACTTATATTTAATTGAGCTCGTCTGCTCATAAATATTTAACAGATCTTAGTCCCAAATTGGATTACAGATCTTTCAACCAACTCACACCGGTTCGAGGGTACATCTCTTTACTCCTCTGATATTTGTCGTTGTAGTCCTTCAACGTTTTCAGAGAGGTGACGGGTCCCGACAACCATACATTTCATAGACTATGACGTCTTTAAACCGGACTGTGGGGTCCTTAAGCCCATGGACTATGATGTCCTTAACCTCGGACTGTGGGGTCCCTTTAAACTCACGGACTATGATGTCCTTAACCTCGGACTGTGGTGTCCCTTTAAACCCACGGACTACGATGTCCTTAACCTCGGACTGTAGGGTCCTTAAGCTCACGGACTATGATGTCCTTAACCTTGGACCACCATGCCCTTAAATTGGTAATCGACCGCAATGTCCCTAAACTAAACAATAGAGCCCAAATGCTCTTTTGTTGGATCTAAATGATCTCGTTAAGTTGATCTTAGTCTAAAATTAGACTAACGTATCCTTAACAAACGTTTAAGTTGATCTTAGTCTCAAATGAGACTAACATATCCTTAAACCCAAACCCCAAACCCAAATCTAAGAAAATACGGATTTGGACTAATCCACGCCCTACGGGCGACAACATAAATTAGTCTCCATATACAATCCACGGGAAACCACAAACAAAACAAACACACACGACACGAAGTGACCATCTGGAGAAGGAGAAAGTTGTTACCGCGATGCGGTAGCGTAATTAACTGCAGGGGTTTGCGCCTGCAGGGAAGAGCGTCCCCACAATCAAAAACCCCTTAAACGAGGGGGAATCTGACCAAGTTTGCTACATTGGCCGCATCCGTTTAAATCTTCGATATATGGTGCCATAAATCAACTTGGCATTTTCGGAGAGGTGGACGGATAGTACCAATTAGCATCTGCCCCGAAATTCAGGCAAGACGTCCGCCGCGTCTTCGCCACGTCTTTCGGTAGGGAACAACTGCCCGGTCATCCTTAGTAGGCTTCTTATAGCCCCTCCAACGCTAAGGATCGAAGTCCTCCGTAGAGGCAGCAGAGCGGCTCCCCTGCTCGGCTATCCCTGGCCGGTAGCTTCCCTACTCGCAAAGCCAGGGATCAAAGCCCTCGCCAAGGGGCAACCGATCAGCTCCCTGACTCGTTCATGCCCAACGGACGCTGCGGGCTTGTAGCCTTTATAACGGGGCCTCTGAGCCCATTCATGCTCGGCACAAATGCGGTGGACGTCCCTCTGCCCATCACATGCAGAGGATCCGTGGCCCCAACAAGGGGCATCAGGTCTATCCAAGCCTGAGCGATCCCCTCTCGACTTCGGGGCCATAGAGATGCCTCCTTCTCGGCAGCGGTTGGCACGCTTGGCAAGTGATCGAAATCAATTCGACGAACGATCGCTAGACAGATGGCCGACCTGACATGGAAGTCCAACAGTGCAAACCGATGAAACCAAAGAAAAAGTTTTATTACTAAAGGCAAAGTCTTTACAAAGGGTATTTTGGGCTCCCCAGCCATACAAAATGCCCGGAGGCTTACAAAATTCCAGAAGCAAGAAAATAAAAGGAGGAGGAAGACGAGGGCTTTAGGCCTCGGGGCCAGGCGCGACCTCGGGGCCCTCGACATCCACCACAAGACGAGTTGGGTCCTCGGTGACTTCCTCGTTAGGAATCTCCTCCCCCCTGCTCATCAGCATCCGCGAGGGGGTATTCGGCCCGGAGCTCTTCGTCGACGAATCCTGGCATCCGGGTCTTAACGGTGTCGAGGGCCTCGTGCCAGATGAGGGTCGTGGCAATGGCTAGGTCATCATAGAAGTCCTTCGACTTCTTGTAGCCCTCCACCGCCTTCGCCGCCGGTCGGCCAACTTCGCCGCTCTCAGGTCGGCCGACTTCGCCGACTCGGCCGACGCCCCCATCTCCTTCCGGAGGGTTTTCACCGTCTTCTTCAGGTTGCCGGCAAGCACCTGAGCGTCCTCAAGCCTGGCCTCGGCAGCCACGACGGCCTTGCGGTACCGAGCAACCTCCCGCTTCCCGGCCTCCACCTCGCCCTCCAGGACGACGACCCTCGCCATCACCGTCTCCAGCTCCTGCTTGGAGCTCTCTTCCAGCGAGGCAAGCTGACCCGCAGCCTTCATCGCCGGGGCTATCACCTCGGCCTCCATGCGTAAGGCGAGGGCAACGTGCTGGAGAACCTGAAAGATAGGAAGGAGATCAGAAAGACGAAGGAGGCACCGAATCTCCAAAAAAAAAACCAAACACTTACCTGCATGGACTCTTGGGCGATAGACGCCATCTGAGCCCTGAAGGTCCCCCCGGGGACTCTACCTCCGGCCGATTTCTCTATTTCATGCAGCAGGCTATCCGCGACGGATAGCCCCGAAGGCACTGCGAACTGGAGGCCCCCCTCCTCCACTATGATCAGCGAGGACGGGCCCCGGGAAGATCTCCGAAAACCCCTCTTGAGCGGCTCCGAGGGAGAGCCGATCTCCTCTTCCGAGACCGGGTCCTCCAGAATCCGAGCCCACTTCCGACCCGACACTCTGCTAGGCCCCGGGGTGATATCCGCCCCCGAACGCTCGCGGGACGCGACCACCGGAGGAGAGGGAGCTGGGGCGGGCTTTGAGCGGGAAGAGCTGGCGCCTCCAGCCTTCGCGACCTTCCTCGGCTGGCGCATGGAGGATCAGAGCGAGTCCATATCCATAAGTCCTACACAAAACCAAATGCAAAGAAGTCAGCGACACATGCAATATAAAAGCCAAAAAGCAAGCCTAAACTTACCGACGAACTCAACAGGACTGAGCCCTGCCCAACTCAGGACCCTCTCAGACAGCAGCACGTCGAATTGGGGGATGGGCTCCCACGACGCCACTCTCACCGTGGCGGGGTCATTGGACTGGTTCCCCGGCAAGCATTTTTCCCTCGACCACTTTGTAGGCACGGGCCAGTCCTCGCCCTTAGGAGCAGAAACGAAGAAGAACTTCTTCTTCAAGTCATGAATGGAAGAAGGCAGGGCCACAACCCCTATCCCGGCGGCGCCCCCCTGGCGCTTTCTAAAAGAGAGGTAGACCCACCTCGGGCCGCCCACTCGACCACCGGGATGATTTTTGAAGACGAGGGAAGAATCAAGGAGGGAGAGACTGAAGGGAATCGCCTGTAACTTCAGGCGGATCAGGAACCCGAGGAGAATTCTCCACGAGTTCGGCACTAACTGGCCAGGAGCTAACCCGAAGAAGTTCAGTGCTTCGACGACCTCGGGAGAGAAAGGCAGACGCATTCCACCCCAAAAAACTTCTAAGTACAGGGCGATCTCCATACCCCGTACTTGGTCTGCCCTCTCTCCCTCCTTGGCCAGACGAAGCGTATAACGTGAGGGGATGTGGAAGCGAGCCTGAGCATTGGCGAGCTCGTCCTCATGTCTTACCCAACATGAGGCGCCGGGGGCAGCATCCACCGCCTCCTCCCTGCGGGCTGCCCCCGCCGCACGATCCCGGGAAGAAGGCCCGACCCCTGCTCCCCGGGAGGACTCAGGCTCAACTAAAGGGTCCCTAAAACCTACTCTTACGACATCTATAAGCTCTACGAAAGAAGACATCTAACCTTGAGAAGAGGGATTCTCAGAAAACGAAAGCGGAAGAAAGAAGACGAGCGCCGAGCAACCAAGACTAAGAACAGGGAAATATGAAGGAGTAGGGGTCCTGGGGCGGGCCCCACCCCTATTTATCACCGCAAACGACCTCATCCAATGGTGTGCCCTTCATCTTCCGCCAAAACGCCTCCTCGCGTCCAACGGCCTCGATTGCTCCACTAGTCGTTCCCGTACTAGACCGCACCCCATCAGACGCCGCAGGTCTGCACACGTCGCGTCGGCCAACCGACGCTTGACACGTGGACCGTCACCTCAGTGGCAGGATGCACGAACCGGCGCACCTTCCTTAAATGTAGAGATCTCGCCCTGATTCGTTGGCAGAAAAGACAGCTGACAGCCCAGAGATGAGTCCCGACGAAACCTTAGAAGGGAGCGTACCCCGGACGGCCCGGCAGTCCACTCCTGACCCGACCCGCTAGCTGGTCGGGACAAGAGTGGGGGGCTAATGATGATACTCAATATTGGCGATCTCTAAGATCAGGACACGTGGCAGATGACGTGTCCCAGAACTCAGAAGAAATGGCCCACCAGGCCACCCCTGTACCCGACCCGCAAGCACAAGCTGGCCCTACTCGGAGCCCCCTGCAAATTGGCTTCCTCGGCCCTTCATCTCGCCCCGAGCTGCCACAGGACCAGGACTCCTCGGCCCTCCTGCTCGTCTCCGAGCTCCCCAACCGAGGCCATCTTCCTCGGTCACTCCGACCAACCAACTCCACCACTCACAGGCAAAACCGCCACTCCGCAAATCTCGTCACGCGTAGATTCTCCGCCAGTAACGTCTCACGTTCCACGCCATCACGATCCCCATTAATGGGCGATCCGCTCTTCACGCGGGCGTGACGTCGGGAGCGTAACTGCCGGCGAGATTCTCATGCTTGCTGCTGCGTGCCGCCACTATATAAACCCCCATCACAGAGGGGTCAAGTAAGCCATTTTTATTCCACTTAGCCGCTACTCTGCTCAGATCTCGTGTTAACTTGATCGTCGGAGGGTCATCGGTGGTACCAAACTATCCCGGGACTTCTTTGCAGGTACTCGGTGCTAAGCTCCTCCAAATCACTAATCTCCTCAAAACCCATTGAGACCCACACGCAATAGGAGATTACCTCCAAAATCCACCGGGAGATCGACGGAAGACAACATCTAACGGAGACCCGAAAATGACCTCCATCAATTTCCTTCTCGGTAAGTGTTGATGATATATATGTTTTCTATCCATCCTTGTTACAATAGATACGACACATAAATTTCTCGGCGGTTCTTTGGATTAAGTACACCTTGTTGTATGGTTGGCAACATCTTCATATTGTTCCATCACCTTGAACATCGTATGCATTGCTACTTGGGAATATTTTCCAGCGGGGAAATGCAATCAAGTTGAAGGTATTATGTTTTGAAATGAGGGGATGTCCTGCACACCTGCAAATATTTTGGCTAGGATGGATATGAGAGGTTTCAAGTTGAATCCGTGGAAGTATTTGTAGGGTATGAATATATCAGGGTTGGAGAAGAAAGTATTTGCGTATGATTTAAATGATCTTGTTATGATCATGAGCATATAAACTTGGGCTATTTTTTTTAAAAAGGTAAGCAATTTGAAGATATCTACTTGGCTATATCTAGTATCGGATGTATATATTCGCTATTTGGCCCAGTGGTTCCTGGCTTAACATAATTTGTAAGGTGCGAACTGTTGGGATCGCTTCCATGCAAATGGGCTCATGTATGAAGCACATGTAAAACCGTAATATATACTATTGCATGAATTTATTATCAAATAAGAGTATGATTTACGTGGTTATACCATAGTCTAAATCACAATTTGATATCCTTTACTTTTAGCTGCATTTTATCTGATTTAAGTTGGTTGAAGAAATGTTAGTAGAGTTCTCATAATGTGTGCTTTGGACGTTAACTGTTAAGTTTAGTTTCAGTTTTTCTGTTCTCGATTGATACTTCCGTAATTTCCCCTAGACTTCGCTATCTTTTTCATCGTTGTTCTTAGTTCTGGCACCTTCGTGGAGAACAAATGGCACGATGTAGGAAAGACAATATTTATGTATGTTAAATGCTATATCAGGTGACCAACGGACTAATGCACATGTAAAATTATCCTCTTAGCTTTCTTTTTGCAATTTGTGTTCTTCGGATTCTTTAACATGCTTTACATTTGTTTTGTTGAAGATGACGTGGACCCTGTAATCAATTGTCGCCTATTTATCTTTGAAGGTTATTGCTGAAAGATATGCAAGGAGTGATCTTCCTGCGATGGAGAAGAAAAAGTGAGCCGTAACTTTGACTTTGCTTTCCATCATCTGAATCTCTTGGTATTTGATGAACTTACCTCTTTGTTGCACAAAAATACCACCTGCCGATTATCTTTCCAAATGAGGAATTGTTTTAGTAGTCACATGACTGTCACCTGACCCCTATATCCCCACTTTTACCATTATTGCTTTTTTGAAAACTCATTGGAGATAATTCTTGTTTGAATACAATATATTCATTTTTGTACTGTCCTGCGGATATTTGGTTCCCCGAGACATGACGGTAGGGCAATTCATTCACACCCTGAGCAGCAGATTGCATCTTACTTCTGGGAAAGCACTCTTTGTGTTTTACCTCAAACAGGTACTCATCGATGTTGTTTAAGATATTGCTTATTTTTATAAATCTATGCGGTGATTGGAACTAAACCACTGCGTCCTAAATATCTATTTACAGCTACTCTCATGAATTCGATATATGAGCCGTATAAAGATGAAGACGGGTTCTTGTACATGTGCTACAGCAGTGAGAAAACATTTGGATGAGCTGTTTGAATTGTATATCATGACAAGTAACTGGACTATTTATTCTTGTATATACCACTTGTTCTTTTTGCTTATCTGTGTATATATTAAATTTCATGTGTATTGCAAAAAGCTTGAGATTATGTGTGGCTGTTTGTGTTATATTGGGAAAGTGTAAGGTATAATGGTTGATTAAAATGAATTACTTCCATCTACATGATGCTAACAATAGAGAGCAAATATTGGAGACGTGTTTTACTTTTCATGTGTCTCTGCCCTTGTGGGGCTGTCATATGAGCTACATAAAAAATAATGTTACATTTATTGTTTCCTCAAGAGTCTAAAATGCTTAGTGCTCAATTGCAAGTTTCAAACCTTTTTTTTTTGGGTTTTTGGATTGATGCAAGTGGGGTTTGAATTCCAGACTTTTCGGTCTACGGCGTTACAACGACACTCATGCAGCTCCAACTTGAATCTGAACAAAGCAAAAACTGGGTTCACAGCAAAATTTCTTGGTAGAAAATAAGAAGAAAAGTTTGTACCAAGCGATATTGGAGGGAAAAGACAGGGCGAATTGAGAATAGTACTTTCTCTAACTCATTTTCTAATTATTTTGTTTAATTTTTTTCTATGTAAAAACTAATGCATCTAGTTGGGCAAATTAGCAGGGAGGGAGGGAGGGAGGAGGGTGTGTTTTGTAATAGTTTCGAACAGAGTATGTAAATACAAAATAAAATGGCAAAAAGAGTGGATTATACTTGAAAGTATGTAACTTGATTATTTTTTCCCAAACAAGGTTAATGAATATCTTTTTTGATAATAAGGTTAATGAATATTTGCACTGGCAAATTTTCAGCATTACAGAAGTCTAAAGTAAAAATTCAGGGACCAATCTGACAATATAAAGATTTAGAGGACTAACATAAAAAATGATGCTCCTCCTATTTTGGCCGACTGATATACAAAACCCTCAAAAATATCATCTTTGTCGCTGGCTTCCTCTCGTTTCTGATCGCTGAAATCGCAGAGCAAGGATCGATTCGATCATCAAATCGAAGATGGGTTTGGGAATTGTTCTAGGTTTATTCGGCGGTCTTCTCCTCGCTCACGCTGCTTATTCTACGATCCAATGTAAGCTCAGATCTATCACACAATGAAATTTTGAACAAGGGTTTCCTTTCTCGCTCTCAAAACCGCTAATTTTTCTACTGATCTCCTTTTGCAGACAGAGGCATGCTCAAGATCATGGAAGAAGAGTTCTCAGGCCCTCCCCTCAATGTAATCAGATAAAAACCATATCCTTTGTTACTGTTTTTGGGGAATTTTTACATTTAGAAGGAAAATTTTGGGGATTTTGTTTGTGCAGGTTGCAATGGAGTTGCTTTTGGGGTTGGGTATTTGCATGTGGGCGGGGCTGGCTTTTCCTGGCAAATTCCACTCCATACTTCCCGATTCCGAAGAGAATAGGTATTTTAGTTATTCAAAATTTATGTTTATGTTGATGGATTGTTGTTATTTATTCTTCGAAAACTTGCAGGCTTTTAGTTTGGCCATTCCAAATTTGTATCTCAACTAAAAACATAAAAATCTTGATATAGTGGAATTGGGACCAGTGAACTACATAATTTATGCTATCTATTATAACCATTAGCATGGTCTAGAAAACTCTCAAGCAGTAGATGTGAGAATTGTATATTCTACCATTTTAGTCATTTCCCATTCTTAAGTATGACTTATTGTCGTTCTAATGGATTGAGATAAGGTTCTATTAGGATAAATCTTATCATCTGCATTGCATCACTTACAAGATTTTTGTGCAATTGTTCAAGTAGATCCAGCAAAGAGGAGTCCTTTTATTAAAGATAATATGATGCAATTAAATATGGGAATCAAAATGTTCTTGCAAGTATGTAATTAGGAACAACTAGTAGATAACCGAGCTTCAAATTTTTGGCGGAGGCTATTCCAAATACTAATACTATTAGAAAAGGGATTACATATTAGACTTTAGAAAAGTGAGCACCTCCTTGCCATACACAATTATAAGGCTTCACACTAGATATATTGAAGTATGTTCTATTGTTGCACCCCCGGTCTTCCGCCATGCTTAGAGCCACATCAAGTAGCAAGAATTTACAGCGCGAGAACATAAGGTTTTATTAGTAAATTTCAACATGACAAACACATAAACATGGGTATTTACCCATAGGTAAAAAATTTGTAGTCTCCTTGCTCCTTGGGACTCAAGAAACTGAAATTCGTAAAAGCATTAAAAACAACGCAAATAAGACCCGAACTTAAATATGAGTTGACACTCGAGCATCTAGGACCCAAGAAACTTCCGAGAAGCGTTGCTACAAGTAATAATTTAAATAAGGCTTCAATTCAAATTAGGTCTGAGTTGTCACATGAATGTTACACTGGGCGATCGTTCTTGTACAATATGAAGCAAACACAATTTACCAATCTAGTGTTAAGTAAGATTTGAAATAATAAGGCAATTTTGACCTGAATGCTTACATCCATAAGACATGTTAGGTCTTATCTAACTGTTATTTCTCTTGAATATAGACGTAGTTAATCAATCATGGTTAGAAATTTCCTAATCCAGATAGCAATTTCTCATTCTTGTATTGTGCATATCTCTAAGAGGCTAAGAGCCTAAAATTATGGACTTAAAAGATGTATCATGCTAGAATAACATGCTGCTGATATACGCCACATCAACACGGAGATAGAAAGAACTAAAATGCTTGTGTAGAAAAAAAATTGACTTTCACATAATGTTATGACACATAATGACAAGTCATCACAGGTAAAAATCCCATCCAACATAGATGTAAAGCTGGTTGGATTCTCAAAGGCTTCCAAATCCATTAACAAATCCTAGATGACATTAGGATTGTAGATGTCACATCTAAACCACATTTATAAGGCTTCAGGTTTAATTTAAATGTTTGCCTGGTTTTGGTTAACCATCAGATTTAAGGGTTTTGTGTGCAAAGTGAAAACAAGCCCTACTGATTGATTATATGTGTTGGGTCAGTCCAATGTTGGTTTCATCGAAAATAGAATGAGATAAACATTTTTAAGCAATATTTAGAAAAATATTTGCTCTTTACTTTTTTCTCTTAAATCATAGTCATAAGAACACGCTTTTTCTTAAATTCTATGTCGTACGAAACTATTGTACATTTACATATTGTATCACTCTTAATAGGTATATCAAGATTGAAGTTCGAAAATCTTGATTTAATTGTCAAATCAATGAAGTTAAAGTTAGGGCATTCTTGTCAAATGATAATGCATAACAATGATTGATCTAGAGATCGGTGCATTTCATGTCTGGGACGTAGTTGAAGTCCTGCAATGTAGCTAATTTTCGGGGAGCATCCCGCTTTGGGTGACTTGATGAGTTTGGTTAAAGGCGCTAAGGGTGGGCTTGGTTCCACATCGAGTATGAAGATGATTAGATATGTGTACTTAAGCTTTGACCTAAGCCTCAATTAGCAGGAGTTTACACTTTTACATGAAGTTGGGTCCTAAACTTTGTTATAGTACATGCCATCTCAGATAGGTTGTTTAGAACTATGCCTGCTTAACTAACAAGTGGTATCAAAGTTTAGGTTGTTATTAGTGTTCCTTGTATGCTGAGCACATTAGAAGCTTATTCTAATTTTCACTCGAGTTCTCCTTATCCCGTCCACCTTTTGCATTGATCCGAAACGACCTTCCAAATTTAAAAGTTTGGGACTCTAGCATACAACAACTGAGCCTTTTATCCCAAGCATATGGGGTAGGCTACATGAACCGACATGAGAATCACGCCGGGTCCAGCACATGAATCCTCCGCCTCCACCCACTCCTATCGAACAATATACTTTCATTGAGTCCTTTAGCAACCATATCGTTTCGTATCACCTCCATCCATGTTTTCTTTGGTCTCCCTTTTGCCTTTTTGCCATTGCCCATATCGAGAGTATCTATTCGTCGAACCGGTGCTTCCATAGGTCTGTGTCGCACATGATCAAACCATCTTAGCCGGTTTTCCCGCATCTTCTCCTCCACAGGTGCTACACCAACTTTTGCACGAATATCCTCATTTCACACCTTATCTTTTCTAGTGTTACCGTACATCCAACGAAGCATGCGTATCTCCGCTACGTGCATCTTCTGTGTATGATTCTTCTTAGGAGCCCAACATTCTGTACCATATAATAAGGCAGGCTGAATAGCGCTCCGATAAAACATCCCTTTCAATTTTATTGGAAAGTTGCGATCACACAAAATCCCTGTTGCAATCCTCCATTTCAACCAACCAGTTTGGATTCTTTGATTAACATCACTATCGATCTCCCCATTCTTTTGGATGATGGAACCTAGATATCTAAACTGGTCGCTCGGTGATATCTCTTGCCCTTCCAATGTTATACCAATATGGTTTTGACTTTTCTGGTTACTAAATTTGCAATGCATATATACTGTCTTGGACCTGCTCAATATGAATCTCCGAGATTCCAATGTTTGCCTCCATAATTCCAATTTGGCATTAACCCCTGCTTTCGTCTCATTTACTAGAACAATATCATCAGCGAATAGCATACACCAAGGTACCTCATCTTGGATAGTTCTAGTAAGCCCATCCATCACGATGGTAAACATGAATAGACATAATGCAGATCCTTGATGTAAACCAATTGTAATCGGAAAATCACTCGTTAAGCTGCCGCAAGTTCTAACATTTGCCACTACTCCATCGTACATATCCTTGATTATGTCAATATACTTGACGGGGACCCCCTTCTTCATCATTGTCCCCCATAATACCTCTCTAGATACCTTGTCGTACGCTTTTTCTAAATCAATAGATATCATATGCAAATCTCTTCTCCTCTCTCGAAAACGCTCGACAAGTTGACGAAGTAAATGAATAGCCTCTGTCGTCGATCGTTCAGGCATGAACCCAAACTGGTTCTCTGTTATCTTAATATCCTTTCTTAGCCTGTGTTCAATCACTCTCTCCCAAAGTTTTATGGTGTGACACATAAGTTTTATTCCACGGTAGTTTGAGCAACTTTGAATGTCACATTTGTTCTTGTAGATAAGTACAAGGATACTTTTCCTCCATTCATTTGGCATATTTTTTGTCTGCCAAATTTTATTAAACAGATCTGTCAGCCATTTAACGCCTATTTCTCCTAAGCATCTCCAAATCTCGATAGGAATCCCGTCAGGACCAACCGCTTTTCTTAAACTCATTCTATTTAAAACTTCTTTAACCTCGGGTAGTCTTATTTTACGCATGAAATCACGGTTTATATCTTGAGATTGAATGATAAGTCCATCCAAATTCTTAGTAAAGCTCTCATTGAACAATTTGTCAAAATAATCTCTCCATCTTTCCTTGATATCCTCATCTCGACTATAACCCTCTGATTTTCATTTTTGACACATTTCACCGCACATAAGTCTCTAGTCTTCCTTTCCCGCATCCGAGCAATCTGATATATATCATTTTCAGCTTCTTTAGTGTCTAATTTCTCGTACACCTCCTTTTAGACCTTAGATTTAGCTTCCCGAACAGTTTTCTTAACTTCCTTTTTAGCCATTTTATACTTCTCAAATCTCTCCACATCTCTACTTTTCTTCAAATCTTTATAAGAATCTCTTTTAATTTTAATAGTAGCCTTTACTTTTTCATTCCACCATGATGCGTCCTTAGATGGTGGAGCACCACCTCTCGACTCACCAAGTAGATCTCTAGCTACCTTCTTGATACAACTAGCCATTTTGTTCCATGTTCTGTCTGAATCATCTTCCGACTGTCAATCCGCTTTTTAGGCTACACGATCTATAAAAGCCTTTTGGTTACCTTCTTTCAATCGCCACCATTTAATTCTAGGCTTTACCTTACGTCTAATCTTCCTAGGTCCTCTTCTAAATCGAAAATTTAGAACTAAAAGTCTATGTTGAGTGGTTACACTCTCACCTGGCACTACCTTACAGTCGATACAACAACCTCTATCTATTCTTCTCGTCAGAAAAAAGTCTATTTGACTAGCACTTGATCCGCTCTTAAAAGTGATAAGTTGGGACTCTCTTTTTCTAAACTAGGTGTTTGCTGATCAAGTCATAAGATAAGACAAAATCTAGAATCGAGTCACCTACTTCATTCCTTTGTCCAAAACCAAAACCTCCATGAATAGTATCAAACCCACTACGATTAGTACCTACATGTCCATTAAGATCACCACCAATAAATAACTTCTCTCCACCAGGTATACTTTGCACCATCTCGTCTAAATCCTTCCAGAATAGACGCTTACTAGCGTCATCAAGACCTATCTGTGATGCATAAGCACTAATAACATTAAGGATCTCTCCACCTAGAATAAGCTTAACCAGTAAAATTCTATCACATTTTCTCCTAATCTCAACTACATCCTCAAGCAACCGTCTATACATGATTATGTCTATCCCATTACGATTTTTATCTCTACCCGTATACCAAAGCTTATAACCACAAGGCTCTATGACTCTACTCTTTTCACTTACCCACTTAGTTTCTTGCAAACACATAATACCAACCCTCCTCCTAATTATCACCTCCACTAATTCTATTAGTCTACCCGTAAGGGAACCTATGTTTCAGAAAGCTAGACGGATCCTATGAAACCCTTGCTTATTTGTCACTACTCCCGGGGTCCGATGTAGCGCGCCGTTTTTGGACGACGACCCTTAATTATTTGTCACTACACCCGGGGTCCGATGTAGCGCGCCGTTTCTGAACGACGACCCTTACTTATTTGTCACTACACCCGGGGTCCGATGTAGCGCGCTGTTTCTGGACGACGACCCTTGCTTATTTGTCACTACACCCGGGATCCGATGTAGCGCGCCGTTTCTGGACGAAGACCTAAAGCCCTTGCATACTTAACACTACACCTGGGATCCGATGTAGTGCGTCGCTGAGTAGGGGACGCCCCAACGATATTCTTATTATAGTTCATGTCATAGAATGTGACAAAGTTTTACGTTGGCTGTTACAAGCCTATCACAACCCTCACCCTTTCTCATCCGGACTTGGGACTCTAGCATACTACGCGCAAAATAGACTTCTACTCTAGGATAGACAATCCATCTTGCTCGATGCGCAATTGATTATTTGGGCGCGACCACCTATCTCCGAAGGTGAAATTTCTTGCATCGTGTGTACAGCAATGTTGGGGAAAGCCCAATTTTGGTGAATTGATGGATTTGATTAAAGGGAATATATTAAATATTTTATCAACATGAACGACTCCTATCCGACAGTGGATGAAAAATGATTCAATCTTGAAAAGCCAAAAAGAATTCTTTGTATGATGTTGGTTTGAGTTGTTAAAATTACAGTCAATATAATTATAGTTTTATCCTTGTATGTAACTGTGACGTGTTGTTTGCTTGCTCCCTTCTTGTCAAATGCAGGATTATTTCATTACCATCCAATTTGGACTTCATGATCTTCAATCACCGTGGCAGAGTATTACCAGTAAACCCGGAACTAAAGTTGAAACTCTAGAAACCTCGGCGGATTTTGTTCAGCTCTCTCGGTTTCCTCTATATATGATATGATTCCAGGAACAGTCTTGAGATGGAATACCTTTCTAGTTTAGGATTTGTAATGCCTTCTATATGGAATACCTCATTAATATTAGATGTTATCTTTACGCTGGATCTGCTGGATCTGCATTGAGAAACGACACTGTAATTTGTTTGTGTTCTTGAGAAGAGACAGATCTGCAATATTTGAGTTTTGTAGGCATTTTTTGTTCAGTAACTAAGAGCATTTCTCATCATAAATTATGGTTTTGTTTGAGTATGGAGTAGTTTCTCATGAGATCGTTGGGTCACACATCTCATATGTACACACAATTCTCATGACTAGGAGTGACACAACTATATAAAGATCCAATGATGTTAATTCAAATCACCGCTGAATTATAATACCGACACCAATTTAAAGGGGAAGTGTTTTTTCTTTTTCTTTTTAAATGGTAGTTTTGGTGTTGCCTTTCGAGTTATCCGTCCCCCATCCATTTTTTAGAAAAACTTATAAAATCTGTTCTGAGATGGATGTGTTATGCCGGTGAATGCAATAAGATTGCATAACACATACATCTCATAACAACTTTTGCAGTATCTAGGCGATGGTTGACTCGCAAGGCAACACCGAATGTGGAGTATCAGCAGCGGCCACAATACCCTGTAGGATCAAGATTAAACATTATCGGTTGCAGGAACTATTTTTGTATACTACTATTTTGTTGTGAAGAAGGAAAGGTTTCCTTGAATACATGAGTAGCCGGTGACGCAACTGCCGCCTCCTACATGGACATTTAGTACAAATTTCATGAGGATAAAACAGGTGACTGAGAGCTTCAAACGGTGACTGCTGCTTTCAAACACCTGCTTTATGCTTATGACGCTAGTACTGAATGTTGATGCAGGAGGCGGCACACAGCCGTGTCACCGACCACCCATGCATTGACGGAAAGGAATGTATGCAACAACTATGCTTGAACCCGGACTGCCTGAATGGCCATTGCCTTACCAACTATGCTTGAACCCGGACTGCCTGAATGGCCATTGCCTTACCGTTAATGAGCTGACTAGTGCTAATATCTGTCGATCTCAATAATAAATGACAACCTCTCAATAATAAAAGAGAAGGTATATATCGACATGGTTCTATTCACAAGATATCATCGATTGGCCCTTAGGGACGGTTTTTACCCGTTCTCCGCCTTAACACCCCCTATCTCGGTTCTATTCACAAGATATCATCAATAAACACCCCCTTCCCCTATAACATTGTCCTTTGAGAAACAATCGGTTGCAAGCTCTAAATCCCAGAACTTAACTGATGGCCCCATCCAAGTTGTGAAAATTCGGCCGTTAAAGGCAAAAGGGATGGGTATATAATAAGGAAACACAGGGTCTGTGACCATAAAATTTACCTGTAGTTTGGGCCGCTAGAGAATAGCCAGTTATTTTTGTTAGGCTATAAAAACTTTTGGTTCTGATTTAAGACATGAAGCAATTAATTACTATCAAAGGTGAAAAGAAAAAGAGGGAGTGAAATAACAGAAGAAGGCTTGGCTAAATTTAAGCGAGTAATAGTGCAACCCAAGAGGCAACAGCTAATTTTATTAGATGAATTTAACTAAAAGGAAAAGGGATATGGAAAAAAGACAATCATCCATGAACAAACTAAAATTAAAAATCCTAAGACTACCTACAATCTTAGTTCATAATTATTTACTCCATGCATTCAACACAACGTTGAATGATTAGAGTTCACAAACACTCAAACTAACAACTAAAATACCAAAGGAAAACTAATTTGCCTTGTTCAAGGCAACATTAAACGGAACCTGCACATTCTCGACGATAAACGCATGTTGGCCTTGCGGCAACACCTCATATGCAGACTCTGTGACAAAGGCCAAGCTCTTACACGCATTGAGCTTGAAAGTAACGATTTGGCTCTGCCCCGACTTCACAAACACCCTCTGAAAAGCAACCACGTGCTTGATAGGTGCACCGATGAGTCCATCTGGATGCTTCGAGTAGAGTATCACGACGTGGCTGCTGTCTGCTCTTCCAACATTCTGCACTGAAACTTGTACAGTGATGTCGTCGTCGCTGCAGTCAAGGTCGGTGATCACTGCAGACTGGCACCCGACGACAGGGGCAGTGCTGTTTTGGCCGGCGTAGGGGAGGAAGTTGTAACACTGCTTGGTGCCAAGGACATTCTTGGTGACCGATTTTTGGGAGCAGTCGGCAAAAGTGTAGGTGAACTCACTGTAGCTTAGCCCAAATCCGAATGGGAAGATGGTGGAACCGTTGTAGAATTTGTAAGTACGGCCAGGGTAGCCGAGTGCATTGTCCGGACGGAATAATTGGGATGTCATCGGAATTTTAGATAGATACTCCGTTGGGTACCATGTCACAGGAAGTCTCCCGCCTGAAAAATAAGGGTGGTGGTTAGTTTGTTCGAATGGAAACCATAGCACGGGCGCGCGCGTGTATATATGTGTGTGTGTGTGTGAGTATATTCTAAATTCATTCTTTGTTGCCTCCAACTTATAAGAATGCATTCTGTATATATACCTGGATTATAAGCTCCGTAAACAACATCAGCAATGGCCTGTCCGCCTTCTTGGCCCGGATAACCAGCCCAGATGATCGCATCGACGTCATCAGATTTAACAAAACTCGCTACGTCCAAACCTCCAGCAGAGAGGAGCACAAGAACAACCGGACCTTTCGAAACCCTGGCGACTCGATTGATCATTTGGGTTTGATACCCAGGGAGATTGAAGTTGGTTCGATCCCACTCTTCTCGCTCATAATTTAAGTTCAACCCTACGACTATGACCGTAGCATCGGCCTCTTCTGCAGCTCTCATCGCAGGGAAAATGTACCTCTCGGTATGGCAACTCACATCCCTGCACCCTATTTGGAAGTCCACCCTCGCATACTTCTTGAATCCAGTAACTGGGTCGGTGTATCGGCATGGATTACCTAAAGACAGAAACCAAACTATTATAAAGTTCCACACGGGATCAAAAGATTATCGATTATCAGTAACGCATGTTGGTAATACCATAATAGTTTCCGATCATGTCCTTGGTGACATTGGCATGGGGCCCAACAACGGCGATATTCTTGTACTTCGATTTGGTCAAAGGCAACACATTCTTGTTGTTCTTGAGCAAGACGGTCCCTTGTCTGGCTGCGTTCAAGGCAAGGTCGATGTTTTTTTGGGAACAGACATGAGATGCATCGAGTGAATCGTATTTGGGGTTGCCATCGAACCAACCGACCCTGAGGAGAACCATGTAGTTGTTGATCAAGGCCTCATCGACATCGCTCTCTTTGATCAATCCTTTATTCACTGCTTCTTCAAGGTATTTGGGGTAGTAGTTTCCACAATCCAGATCCAAACCTAACATACATATGTTTGGTAAATTAGAATATATTGAGGATGCAGACAATTATGTGCCGCTGTAGAAATTTTCTAAGATGGCGGAACACATGGCAATAAACCGTTCATGTTTCATCTCACTTTTATCTTCTTCTTTTTTAATCCAAGTGCAATTATATATGATTGTTTCATGTTTGAAGTACATACAGCTTATAGAAAATGAATTGTTCTTACCAGCACCGATACCCTGAGCAGCAGCCTCCGCTCCTGTGTCATCCAAGAAATGCTGATTCTCGACTAAGGTTTTAATCGAGTCGCAGTCGGAGACAATATAACTATAAAAATGAACAGATTGTGTTATATATGAATGCAATTTGAAATCTATTTAATTACAACAAAAATTAATTATTTTGTGGATAATTCTTCACAATGTCAGGCTAGCAAATGGCAAATCATACTATATCGAAAATTATGAACCGAAAAGAAATTAATAATCATTACCCATGAAGATTCCAGTCTCCTCTAATGGTTCCCCTCAAGAGCTTAGCATCGGCGCAAGGCGGGACACCATTAATACTGTTGTATGAGCACATCACGCTGCTAACGTCTCCGTCCTTGACGCACATCTCAAACGGCTTAAGATACGACTCCACCATGTCCCTCTCCGTCACCTTAAAAATCGAAATATCAAGAACCGAGTATAATTAGCATAAATATACTTTATTATGTTATGTTGCATTCGAGACAGCGAAGCAAATAATTTTCAGACCTTAGCATTATAACTTTTGCGATTAACGTGCATGCCAGCATTGTCGGTCCAATCATCGACATCGTAAGCGGCGTAATGCTTGCAACAGGCTGAGACCTTGAGTGGTCGGATGTTGGGATCATCGGTTTTCTCTTGCCCCTCGACATCTTGCAATCCCCTGACATAATTAACGGCATAACGACCGGCGACTACAGGGTCTTCGCCAGGGGTCTCTAGGGCTCTCCCCCATCTTGGGTCCCTCACTAGATTGATGTTAGGGCTCCAAAATGTTAGACCTGCAACGCCTAGGTTGTTCATTGCTCTGGCCTCTGTGGAGACAACCTAGAATGCAGTTCAAACAAATATATAGTTAACTAATTAGTAGATTTAATTGTATAGCTATAACTAATTAATCAGTTAGTGAATTTATTTGTTATAGAAAAATATGCATTTATTTTATTTTAATGCTTAAACAGTGCTACAGTAATTAGCACCTCCTTATTTTTATTATAGTGTCATGACATGCATCTATATTTTTAATGCTATAGAAATATTACGAAATGATAACGGGTAAGAATAAAAAAGATCTTATTACAGTTTCCCAACAATAATAACGTGATTTTCTCCCCCTTTCTTCTATCATCTAACTCTTTCTTTTCTCCTTAATTAATCTATTCCCATACCCATAAATTTCAATTTCCAATATATTGATGATCAATACATTGTGTCTAATCAAGAATTATTATAATGGTTAAACTCTTAATTATCATCATGAAAATAGTAAATATAAATATAAAAAAAATAGATTCAACTAATGGATTGGATGAGCAATGACTCATTTATTTAGGATTACATTCTAAAAGATTTATCTTTTATTTTCTTTTTTTACTCATAAAAACATATGCCAATATTTTTTCTATAATACATATCACCAGCTATATCTATATACACACACACACACACACACACACACACACACACCAAGATCAATATAATAAATTAACATTTTCATATTCCTGTTTTCATGCAACCATGAAGATATAGATTGTTTCTTATTAACATAAATGGAATTTATATTTTTATTATTTTGATGATAATTAAATGAAATTTATATCTTAAGAAAATATATATATATACAGTTGACAAATTAAAAATGATCCAAAGAACATGACAGGAGTAAAGCAAGGAGAAAAAAAAATAAGATAACGGTTGAGATTGGACATATACAAAAAAAAAACACATTCATGATTAAAGCATATTTTTTTAAAGAAAAATTAAAACTTTATATATTCGTCACACAAAACACTTGCATGCATATATTTTTTTTTATATAAAAAAACATAAATGAATGCATGATTAAATTAAGCATGTATCAAGTAGGAAAATTTAGAAACATGAATTAACCTGCCCAATCTCCTTCCACAATGACTCATTAAAGGCGGCGGCGGTACTGAGCGGGGTCGGAAAACTCGTGGCGCTCTTGACAACGGGACCACTGAAAGTGGACCCATTACCCACGTCGGAAACCCCGTGAAGAGCTTCGGACCACCAGTTGTAGGCCGGGATTCCCAGCCTGTCAACACCAGCAGCAATATCTGTCCAATTATCGTCAATGTTTCCAAGCTGCTTGACCTTCTCTGTCAAAGTCATGCTGTCGACGAGATGCTTGGCCCGAACATTGTATGCTAGTGATTTATCGCAAAAGGCGAATTTATTGAGATCCAGTCCGAGATTTTTATATCTTTTCTCGTCGCAAACAACGCGAAAATTGTAAGGTAATTTAAAAGCGTCGGCTGTCGATAAGAGGATGGTTGTTAGCAGGAGGAGGAAGGATGAGAGAGAGGGCGCCATTGCTGTGTGAGAGTGAGCGACAAGGTATAAAATTAATGAAAAATATGGAGTTAGATGTTCTTATTTATAGATGTCCAAGTAGAAGATTTTGATATCAAAGCGGTTATTTCTTTTGTTACATTTGGATATCAATCTTAACAATAATGCAGTTGATATTGGGGAATGATATAAATATATATTCAGTTAATTCGTTAAGATATCAGTTTGGTAAATTTCAACAATATTGTAGTTAATATTGGCCGATTCTGGGAATGATATAAATATATATTCAGTTAATTCGTTGAGATATCAGTTTAGTAAATTTCAACAATAATGTAGTTAATATTGACCGATTCTGGGAATGATATAAATATATATTCAGTTAACTCATTGAGATATCAGTTTAGTAAATTTCAACAATAATGTAGTTGATATTGGCCGATTCTGAAAATGATATAAATATATTCAATTAATATGTCGGAATGGAAATAATTTAGTAAATTTCAACAATAATATAGTTTACTTTGACCAGACTTTTCACAAAATAAAGATTAGAGCAGGGTCTATCGGAATGGAAATAACAAAAACATCGCCTTCCAGGAAAGATTAACACTCGCCAAATCAGTGCAAGGCATGATACCGGATTATCTTTTCCGGTCCACGGCTGTCCCTCAGGATTTCTTCGACAAACTCCACAAGATCGTTAGAAGCTTTATTTGGAGCCACGAGAAGATTAGTCTCATCAACTGGAAGAATTGGGGCACAGGGTTAAAAATGCTTACATCCTCGAACATTCATTTTCGCAAATCGATTATCTTGGAACATTTTTTATGGTAGAAGAATACAACAGTTGTCCAAAATATCTTCTAGATGTGCATGAACATCTCTCCGACCTTGATGATGCATAAGAATGTTGCATCAACATGTGGATAGTACACGGGCTGGTTGATATGCACGTATCATCTCAGCTAGCTAATTGGAACTTTATCATATATGCTATGATCATGGTTTTTTAATTCTAAGTGTAGCGGAAAAAAATCAATAAGTTATATAAATGCAAAGTAGGTGAAACATTGAAGTATTATTTAGCAATCAACCCATTAATTATTATCTGTAGATTAGCACTTATTTTTACTTGGGCAACAAGCGCTGTAGTTTTGGACAGCACCTGCATGCACAGGGGTTCTTGCTAGTTTGACTCAAATACACGGATTGTTGCGCATCATGTGAAAGCCTTAAATATCCATTACGATTATGGCCGCTAAAAATTAACAGGATTTTCTTCGAACTTCCTCAATCGCTATCTTCTTGTTTTTTTCCTTCTAGTTTTGTATAAAAAAAGTACGCCTCTTTTCCCAAAATACAAGTTAACAGTCTACCATATTCAGTGAATGCATGATGATCATGTCATAGCAATAAAGTATGCAAAACTTCACCTAAACAAAACTAATAGATATATGGAACCATACATCAAAGATTAGCACCAGTGAAGAACCCAACTGATTAAAAACAAAGGATAACATTTTATTGCATATGATATATATCAATCTAGTGCAACATTTTCATTACATAAAACGTTCTCTTTTATTATTGAGAGATCAATTTGTCATTTATATTTGAGAGGACAGAGATTAATTAGCACCAGGGAGCTGTTAACTACAAGTCTGATCTTCGAGGTTCCTGAAGCACGAGCAGCTACCGTCAAGGCAATGGCCGCTCGGAAAGTTCAAATTCGATCGAGCATAGTTTAAGACATTCCTTTCCTCTGGTACATGAGTGATCATCTGGGACAACTTGCATCGATATTCAGTGCAAGTATCATAAGGGCATGTTTGATTGCAGGATTAGTATGGATTTGGATTGTGAAATCCTAGGATTCCATAATTTTGTATTTGGTTGATAAATTTGGATTTCTAGGATTTCTTTGATTTTTACGGAGGACCCACCACAAAATAAGGATTCTTGAATCCTAAAAAATTTCAAGAATTTTCAAGGATTTGGCACTATTCATTGTACTTTTAGATGGGACACGTGTACTTTATTTATTTAATAATCCTCTCTCTATTTATCTCTCTCTAAAATCCTTAAATCCAAATCCCACTTTATATTCACGAACCAAACAAAGATTACAAGAATCTACAAATCCAATATTAAGAATCCAAAACCAACCAAACAACAAATTACCAAATCCAGAAATTTCAGCCGTACTATTTTGAAATGCAAATTTCTTAATCTTGCAACCAAACAGGCCCTAAGCATCACCTATAGTACTTGACTAGTTACAATCATTTAAATCTACATCGAATTTGGTACAACAAATTAAATATTACAACTAAGTACAAGTACGTGTGCACGTGTGTGAATATATCAGGACGGAACAATATCCAGCGTTGGATAAAATCGACTTATCCAACAAATCTGAGCGGTTAATTTGAACCGCTACATTAACTAGTGGTTAAAATCGAACGGCTCAGATTAAACCTGATGATGCTCAATATTGACGATCTCCAAGATCAGGACACGCGGCAGATGACGTGTCCCAGAACTCAGAAGAAAGGGCACATGGGCCGACCATGCCA
The DNA here is from genome assembly GCA_030015575.1 of Agapanthus africanus. Lineage (NCBI taxonomy): Eukaryota > Viridiplantae > Streptophyta > Magnoliopsida > Asparagales > Amaryllidaceae > Agapanthus > Agapanthus africanus. The sequence continues at coordinate 139,492,061 of CM057341.1, forward strand.
CCTCTGTACCCGACCTGCAAGCACAAGCTGGCTCACCTCAGAGCCCCCAGAAAATTGGCCTCCTCGGCCTCTCAGCTCGCCCCGAGCTGCCACATGACCAAGACTCCTCGGCCCTCTCGCTCGTCCCCGAGCTCCTCAGGCGAGGCCATCTTCCTCGGTGCTCCGACCGACCAACTCCACCACTCACAGGCGTAACCGCCGCTCCGCAAATCTCGCCATGCGCAGATTCTCCGCCAGCAACATCCCACGTTCCACGCCATCACGATCCTCATTAATGGGCGATCCGCTTTTTACGCGGGCGTGACGTCGGGAGCGTAACTGCCGGCGAGATTCTCGCGCCTGCTGCTGCGTGCTGCCGCCACTATATAAACCCCCATCACAGAAGGGTTAAGTAAGCCATTTTGACTCCACTTAGCCATTACTCTGCTCGGATCTCGTACTAACTTGATCGTCGGAGGGTCCTTGGTGGTACCAAACCACCCCGGGATTTCTTTGCAGGTACTCGGAGTTGACTCCTCAAAACCACCAATTTCCTCAAAACCCATTGAGACCCATACGCAACAGGAGATCACCTCCAAAATCCACCGGGAGATCGACGGAAGACAACATCTGACGGAGACCCGAAAAAGACATTCATCAGTTGGCGCCGTCTGTGGGAAAGTAAACTTCACAAAAAATAAAGTTGGCCTTCCGATCTCCATCCACATGGCAAGCGACCACCCTGAAGATTCAGGTACCAGCCGTCGCCTCCCCCTCACCGAAGGCGCGGATGAACCTCCCCCGGCGACCATCATCAACGCCCTCGCCAGCCAAATAGATCGGCTAAAGTCCCTCGTGGAGGCGCTCGTCTGCGTTCAAGTGGCCGGGCCAGGGCCCCAGATCGCCGCTCCTCCGCCTCCAGAAGGCTATGCCCTCGCCGGCACGGCTGACCACCGGCAGGCTATGACCCCTGGCCACAGATCTCACGGGCCGATACTCCCTGAGGCCCGCTAGGCGCCCCATGGCTCTACGCCAAGATCTGCCGCCAGAGCGCCTCGCCTCGAGCCTCCTCGCGACCCCTACCCCCCTGAGGAGATGTCGGTCACCTCGCCTGTCCACAGGTATGATCGACACCTCCTCCCTCGATGGGGCCGCACAGAAAGGGCACGCCACGACGGCTCGAGGGCCACCTCGCCCGGGGATCTGAGGGACCTCATCGAGAGGAACCGGGGCCGCACCCAGTCGCAGGTCTCCCACAGCAGAGGCCAGGGATCACAAGGCGCTGAATCTTCAGAGTACCACGGCCGACTCGACGCTCTCGAAAAGAAGATCGATGGCATGCGCCGGGAAGGTCACCTCTCGGGCGATGGGGCTAAGTACGCTGCCGACTCGCTCACCAAGCCGTTTACCGAGGGACTGCTCGCTGTCCACGTCTCCTCGCGCAACAAGCCCCCGAAGGTCTCTCTGTTCGACGAGAAAACCGACTCGAAAGACCATTTGGATGCTTTCACCGCGGGGATGAGCTTCCAAGACCATTCCGACACCGCCCAGTGCAGGGCCTTCCCGGCCACCCTCATCCGCTCTGGTCGGGACTGGTTCCGAGGACTCGCCTCGATCAATCTCGACCTTTGACGAGCTGGCTACTCAGTTCCTCGGCCACTTCGTTGGGAACCGTCGGCAGAAGCGCACGGTCGACTACCTCTTCACAATTAAGAGCGGGGACAAGAAAATGTTCAAGACGCACATCACCCGCTTCTACAACGCCCTCCTCGAGGTCCTCGAGCACCGGGACGAGACCGTCATCACGACGCTCAGATCTGGTCTTAGGCACAGGGAGTGGTTGCGCTCCTTTGCGTTGGCACAGCCTAAGACCATGGCCGAGTCAAGGCATGGACCGAGCGCGAGGTTCAGCTGGAAACCGAGGTGAACGCGAACCTCCCTCGAGCAGAACGGTCCGACCAGAAGAAGGGGGCTCGGGAAGAGAGGCCGGAGCGTCAGCAGCCCTATCACCCGAAGTTCCAAGAGTACACCCCGCTCAATGTCTCCCTCGCAGTGTTACTAGAGGAGGCCCAGGGCAAAGGGTTCTTCAAGTTCCCTCCAATCCCGCGTCAGGCCTCGAAGCGAACCTGGGGCCCTTATTGCGCCTTCCACCGGATGCTGGGACACGCCATGGAGGATTGTAAGCAACTCCGGGACTACATCGAGGAGCTCATCCGATCGGAGCACCTCGCCGCCTACTTGAGGGAAAAACGGCAGGCCGACCGCGAGCAGGAGCAGCGTCCCCCTCCCACCGAGCTGACCATCGGCCAGATCATGCTCGTTTCGGCAGATGACCAGTCCGGCGCTCAGGGAGCCCCGTACCCGGTGCCGAGCGCGGAGACCAACAAGTCTCCGGGGAGCTCGGGCCATGCTAATAAGGTCATCTATTACCATGTACTTTTCTTTTAGGGCAATGTAAACTCTTCCTAGGGTCTGTTGTTAATTTAATAAAGATCAATGGAACATTGCGAAAAAGAAGGAAATGTCTTATTTATTCAAAAGGTATTATGGGCTCCTCAGCCATACATACAAAAGAAAAAGAAAATTACAGCAGCGGGGGAAGGGGCGCAGAGAGCACTGCTCATGGTACTCGGTAAAGATCTCCGCCAGCCGAGGCCTCGCGAGATCCAACCTCATCCCTCGATTCCCTCCGCGCGCGTTGACCCCGAGCCTTAGTTCGTAGCACTCACGGACGAGCGCCACTGAGCGAGCCAGCCGATTCGCGTAGATCAGGCCGAAGCGCCTCAGAGACCGCAGCTTGCCCATGGCCTCGTCATAGAGCTACTCGGACAAGGGGTTGTAGAGCCCCGGCGACGCCCTCCAGATGGAGTACATCAGCAGCTGCAACAGGGAGGAGCGTCGGGGAGCAGCCGACCGAAGTGGTCTTCGATACTCCCATAGACCAACTGCACCATGTCCTCGGTGCAGTTCTGGTCATAAAGGTATACGTCTTCGAAGTGGATGATTTCGGGGATGGTAAAGGGGAAGTCTTGCATTCTCAACGATCTGTTTACAAAGAAAGGAATGACCAGTGCTCCTTCAGCCTTATATAGCCCACTGCGCCCCAACGGAACTCAACGGTTGCCCGCTCTCGCCTAAAAAGTCGCTGCCACACAGCGATCATCGAGCCTTCTCTGGCGGAATCAGAACGACGCGACCCTGGCGCTTAGCCTCCCCCTACATTCAATGTATATGCTGCGCGCACGATTCGCCGCGACCGTTCCTGTTCCCCATACCCGCAACTGGATGGTCGGGCGAAACCTCATGAAGAATCAGCCGAGCAGCTACCCTGCTTGATTATCCCTGGCCGGTAGCTTCCCCACTCGCAACGCCAGGGATCAAAGCCCTCGTCAAGAGGCAACCGCGCAGCTTCACTGCCCGGTTATCCTTAGCAGGTCTCCTAAGGCCCCTCCAATGCTAAGGATCAAAGTCCTCCGTAGAGGCAGCCGAGCGGCTTCCCTGCGCGGCTATTTCTGACCGGTAGCTTCCCTACTCACAACGCCAGAGATTAAAGCCCTCGCCAAGAGGAAACCGCGCAGCTTCACTGCCCGGATATCCTCAGCAGGCCTCATACGGCCCTTCCAACACTAAGGATCCAAGTCCTCCTTAGAGGCAGCTCAGCAGCTACCCTGCTCGGCTATCCCCGGCTGGTAGCTTCCTACCACGACCGACAGGGATCAAAATCCCTCCCAGAGGCAGTCGAGCCCGAGGGTCCCTCGCTCGTCTATCCTTCAGGATAAAAGCCCTCACCAAGAGGCACCGGGAAGTAACACTGCCCGGCCAAGGGTCCATGGTAGGCTTCTTACAACCCCTCCCGCGCTAAGGACCAAAGTCCTCCCAGAGGCAGTCGAGCCCTTGCTCGGCTATCCCCGACTGGTAGCTTCCTACCACAACCGACAGGGATCAAAGTCCTCGCCAAGAGGCACTGGGCAGGAACCCTGCTCGGTCCCCGTCCTGAAGGATCAAAGCCCTCGCAAGAGGCAACCGAGCAGCTACCCTACTCAGTCATCTCCGGCTGGTAGCTCCCTACCCATGACGCCAGGGATTGAAGCCCTCGCAAGAGGCATCCGAGCGGCTACCTCGCTCGGTCATCCCAGGCTGGTAGTTGCCTACCAACGACGCCAGAGATCAAAGCCCTTGCCAAGAGGCAACTGCGCAGCTTCACTGCCCGGTCATCCTTAGTGGGCTTTTTACAGCCCCTCCAACGCTAAGGATCAGCCGAGCGGCTACCTTGCTCGGCTATCACAGGCCGGTAGCTTCCCTACTCGCAACGCCAGGTATCAAAACCTTCACCGAGAGGCAACCGCGCAGCTTCACTGCCCGGTCATCCTTGGTGGGCTTTTTACAGCCCCTCCAACGCTAAGGATCCAAAGTCCTCCCAGAGGCAGTTGAGCCCGACCCTCACTCTACCATCCCCAACTAGTGGTCGTTTCTCGCAACGCTAGAAGTCAAAGGCCCTCGCCAAGGGGAAACCGAGCAGCTTCCCATTCATGCTCATTCAAGCTCGGCACAAATACGGCGGGCAAATCCTGGTTTCGTGGAACACGACCTATGTCAATCCTGACCCTGTGGAAAACGTCCAGAGCGGATCCTGGTCCTTGCGAAACACGGCTATGTCAATCCTGACCCCGTTGGAAGCATCCAGAGCAGATCCTGGTCCTTGCGGAACACGGCCTATGTCAATTCTGACCCGTGGGAAGCGTCCAGAGCGGACCCTGGTCCTTGCGGAACGCGGCTATGTCAATCCTGACCCCGTGGGAAGCACCCAGAGCAAATTCTGGTTTCGTGGAACACGGCTTATGTCAATCCTGACCCCGTGGGACGTGTCCAGAGCGGATCCTGGTCCTTGTGGAACACGGCTATGTCAATCCTGACCCCGTGGGAAGCACCCAGAGTAAATCCTGGTTTCGTGGAACACCGGCTTATGTCAATTCTGACTCCGTGGGAAGCGTCCAGAGCGAATCCTTTTCCTTGCGGAACACGGCTAGTGTCAATCCTGACCCCGTGGAAAGCGTCCAGAGAAAATCCTGATCCCATAGAACACGGCTAAAGTCGATCTTAACCCCGTGGGAAATGGCCAGAACAACCCCTGACTCCGTGAAATGCGGATAATGCCAGCCTCATCCATCACTTATGGGTCCTCACGACTCGTAAGGGAGAAAACTCTTTTGTGAGATCCTTACGACTCTCAAGAGAAAACGCAATTAGGAATCCTCACAGTTCTTAAGGAGAAATTACACTTACGAGATCCTTACGACTCGTAAGGAGAAATACCTTTATGGGACCCTCACGGTTCATAAAGTTGGAAAGCCTTAGGAAGCAGATCTGAACCTGACTCCTAAGCCATCGCGATCCTACAAGGAAATTGAAATAGATTATCCACAGAATACATTTACTAAAAGGGACACACCACCACGAAAAAAATATGTCTTTTATTCATGAATCAAAATGAATACAAATTACAATTTATGAAAGAATCAAAAAATACTCTCATTCAGGAGTATGTACAAAAGAAGAATAAAAAGAAAAGTATACAATTCTTCAAGCTGGCGGACGATTCAATAGATTTGCCAATTCATCCTTTTTCCGCTGGGCCTCAGCCCCATGATTCATTATCGCTAAGAGACGAGACTCCGCTTGAGATTGCTGAGCCTGATAGGAGGCAAGCCGACTTTCAACATCTTTTTCAGTAACTTTACAAGCTTCGACCATTTCACGAGTGAAAATGACGGCTTTATCAATGTCTACCACCTCCCTGATAGCTTCTTGAAGCACCCGCCAAAGTTCATATGCACGAGTGGTCTTGGCCATTTGCGGCGCACCGTTCAATCAGCCCCCGCAAGCTTGTCTTTGCAGCCATAACCTATGAGGGAGGGCGTGTGCACTTGAGATCATGTAAACAGACCTCCATTCGACACCAGTCCTCGATCCAAAACACGCACAAGTTATTTTCTCTTTCTGGCAACAAGGAAAGTTTTCGTGTTCGTACTTAAAGAAAATTCCCAGGGGTCAAGTATGAAGCTTGTGTACACAGGTGGGATGCGCGTACAAATACACATCAAGCAGGAAAAGCCAACAGAGAACATTCAATGATTAATGATAAGAGAAAATGCATTGATATTACTTAAAAGGAAAGGGATCATCAAACAAGGGATTGAAAATACAAGGGTTAACAAAGCAAAACACAAAATTTTCCAGCTTCCTCTCTGTCTTCTCCAGCATGTCAAAACGACGGTTTTCGCGAGGTGTCTCTCCCTATCGGTTGGAGCCGTGCTCATCAGCGAAAGAAGACATGACGGCCCGTCGGGCCCTTATCTGACTCAGTATATGAACTGAATGATCCTTCAGAGCTTGAGTGATTAGACAAGCTTCGTGAAAGCACTCGAGCTTGTCCTCCGCCGCGTCAAGGATCGCCGAAGTCATCTCCGCTGGATGAGGGGGTATATCGTCAAGCAAAGACAGAAAGATCATCCGGAGCCAAATGGAGCCCATGGAAAGAGGAGAACCCCGACGAGTCAGAAACTCATACATCACCGTGTCACATTGAGCGTCGGTGAGAAGGGGATCTGCCAGCCGCGCAGCGAAGCGAGGGATTATCTCCTCAATGGGCACCTCCCATGGTTGCCGACGAGCGTGGGGACGATTGCAAGCCATAGCAATTGATCGGTTTCTCAAAGTTGATCACCCTAAAGGTATAAATGGGTTTCTCTGGGAGGAAAGGAAGAAAAGCATGGTTTCAGGTTATAAAGGGGAGCATTTAATGCTATGCACAAAAAATGTTGTGCATGGTGGAACTATTCTCTAAACCCGGAAAAAAAGGGGAGGGCGTTGGAAATGAGAAGCAATGACGCATTGAAATTAGATCAGGGAAATGAAACATCCCCATCAAGCAGAGCCCCGCATGCACAACACGTGAGCAAAAGCCTTGATTGGAAGATAAAGCGGCACTGCACATACATAACAGAGAACTGAGCTCTGAGAAAGAGAATTAAATTCTCAAAGGAAAATGAACAAGAAAGGAGATGAAAGAGTGGAAGCGCTTCTGAAGAGACCCCTGTATTTATAGAATGTGATGGGAAACGATTCATCTACCCCCTCCCTGGGAAGATCCAACGGCCACAAAAGATGACAGCGTTGCACTCACGTGCAAACGCGTGAGAACAACGCTGTGGGGGCATTTGTGCCCTCATAAAATTTCGGGAAAGAAACCCCAATGGGGCATCACGTGCTCATATGTGACCAAGGGTCACGTGCTGACACGTGATGGTTTCCTGGGACTCTGTTATAATAGAATTGAATTCTAATCAACAGGAGTCACGTGCCCACACTTGATGGGCCTTTAAACTCACTGAAAGGGATTAAAAGATATAATAAAATAGCAAGGAAAAACCCCAATGGGGCATCACATGCTCACACGTGACCAAGGTCACGTGCTGACACGTGATGATTTCTTAGTTCTTTAGAAACAGAATTAAATTCTGGTTAAATGCTTAATCAGGGGGGGCACGTGTCAATACGTGATGGGTTCCTAAGCTCTCTGAACCAATAGAATTAAATTCAATTTAAATGATCAAACAGTGGGATCATGTGCCAACACGTGATAGGCTTTTAAGCCTTCTGAACTAATAGAATTAAATTCTAATTAAGAGGGAATCAAGAACTCTAACTGGAAAAATATTTTCTTAGATCTTTCCAAACAAAAAAGATTGTGCTCTGTAAAGTGGAGCACCGTTGGATTAAAAATCCAATGGTGATTAAAAATCACCAATTTATAAAAAGATTCTATACAAGGAAAGATTTTCCTGAAATTTGCCAGGAATAATAGATAAAAGATCTTTTGGATTAAAAATCCAATGGTGAATAAAATTCACTGAGTGATCTAAAAGATCATGCTGGTTACAAAATCAATTAAAATCTTTCAATGAAAGATTGACTAAACAAACTGATTCTTTTCTTTCTCCTATAAATAGGAGCCAAGAAGAGAAGAGGAGGATCCAGGGACCTTTTTTTTTTGGAGAGATACAACAACAGAAAAAAAGAAGAAGAGAATTTAATTCTCCAAAGAGAAGAGAAAATTTCCTCAGAAGAAAAAGAACCCTAGGTAAGAAGGGGAAAGAGATCTAAGCTCCATAAAACAAAAAGAGAATTTAATAAATTAAGAGTTTAACTCTTCTGAATAAGAACTTAGTTCTTCCTTTGGTTGAAGATCTGCAGAAACGGATCTCCCTACAAGTTGAGAATTTAATTCTCATTGAAGATTCTGCCATGCAGATTCAAAACTTAGAGGGAGAATTGAGTTTAAGGAATTTAATTCCCCCAAATTCATAGGAATTTAATTCCTCCAAATGAAACTAGGGTTTAACCCTACATAAGAATTTAATTCTTCCATACACATAGGAATTTAATTCCTCAAAACAGAATTAGGGTTTAACCCTACCAAAGAATTTAATTCTCAAACCAATGACTTAAATTATCCATACACGTAAACCTGGTCACGTGGCAACACGTGACCCTTCCTTCAATAATCAGAAAAGAACGAATGAGACTAGGTCACGTGCCCCCACGTGACCCTTAAACAGACTCCTCAAAAATGAAGAAGAAAAAGTTTGGAGGCAATGCCTCACGTGCTCACACGTGACCCTAAAAAATGAAGGGAATAAAGCCAAAGACAATACTGGTTCAGGACGCTTCACGTGTCCCCACGTGGCCCCTGACTAACACCGTTTTTTAAAAGGGGCAAAAGAGGGAAAACAGAGGAATTAATGCCCAATGGGCACTATCACGTGTCCACACGTGATGATTACAGAGGCTAAGTTTGTAACACTTATTTGCAGATTTTGAGAATAAAATAAAGGAGGCAAGGCCCAATCATCAGGCGCCTCACGTGACCGCCTCATTTTTAGTGTTTAACACTATTTTGAGTGTTCTGTCCCTAGTGTTTAACACTGTTTTAAGCACATCACATGGAAACACGTGATCGCCAAATATGCTTTAGTGTTCAACACTATTTTCAAACCATCCTTAGCCCAAATCAACTAAGTTTTTCCAGAGACAAGATCTCCCCTTTGAGTGAACCCCAACTACATTCTTCCAAAATTGATCATTTCATATGACATTCAAAATAAACCCCAGAGCCATGATGAATGGTTAGTGCTCAATCAAAGACAAAAAGTTGTCAGAGCCTCCAAACCCCTGTTTAGCATTGCTAAATAATGGGGGGCTGAACCCAGACAAATGTTCAACAGTCCAACAAAGGGCCAACATTTCAAACTTAATTGGACTTAACCCAAGTTGGCCATAAGTCCTCAATTCAGATTTAACTGATCCAATGTGCTCACAATCTAATTAATTTATCTTAGTCCCAAATTGGACTACAGATTTCCCAATCAACTTTGGTTTAAGGGTATATCTCTTCACTCCTTTGATGTTTGTCGTTGTAATCCCTCAACGTCTTCAGAGAGGTGACGGGTCCCGATAACCAATCATTCCATGGACTGTGGGGTCCTTAAACTCATGGACTATAATGTCTTTAACCTCGGACTGTGGGGTTCTTTAAACCCACGAACTATGATGTCCTTAACCTCGGACTGCGGGATCCTTTAAACCCATGGACTATGATGTCCTTAACCTCGGACTGTGGGGTCTTTAAGCCCTTGGACCGAGATGTCCTTAAGCTAACATTGGACCGAGATGTTCTTAAACTAACATTGGACCGTGATATCCTTAAACTAACGATGGACCACCATCCTTAAACTGGTAATCGACCGCAATGTCCATAAACTAAACAATAGAGCCCAAATACTCTTTTGTTGGATTTAAATGATCCCGTTAAGTTGATCTTAGTCTAAAATTAGACTAACGTATCCTTAACTAACGTTTAAGTTGATCTTAGTCTCAAATGAGACTAACGTATCCTTAAACCCAACCCCCAAACCCAAATCTAAGAAAAATACGGATTTGGACTAATCCACGCCCTACGAGCGACAACATAAATTAGTCTCCGTATACAATCCACGGGCAACCAAAAAACAAAACAAATACACACGACACGAAGTGACCATCTGGAGAAGGAGAAAGTGGTTATCGCGACGCGGTAGCGTAATTAACTACAGGGGCTTGCGCGTGCAGGGAAGAGTGTCCCCACAATAAAAAAAAACCCCTCAAATGAGGGGGAATCTGATGAAGTCTGCTACATCGGCCGCATCCGTTTAAACCTTCGATACATGGTGTCATAAATCAACTTGGCATCTTCGGAGAGGTGGACGGATAGTATCAATTAGCATCTGTCCCCAAATTCAGACAAGACGAACCTACGCGGTCGCGTCTCTGTGTTTCGGCGGAGAACAACTGACACACCAAGTATTTAGCGACGCTTCTGGCTACTTCACACTTCATTCCATGCCACCAGTAATTCTGACGTAGATCTTTGTACATCTTTGTACCTCCAGGGTGTACTGAGTCGGGAGAGCTATGAGATTCTTTCATTAACTCTTCCCGAACAGGACCTTTTGGTACATATAACCTGCCGCCGTATCTCAAAGATCCGTCTTCATGGATGATGAAGTATATTCTGAGTCCATTCTCCACTTGTTCTCTGATCTTTTGCAACTTAGCATCACTTGCTTGAGCTGCTTTGATCTGGTTGACAGTGGTAGATTGAACTTGTAAATTCATCAAACTTGAAGCATTACCTGACATGACTACTTCAATCTCCATATGATGCAAGTCTTGTTGAAGCTTCCACTGAGCGGTGAGATGCATTGCTAATGGTTGGCGACTAAGAGCATCTGGAACCACATTCACCTTTCCTGAGTGATATTGCAGGTTGATGTCCGCCATGAGTTCTAACCATCGTCTCTGTCGCATATTCAATTCCTTCTGAGAAAACACATATTTCAGACTCTTTTGATCTGTGTATATGTTCATAAGTTCACCAAGAAGATAATGGCGCCAAATCTTGAGAGCAAAGATGACGGCTGCCAACTCTAAATCATGCGTCGGATAATTATGCTCATGAGTCTTCAGCTGTCTTGAAGCATAAGCCACAACCTTACCGTGCTGATGTAGAACACATCCTAACCCCTTACCGGATGCATCACAATGCACTTCGAAACCTCCAGACTGGTCCAGTATAACGAGAATAGGTGCTGATGTCAATCTTGACTTGAGTTCTACGAAAGCTTGTTCGCATGCTTCTGACCACCCAAAGTCTTCATGTTTACGTGTGAGCTTAGTCAGGGGTGTTTGTAGGGTGTTTTTCGTCACCCCATTGAGATGGGAATACGCGCGCGCTTGTCAGGCGTACTACAGATTCCCCCTGCCTGGGGTAGGCCGGGGTTTATTGATTGTGGGGATCCGAATCTCCGACAGCCGCGGACTAAGCTGCTGTTAATTACCCCTCGCCTTTGGGGCGAGGGAACCTCCGATTAACGGGTTTAAACTGGTCATGCGAACTCAATGTGCGGTGTGCGTGTGTTGTGTTTTGAAAATGGGTTTTGGATATATCGGGAGCCACGCAGAGTTTTTACGGGGGTCCCGCTACCCGGATAGCTGGCGGGGGTTAAGGGGGCTAGCAGCCCCCTTGCGGGGTGCGGGGCAGCGCCCCGTTAGAAATTTTTTTTCTAACAAGGACAGTGTCGTGGAGTATGTGTGTGTGTAAATATGTATGCATATGTACATATATATATATATGTATACATGTATATATATATATATATAAAATAAAGAGGGGGAAAAGACATCCAAAGGATGCGTGGGGCAGCACCTTGGGCGCTGTGCGCCGAGGTGTTGTGCGCTCAGGCGCTAGAGTGCTAAGTGTCGGCACGTGGGCGCTCTGCGCTTGAGCGCTGGACGCTTGAGCGCTGGACGCTTGAGCGCAAGTGCGCTATGTGTCGGCACGGGGGCGATCTGCACTTGAGCGCAAGCGCGCCACGTGTCGGCACCGGGGCGACTTGCGCTTGAGCGCAAGCGCGCCACGTGTCGGCACGCGGGCGCTCTGCGCCTGAGCGCCGGCGAGAAAAAGAGGCTTTTAGCCTAAAAAAGATTTCTCGAAAGAGAAATCAGAGAGGAGTTGGACTCCTGAGTGTGTTTTTGGGGTTAATGGAAGGGGTTCTTCGTCTTCCTCCTCTGTTAGCTGGATCTTGAAGATCAAGAGATGTGAGATCTCAAAATCTCTCCTTTTTGAGATCTGGTGACAGATCCAAGTTCCCCTTTGTGGGTTTCTTGGTGAAAAACTATTTTGTTTTTGAAAAGGAAGAGTAAAACTCTTGATTTAATTCAAAAGAAAGAAGAAGGTTTGAGACCTTCAGAAAAGGGAAAGAGATACAAACCCTAGGTTTTTTGTGAGAATGAAAAGTGTATGCTTTATTCATCATCATGTTGCCTTTTATAGGCTTACATATTTGCATATAGCCCCTTGGGCTTTACAAAATGGTATTTTGCATATCCCATGGCTCATGTGCCATTTCATTTTTGCACATAAGCCATTGGCTTACAAAATATTGGCTTTATGCCCATTTTACATACATTCATGTATAAAAAATTACATAATAATTATTTATTACATGATTTTGTCGTTGCCATGGGGAGGCTGGCCGTGGGCTTGACTTGGGCATGGGTCCGCTTGACCTGGGCTTAGGCCCACCTAGCTTGGGGGTTGACCTTGACTTTGACTCGGTCAACCGGGGTGTAAATTTTTACCCCAACAGTGTTGTTATCTTAGAAAAGCTTTCAATGAACCTTTTGTAATATCCAGCCAGACCTAAGAAACTTCAAATGTCCTTCACTGACTTTGGTGTCGGCCATTCGCTTACTGCTGAAACTTTCGCTGGATCCACAGAGATTCCTTCACCTGATACGATATGTCCAAGAAAACCAACTTGATTTAGCCAAAACTCGCACTTGCTGTACTTGGCATATAATTGATGTTGTCGTAGAGTTTCCAAGACAATTCATAGGTACTCGGCATGTTCTTTCGGACTCTTAGAATACACCAGGATGTCGTCGATGAAGATGACAACAAACCTGTCTAAGTACTCCCGGAAAACTTGATTCATTAGGTTCATGAATATTGCTGGTGCGTTGGTCACTCCAAATGGCATCACTAGAAATTCATAATGACCATAGCGAGTTCTGAAAGCCGTTTTATGAATATCAGCTTCCTTGACCTTCACCTGATGAAAACCTGAACGAAGATCTAATTTAGAGAAAATACAAGATCCACTTAGCTGATCGAATAGATCGTCGATGCGCGGAAGTGGATACTTGTTCTTTATAGTGACTTCGTTCAAGGCTCTATAATCGATGCACATTCTGTATGAACCTTCCTTCTTCTTCCCAGTAGTACAGGTGATCCCCAACTTGAAGTGCTGGGACGAATCCATCCTTTCGCCAATAATTCGTCCAACTGAGTTCGGACTTCCTTCAAACCTTCCGGACTTAATCGATAAGGTGCTTTGATCACTGGTTGTGCTCCTGGTACTAAATCAATGAAGAATTCAAGAGCTCGATCAGGAGGCAAACCTGATATATCGTCAGGAAACACATCGTCGAACTCTCGAACCACTTCTAGCCTTGATTCTTCCTCTGCTTGAGTTGCCGCAATCACTGCTTCCCTTGGCCTCGCTTTGTATGTGCTTGGCTCTAGGGTACGGTCTCCACTTTTGAAATAGAAGACCGGATGATCTGGAATCTCAAATACTACATTCCTTTGACGACAGTCGATGGTAGCATAAAAGGTTCCGAGCCAATCCATGCCTAGAACCACATCGAAGTTCGGTATGTCCAACACTTTGAAGTCAGTGTAGAATTCACTGCTGCAGACGACTACTGGACACAAGCTGTATCCCATTGTTTCCTTTAGAATGCCATTTCCTGAACTGACATTCCAACTGGATACAAGCGGTGTGACTGGGATGGCATGAGTTCTGACAAACCGTTGCGACATAAAGCAGTGAGATGTTCCAGTATCGAAGAGTGCTAGTGCAGGAAGTGAGGCTACTAAGATTGTACCTAAGGTATATGGGATATGATTTAGGTATAGGTAAAAGTATGTAGATAGGTAGCAAGACTGAAAGAAAAGTTTGAGAAGAAAAGGTTACCAGTGATAACTTGGCCAGTAGACTCAGCTTTTTCCACGGTCATCGTGAAAGCCTGTCGCCGTGGTACATTCCTCCTGGCCTGAGGAGCATTCCTCGGAACGTTCCGTTGAGCTTGATGGAACTGACGAGGAGGAGGTGCAACTTGTGGTCCTCTAGGTGGTAGAGTAGGGAGAGCGAGTCATGGAGCAGGTACCTGAAGGGCTGGTCTCTACTGATAAGTGATCGCTGGCCTGGGTGCAATATATGGATTTTGTCTTTTGGGACAAGACTCAATACCATGAGTAGCTGAGCCGCAGACTAAGCAAAGACGGTTGGCTCGCCGCCAGTCTTGTAACATATACCCATTTCTCTTGCAGTAGTTACAAAAGGCTGGGCTAAGACGGTTGTTCGGTACTCCCGGTCTCCTTGGCACAAAAGGTGGCCTTGACGAGGCTCCTCCTGTCATCTGGTTGACAGGGCGTTTAACTCTTGTAGACTGAGGTCTGCCCCTCACCTTTACCACTGCCTCATATTGGCGGGCAACTTTCAGAGCCGATTCATGAGTCGGAAAATCTCCTGTGGTCAGTGCAACCTGGATTTCCAAATCCAAACCCTGTTGAAATCGACGGGCTCTGATCTCATCCATCGGTATCAGGTGTGCCGCAAATCTGTTAAAGGATTATGTTAGCTGTGTAATATGTGATATTTTGAAAATTGAATTTATTGAGACATTTCTTACCAACTGAGCATGGTGAACTCAGCGTCATACTCATCTACTGATTTGGTCCACATTGAACCTTGTTGTAGATGGATGAACTGTTGTTCCATGTCGAACCTGGCAGTCTCTGGGAAGTACTCAGCGTCGAATATGTCGCGAAAAGTCTTCCATTCGATGGGTTGTTCAAGACGGATTTCTTCCGCCTTCCACCAATTCCGTGCATTGTCCGTGAGCTGCAGTTTCGCAACACGGACCCAAGCTCCCTCTGGCACTTGTGCGACTGCCAGATCATCTTCGATACTCTATACCCATTCCTCGGCTTCCAGTGGGCTTTCTTTTCCTGAGAACTGTTTGGGGGTGAAAAGCCCTGAATTGCTTCACCCCAAGTGCTTCTGTCTCGGGACGGTTCATTAAAAGAGCAGTCTGTTGCTGCTGTCCTTCTAGGAGGCTGCGGATCGCCTCAAGTAGAACCGTCTGCTCGTTGAGCGGAGCAGGGATGGAAGGTGTGATTGGTAGTGAAGGTAGAGTATTGTTGAAGTTGTTGCTGGTGTTGTTCGGGGAATCCATAACCTTGAAAGAAAATTTAGGTTATGACAGATTCAAAGTATATGAAATGATAATATTCAAGGAACATGAATTGTAAAGAATATTTTAGTTGCTGGTTCTTGTGTTATATTTCTTAGGTTGTTCACGCAGGGCAGAACTGCATGATAGGATTCCATACAGCTCGTACCTGCATGGGCCACCAACAAAACCTGTCACGCCCAGCTTACCGGTGTACGGCGTAGGAAACGCGACGAGACCGCTACGTATTTACTCTGAAGTAAATACACTAAGCGTATCTAAGCAATATAAATAAAAAATGCACAAGAGACAAAGACAGTAGATATAACTGAACAACAACGTTATTTATTAACATTCTTTTGTACAATACATAGAAAAGTAAATACATCTGAATGAAAGCAATGCCTAAACAGTGGCATAACAGAAATGAAAAGTACTGAAATAAAAATGTGTACAATGAAGCTAGAGCTCTAGGTTGTAGGCAAGCTGATCCAAGTCCTCACTAGTAGGCTCGATCTCCTGGGTGTCCAGATCACCTGACAACATTCCAAAGAAGAAAGAGAAGGAATGTCGTCAGCGAACAATCGCTCGGTAAGTCCTAAAGATAAGGGATAAATAGAATAGACAGAGAGAGAAAGAAAATAGCTTTTAAAGTTGTATGATATGGTTAACGCTGTTGTTTGTAGCTTAGTACAGAAGGATGCTAGTGTATACGAGAGGAGTCTCAGTAGACCAGAGACTAAGGTGAACGGAATGTATAAGGAACCGTTATGCCGCGGTACAATAGCAACGGAATATAGGTTAGGTGTCTTAAATCTTACAGTCTTGTGCCACTTCTAACACCTTCCGTACCAATCTACCCCTTAAAAACCCCGCGATGTCTTGATTGTATTGGTGTATTGTATTGCAACTTGTATTATCTTGTAATATAGATTGTATAATTGGATGATTTGCCGAAACGATGATATAAGTAAAAGGATGTAACTGGAGAATCATGAATGTAACTGGAGAATCATGTAAATAGAGGTATATCCATGGTTCGGTTCGGTCAATATAGATTGAATAGTTTGATCCGATTGATTATATGGATTCATGGATTCATATTGAATTGTAATATTGTAGATTGTACTTGAATCGTATTCAAGTCAGATTATTATAATAAGACTCAGTCTGAGTCTGAACAATTAGAAAAGTAATTGAAATCCTGAATTAGGTTTTGATGTTATCGGTAACCGCTGCACATGGGCGGCAATATTTGTCTTTTTTTCAAAGACGATTACCGTGTTGATAACACCGTTGTTAAGTTGTCTACCTTAAATAGGCAAGCACCCACTTCTCTGGCTCCCTGAGGCTCAAGAGATTGGTCCCGCTTAAATCTATATTTACTAGGGTCCTTAGGGTAATTTATAAAACTTGAAGGGTTTTTATGTAAAAATACTTTTGTATAATTTTCAAAATACACCCCAGGTATTTAATTATCGTCTTTAGAGTTGTCATAGATGTAGATTTTATATTTATGATATTCCTAGTGAAAATAACCTAATTTCATAATATAGAGTATTTAATTGTAATATTGAACTTGTATAGAATTCATGGTATTTTAATGTAAAGTGATTCTTTTGATTTGGAAAGGTTGGTATATTTATATCATATCAAAAATAGGTATTTTGATAATACATATATATATATTTTATATAAAATAATTTTAATTTATTATTTTCTAGAAATCTCATTTTCTTAAGATATTCGTATTTTAAATCTCTCGAGACCAAATGCTCCTTGCGGAGGTCTGCATCTCGCACTACTAAGCCCAGGGATGTGCGATAATCCGCACCATCCCAGTCGGATTCCCCAAAATGGGTTGTAGCGGCGCTTTGCAAAGATTTATAAAAAATACGTAATCTTATAGAAAACGGTTTTAATAGTTAGTTGTATTTATATGTAAAGTTTCGTTTTTCCGTATTCTATGTTCTCGAAAGGTATTGTGCTATGTTTTATATGAGTGTTGTGAGTAGGTAGGTCATTACCTCATGATCTAATTAAAGGTATAGCAAATTTAATGATGTTTTAAAGTAGAAAGTAAACTACATGGTATTTTAGTGAAAAAGAACGGTAAAAGTTACAAAATGAAATATATTGCCATGAAACTTGTTCAACATGTTTGTTAATGATTAATAGTCAACATTTAAGGGTTTGGTATGTTTGTATTTAAGAAAAGGTTAGATTTTTAGGAAGAACCGAATCATAAATCGGATTAACTCCGATTCCGTCGGGTTTTAGAAATACGTGTTTTTAGAATAGCTAGGTGAAGATGGAGAAGGGACTTACGGGTTTGTAGTATAGAGAAGAGGGATAGGAAGACGTAGGAGGCGCCGGTGCGTCGTTTCGTCGCCGAGAGCTCCTAGGGTCGTCGTCGGAAGATCGCCGGAGTTTTGCCCTTCGCTAACTCCAAATGCACACAAAAGTTCTAGGAATTTTCTTGAGAGTTTTGGACAGGATTATGAGTGAGGGGGGGGGATGTTTATGGTTGATATTTATATAGAAAGATTAGGGTTATGGTAGCTGAAAAGTTGAATTGAAAAATGTAATAAAAATTGTATTAAAAATATGGTTTAATGGGTTTTAATTGGATTTAAAAGGCTATGTTTATTTCCAGAAAAATTAAAGTGTGCAGGAGTTACCAGAATGCCAAAAGACAGAAAGCCACAGAAGGATTTAGACCGATCCGGTTCAACTCGCCGTCCGAGTCACGATGAGTCAGGCCGGGGTCGGTCGTCGTGGGTCCGTCGTCGTTTGGTCTACTCCCCGGGACAGTTTGTTTTATTTGTGTAGTGGGGTTTTTATGAGTTATGCACGTGTAGAACCTTGGACTTCTAAAAATTAAAAAGAAAACAATATTAAAAATAATGTGGGGGATGAGATTTGAACTCTGGTGTTTTGGTTCAGCAGTGCAAGGTCTTACCAATGAGCTACAAGCTCCTTCTTGCTATTAAAAAACAAAACAATTACTTATAGTACTCACAGTAAATGAAAATACCCCAAGTATATATTAACTTTTAAACAAATTTTTGTCCACTAAAATTGGAGTTGTTACAGTTCGTGACGCGCCTTCCCTCCTGAGGAATGTGGACGAGCTCACCACAATCCGGGCTCACTTCCACATTCCCCTGGCTACTCACTTCGCTTGGTCGGGGAGGGGGAGAGGGCATACCGGGTACGGGGCAAAGAGATTGCCTTGTATCTGTATGCCTTTTGGGCTGGAATGCGTCTGCCCTTCTCTCCCGAGGTGAGTCCGGCGCTGCGTTGCTTCCAACTAGCTCCAGGCCAGCTTGTGTCGAACTCGTGGAGGATTCTCCTAGGGTTCTTAGTCCGGTTGAGACTACAAGAAATCCCTTTCAGCCCGACCCTTCTCCTTTCCTCTCTCTGTTACAAAAATCATCCCGACACCCATAAGGACGAGCCGAACTGGGTATACGTTTCCTTTAGAAAACACAGGGGAGGGGCGGCCGGGTCGAGGGTCGTAGTAGTTCCTTCTTCCATCCATGAATGGAAGGAGAAATTCTTATTTTTTCGGGCTACCCGAGGGCGAGGATTGGCCTATGCCTGTCAAGTGGCAAGGGCCGACTGCCCATGAGTGAGGCGGTCGTCAAATCCTGAAGCGAGGGCAGTGTCGGCGTGGAAGCCCGTCCAACGGGCCGATGTGTTACTTTCCGAGCAGGCCCTCAGCTGGGCCGGGCTCCGCCCCGCTCAGTTCGAAGGTAAGTTAGGAGCCTAGGCGACCTGCTTAGACTCGCATACTCTTCTTCTATTCTTTCTGGCATCACTAACTCCCTTTATGTGTAATCCTTTTTTGCAGAACCGATGGACCGCTCCAAATTTTAGGCTGCGATGGCTGAGAAGAAGGGGAGGAAGGTAAGAGGCGCCGGCTCGTCACGCCCCGCTTCGAGCCCGCCCCCTCGGCGACCGCTTCGGCTAGACGTTCCACTATGCCCCAGGCTCCGGAGACCAGCCACGGGGAAAGCCGCAAACACGCCCGGGAGCAGGAACCCAGGTTTTGGTGGTGGCTGATGAGGCCGACCCTTCCGTGTCCCCCCCTTAAGCGGCACAAAAGGACGGTGTCCCGAGCCCCGTCTTCCCCGATCTTCGTGGAGGAGGAGGATCTTCGCTTCGAGGTGCCCTCGGGGATTTCTGTCGCCGATAGCTGAGGGTAAGATCCCCGAGGGACCCTCAAGGCCCAAATCGCGGCCATAGCCCAGGAGGCCGTGCAGGTTAGTGTCCGCCTCCCGTTCGGGTTTTCATTAAGCCTTTTTGTTTGCATGATCGGATACCTTTTTAACCCATCCTTTGGTTTTCCTCAGGTCCTCCAGCACTGCGCCCTCGTTGCCAACATGGAGCACGAGGAAATCGCCCCGGCAATGCAGATAGAGGCCAAGTATTCCTCGCGGGAGGAGAGCCTGAGCCGGGAGCTGCGTCTGGTGAGGGAGAGGATCGCCTTCCTCGAAGATCGGGTGACTGCCGAGGAGGGGGTGAATGCCAACTGCCGGGAGACCATCCGGGCTTTGAGAGAGTCTAACAAGGTCGCCGAGGCCAGGTTGGAGGATGCTAGGGTGCTCGCCACCACTCTGAAGAAGACGCGAGATACCTTTAAAGGGAGAATTAGGCGGTGAAGGAAGGGATGGAGCGTGCTGACCTCCGGGCTGTGAAAACAGTGGAGAGCTATAAGACGTCGGATTAGTTCTACGCCGATCTCGCTGACGCTTCGGCCCTCATCTAGCATGAGGCCCTCGACACCGTCAAGACGTTGATGCTGGTGTTTCCCGACGGTGGTGTCACGCCCCACTTCGCAGAGTACGCTAAGGTAAGCACTTGACATAGCCAACCATGCTACCTGTGGATAGGAATTATCCTTCCACAGTCACATTACGGCTGTAGAGATATTAAGAACAAAAATAAAACTATCTAGCACATGTCCATAAGCCAAAATAAAATGAGTCAAGAATAAATAATGCGAAAGCAAAAGATCCAATACAAGAATAACTGGAATGTATGTCCCATAATGCGAGCTCACATCAGGAATGAAAATACTGAAAAAATGAAAGAACTAACTACTAACGAGTCCTCGCTGCTCAGCCTGCTGACTGAAGTACTCCTGCTCGGACTGCAGCAAAGGTAAGGTATTTGGGCCATGCAAAACCCAGACATCAGCGCGTCATAATATCAAGCAAAAATATTAACAGGGGTAGTACGACATGCAAGTATGAGCAAGAGCAAGAATATAATGAGAATATATAACGGTGAATGTGTCAGTATAAGTGAAGTGCAGAGATATCTAAACTGTGCTACAGGGTCATCTATTCTAAAGTCTTCGAAACCAAGTAATGTAATCCTCATCGTAACTCGTCGGTGGTTATTCTGTAACGCCCGAAAAGATGGCAAACAATAGGTATTCCGTAACTCCCGGAAAAATGGCAAACAATAGGTATTCCGTAACGCCCGAAAAAACGGCAAACAATGGGTATCCGTAACGCCCGGAAAAACGGCAAACAATAGGTATCCTGTAACGCCCGAAAAAACGGCAAACAATGGGTATTCCGTAATGCCCGGAAAAACGACAAACAATCGGATGGCCCTTTGAGTTACGTTCGGTTACAATACTGATTTCCCCATACCCCCAAGTTATATATGTTCAAGTCAAGTATAAAATAATCTAGCACTAATGCCAACCCATGATCAGGCAGGTACATGTTTGTCTGTATAGACAACAGGAACGGTCCGTGAGGACTACAGGACAGGTTTGTTAGCATTAGACGCAAGATCAGATAACAGGTAAAGCCATGGTACGTCAGGTCAAGCCGGGTAGTGTATATAAGTGTCCTGTCATATCAAGAGTCATACGGTACCATGTCTGGTCAGGTAATATGTGTAGCAAGTCATGTCAGGGTATACAAGATATCATGTGGGTGCTCATAATCAAGTAGAATAATCATGGTTATAAATAAACAAGTATGGGTACTATCAGAACAATAAACTAGCACATGTAATATGACATGCAAATAGGTACATGTTAAATTATTAGATGTACGGTTATCAGTTTGAGTTTAAAAGATAGTTTCAACATTACATGCATACAGTATGACAATTATAGATGTTAAAATCATGTTAATAAGTATTAAGTAATTTAGGGATGCAGTGTTCAATGGATGCAATCATAACTAAAACAGGTTAAAATGCACACGGGTGTCTGATAGAGTAAAACTTTAGAAAGAGTACCATAGGCTATGTCAATAGTTAAAATGTGATTAAAACATATAAATGTGGTTATTAGGTTTAGTAAAGTAATTGCAACGGGTGGGTTTCAAGTTTTGAATCTAAAGGTAAACGAAACATCGCATTGTTAACTTGGAATTCTTAACTTTAGATTCTATCGATAGATTTAATATGAAATTAGATAAATAAATATAAGAATAGTATGAATAGCATGTAGCAAGTTTCACTTGTCTCGACAGATCAAGAAACGGGTATACGGAACGTTTCACGTCGGCGGAAAAAGTCGCGGCGCGCGCACGGTACACGGAACAAATCCAAACAACGTACAAGGGGATCACACGGGTCAGGTACGCTCGCTGGGTCGTCGGGATCGTCGTCGGCACGACCGGATTCCGGCAATCATAAGAACAGTGAACATTAAAAGGAAAAGAAACTTATCGAAGGAAAGAAGAAGGAAGAATGGGAGAAAGAAAAAGAATGAGAGAGGAAGAGTTGCTCACTGGTTATGCAGAGAGATGATGGCTTCGACGACGATGATCGAAGGAACTCCGGCGAGGCTAGGGTTTAGTTTTAGAGGAGTTAGGGTTAGGTCAGGGTTTAGGGTGATGGTGTTCGGGTGTGCAGGGGTAAGTGAGAAGATGAGAAGTGCAGAGGAGAGGGAGAGGAGGAGAGGAGAATGGTGATGGCGAGGTCTAGGGATCGCCGGCGGTGAGGTGAGGGTGGTTGCTCGGCTCTGTTGGTGTGCAGGTGAGGCCTCGGGAATGGAGGAAGAAGGGAAAGAAGATGGCGAGGAGGAGGATGAAGCTTGGTTGAAGGGGAGTTGTGATGAGGTGATGGAGTTTTTCGAGTTAGGGTTTGCGGAGGGCAGAGGGTTGATGGGTTCTCGTGGTCGCGGGGTTTAAATAGAAGAGGAGAGAAGAAGGAGGAGGGAGGTGGCCGCATCAACATGGCGGTGACGGGACCTATTCCCACCGCGAGAGGAGAGAGAGAGACGCGATAGGAGAGAGATAGAGAGTAGCGAGAGGAGAGATGAAGTTGTTGTTTTCTGTAGGAGAGAGAAAGAGAAAGGGGAGAGAGAGAAACAATGAAGGAAAGAGAGAGATGGAGAGAGGTGTGGGGCCCAGAATCAGTAAGGAAGAATGTGATTGGCTCATGGGGGTTAAAATGGTTATAGAAAAAATTTATAAAATATTTTCAAATCATTTCGTTGGCTGGGGAAAAAATAGGGGAAAGAGATTTCCAGCATACAAAATATTTTCTACAGTTACCCTAGCTTAAAAAAATAGATTAAATGAATTTAAAAATATTTAAATAATTAGAATTTGGCGGGATACAAAATATTTCAGAAAAGCTCCCGGGTCGGGTCCAAAATTTTGAATTTGAAATATGAAACTTATTAGCAAGTTCCAAAAATTGAAATGAAGGATTTTGTAACAGAAATGCATACCCCCAAGAACGGACGCACGTACGTGCGCGTAGCCATCCAAACACGTCCGTTTCACTGAACGGGACGAAAACACGATGCAAGGACGCTACCACAGGGTTAGGGGTACTATGCAGGCCATGACATGTATTTTAAATTTTTTTTAAGGGACTTAAATTGTTATATGCAAAAAATATGTGATGCTAGATATTATGAAATAGCAAGCTCAAGCAAGCGTGTCGAATATAAAGTAAACTACCATTTGCAACCAAACAGGGTAAATGAAATAAACACCACAAACAACACATACGGTAACTGAAATTGGTATAACTGGACTCGGTTGTTACAGGTGGGCCCCGGCTCTGTAGGGCGTTTTTCGTCACTCTATTGAGATGGGAATACACGCGCGCTTGTCAGGCATACTATAGATTCCCCCTGCCTAGGATAGGCCGGGGTTTATTGACTGTGGGGATCCGAATCTCCGGCAGCCGCGGACTAAGCTGCCGTTAATTACCCCTCGCCTTTGGAGCGAGAGAACCTCCGATTGACGGGTTAAACTGGTCATGCGAACTCAATGTGCAGTGTCGTTTTTTGAAGGTGTTTTGGATATATCGGGGGCCTCGCAGAGTTTTTACGGGGGTCCCGCTTATGCACTTTTAAAAGACGAATCAAAAATATTTAGTAACCGCAATCAAGAACGGCGTCGCTTGGTAGCTAGCCGGTGAGTACGGGTCGGTCCACAGGGATTTTGTGAATTTCCTAATTGCTCTAACGAGTTAATTCCGAACGGTGTGAACGGATTGATTAAATCTAAAAAACTAAATCTATCTAGATCTAAATCTTGCTAGGGTTAGGTTTAGGGTAGGTTTGGAAATGTAAATAAATCTCACCGCTTTCTATACCCAAATTAAGATCTATGAGGAGTTATGGTAATTATTAATAAAGGGGATCAGAACCATTCGGGAAGATTTCTTCCTCTAGGTTCTTGTCCTTCCTTTATCGATCCTTACCCTAACCTCCATGGAAAACACGCTCAACCGGGCCTTTATACTACGGTATCACCGCTACCTCGTGGGATAGGGTGCTGTAGGGAGCGATGTGTGCATGTATGCATGGAGTCCTATAAAAAAGTGTGATGGGCAAGAAAGGGATGAGAGATCTGCATCTCTCAAAAGCCTTCCCCAAAGCTAACCCTAACAAGCGAGGAGACTACTCGCTCATTAGGGAATTGAAGAACATTCTATCTATCTAACTAGGACAAGGAATTAAAGATCTGTACTAAGGCAATTAAATAAAACTACTTACTTTACAGATGGCTCTCTCCAAACATTTACACAAGACATGTCAGATCTGAATAGATGATATGAAAAGAGGCATCGATGCTCTCCAAAAGAATTCTGAATTTTATTAATGAAAGGAGGCATAACCTAATACAAGATTTAGAGTTCCTATTTATAGAGGATAGGAACCCTAGGGTTACAATTGACTCGCATATCTGCTTTTACAAAAATACCCCCTAAGAAAAAGACCTATTCAACGCTCCGCGCACCGCCAGAGAAATCCACCGACATGGGCTCTTAATGGCCGCGGATCCGCGGCCAAAAGAATGCTTTAGCCACGGTTCCGCGGCCAAAGTAGGAGCTTGAGGCTTCATTTTTCTAGGAGTTTCTTCTGATGTATTTTAGTACTTGTTTCTTCAGGTTTTTCTTCAGAATATCTTTTTGTTTTCTTCCAGATCTTCACAGTGAGCAATTGTAGTGGACTTTTACCATTTCTTCGTGACGAAGTCTTGAATCTTGCGCTGCCTTCTACTTTGTGAACTGTTCTTCGTGTAGGCTTTATCAAGATTCTCTGTTTGTTGGTCGAAGTCTCACTTTTGCATCGTATTTTGTCTTTTTCACTGTTTTTATTCTAAGAACCTGTAACCTGCAACTAAGTAGTAGACATGGGTCAAAAGCACCTGTTTATTTGTAAAATGACTAGGTATGGGGAATATAATAATGCAATATTATGATATGAACAAATACCCCCAAACTTATCTTTTGCTCGTTCTCGAGCAAACCTAGTTTTATTCTCGACAAAATCCTAACCTCACTTTCGCAGGGAAACGCGATTGCACTGAGCTCGTGCAACAAGCTGTTAAACCTCTAGGTGTCCCTAGTAGGAGGAGTGTTGTCTCCTGAGGGTTTTCAGCGGATACTACCCACAAAATCCTATCAATTTGGCCTATTTACTTTTATTCTCCAATTAGGTTTTCTAACAAGAAACTCTATTATCTTCGACTCATAAATCATCCACCCGTATTCTTCACGCTTCCTTATCATTTAACTTAAGATTATATATGTTCCGTAGACTTACTTAGCTTTCGGCATCTCTTAAGTTTTCCTTCTAGGGTTCCATCTCAACTTAGGAATTTTTATCATCTCTATTAAAGATACAAGTCCTATTCTTCATTCCTATATCTTATCTAAACCCCAATCACATATCCCTACGTGTGTGTATATATCACTCCTACACTTGAAAATTCAAATCAAGCAATCATACTCTTGTCCGTTGTCCAAAGTACTTCTTAATTGGTGATTTTTTTTTTAAATTTTTAGATGAATTTCGCTCACACATCCTTCATGCGATCGTTAATACTTCTTGAGGTACCAACAACCGATTACCAAATGTGTATGCACAATTAAAGCGTAATTCCTAGTCTTGTAACACCTAAGGCTTTAGCAGTGACTCCCAAACCAGTTGGTCTAAGGCACTAGGTGATGAAGCACCCTTGCTAAATATTTTTCTATTTTTGCAGCCTTAAGTAATCACAAAAACCAGTGTTCATTTTTTTTTATTATCTATTTATTCTCACTTGAATTTTTTTTTATTTTATTTTCGTACTAAGGACTTTAGACAAGAGCATTTCAAGGTCTTCTCTACTATTCCAAGTTTCAAGGTGCGTGTTTGTGCAATTTGTAGGGTATATATTTTCAGAATTTAGACTTAAGCTAGGAATTATTTTTCAAACTTATACTTTAATAAAAATATCAATACTCTTCCCTTGTTTTAACTTAGCCCAAGAAGTGAACTCAAAATTTGCCTATTTCTAGATAAACTACAAAGACATATACTTTCTACCGTTAAACTTTAAGAAATGTTATTTTTAGGGTTTTTAATTTACTAAATCTAAGATCTAGTTGTTCCTAGCTAGTTAACCTATATGTCAAACTCAAATCAAATATGGCCAAAATTGAATACTTTAATTTTTATAAATTTTTTACAAAATTTTCAATTTTTTATGGGTTTTAAAATAAGTATGCAAATGCAAAAATATACATATGAATGCGAAGGAAGAAGGCTTACCGAGCATACCCCCAAACTTAAACTTGACAGTGTTCTCACTATCATGCTACACCAAGAGGGTTGAGAATGTCGGCACTCCCCTGTTTATTTATTTATAATAAATATTTTTTTTATTGTGAAAAGAAAAACAAAAATATATATACATATATACAACAAGGTCCTCCCCAAACTAAACAAGGCCTTACATAAGCCAAAGGTTAGCACCAACCATTCAAAAATTCTATCGTGGTAATGGTGGGGTTGGTGAAAGAATGGAGTGTAAAGAAAAGAAATGAGACGCGCACGAGACCGTGTGGAGATAGAAATGGTATACGGTCTCGGTGGAGGAGGATAATGGAGGAAGAGAGAAAGAAGTGTGGTACGATCTTGGGGGTGTAAATCGAGTGAATAAATTAGCGCAATTTGTGATGACTGATGTGTTAAAAGCGATTGTACTAATCTATCAACTCGTCGAGAAATGGGGTCAAATCCCTCAAGATTCGCAAGAAAACATGGGTACGTCGAACTTGGTAAACCATCCATTGAAAATGGAAACGTGAAGGATTCTTGCGTGGTCGAAACGATAGGAAGGACGAAAGGGAGTGATTGGGGGATAGTCTTAATCTCACCTAAGTAATCTGTCTCGAACTTGAAGGATTCCATCAATAGTTCGAAATGACTGTAAGCAACCGAGTCTGATGGTTCAACTAACTCATCTGAAAATGTAAAGGACTCAAACTCGGGAGGTGAGTTTTCAACATCGTCCGAAAAAGTGAAATACTCGTAATCATTATCGTCTGTGAGAACCGTGTCAGATTCAAAGAGAAATTTTTCAAGCTCACAGTCTTCAAGCGTGATCTTTTGCGTGGTCGGAACGATGGAAAGGAGGGAGGGTGATTTAGGAAGTATAACAGTTAAAGGTTCAGGAGGATGAATTGGAAAATCCGACACATCAAACAAAAATGGTTCAATCTCAATATTATCCTCGATACTCTCCTCAATACTATCCTCATAATTCTCCTTAAAATTTAGCCTATCCATGCCATTATCATCAAAATAAAGACGCATATGAAGTTCGGGAGAAACATTTAATGACTCGGGATGATGAATTGGAGATAAAATTTCAGTAAAATTTACGGGTTCATCATCCAAAATATTCCCGGCGTCTATATCCTCAATCAAGTGAAAATCAATTTTTTCAGACACCTCATCAAAAGCATGGATATTTATCAATTCAGGTTCTAGAGTGGAGGTGTAAAGTTCAAAAGGATTAGGTGTGGTTTCACTCGAAAGAGATTCCTCACAATCTGGAAAATCAAGCACTACAAAGTCGCACAACTCATTTTTATCCTTAACTGTTGAATCATTTGGGACACTTGTTTGAAAACCGGAGTTGTGGAATTCAATTGGGTATGGGTAGGTTTGATTTGGAAGGGCGTTTAACTCACTTTCTCCACTCAAATCTCACTCTGTCCAACCGCCTCATGATACATTGAAATTTTTGGAGCTAGTTGGAAACTAGCTACCAGTTTATTAAGTTGTATAAGGGCGGCTATGGATGCATCCACATTCCTCATCATTTGGTTTGTTGCTGCAATGTACGCCTCCAACGACTGTTCTAGACTAGACATGGGTTGTGAAGGGGTTTCGGTAAAAGATTCGAAATTGTTTGGATACGTGAAACTCCCAAATGGCTGTGTAGAAGCACTGTCTAGTGAAGGTGGGAAAGTTGGGTAGGACTGGTGGGAATTGGATGGTTGGACAGGAGTAGGATCAATATTTGGATAAAAAGGTGAATGGACTTGTTGATCCCTAGAATTGGATGTATGGAGAGGAGTGAAAGATCGGTTACGAGATTGTTCAATGTGTTCAACAATAGACATGGGTTTAGGAGTTACAACAGGACTCGAAAAAGTGGTGTCAACGTGCGAAGGTGGTGAAGATTGAAATGGTTGACACAAAGTGGATTGCAAAGTCGAACTGTTTCTCCTAGACGCTTCTATTTGATCTTTCAAATAAATTTTGGGCATGGAGGGGTCGTCCTTAAATCGACCGAAACAATTCGCGTAAGAGGCAAAGTTTGGTTCAGGATACCAAAGTTCGGCAAGAGATTTATGAGATGGGGTACCCATGATGTAAAAAGGAGAAGAAAAAGAAGGTGGGTGGTGCAAGGAGTTCTTAGCGACAAAATTTTGCAAGTTTTTATAAAAAAAAATCCTCTGTTTTTTTTATTTGGAACTTTTTGCAGAAAAGATTTTCGATAAAGGGCTTAGACACACTTTCAATCAACCACAAATGCACAATCAGACCTAGATCTAGGGTCACCTAGGTCAGTTAGACCGCTCCTAGCTGTTCCAAAGGGTTAGAAATAGGACCTCAAACCGCCAATTGCGGCCAGGTAAGTGCCAGGTGAGGGGGAGGCTCTCCACTACAAGTAGTGGCCCTAATTAAGTAACCACTCGCCTTAAACACACTTGCCTAGACACCGCAAAGTCAGGTTAGGTTCAACGGCCGATTCCTACAACTAGTCCTCTGTCCTATTGAGCGCGACGTCCTTAGGGCCGAGTCTAGTATTTTTTAATTAAATATTGGTTAATGCATATGCCTTATGTGATTTCTGGGGTCCTGGGAAGGGTGATGAAATCCCCACCCAATCTGGATTGGTCTCAATCCCCTTAAAGTCCGATTAAAAATATGCAAAACAGTAACGACCACTTGCAATCAATTTTTTATTTTTAAGTGCGGCGCAAAGAATCCTGCACAAGATTTGTTATTGGAAGGGGAAGATTTTTTTTAGCGCAAAGAATCCTGCAGGAAATTTTTTTCAGAGGAGATATTAGGGTTTCAGAGAAGAAGAGGAAACTTACAGTGGTTTTTTTTTTTCAGATTGTGACTTCACCTTATTGCCGCGGTTCCGCCGTCAATACCGCTTCCCGCCGCGGTTCCGCGGCAGTTTTTTTTTTGACGTCACTTCTTGCCGCGGTTCCGCCGCCGAAACGTACCTTTGACCGCGGTTCCGCGGCAGTTTTTTTTTACGTCGGTTCTTGCCGCGGTTCCGCCACCGAAACGTACCTTTGACCGCAGTTCCGCGGTTGACTTGTTGACTCGGTCCTCCAAATTTCTTCTGTTGTTCTGTTATGGTACTCCTCTGATTTTTAGCTCTTCTGTTTTCTGTTTTTGATCTCTGGAGATTTCCAGATCCGAATTTGATTGTAGATCCTGCAAAATTCAAACAAAAATACCCTTCACAAAATAACAAAATGATAAATTTTTATATTTTTTTAATTTTTCAGTTTTTGATGATTTTTCAATTTTAGATTAACCCGAAATCGCAAAAAGAAAATAACACGCCATCCCCGGCAACGACGTCATTTGATTGAAATGATTTAGCGTGCTTGTGCGCTTTTAAAAGATGAATAAAAAATATTTAGTAACCGCAATCAAGAACGACGTCGCTTGGTAGCTAGCCGGTGAGTACGGGTCGGTCCTCAGGGATTTTGTGAATTTCCTAATTGCTCTAACGAGTTAATTCCGAACGGTGTGAACGGATTGATTTAATCTAAAAAACTAAATCTATCTAGATCTAAATCTTTCTAGGGTTAGGTTTAGGGTAGGTTTGGAAATGTAAATAAATCTCACCGCTTTCTATACCCAAATTAAGATCTATGAGGAGTTATGGTAATTATTAATAAACGGGATTAGAACCATTAGGGAAGATGTTTCTTCCTCTAGGTTCTTGTCCTTCCTTTATCGATCCTTATCCTAATCTCCATGGAAAACACGCTCAACCGGGCCTTTATACTATGGTATCACCGCTACCTCGTGGGATAGGGTGCCGTAGGGAGCGGTGTGTGCATGTATGCATGGAGTCCTATAAAAAAGTGTGATGGGCAAGAAAGGGATGAGAGATCTTCATCTCTCAAAAGCCTTCCCCAAAGCTAACCCTAACAAGCGAGGAGACTACTCGCTCATTAGGGAATTGAAGAACATTCTATCTATTTAACTAGGGCAAGAAATTAAAGATCTATACTAAGGCAATTAAATAAAACTACTTACTTTACAGATGGCTCTCTCCAAACATTTACACAAGACTTGTCAGATCTGAATAGATGATATGAAAAGAGGCATCGATGCTCTCCAAAAGAATTCTGAATTTTATTAATGAATGGAGGCATAACCTAATACAAGATTTAGAGTTCCTATTTATAGAGGATAGGAACCCTAGGGTTACAATTGACTCGTATATCTGCTTTTACAAAAATACCCCCTAAGAAAAAGACCTATTCAACGCTCCGTGCACCGCCAGAGAAATCCACCGACACGAGCTCTTAATGGCCGCGGATCCACAGCCAAAGTAGGAGCTTGAGGATTCATTTTTCTGGGAGTTTCTTCTGATGTATTTTGGTACTTGTTTCTTCAGGTTTTTCTTCAGAATATCTTTTTGTTCTCTTCCAGATCTTCACAGTGAGTAATTGTAGTGGACTTTTACCGTTGCTTCATGACGAAGTCTTGAATCTTGCTCTGCCTTCTACTTTGTGAACTGTTCTTCGTGTAGGCTTTATCAAGATTCTCTGTTTGTTGGTCGAAGTCTCACTTTTGCATCGTCTTTTTTCTTTTTTACTGTTTTTATTCCAAGAACCTGTAACCTGCAACTAAGTAGCAGACATGGGTCAAAAGCACATGTTTATTTGTAAAATGAGTAGGCATGTGGAATATAATAATGCAATATTATGATATGAACAATGGTCGACGCTTGATTTGACTTGATCAGCTTCTTGCGGTGTCATGGGTGGACTTGACTCGCTCCGCTTCTTGCGGTGTCGAGATTGGATTCTGACTTGCTCCGCTTTCTGTGGTGTCGGAGTTGAAGTTGACTTGTTGATTGTGATTTGGGTTGACATCAGCATCGCTACACTGTAATATGGTACCGGGAGCGAATCATCATCTGTCTTTGAGGGGATTTGGAGATTGGTTTTGGTTTGGCATCTGCATTGCTGCACTGGAATAATGCCAGGAGCAACTCATCATTTGCCCCGGTAGGATTTGGGAATTGGCTTTTTGGGTTGACATCTGCATTGTTGCACTGGAGTAATGCCAGGAGCAACTCATCATTTGCCCCGGGAGGATTTGGAAATTTGCGGCTTAGGAGACAAGTTTATATCCTTATCACCTAAGGCTTGTCAATTTTATGGGCCGTAAGGGTCCCATAAAAGCATTTTCTCCCTACGAGTCGAAAAGATCTCGTAGGTGTATTTTCTCCTTAGGAGTCGTGGGGACTTCTAAGGGTGTTGCTCGTTTATGAGTCGTAAGGATCTCACGCGGGAATTTTCTCCTCACAAAGTCGAGAGGATTTTGCGAGTGCATTTCATCTCTTTTTTTTACGAGTTTGCGCCCTTTCGGGTTTTCACAAACTCACCGGCAGTCCTGCTGTTTTTACTCACGAAGCCCTTTCGGGTTTTCATCCGTGCCCATTTTGCTTGTGGACATACCTTCTTTTTTTTTTCTTTTTTTTTGAATCTTCCCCGCCGGTGGGACTTTGAATATGGTCTCGCCGGTAGGACTTGGGAGAGATTGGGATCGTTTTACGCCCGTGGATTGTATACGGTTTTGCAGGATGTATGATCCAGACCGTAGGGCCAAAAAAATTTCGGGACTTTGTTGGCGTCTGCATCGTTGCACTGGAATATGGTACCAGGAGCGACTCATCATTCTCCGTTTTGGGATTTAGAATTTTGTTGGTGTCTGCATCGCTGCACTGGAATATGGTACCAGGAGAGACTCATCATTCGCTGCTTGGGGTATGGGGTTTGGAATTTAGTTGGCGTCTGCATTGCTGCACTGGAATATGGTACCAGGAGCGACTCATCATTCGTCGTTTTGGGGTATAGGATTTGGAATTTGGTTGGCGTATGCATCGCTGCACTAAAATATGGTACCAGGAGTGACTCATCATTCGCCATTTTGGGGTATGGGATTTGGAATTTGGTTGGCATCTGCATCACTGCACTGGAATATGGTACCAGGAGCGACTCATCATTCGCCATTTTAGGGTATGGGATTTGGAATTTGGTTGGCATCTGCATCGCTGCACTGGAATATGGTACCAGGAGCGACTCATCATTCGCCATTTTAGGATATAGGATTTGGAATTTGGTTGGCGTCTGCATCGCTGCACTGGAATATGGTATCAGGAGCGACTCATCATTCGCCATTTTAGGATATGGGATTCGGAATTTGGTTGGCGTCTGCATCGCTGCACTGGAATATGGTACCAGGAGCGACTCATCATTCGCTATTGCCTATTGGGAAGCGATGGCTTAGGAAACGGGTTTAGATCCCTATCACCTAAGACTTTTCAATTTTATGGGCCGTGAGGGTCCCATAAAAGCATTTTCTCCCTGCGAGTCGTAAGGATCTCACAGGTGTATTCTCTCCTTAGGAGTCGTGAGGACTCCTAAGTGTGTTTTTCTTTTGTGAGTCGTAAGGATCCCATGAAGGTTTGTTCTCCTCATGTATCGTGAGGATACATGAGTGGGTCTTCCCAATGGACCATAATTTCAAGGGTGGAGACCAGCCGCTGGACTGATGATTGCAGTGGGGCATGAGTGTGATGAGAATTATTTGAGCCCGTGGATTGTATACGGTAGTCAATTTGGGGACTAACCGGATGGCCGGAAGAATTTTGGGAAATTGGATTTTGGTTGGCGTCTGCATCGCTGTACTGGAATATGGTACCAGGATCGACTCATCATTCGCCGTTGTTTTTTTTTTACCGTGATTGCTCTATCATTTCAGCTTTTCTTATCGCGAAGACCGCGATTGCCCTATCATTTCGGCTTTTATTCACGGTTGCCCCATCATTTTGGCTTTTCTTTATTTTTCTTTTATTTACACATTTTTTTATTTACAAATATATATATATATATATATATATATATATATATATATTACATTCCAGTTTAACGACTTAGAGGTTGATTGTTCCCAGTTTAACGACGTGGTGGTCATCTTTGCTTATCCCAGCTCCTTGAATTTTGATCATAGCGGAGCTGTATTGATGACCGCAGCTCTGTGGCTTGCCGATACATCCGAGGACTGTGAGGTTTTTCCAAGCTTGTATTGGTCCTCTACCCAATTTTTGAAAACACGGCAATTTTCAATGGTATGACTCACCACCCTATGGTATGAGCAGTATACAGGATTGCCGGTCATACTCATTTCATGTGGCCTCTTCGGAATAGACAATTGCAGGCCGTTGTTCAAGGCTTCCTCGAATATATTGCGGACCTCATCCCTCCTGAAGGAGTACACCTTCTTCTTTCTCTCTATTAGAGTAGGTGCCCTTACTGATGCTGGTCCTTGAGGCCGATCTGTCTTAGGTTCGCCCTTTTCAGATTATGGCACATGTCTGGGAGGATTGGGTTCCCGAAAGGCTTCGGTCTCCATTTGTATGAAATCGGGGGTCGTAGCTTGACTGTTTGCTAACACGCCTTTAGACAGTTCTATCTCTCCCGTCTTGTATTGCCTTTCGACCCAATCTTTGAAGACGAAGCAGTCCTCAATGGCATGACCTATCACTCTGTGATAGGGGCAGTATTTGGGGTCGTTGGTCATATTCGCTTCCTGCGGTCTTTTTGACTCTGGCAGTTGTAGACCGTTTCTTAGGGCGTCCCTGAATATCTTGTGGACTTTGTCCCTTTTGAAGGAATAGACCTTATCCAGTTTCTCTTTCAGAGGAGATTCCCCTTCGGTGTATGTATCGGAAGGACTGGAGGCTGATCGCGGCCGTTTTTCGCGAAGGCGCTGTTTACCGCCGAAAACCGGGAAAGATTGACGTCTTTCCTGAATCTGGGGGCAGATGCTATTTGGTTTTATCCGTCCACCTCTCCGAAGATGCCAAGTTGATTTATGGCACCGTGTATCGGAGGTTTAGACGGATGCGGCCGATGTAGCAGACTTCGTCAGATTCCCCCTCGCTTGAGGGGGTTTTGATTGTGGGGACGCTCTTTCCTGCAGGCGCAAGCCTCTGCAGTTAATTACGTTACCGCATCGCGGTAACAACTTTCTCCTTTTCCAGAATTTCAATTCATGTCGTGGGTGTTTGTTTTGTTTGTGGTTGCCCGTGGATTGTATACGGAGACTAATTTATGTCGTCGCCCGTAGGACGTGGATTAGTCCAAATCCGTATTTTCTTAGATTTAGGTTTGGGGTTTTGGTTTAAGAATACGTTAGCCATATTTGAGGCTAAGATCAACTCAAACGTTTTTTAAGGATACCTTAGTCCAATTTGAGACTAAGATCAACTCAACGGGATCGTTTAGATCCGACAAAAGAGTATTTGGGCTATATTGTTCCAGTTTAGGGACATAGTGGTCCATTGAATGTATGGCCTTCGGGACCCATCACCTCTCTGACGACGTTGAAGGATTACAACGACAGATGTCAGAGGAGTTCAGAGATGTACCCTCGAACCAAAGTTGGTTGGGAGATCTATAGTCCAATTTGGTACTAAAGTCTGTTTGAAGGTTTTGGTTTAAGGATGCGTTAGCCATATTTGAGGCTAAGATCAACTTAACGTTTGTTAAGGATATGTTAGCCTAATTTGAGACTAAGATCGACCTAACAGGATCGTTTGGATCCGACAAAAGAGCATTTGGGCTCTATTGTTCCAGTTTAGGGACATAGTGGTCCATTTCCAGTTTAGGGACATGGTGGCCCATTGCCAGTTTAGGGACATGGTGGTCCATTGAATGTATGGCCGTCGGGACCCATCACCTCTCTGACGACGTTGAAGGATTACAACGACAGATGTCAGAGGAGTTCAGAGATGTACCCTTGAACCGGATGTAAATTGATTTAAGAGAGCAGTCATGCTCCGTCAATTTTAATTTGAGGACTTACGGCCAGTATTGGGCTAAGTCCAGTTGAGAATATTCAACAATTTTATTTGCATTTCGCCTGTTAGGCCTTTGTTTGGGCTCTGCCCCTGTTTAGTGATGCATAGCATTTTATTCTGACCTTTTAGGCCTTTTTGATTTGGGCTCTGTCCCTTTATTTATGACGCAGAGCATTTTATTAGGCCTGTTAGGCCCTTTTAAATGGGCTCTGTCCCTCTTTAAATAATGCACTGCATTAATTTCTCTGACAGAGTGCCACGTGGCCTCTCAGATGCTCTGCGCCAATTGAGGAGCGCAAGGCGCAAGTCCATGGGGAGGTGACACGTGTCACACTCTGGCGAGCGCAAGCGTAGTGCGCTGCGCTGTTGCGCTGCTAACACGTGGCGTGCTCTGGTGAGTTGCGTCAATTCATGAGAGCAGTGCTCTGTTTTTTTAGAAGCGCATAGCGCAGATCGTTATGGGGCTGACACTTGGCGCTCTCTGGTGGCTTGCGCCAACCCGAGAGCGCAACAGTGCAGATTTTGCAAGTGCAGGGCACTGTTTTATTATTTTGATCAATTTTAGATCAAAGAAAACAATTTTTTTGTTTTCAAAGAACCAATGGTTCATCAAAAGGCAATGCCTTCATTATTATTATATTTTTTTATTGAAGATCTTTGATCTTGTTCTTAGATCAATAATTTTTTTAGAAGAAATTCTTCTTTATTCAGAGGTTTTTTTTACCTTTTCTTTCTCTGAGCCCTTCTCAAAATTTTCTTTAGAGGAGTTCTCTCTCTCTTCCTCCTTTTTAGACTTGGAGTCTAGGGGCCTTTTTATAGTGTCATTTGATTTGTTAAATCAGTTAAAGAGATCTTTCTCTGAGTGATTTAGGGATTTTTCCCCATCGTTGGATCTTTGATCCAATGGCTTCTTTTTTACAGAAGACAATCTTCTTGTTTTAACAAGAACAGAAAGATCTTACTGTAATTTTAATTCTGTTTGGCGCAAACGCACCTGCGCTTGACACGTGTCGTGCAGCGCAGAGCGCAGCGTAATTGCGCTGACACGTGTCGCGCAGCGCAGAGTGCAAGTCAACTGAAGCGTTGCTTCTTTAAAATTTGAATTTTATTAGCTTTTTAAAACAGAGCATTGCTCTGATTGGGGGAAACAGGAGCGTTGCTTCATTTCCCGTCTTGGGATTTGAACAGAGCTTTGCTCTGAAAGGGAGATTTTCTCCTTTATTATTATTATTATTATTGTTATTATTTTATAAGGAGCGGATTTTGAGCCAAAATTTTGGCGGGAACAAATGCCACCCACAACTTTGCCCACGTAAGTATGTACGTGGGTGAAGTAGTGCAAAGTTATGAGTGACCATAGAACCGAGGGCTTAGGAGACAAGTTTAGGGTCCTTATAGCATAAGACTTTTCAACTTTATGAGCCGTGAGGGTCTCATAAAGACTTTTCTCCCTACGGATCGAGAGGATCTCGTAGGTGTATTTTCTCCTTAGGGGTCGTGAGGACTCCTAAGTGTATTTTCTCTTATAAGTCGTAAAGATCTTTATAAGATAATTTTCCCTCTTACGCGTCGAGAAGACCCGTAAGCGGTTGTTTCCTTCCTTGTCGAGATTCGACTTTGGAGAGTGTGATCCGTGAATAGTGTGCAAGAGTCCGTTTTGGGACGACTTGCAGGGCCCCAATGCTTAGGAAACAGGTTTTTTAATCCCCGCTGCCTAAGGCTTTTCCTCACGAGTCGAGACGAATCGAGCATTTCTCGCAAAGACACTAATTTCCTCACGAGTCGAGACGAATCGAGCATTTCTCGCAAGAATATCCTTACGTCACAGTTAACCTCTGCTCTTTACGACAGAGGTCCGTTAGGGTCTGTGGTACTTAGGGTTTTGGCCGTCGTACCATCGCGTTGGCTGATATATTCCTCGATATGAAATCTTGTTGTTCGAGTAGCCTTGCGATTGTCGTGTCTCTGATCCCTTCGGGGGCTGGACAAGACGTCTTCAAGTAATCTTCCAGGTAGTATTACCGTCGAAAGAGCAAGCGTAGGGATATTCCATGTCACTTTTTACTTGAGGTTAGGCTCATTTTGGAGAGCCCCGATGAGTCATAACCACTCCGCGCTGGTGTGGGATGATCTCCGATAGTCTTTCAGGCTTTATATGACTTGCCGTCAAGACCCTGAAGCTAGGAATTTGGCCTTTGCTTCGTTTGCTGGCATTACTTCCTCTATATCGAGACGAATGTCGCCGTTGTCTCTAGGTTGTTGGTGAACCGTCGAGGTTTGGAACTAGAGACTTTGCCGTGGCTCCGCTGTTTGATGATGTTGCGTCTGCTGTGTCGAGACGAACGTCGAGGTGGTGACCATTCCGCACTGGTGTGAGATGATCTCCGGTTGTCTTTCAGGCTTTATATGACTTGCCGTTAAGACCCTGAAGCTAGGAATTTGGCCTTTGCTTCGTTTGCTGGCATTGCGTCCTTTATATCGAGACGAATGTCGCGGTTGTCTTTAGGTTGTTGGTGAACCGTCGAGGTTTGGAACTAGGGACTTTGCCGTGGCTCCGCTGTTTGATTGTCGCGTCTGAATCCTGTTGGAGGAAGAACACTGGGGTGACATCTCGTCTGCTGTATCGAGACGATCGTCGAGGTGGTGACCACTCCGCACTGGTGCAAGATGATCTCCGATTTCTTTCAGGCTTTATATGACTTGCCGTTAAGACCCTGAAGCTAGGAATTTGGCCTTTGCTTCGTTTGCTTTGGCGCGTCCGAATCCTGCTGGGGGAAGAACGCTGGGATGACATCTCGTCTGCTGTATCAAGACGATCGTCGAGGTGGTGACCACTCCGCACTGGTGCAAGATGATCTCCGATTGTCTTTCAGGCTTTATATGAGTTGTCGTCAAGACCCTGAAGCTAGGAATTTAGCCTTTGCTTCGTTTGCTTTGGCGCGTCCGAATCCTGCTGGGGGAAGAACGCTGAGGTGACATCTTGTTTGCTGTATCGAGACGATCGTCGAGGTGGTGACCACTCCGCACTGGCGCAAGATGATCTCCGATTGTCTTTCCGTCTTTATATGACTTGCCGTTAAGACCCTGAAGCTAGGAATTTGGCCTTCGCTTCGCTTGCTGTGGTGTGTCCGAATCCTGTTGGAGGAGGGACGCTGTATTGACATTTCTTCTGCTGTATCAAAACGATCGCTGGGGTGGAGCTGGGATTTGGCCGTCACTCCGCTTTGCTGACCACGGGGTCTTTTGTTGACGTTGCATTTACATCCTGCTGGACTGCGAATGAACGCCTTTGTTGACATCTCGTCTGCTGTATCGAGACGAATACTGATGTGAAACTGGGATTTTGCTATGGCTTCGTTTGATAGTGTAACATCTATGTCATGATGGAATGAGGAGGCCCACCGTCGTTGGTCTCCAGGCTGAAGATGTGTCCATTGAGATTTGGAACTAGGGACTTTGCTATGGTTCCGTTTCGTTGCGACTCTGAGGTCGATTGTTGACGTCACGTCTGCATTTGGTGGGAGTGAGGAGAAACGCCATTGGTGACCTCTAAGTTGTCGATGTTGACGTCGAGACCCTGAAACTAGGGATCTTCCTTTGCTTCATTTGTTGACATTGTGTCTGCAATATTGCGACAAATGTCGAGGTTGTCTCTATGTTGTCTATGAACCGTCAAGATTTGGCTTCGCTTTCTGATGGAGCTTGTTGGGAAGGTATGGTTCCCTCTTAGTTTGTGCCCCTGGATTGTATACAGAGATCGATACGATCTCACCTGTAGGGCAAAAAGTTTCATTCTTTCATCATGTTTTTATTCTTTCCGCGATGCTCTATCATTTCAACTTTTTATATCGCGAAAATCGCGATTGCCCAATCATTTCGGCTATTTTTCGCGGTGCCCAATCATTTCGGCTATTTTTGTATGCATACATTTTTACTTGCTGATTTTGTTGCAAGTTGCCCCATCATTTCGGCTATTTCATATGCATTTTTTTTGGCTCGCTGATTTTTTCTCGCGAGTAGGGGATTTGGGATCTTATCCCAATCTTGGCATCAACATCGCTGCGACTGGAATATTTCCAGGAGCGAATCATCATTTGCCGCTGTTGATATCAAACAAAGGTGGCTTAGCAAACAGGGTTAGGGTCCTGTCGACTAAGGCTTTTGACTTCATGAGCCGTAAGGGTCTCATAAAGGTATTTCTCCCTGCGAGTCGTGAGGATCTCGTAGGTGTGTTTTCTCCTTAGGAATCGTGAGGATTCCTAAGTGTATGGCTCCTTGTAAGTCATAAGGATCTTACAAGAGAGTTTTCTCCTTATAAGTCGAGGGGACTCACAAGGGTTGTTCACCGTGCGAACATATCCCTACTCACGGGTGGAACTTGGTTAGGGAAATGTTTATTTATGCCCGTGGATTGTATACAAGGGTCAGTGTCGAGCCGCTTGTAGGGCAATATCAAAGGTTGTGGGAGTTGCTTAAGAACAGGTTAAGGTTTCTGTAACTTAAGACTTTAAAATCTTATGAGCCGTGAGGGTCTCATAAGAGAGTTCTCCTTACAAGTCGTGAGGATCTCGCAAGTGTAATTTCTTCTTAGGAATCGTGAGGATCCCTAAGTGTGTTGCTCCCTTGTGAGTCGTAAGGATCTCACGCGGGTGATTTCTCCTTACAAGGTCGAGAGGACCCTGTAAGTGTCTTTTAACGAGGTTGTGCCCTTTCGGGTTTTCACAAACACTCGCCGGTAGCCCTGCTGTTTTTACTCACGGAGCCCTTTCGGGTTTTCATCCGTGCCCATTTTGCTTATAGACATACCATCTTTTTTTTTATTCTTCTTCTTTTTTTCTAACGAGGTCGCGCCCTTTCGGGTTTTCACGAACACTCGCCGGTAGCCCTGCTGTTTTCACTCACGGAGCCCTTTCAGGTTTTCATCCGTGCCCTTTTTGCTTATGGGCATACCTTTTTTATTTATTTATTTTCTTATTCTTTTTTTTATCGTCTTTGGGATATTGTAACCCACCATAGTTTATCGACATCTCGTTCAACAGCTAGTTTTTAGGACGTAGTGGTCCGTTATTAGTTTAAGGACGTTTCGGTCCGTCATTAGTTTAAGGACGTTTCGGTCCGTTGCTGAAGAAGGCCGATTACTATTTATAGAGTTTGGGCTTAGGAAGATAGCGAGAGGACATAGTCGTCGTCATCTATCATTGACCTAGGCTATGACTCATTAAGCGTAGTATTTCTTCAGGAAGCGACCGTTTATTTGCCTGAAAGGCCTTTCACCGTGCATATCCATGAGTAGATAGGCTCCACCCTGGTAGACCTTGTCTATGATGTACGGGCCTTCATAGTTCGGCTCGAATTTTTCCCGATTAGCGTGATTGGGGATCATAGGTCTTTTGACCACTAGCACGAGTTCGCCTTGGCGGAATGTCCTCGGCCGGGTCAATCTTTCATATGAGCGCGTCATCTTTGCTTTATAAGCCTCCAGATTTTGTTGCGCTATGAGCCGGGTTTCATCAAGGGCATCAAGCTCCTCAAGCCGAAGGTGAGCATTTTCTTCGTCCGTCAGCTCATAGTGGACTGCCACTCATAAAGAGGGTAACTCTATCTCGAGGGGGAGTACTGCTTCTGTACCGAATACCAATGCGTACGGCGTTGTGTTCGTGGCTGTCTTGAACGTAGTTCGATACGCCCAGAGAGATTCTTGCAGTCTCTCATGCCAGTCCTTCTTATTTCGGGACGCCGTCCTCTTTATGATCTTCGTCAAGGTCTTGTTGAAAGCCTCAGCTAGATCGTTAGCTCGTGGATTATAAACTGAGGAATACCTCCAGTCTATATTATGCGGTTGCGCGAAG
Organism: Agapanthus africanus; assembly: GCA_030015575.1. NCBI lineage: Eukaryota > Viridiplantae > Streptophyta > Magnoliopsida > Asparagales > Amaryllidaceae > Agapanthus > Agapanthus africanus. Next base: position 139,533,201 of record CM057341.1, read on the forward strand.
CGACTGATCTTGTGGCTTCTGTAAGCTGGCCCGTTATCGGAGATGATCCGTCGTGAAGTTCCAAACCGATAAATAACGTGCGTCTTGAAGAAGTGGAGGATATTTTCCGTCTTCACTTCCCTCAGCGGTACTGCTTCTGAAGGTCTCAAACCTTCTTCTTTCTTTTGAATTAAATCAAGAGTTTTACTCTTCCTTTTCAAAAACAAAATAGTTTTTCACCACGAAACCCACAAAGGGGAACTTGGATCTGTCATCAGATCTCAAAAAGGAGAGATTTTGAGATCTCACATCTCTTGATCTTCAAGATCCAGCTAACAGAGGAGGAAGAAGAAGAACCCCTTCCATTAACCCCAAAAACACACTAAGGAGTCCAACTCCACTCTGATTTCTCCTCCGAGAATCTTTTTAGGCTAAAAGCCTCTTTTCCTCGCCAGCGCTCAAGCCCAGAGCGCCCACGTGCCGACACATGGCGTGCTTGCGCTCAAGCGCAAAGCGCCCACGTGCCGACACGTGGCGCGCTTGCACAACAGCGCCCTGCGCTCGAGCGCAAAGCGCCCACGTGCCGACACGTGGCACGCTTGCGCTCAAGCGCAAAGCGCCCACGTGCCGACACGTGGCACGCTTGCGCTCAAGCGCAAGCGCTCAAGCGCAAGTCACCACAGTGCCGACACGTGGCGCGCTTACGCTCCAGCGCAAGTCGCCCCAGTGCCGACACGTGGCGCGCTTGCACTCGAGCGCAAGTAGCCCCAGTGCCGACACGTGGCGCCCTTGCGCTCAAGCGCAAAGCGCTCTGGCGCAAGTCGCCCCCGTGCCGACACGTGGCGCCTAGCGCTCAGGCGCCTAGCGCTCAAGCGCCTAGCACTCAAGCGCAAGTCGTCCCCGTGCCGACACGTGGCGCACTTGCTCTCGAGCGTCAGGCACTGAAGCACACAGCGCCCACGTGCCGACACGTGGCGCGCTTGTGCTACAGCGCCCTGCGCTCAAGCGTAGAGCGCCCACGTGCCGACATGTAGCGCGCTAGCGTCTGAGCGCACAGCACCTGGGCGCACAGCGCTCGAGGCGCTGGCCCCACGCATCCTTTGGATGACTTTCCCCCTTTATATATATATACATATATATATATATACATATGCATGCATATGTACACATACACATACTCCACGACACTGCCCCCTGTTAGAAAATTTTTTTTCTAACGGGGAGCTGTCCCGCACCCCGCAAAGGGGCTGATAGCCCCCTTGACCCCCAGCCCGCTATCCGGGTAGCGGGACCCCCGTAAAAACTCTGCTTGGCTCCCGATATATCCAAACCCCCCTTTCAAAACACAACACACGTACACTGCACATTGAGTTTGCATGACCAATTTAACCCGTCAATCGGAGGTTCCCTCGCTCCAAAGGCGAGGGTTAATTAACGACAGCTTAGTTTGCGGCTGCCGGAGATTCGGATCCCCACAATCATTAAACCCCGGCCTACCCCAGGCAGGGGGAATCTGTAGTACGCCTGACAAGCGCGCGCGTATTCCCATATCAATGGGGTGACGAAAAACTGTAAGTCGATGTACAACACCCCACGACTTGCGGGGAGGCGGAAATATGAAAAACGATCTTGTTCTTTGCTTAAACATCGACTAACCGCAAGAATCGAAGCTAAACGATAACTAACAACTAACATAGGAGTTCTAAACTACTATGTGAAGTGATTATACCTGTAGAACCTTGTCCTTCGTCTTTACGAACTCCACCTCCTCCTCGGCCTTCTCCAAGTAGTAGACGATCCACCACGAGAGCTTTACTCCAAGCTTTGCCTCTAAACTTAAGGAAACTAGGTTTCTTTAAGTGCTAATCAAAGTACCTAGATGATATAGAGTGAGGGTTATGGATTAAGTAGTCTAACTAATCATTGTACTCAACACATGAGAGGGGAGGATTATGGTTTGAAGAGAGGAAGCTTGAGGAGAGAGAAGGTGAGAATGATAATTGATATAAGAAAATGAGTTATCATAATATATATAAAGCATTAAGATTTATCAATAAAAGAAAATCAAATGATGAATAATCATGCTTCATAAATATCTAATGGTAATTCATTACCATGAGTCATTAAGCATTTATGATGCATTAATGACATGGATGAATCACTCATATGACTCACTAATCTCATTCAATGTATATGCCACCTTAACCTCCTTAGTCACCATCTTCTAGAAGCTTCTCGCGCAATTACGAGAACGCCCCTCCTATCCGTGAAAACACGGAAAAACTTTAGACTGTATAAATCCAATAACCGGATACTCGTAACTGGCTTAAACCAAAGCCGACCAGTAAAAACTGTCCGAAAGTCGTACGTGCATAAACACACGTATGCGTCCGAACCCTTGTCATAAAACCATACGACCTCTATATCGTTTCGCCTCAAGTAGGGAAACTCTCTGTGTGGGACTCTAGAGACTCGACTACTACGCTGGCAGTGGGTTTAACCACAGACCGCAAGCGGCACTAGCTGTACGTAACGGTCCTCAGGTAGATGTCGATAAGAAGGCCGATGAGGAAACCCATCCGAACTCCTACTGAGCCTGCTGTGACAATCTCCATACAGTCCGGTCCGTTCGTCTAAGACTATCGCATATCGGGCCTAGGGGGGCGGCAAGCGTCAGTCCCCTAATAGCGGTATAAGTCGTGTCGGAGCGAAGCCCATTACACCCTGAGAAACTACTGGAACCTACCAGCAAATCTCGCTTGCCCTGTCCAGGGACTTTGCGTAATGGCTCTCTGACACAGCGCGATATCAACCCCCAATACCGGGAGAGACGAATCCTTTCTAACCGCCACTTCCTCTAAGTGCTCGGGACTGCACCCAACTGCTACCTGTTTGCACGACTCCTTTGAGCCGTGGTAGGGTAGCAATCTAAGAACAGTGGGACACACTCGAGGCGAAGTAGCAGTGTCAAGTCTGCGGACTATGCTGTACTCATGTCACGTGGGAACTGTTCACTGACGACTGGTATAAAACCAACCAACAGTTCCCTGTGAGTCATGTCCGGTGTACCCGTAACCTAACGAGCACCTGCATACTATCTCCAGTACGACGTACTGACGGCTGTGGGACAGACCATTTCCCCAACTGGGATGAGAAGCGTACACACTAGTCTACTCCGGAGTATCGATGCCCTGTCTCGATAATCCTACGACTAGGGACCTGAATAAGGATGTGCTTGTAGACCACCCAGCCCCCACTAGTGTGACTGCCATCACAACGCTGGTAGTCAAGCAAGATCCTAAGAGCTCTATCAATACGTATATTCACATATTAAGATAGAAAAACCAAGTAGCATACTACCATGTTTAGCAAGACTGTTATATACATGTGAATATCCCAAGCTTCCATTAAGTAATATACAAACTAGTATGATACAGTAATGGCCTTCTAGGGCATAAACACTAACAATCTCCCACTTGCACTAGGGCCATGTACTGGCGTATCGAAGACCGATGATCTCGAGTAGCCTCTCGAACTGAATCTGAGGTAGGGCCTTAGTGAATGGATCAGCAATGTTATCCTCTGTATTTACTCTCTTTACCTCGATCTCCCGGCGATCTACGATCTCCCTGATCAGGTGATACCCCCTTAAGATGTGTCTGGACTTCTGATGGGACCTGGGTTCCTTCGCTAAAGCTATAGCGCCGTTGTTGTCGCAATACAGAGGTATTGGACCAACACTGGTAGGAACCACCTGAAGTTCTGTGAGGAACTTCTTCATCCAGACAGCTTCTTTTGCGGCATCGCAAGCAGCTATGTACTCTGCTTCCATCGTTGAGTCAGCAACGGTGTCCTGCTTGGAACTCTTCCAACAGACCGCCCCTCCATTGAGGGTAAAGACATAACCCGACATGGACTTGGAGTCATCCTTGTCACTCTGGAAGCCGGAATCAGCATAGGCCTCCATCCTGAGGTTTTTTCCTCCGTAAACCAAGAACATCTCCTTAGTCCTCCTCAGGTACTTGAGAATGTTCTTTACTGCTATCCAGTGATTCTTCCCTAGGTTTGCCTGATACCGGCTTACAACGCTCAACGCGTATGCTACATCTGGTCTGGTACATAACATCGCATACATTATAGAGCCTACCGCAGAAGCGTAGGGTATAATCGACATGCGTTCCCTTTTCAAATCAGTCTTGGGAGACATCTCTTTGGAGAGGGTGATTCCGTGACAAGCCGGTAGGTTACCGCGCTTAGAATCTTCCATACTGAATCTTTTCATTATGGTGTCAATGTACCTGGACTGTGAAAGTCCCAACATCCTCTTTGATCTATCACGATAGATCTGGATCCCCAGAATGTAGGTGGCATCACCCAGGTCCTTCATGGAGAATTTCTGTGACAAGAATCTTTTGACTGACTGTAGCATAGGAATATCATTTCCTATTAGGAGAATGTCATCCACGTATAAGACGAGAAATACAACAACTTTCCCTACAATCTTACTGTATATGCATGGTTCATCTGGATTTTTGATAAAGTCGAATTCTTTGACAGTATCATCAAAACAGATGTTCCAACTCCGCGATGCCTGTTTTAGTCCATAAATGGACTTAAGCAGCTTGCATACTTTACCGCTGCTCCCACTCTGAATGAATCCCTCTGGCTGATCCATATAGACGCTCTCTTCTAAATTTCCATTTAGAAAAGCCGTCTTTACGTCCATCTTCCAGATCTCATAATCGTGGAAGGCAACAATAGCAAGAAGGACCCGAATGGATTTCAGCATAGCCATTGGAGAAAATGTTTCGTCATAGTCCAAACCAGGTCTTTGACGGAAGCCCTTTGCAACAAGTCTAGCCTTATAGGTTTCAACCTGTCCATCTACACCAATCTTCTTTCTGAAGATCCACTTGCATCCTACGGGTTTTACCCCATTTGGAGCAGTGTCCAAAGTCCACACTTTTTTAGTGTACATGGACTCCATTTCGGTCCGCATTGCATCCAACCATTTTACCGAGTCGCCGCTCTGAATGGCTTGCTGGAAGCTAGTAGGGTCATCATTATCAATGACGCAATTTTCTCTATCACTGTCTATGAGAAAACCGTAGTATCTCTCGGGCGGATGAGACTGCCTACTACTTCTGCGGATAGGCGCTGGTATGTCCCTTTATTCTGAAACTTCTTGTTCTACCAAACTTTCAGTAACAGCTTGTGGTTCTGGAATTTCTTCCAGTTCTACTGCGCTCCCACTCTTCTGATTTTCTAAAAATTCAGCTTTTAAGAAGTGGGCATGACGAGAAACAAAAACCTTTTATTCCTCTGCGTAATAGAAACAATATCCCTTAGAGTTCTTTGGATATCCCACAAACTTACACTGTACTGAGCGTGCCTCGAGCTTGTCCGGATGCTGCTTTTTTACAAAAGCTGGACATCCCCATGTCTTCAGGTACTGAAGATAGGGTTTCTTCCCACTCCACATCTGATATGGTGTGGTAGGCACAGTCTTGGTTGGAACCTTGTTCAAAAGATATGCCGCTGATTCTAGCGCATAACCCCAGAATGATCGCGGTAACTCAGCCTTACTCATCATGGAACGAACCATATCCAATAAGGTTCGATTCCTCCTTTCCGATACACCGTTGTGTTGTGGTGTGTATGGAGGAGTAAGCTGAGAAAGAATTCCTTTCTCTTTTAAGTAACCCAGGAACTCGGCACTTAAGTATTCACCACCTCGATCAGATCTCAGTGTCTTAATACTTTTGCCTGTTTGGTTTTCCACTTCATTCATGTATTCTTGGAATTTCTCAAAGGCCTCGGATTTATGCTTCATTAAGAAGATATGTCCATACCTAGAGAAATCATCCGTAAAAGTAATGAAGTAGGAATAACCTCCTCGCGCATGTGTAGACATTGGACCGCATACATCACTGTGTATGAGTCCCAAGAGCTCGCTCGCTCTTACTCCGTGTCTAGTAAACGGAGTCTTTGTCATCTTTCCCATGAGACAAGATTCACAAGTGGCATAAGATTGATATTCGAACGGATTCAAATATCCTTCTCTATGTAACTTCGTTAATCGTGTTTCATTGATGTGACATAGTCTACAATGCCATAAGAAAGCCTGATTTATTTCTGGAGACTTTCTTTTAAGTGTGTTCTGGACATTGAAAACCTGAGCTTGACTCAATACGTATATACCGTCATCTAATGTACCGGACCCAATCAGAACTTGATTTAGGTAGATGTGAACTACATATCTTACGAATGCAAAGTCATATCCCTCTCTCGAAAGTGAGGACACTGATATGATATTACAAGTCAAACTAGGTACATACAGACAGTTACGTAGAATCAATATCTGCCCACTTGTCAAACCTAGGCGATATTCTCCCACGGATTCAGCTTCCACGCCCATTCCGTTTGCAACTCTGAGAGACATATCACCTATCCTTATAACTCTACGGTTTCTCAAAGCATGTAATGAATTACAGATATGAGATCCTGCTCCGGTATCTAGTACCCAGGAAGTAGAGTTAATTGACAAACAGTTCTCAATTACAAACACACTAGAGGCTGAAGCCACAACATGCTTCGTATCCTGGCTAATGGCTTCCAAAGCCCTGCAATCCTTCTGCCAATGTCCGTTCCCATAACAATAGGAAACTTTTGCTCTTCCCTTTCCTCCTACTTTACTGACACTGTACATCGGCTTTGTAGAGGTCTTCTTCTTTTCATCCATTGCTTTCGCCCTGGATGTAGAAGAAGAAGGTCCCCCATTAAGCAGAGCTTGTGTCTCCCTGGTTTCTTTCAGGGTGTAAGTAGAGGGTAGGGACTGTGGAAATAAGTCCGTAAATGACCTGTTTCCCAACGTGGTCTCCAGGTCCTTGAGCTCATCAAAATAGCTAGTCATTGTAAGGACGTCGTTCCTTACAGATGACCCGTCAGCCGACCTCGCTTGAATTAATTCGTTCGAGGCCTCATATCTTGCGATATGAGATTGCTCTCCATATAAATCTTTGTTATGGAGAAAGATGGAAACAGAGTTCATCTTCTCGTGCTGCTTCTGGAATACACCATCAACTGAAGCCAACACGAGGCACTTGGCTTTCGCTTTATCCTTTTCCTTTGTCTGACGGATATCCATATCCGTGACGGTGGAAACTGGACCTGGGACGGTGGGATCTTGAGTAGTAATAGGGTGGTCCAGCTTGTCATAGTCAATGGTCATCTGGACAGACCTTTGCCAGTCATAAAAGTTAGATTCAGTCAACTTGTTATCTAGATGTAACCTAGTCATGGTCACAAGGTCGCTGCAATGAGAGAGAGAGAGAAGAAAACAATTTAGCATGATGCTCTTGCAAGTTTAGATTGGTTTTTAATTTATTTAAACTGGATGGCTCCCACCGTTTCTCGAATCCTTCCTCAAACCATAAAAGAAGAATTAGCCAGGACTATTCTCACTGTACAATACTTGCTTAACCGTTCAGCCAGGCTAGTGTCGGTACTTCGAGGGAGGTTTTCCAACGCTTTCGCGAAGTTCCTTAATTAAATAACCTCTTTTCTCTGGGGGCTAAGTGACGAATCTCCTGATAAGTAGCATATACTCACAGTAGGATCGGGATCCAAATATCATCGTATGATAATGTTGAAGGAATCCTACCAACATTCATCAAACTCCAAATGGTATGCAATGCTAGCAAGTTTCAGTTTCTTTAGAAACTCCCGATGTGGATTTTTGCCCCATGTTCTTATGACCTTGACGAAGGCCAACAAATCATAAGTCACATGTCAAGTTCTGCCCATCATTATCTTGTTAATTTGAACCCACCCGTACATACCCTTGACGAAGGCCAACAAGGTAATACGACTGTCCCAAACCAACTCATCTATCTATGCAACAAATGAATACCCCAGCAGCTACCAAACACTATGCCTTGACGAAGGACAACAAACATAGCTTGAATACTACTGACCATCCATAAGAAATGACGGAGGGCTACGACTGGTTTTGGCGAAACCGTGAACGTAGTGAACTTGATATAATCGAAGGAACCTGATAGCTTTTTAAAAGGAGCGGTTAAAGCTCCGCAATTTAAAAATTCTGCTCTTTTAAAATAACCGAGTGGTTTCTTTTAAATTGTTCCAACGATTCAACTTTTGGTTTATTTTCTTTGCATTATAAATAATGCGTCCCATCATTAACCTATCATTGCAGAAAACAACGAAAATACAACGTCCTCTTATACCATCCGCATTCGCCACGGGGTCCCGTCATCACCCGTTAGGTTACTTAACTAACGACAGAGCGGGGGCTGGGCTAGCGCGGGTGTAAAACATAAGTGACGTCTAAATAGCTATCATATATAGATATTGTACATTCGTCAGACGCAATAATAGGCATTCCAGATCTCATATGAACTTTATTGGATTTGCAAGCAATCCGTGTTTGTTTAGAGCCTACAACAAAAAATGGATTACACAGTTGTGATGAATAGCCATTACCCCACCCTAGACCCCTACGGGTACGGCAAACTACCCGTCAAATACCCGAAGTGAAGCGGTCTCCCTCAACAAAGTGAGTAGGCCACTAAACACTTCAAAGTACCCGGTAGTTTGTGCACCCCACCTTGGGTCTATTCTAGGAGCAAAAACAGTAAAATGAAATAATACAACGGTGGCTACAACCGCAACCTGGATGTGCCCCGCAAAATAATATTACAACATATTACAATTACATCGAATGAATTAAAATAATAACCCATCACAAACCCCGGCTAAACATCACAACAGTCCAATACAGTTCACATCCACAAACAATAAAAACCATTACAGAAATGTGCAACCCCCTGCCAACCGACATACTAGCAGTTAGGGGAGGTTTACGAACACATTATAAAAACACAGATATAATCAAATTAGCAAACATCGCAAAATTTCGATCGAGCAAAATACTATAGATTCTACTCCAATACTTCTCTGTGCACCTGAGACTTGAGAAGAAAACTAAACATCCAGAAATATCACTGTTAACACCAGAAAGTCACTGAAGAAATTTGGGCCGACTCGGCCCTAACTCGGCCGCGGATCCGCGGCGGATCGCATGGATCCGCCGCGGTTCCGCGGCAAGTTAGCCGAGTTACGTGACCAAATTTCTTGAGTACCCCTATAATTTCCTGCTTGTTATTCTGCAGGTCCCTGAAAAATTTTTAGGGCCTGTTTAAATTTCGACAGAAACTGTGTAAAACGATGATCTTTCCGGTTCCTTTTTGCGTTCGAAATACTTACGACTTTGCTAATGAGTTAATTATTGTTTAGCGAGGCTCTGATACCACTGTAAGTCGATGTACAACACCCCACGACTTGCGGAGAGGCGGAAATATGAAAAACGATCTTGTTCTTTGCTTAAACATCGACTAACCGCAAGAATCGAAGCTAAACGATAACTAACAACTAACATAGGAGTTCTAAACTACTATGTGAAGTGATTATACCTGTAGAACCTTGTCCTTCGTCTTTAAGAACTCCACCTCCTCCTCGGCCTTCTCCAAGTAGTAGACGATCCACCACGAGAGCTTTACTCCAAGCTTTGCCTCTAAACTTGAGGCAACTAGATTTCTTTAAGTGCTAATCAAAGTACCTAGATGATATAGAGTGAGGGTTATGGATTAAGTAGTCTAACTAATCATTGTACTTAACACATGAGAGGGGAGGATTAGGGTTTGAAGAGAGGAAGCGTGAGGAGAGAGAATGTGAGAATGAAAATTGATATGAGAAAATGAGTTATCATAATATATATGAAGCATTAAGATTTATCAATAAAAGAAAATCAAATGATGAATAATCATGCTTCATAAATATCTAATGGTGATTCATTACCATGAGTCATTAAGCATTTATGATGCATTAATGACATAGATGAATCACTCATATGACTCACTAATCTCATTCAATGTATATGCCACCTTAACCTCCTTAGTCACCATCTTCTAGAAGCTTCTCACGCAATTACGAGAACGCCCCTCCTATCCGTGAAAACACGGAAAAACTTTAGACTGTATAAATCCAATAACCGGATACTAGTAACTGGCTTAAACCAAAGCCGACCAGTAAAAACTGTCCGAAAGTCGTACGTGCGTAAACACACGTATACGTTCGAACCCTTGTCGTAAAACCATACGACCTCTATATCGTTTCGCCTGAAGTAGGGAAACTCTCTGTGTGGGACTCTAGAGACTCGACTACTACGCTGGCAGTGGGTTTAACCACAGACCGCAAGCGGCACTAGCTGTACGTAACGGTCCCCAGGTAGATGTCGATAAGAAGGCCGATGAGGAAACCCATCCGAACTCCTACTGAGCCTGCTGTGACAATCTCCATACAGTCCGGTCCGTTCGTCTAAGACTATCGCATATCGGGCCTAAGGGGGCGGCAAGCGTCAGTCCCCTAATAGCGGTATAAGTCGTGTCGGAGCGAAGCCCATTACACCCTGAGAAACTACTGGAACCTACCAGCAAATCTCGCTTGCCCTGTCCAGGGACTTTGCGTAATGGCTCTCTGACACAGCGCGATATCAACCCCTAATACCGGGAGAGACGAATCCTGTTTAATATCTATGATCTGTCTTCTCTATACTCTATAAAGCTATAAAGGACCCGAAATACCTTGCTTACGTATCATTGGAAAGTGCATTAACATAAATACGGCAGTAAGAAGAGGCAATACAAAAGTGTGTAAACTATAAAAACGGGTCAAGGTGGATTGGCCCACACCGCCACTGCCTCCAAGTGCTCGGGACTGCACCCAACTGCTACCTGTTTGCACGACTCCTTTGAGCCGTGGTAGGGTAGCAATCTAAGAACAGTGGGACACACTCGAGGCGAAGTAGCAGTGTCAAGTCTGCGGACTATGCTGTACTCATGTCACCTGGGAACTGTTCACTGACGACTGGTATAAAACCAACCAACAGTTCCCTGTGAGTCCTGTCCGGTGTACCCGTAACCTAACGAGCACCTGCATACTATCTCCAGTACGACGTACTGACGGCTGTGGGACAGACCATCTCCCCAACTGGGATGAGAAGCGTACACACTAGTCTACTCCGGAGTATCGATGCCCTGTCTCGATAATCCTACGACTAGGGACCTGAATAAGGATGTGCTTGTAGACCACCCAGCCCCCACTAGTGTGACTGCCATCACAACGCTGGTAGTCAAGCAAGATCCTAAGAGCTCTATCAATACGTATATTCACATATTAAGATAGAAAAACCAAGTAGCATACTACCATGTTTAGCAAGACTGTTATATACATGTGAATATCCCAAGCTTCCATTAAGTAATATACAAACTAGTATGATACAGTAATGGCCTTCTAGGGCATAAACACTAACAAAAACACCCTACAGATTCTGGCATGCCCGGTGGAACCAATCTCTCCTCCCATATTTCGGGTTAAGCGTTCATGCGAACTCAATCAATATACATACCTGTATTTATACTAAAAATAATGCTTTTTCATGCAGATTTTCAAGCAATCACCTTCCGACGATGTCTTCGATGATGAACTCAGCTCCCGTCTCCTACACGATGAGGATAGACTCTAGGACGGTCCTTCCGGCCAGTCTCGGGCGACAATGGGAGGAGCCGCTGCTACCATTCGGCTCTATCATGTTCATGCCAGTTGGTGCCATCCCAGCTCCTCAAGCCCCGGTGGCAGACAAACCGGTCTCGAAAGGCAAGAGGCCAAATGTGATGATCTCAAGGACGCCCCAACCCAAACTCAAGTCGGTGTCTGAACGACTTTCCTTGGCCCCAGCTGGGGGCAAGGCCATCAACACCAACAAAGCTACAACGCATCCCGAGCAAGCTCCAGCGGTGCCCTTGACCACTGCTCGATCGGGTGTCTTCTCTAAGCTCACCGCCAGTGAGAATGAGACGACTGGATATGAGGTCCACACTGTCTACATGGTGGGCACGCGCAGCAAGAGCAAGGACGGGGCCACCACATCCCAAATCCAATCTGGCTTGAATGTAGTGGCCGCTTCCCAAGAACAGCCGCATCTGCTGGGTGATGAAGACCCTCTCGATGAGGATGATGGGCAGAAAGACCCTTCGGTCCATGAGGAGTCGGGCTCGGAAAGTGAAGAAGAGCCGACTTTCCGTCCCAGAACCGTGGAGCAAGAGCTGCTTCAAGAGCTTCGAAAGCAGCTCAGAAACAAAGACAAGGAGATGGTCAAGCTCTACTTAAAAATTGATGACTTGACAAATGTCGTCCTACAGCTCACGGCCCAACTTGCCTCTCAGCCGCCCAATCAAGCGGAGGGCTCTGCTCGTGAACCAGGAAGTGGTGTCCCAAAGCAGTCGACGCCTATTCCCTCAAATCCAAAAGTGGCGAACTACATGAAAATCAGTCGCATCCTATCTCGGGAAATGTCTTGGCTACCGATGACAGTAGCCCGCTAACTCAAGATCAAATCATGGATTTGGTTGCCAGCAAAGTCAAAACATTGGTGGCCGAAGCCGAAGCGCAAAAATATATCAGCAGTAGTGGGAGACCATATCCTGCTCAGTATGATCTAGTGGAATTCCCTAGCGGCTATGTCATCCCCAAATTCGGAAGATTCGATGGGACGGGAAACGCGAATCAGCACATCGCCCACTTAAAAGCCTCATGCAGGAATACTGGGGGCAATGATGCGCTTCTCCTCCGCCAGTTTGTTAATAGCCTGACCGATGTTGCTTTCGACTGGTACGCGAGCATACCGGATGGCTCCATCACAACTTTTGTCTAAATGGAGTCTCTGTTTCGGCAGAGGTTCATGAGCATCAGCGATAAGATTACCATTGCCGAGCTCGTAAGGACCAATCCCAAGAGCGACGAAAGCAGCACGGATTTTATAACCCGATGGCGTAATCTCTCCGTTAAATACGAACCGCCGATAGAGCATGACCAATCTGTCAGTCTCCTTGTCGGAAATCTCAACAACTGGATGTCCCGTTTCTATGTACCGCGGGTCTCAAAACATTCTAAGAGCTGACCAAAAAAGTCCAAACGTTAGAACGCTCAAAGCCCGAGTCCGCTCAGGATCTTCAGTTCACAAATAGACCGAAACCTTGGAGGGACGACAACCGAAAAGGCGGAAGTTCTAACATCACCGATTCTCTAAATAAGCAGAGAACGGGCGGAGCAAAAACTGACCAGTCTCAAGAGCCAACTTTGGAGGAGAGAAGAAATAAGGTCTACTCATTCCGAAGGGACAAGGTCCACAAAATTTTTAAAGATGCTCTGAAGAATGGCCTGCGGCTACCAGAACCAAAAAGGCTAAGTGAAGCGAACATGACTGATCATCCTAACTTTTGCCCATACCATCGAGTGCTGGGACACACTATTGAAGACTGTTGCATCTTCAAGGATCGGGTCGAGAAACAATACAAGGCGGGAGAAATATCATTGTCCCCTGGCGTGTTAACAAACAATCAAGCTGCGACCGCCAATTTCATACACACGGGGACCGAAGTCCTTCAGGGACCTGATTCTCTCAAACACCCGCCTTTCTCTGGGAACAATCGACCACCACGTCATTAAACTGGGAACAATCGACCTCTAAGTCGTTAAACTGGGAATGTAAAAAAAATGTAAATAAAAAAAAAGTGTAAATAAAAGAAAAAAAATAAAAGCCGAAATGATGAGGCAACTCGCAATAAAAATCAGCGAGTAAAATAAAGATGAAATAAAAGCCGAAATGATGGGGCAACTGCGAATAAAAGCCGAAATGATAGGGCAATCGCGACCTTCGCGATAAGAAAGCTGAAATGATAGAGCAATTGCGGTAAAAAAAAAAAAAAAAAACAAGGGCGGATGATGAGTTGCTCCTGGCATTATTCCAGTGCAGCAATGCAGACGCCAACAAAAATCCGATTTTCCAAAATTCCCCCGGCCCTACGGTTAGTCCCCAAATTGACTACCGTATACAATCCACGTGCTCAAATAATTCTCAGCATATCCATGCCCCACCGCAACCACCAGCTACGCGGCTGGTCTCCGCCTTTGGAATTATGCTCTATTGGGAAGACCCACTCATGTGTCCTGACGCATGTGCTTCAGTGTTAACAACGCTGAGGCCGGCCCCTATCCCGAAATTCCAAATCAATCCAATAGACCACTACGTCGTTAAACTGGAAACAGATGACCACTACGTCGTTAAACTGGAAACAGTAGACCTCTAAGTCTTTAAACTGGAAACAGATGACCTCTAAGTCTTTAAAGTGGAAACAGATGAGCTCTAAGTCATTAAACTGGAAACAATCGACTTCCACGTCTTTAAAACTGGAAACAGATGACCACCACGTCGTTAAACTGGAAACAGATGACCACCACGTCGTTAAACTGGGAACAGATGACCTCTAAGTCGTTAAACTGGAAACAGTCGACCTCTAAGTCATTAAACTGGGAACGAGGGAAATCCACTCATGTGTCCTCACGATACATGAGGAGAACAAACCTTTATGGGATCCTTACGACTCACAAAGGAAAAACACCCTTAGGAATCCTCAAGACTCCTAAGGAGAAAATACACCTACGGGATCCTTACGACTCGCAGGGAGAAAATGCTTTTATGGGACCCTCACGGCCCATAAAATTGAAAAGTCTTAGGTGACAGGAATCTAAACCTATCTCCTAAGCCATCGCTCCCCAACCCCAAAGTGGCGAATGATGAGTCGCTCCTGGTACCATATTCCAGTGTAGCGATGCAGACGCCAACCAAATTCCAAATCCCATACCCCAACGGCGAATGATGAGTCGCTCCTGGTACCACATTCCAGTGCAGCGATGCAGACGCCAATAAAGTCCTGAAATTTTTCCGGCCCTACGGTCTGGATCATACATCCTGCAAAACTGTATACAATCCACGGGCGTAAAACAATCCCGATCTCTCAAAAAAAAATAATAATAATAAAATGAAATGCACTCGCAAATTCCTCTCGACTTTGTGAGGAGAAAATTCCCGCGTGAGATCCCTACGACTCACAAAGGAGCAACACACTTAGGAGTCCCCACGACTCCTAAGGAGAAAATACACCTACGGGATCCTTATGACCCATAGGGAGAAAATGATTTGTGAGACCCTTACGACTCACAAAATGGAAAAGCCTTAGGTGACAGGGATCTAAACCTGTCTCCTAAGCCACCAATTCCCAAATCCTCTCGGGGTACATGATGAGTTGCTCCTGGCATTATTCCAGTGCAACAATGCAGATGCCAAACAAAAAAAACCAAATCCAAATCCTCCCGGGGCACATGATGAGTTGCTCCTGACATTATTCCAGTGCAGCAATGCAGATGCCGATAGAAAACCAATTCCCAAATCCTCTCAAAGACAGATGATGATTCGCTCCTGGTACCATATTCCAGTATAGCGATGCTGATGTCAACTCAAATCAAACAAATCAAACCAACCAATTCCAACATCGACCTCTGAGTCAAACCAGCGATACTCCGTCTCGGGGAAACGTCCAACATAAGACACTCCGTCTCGGGGAAACGTCCAACAGCAGACACTCCGTCTCGGGGAAACGTCGACCAGCGACACTCCGCATCGGGGAAATGTCCAACAGCAGACACTCCGTACCGGGGAAACGTCCAACAGCAGACACTCCGTCTCGGGGAAACGTCAACCAGCGACACTCGGCATCGGGGGAACGTCCAACACAGACACTCCGTACCGGGGAAACGTCCAACAGCAGACACTCCATACCGGGGAAACGTCCAACAGCAGGCACTCCGTCTCGGGGAAACGCCCAACAGCAGACACTCCGTCTCGGGGAAACGTCAACCAGCGACACTCCGCGTCGGGAAAACGTCCAACAGCAGACACTCTGTACCGGGGAAACGTCCAACAACAGACACTCCGCATCGGGGAAACGTCTAACAGCAGACACTCCGTGCCGGGGAAAAGTCGATCAGCGACACTCCGTGCTGGGGAAAAGTCGACCAGCGACACTCCGCGCCGGGGAAAAGTCGATCAGCGACACTCCGTGCCGGGGACACGTCAACAAGAGACACTCCGTCTCGGGGATACGTCAACCAGCAGACACTCCGTGCCGGGGACACATCGACCAGCGACACTCCGTCTTAGGGAAACGTCAAGCAGACACTCCGTCTCGGGGACACGTCAACCAGCCGATACTCCACCTCGGGGAAACATCGACCAGCGACACTCCGCGCCGGGGGCACGTCAACGAAATCACTCCGGACTAGGGAAACGTCTACCACGGACACTCTATCTCGGAGACGCGTCAAGCGCCGACCGTCCATGTCGTAAAAAGGGCAGTGCATCCCAAAAAGTGGGAATCAAAGCAAGTCGCCTCCACGCAAAAGAAGATCCATCAATTTCATGCACACGACCCACATATGCCGTGTGCATTTATTGACGGGGGGCAATTTGTTGGGGTAAAAATTTACACCCTGGTTGACCAAGTCAAAATCAAAGTCAACCCCAAGCCAGGTGGGCCCAAGCCCAGGTCAAGTGGGCCCATGCCCAAGTCGAGCCCGCAGCCAGCCTCCCCATGCCAACAACAAAATCATGTAATAAATAATTTTTATGTAATTGTTTATGCATGAATGTGAACAAAATGGGCATAAAGCCAATATTTTGTAAGCCCATGGCTTATGTGCAAAATTGAAATGGCACATGAGCCGTGGGATGGCTAAAATGCCATTTTTGTAAAGCCCAAGGGGCTATATGTAAATATGTAAGCCTATATAAGGCAACATGATGATGAATAAAGCATACACTTTTCATTCTCACAAAAAAACCTAGGGTTTGTATCTCTTTCCCTTTTCTGAAGGTCTCAAACCTTCTTCTTTCTTTTGAATTAAATCAAGAGTTTTACTCTTCCTTTTAAAAAACAAAATAGGTTTTCACCACGAAACCCACAAAGGGGAACTTGGATCTGTCATCAGATCTCAAAAAGGAGAGATTTTGAGATCTCACATCTCTTGATCTTCAAGATCCAGCTAACAGAGGAGGAAGAAGAAGAACCCCTTCCATTAACCCCAAAAACACACTAAGGAGTCCAACTCCACTCTGATTTCTCCTCCGAGAATCTTTTTAGGCTAAAAGCCTCTTTTCCTCGCCAGCGCTCAAGCCCAGAGCGCCCACGTGCCGACACGTGGCGCGCTTGAGCTCAAGCGCAGGCGCTCTAGCACAAGTCGCCCCAGTGCCGACACGTGGCGCGCTTGCACTCAGGCGTCTAGCGCTCAAGCGCAAGTCGCCCCCGTGCCGACACGTGGCGCACTTACGCTCGAGCGTCAGGCGCTGAAGCGCAGAGTGCCCACGTGCCGACACGTGGCGCGCTTGCGCTACAGCGCCCTGCGCTCAAGCGCAGAGCGCCCACGTGCCGACACGTGGCGCGCTAGCGCCTGAGCGCACAGCACCTGGGCACACAGCGCTCGAGGCGCTGGCCCTCACGCATCCTTTGGATGTCTTTTCCCCTTTTTTTTATATATACATATATATATATACATATGCATGCATATGTACACATACACATACTCCACAACACTGCCCCCTGTTAGAAAAAAATTTTTCTAACGAGGCGCTGCCCCGCATCCCGTAAGGGGGCTGCTAGCCCCCTTGACCCCCAGCCCGCTATCCGGATAGCGGGACCCCCGTAAAAAATCTGCGTGGCTCCCGATATATCCAACCCCCCTTTCAAAACACAACACACGTACACTGCACATTGAGTTTGCATGACCAGTTTAACCCGTCAATCGGAGGTTCCCTCGCTCCAAAGGCGAGGGGTAATTAACGGCAGCTTAGTTCGCGGCTGCCGGTGATTCGGATCCCCACAATCATTAAAACCTGGCTTACCCCAGGCAGGGGGAATCTGTAGTACGCCTGACAAGCGCGCACGTATTCCCATCTCAATGGGGTGACGAAAAACACCCTACACAGTCGTGCTCAGTTCAATTTAATTTGAGGACTTACGACCAGAATTGGGTTAAGTCCATTTGAAAATGTTTAACATTTTGTTCATGATTGACCTGTTTAGGCCTTTGCTTGGGCTCTGCCCCCTTTTTAAAATAATGCACAGCATTGGGCTTTTTAATTAAATGCATAGCATTTATTTTGGCCTGTTAGGCCTTTTTAATTGGGCTATGTCCCTTTTCTTTAATAATGAAGAGCATTCAATGGTCTGACAGCGCGCCACGTGGCCTGTCAGGCGCTTTGCGCCGATTGAGGAGCGCAAGGCGCAAATTGATGTGGAGGTGACACGTGTCACACTCTGGTGAGCGCAAGTCTGTTAGCGCAGTGCGCTGCGCCAGTGCGCTGCTGACACGCGGCGCGCTCTGCTGAGCGCAAGTCTGTTAGCGCAGTGCACTGCGCCAGTGCGCTGCGCTAGTTCGCTGCTGACACGTGGCGCGCTCTGGTGACTTGCGCCAATCCAAGAGCGCAACGAAGCAAATTAGAAGTGCAGGGCACTGTACAGTAGCGCAGTGCGTATCTTGATCTAATTTAGATCAAAGAACAAGTTCTTCTTGTTCCAAAGAGGTTCTACCTCGAGATTCAAGAACCAATGGTTCAACAAAAGGCAATGCCTTTATATAGATCAAAAGATCTAATAAAGAAGTAAATTACTTCAAATTTTTTTATCTTTTTCAATTAGATCTTCTTTTGATCTTTTCTCCTTTTTTTTATCCAAGATCTTGATCTTGTTCTTAGATCATTGATCTTTTTAAAAGAAATTCTTCTTTTATTCAAAGGTTTACCTTTTTTCTTTCTCTTTAAATTCTTCTCAAAGTTTTTAGAAGAGCTCTCTGTATCTCTATCTCTCCGTATGTTTTAGACTTGGAGTCTAGGGGCCTTGATATAGGGTCAATTAGTTTGTTAGGTTAGTTACAGAGATCTTTCTCTGATTGATCTGGGGATATTTCCCAACCGTTGGATCTTTGATCCTAAGGCCTCTGTTTACAGAAGATAATCTTCTTGTTTTTAACAAGATTAGAAAGATCTTTCCAAAATTTTATTGTTTAAATGCTGGCACAGTTGGCGCAAGCGCACCTGCGCTTGACACGTGTAGCGCAGCGCAGAGCGCAACGCAACTGCGCTAGCGCAACTGCGCTGACACGTGTCGCGCAGTGCAGAGCGCAAGTCAACTGCGCTGACACGTGTCGCGCAGCGCAAAGCGCAAGTCAACTGAAGCGTTGCTTCCTTTATTATTTGAATTTTTAAGACAGAGCTTTGCTCTGATTGGGGGAAACAGAAGCGTTGCTTCATTTTCCGCCATGGAATTTGAACAGAGCTTTGCTCTGATTGGGGGAAACAAATGCCCCCCCCCACCGTTGCGCTTACGTATCCCCAGACGTGAGCGCAGCGGTGGAAGAATTCCAACCGTTACGCCATCCTTTGGAAGTTGAAACGACTCTCAATGCCTATAAATAGGACATTTGGTCCCTTAGATGATTTTCATCTCTCCTTGAGAATTATCTCTTATTTAGAGCATTGCTCTTAGGCTTTAAGAACTTTTCAAGAGTAAAACTCTGTTAAAACTTAGGTATAGTTTAAAACTTTTAAGAAATCAGGGTTTTACCCATTAACAGAGCTTTGCTCTCATAGATCTTTTGATCAAAAGAAAGCCCCTTTAGGGTTTCATTAGTAGAGCTTTTACTCTCTAAAAGAATCTTATTTATAATTTCTTAATTCATTAATAGGGCTTTGCTCCTTTTTTCATGGATCTTGATGATTTAAGATGGAATTTTATTTTTGATGAATTATATCATCTTTTTAGAGCAGAGCTCTCAATGTTCTCGGGGGCCTTCTTTAACTTCCCTTCATAATTGACTTTGATAGGTGTCACTCCTGTTTGTAGAGCATTGCTCTCGAGAAGTTTTACTTTCTGTGCATGTCTTAAATCAGAAATTGCTTAACCAGTCTGTCTGTTGATTTTGTTGATTTTCTTTTGCAGGAGTAATGGACGCCCACATGTATGACCTTGATGAGATCATCTCTTACGGAGACATTCGCCGACTCGGCCGTTCTCAGGACTGAGAATTTACCAACGCCGAGTGTGCCGAGATTATGAGTCATTTTGACGCATATAATAGCCAACTGCTTCCCCGGCGTTCCCCTCTCTTGAAGCTTATCGTGGGAGCAATCTAGGAAGCACTTCCCTTGTTTTGTACTGGTGTGCCACTTGGGGCATTGGACGTCGCCGAGGATAAGGTGCACTCGGTGTACCTGATGAACCTAATCTCGAAGAGACGGCGAGACAATCTTGTTGATCTCTTGCACCAGGCCTTTCAACAGTCCGCCATTCTTGCTGCCTATCGGAGGGTGGAGGACATCAGTGGGGATCCCGACACTCGTGCTCGCGAACGAAAGCACACCAGGATGGTTCGCCAGGCTTGGAAAGTCTTGGACAAGGTCACTTTCGAGTTCCTCAATCCATGTCCGGGATTTGAGGTTTTACCGTTGTAATCATTTGGATAATGTCTTTGTTTATTGTCTTTATAATTGTAAGAATTTTCCAAGTATGAATGACAAATCTTTTGCCTCCTTCCCTTCATTTTCCGCTTTGTTATTGGCGTATTCCTTAAGTAAGCATAGCCTGTAGGTGATATAGCACATTCTGTCTTGAATACTTTGGGGAGTAGTGATGGCTTAAGAAGCAGGTTCAGATCTGCTACCTAAGGCTTTTCAACTTTATGAGCCATGAGAGTCTCATAAAGACTTTTCTCCCTACGAGTCGAGAGGATCTCGTAGGTGTATTTTCTCCTTAGGGGTCGTGAGGACTCCTAAGTGCGTTTTCTCTTATAAGTCGTAAGGATCTTATAAGAGAATTTTTCCTCTTACGAGTCGGGAGGACCTGTAAACGGTTGTTTCCCTCCTTGTCGAGATTCGACTTTAGAGAGTGTGGTCCGTGAATAGTATGCAAGAGTCCGTTTTGGACCGAATTGTAGGACCCCAGTGCTTAGGAAACAGGTTTTTTTTATCCCCGTTGCCTAAGGGTTTATCTCACAAGTCGAGACGAATCGAGAAGTTCTCGCAAAGACACTAATTTCCTCACGAGTCAAGACGAATCGAGCAGTTCTCGCAAGAATATCCTAACGTCACAGTTAACCTCTGCTCTTTACGACAGAGGTCCGTTAGGGTCTGTGATACTTAGGGTTTTATCCGTCGTACCGTCGCGTTGGCTGATGTATTCCTCGATAGGCGATCTTGCTGTTCGAGTGGCCTTACGATTGTCGTGTCACTGATCCCTTCGGGGGCTGGACAAGACGTCTTCAAGCAATCCTCCTAGGCAGTTTGACCGTCGGAAGACCAAGCATTAGGAATTTTGCCATGCCGCTTTTTACTTGAGGTTAGGCTCATTTTGGAGAGCCCCGATGAGTCATAACCACTCCGCGCTGGTGTGGGATGATCTCCCATAGTCTTTCAGGCTTTATATGACTTGCCGTTAAGACCCTGAAGCTAGGAATTTGGCCTCTGCTTCGTTTGCTGGCATTGCGTCCTCTATATCGAGACGAATGTCACGGTTGTGTCTAGGTTGCTGGTGAACTGTCGAGGTTTGGAACTAGGGATTTTGCCGTGGCTCCTTTTGGTGATGTTGCGTCTGCTATGTCGAGACGAACGTCGAGGTGGTGACCACTCCGCATTGGTGCGAGATGATCTCCGATTGTCTTTCAGGCTTTATATGATTTGCCGTTAAGACCCTGAAGCTAGGAATTTGGTCTTCGCTTTGTTTGCTGGCATTGCGTCTGCTGTGTCGAGACGAACATCGAGGTGGTGACCACTCCGCACTGGTGCGAGATGATCTTCGATTGTCTTTCAGGTTTTATATGAGTTGCCATCAAGACCCTGAAGCTAGGAATTTGGCCTTTGCTTCATTTGCTGGCATTGCGTCTGCTGTGTCGAGACGAACGTCGAGGTGGTGACCACTCCGCACTGGTGCGAGATGACCTCCGATTGTTTTTCAGGTTTTATATGAGTTGCCTTCAAGACCCTGAAGCTAGGAATTTAGCTTTCGTTTCGTTTTCTTTGGCTCGTCCGAATCCAGTTGGAGGAAGGGCGCTGTAGTGACATATCGTCTGTTGTATCGAGACGAATGTCGCAGTGGTGACCACTCCACGCTGGTGTAAGATAATCTCCGATGGTCTTTCTGGCTTTATATGAGTTACCGTCAAGACCCTGAAACTAGGAATTTAGCCTTCGCTTCGTTTGTTTTAGCGTGTCCGAATCCTGTTGGAGGAAGAACGCTATGATGACGTCTTGTCTACTATATCGAGACGAACGTCGAGGTGGTGATCACTTCATGTTGGTGTGAGATGATCTTCGATTGTCTTTCAGGCTTTATATGAGTTGTCGTCAAGACCCTGAAACTAGAAATTTAGCCTTTGCTTCATTTACTGGCGTGTCCGAATCCTACTGGAGGAAGAACGCTGTCGTGACATCTCGTCTGTTGTATCGAGACGAATGCTGAGGTGGAGCTGTGATTTTGCCGTCACTCTGCTTTTTTTTTTACCGTGAGGTCTTTCGTTGACATTGCATCTGCATCCTGCTGGATTACGAAGGAACGCCGTTGTCCACGTTGCGTCTGCTGTAACGAGAAGAATGCTGAGATGGAGTTGAGATTTTGCCGTCACTCCGCCTTGTTTTGACCATAAGGTCTTTCGTTGACGTTGCATCTGCATCCTACTGGATTGCGAAGGAACGTCGTTGCTGATTCTTAGGCTGTAGATATTGCCGATAAGATTTGGCACTAGGGACTATGACGTGGCTCCGTTTCGTTGTGACTCTGAGATTGGTTGTTGACGTCATGTCTGCATCCGGTCGGAGTGAGGAGAAACGTCGTTGGTGATCTCTAAGTTGTCGATATCGACGTCGAGACCCTGAAGCTAGGGATCTCCTTTTGCTTCGTCTGTTGACATTATGTCTGCAATATTCTGAAAAATGTCGAGGTTGTCTCTGGGTTGTTTATGAACCGTCGAGATTTGGCTTCGCTTTCTGGTGGAGCCTGTTGGGAAGATATGGTTCCCTCTTTGTTTGTGCCCCTGGATTGTATACGGGGATCGATGTGATCTCACCTGCAGGGCAAAAGTTTCATTCATTTCTTTTTTATATTATTATTTTATTTCCACGATGCTCTATCATTTTAGCTTTTATATCGCGAAGGTCGCGATTGCCCAATCATTTCGGCTATTTTTCACGGTGCCCAATCATTTCGGCTATTTTTCTTTTTACTCGATGCTTTTTATTGCGAGCTGCCTAATCATTTCGGCTGTTTTTTATTTTCTTTTACTCGCTGCTTTTTATTGCGAGTTGCCCAATCATTTCGGCTATTTTGCATGCATACATTTTTACTTGCTGATTTTGTTGCAAGTCGCCCCATCATTTCGGCTATTTTGCATGCATGTGTGGCTTGCTGTCTTTTCGCCGCAAGCTTGGGTTTAGACACCGATTTCGGCATCAGCACCGCTACAACTGGGATGTTGCCAGGAGCGAATCATCATTTGCCTCTGTCGATGTTGAACAAAGGTAGCTTAGTAAACAGGGTTAGGGTCCCGTCGACTAATGCTTTGACTTCATGAGCCGTAAGGGTCTTACAAAGGTATTTCTCCCTACAAGTCGTGAGGATCTCGTAGGTGTGTTTTCTCCTTGGGAATCGTGAGGATTCCTATGTAGGGTTCCTAGGCACGCTAATGAAGTCTCACAAGGCATCAACCATGCCAATTTAAAATTTTACATGTGCCGAGAAACCCTAATACGGATCGTTAACTAGAATTTTAGGCGAAACATTGAACTAGTTAACAACTTAACTAAAGATAAGAAGCTACAACCTTTGTAGATCCGGTTATCCACTTCCTTAGCTCCACGTAGTCGTCCCCTCGCTGTCCATCTCGAATCCCGGACTCTTGCATCGGCTTCATCGGAGAAAATGAGCGGACTAGTCGTCGGCTACGATGCCGAAGATGATCTACGTCGAGGTTACACAAGATCAAGCTCCAACTTCACCAAGTTGTGAAACTTGTGAAGAAAACACCCTATACTACTTGGCAAGAGGTAGAGGGTGAAGAAATAGGAGGTAGGTTCACTTTAGAATTGGATTTCTCATACTTTTGCTCAAGATGCCATTAATGGTGGCAACCTTTTTCTTGAAGAAGAAGATGATGAAGAAGATAGAATATGATAAGTGTTTTTGAATAATTGAAAAAGAATTCATTCTTATCATATTCTCAACCATAGTTAAGTGTAGAGAATGAACTAGGGTTAGTTCAAATGGTTAGGGTTAAGCATGAGACAAGAATGGTGACTAAGTCAAAACTTCATGAATCTTCAACTAAAAAAACACAAAGCCACCATTCATGTTTATCTATCAAAAATGAATAAACAAACAAATAAATGAATAAGCAAAACCCTAATCATCAACTTAACCATGGTTTAATTCTTTACACTTAACCAAATAAGCATGTATCATCAAACATGATACAATCATGTGCACAAAAGTATATCACATATACAACTTGCACATCCAAGTGAGAAAATCCATTTAAAGTGAACCAATACTAGTTAATGCAAAGTAATATATCAAATATATAATTATACATTAAATCATTAAATCAACACTTGATTTAACGATCCGGTCATATTGCATATAACCGACTAGTATCCTATGTATCGTCTTATCGAATCAATCCTTGATTCGATATCTAGGTTATATCGCATATAACCAATCGATACATTCATCGCGAGAATGGAATACGTTATCACATACACGCATTATTCTCGGTCCTGCACATATCTCATATGCGCTCCTATTTTGTTTCGCTTGAGCCAGGAAACCTCTGTGTAGGACTCTAAAGACTCATCAATACACCGGCAGCAGATGATGATCATATCAAGCACCCACAGGCCGCAAGCGGTCTGCTAAACGTAACGGCCACCCGGGTATTGAGCGATTAGAAGATCGACGAGCTAGCCCGCTCACACTCCTGTGAATCCAAGCAGTAACACTTACCGTACAGTCCGGTCTGTTCGTCTGATATGTCGCATATCAAGTCTAGGGGTGGTAAACGTCAGACCCCAGTAACCGATAAGTCGTGCCGATGTGAGGCTCATAACGGATCGAGAAACTATTGGTAACACTTACCAGCAAATATCTGATCGGCCCTGGCCAGGGACTTCCCTGTTACGGCCAATCGAGCACAGCGCAACATCAACCCCCAATACCGGGAGAGACGAAACCCCTCCTATCGCTCATTGCCTCCATGTGACTCGGGACTGTGCCTAAAAACCACCGTTTTGCATGCCCTCATGGACGTGGTAAGGTGGAGATCAAAGCACAGTGGGAATCACACAAGGCTCTATGACGATCTCGGGTCTACAGACTAACTTGCACAAGTGTCACCTGAGAACTGCCATCTGACGTGAGGTATAATACCATCTGGGAGTTCTCGGTGAGTCCGTCCAGTGTACCCAGTCTCCACTGAGCACCCGTATACCATCTCTGATGTCAAACACTAATGGATATGGGATCATCCATCGCCCATCTCATGGGTCGAGAAGCGCATACGCTAGTCTACACTGGTATATCGATGCCCCGTCTCGATACACCTACGACTAGGGACCTTGAAGGATGTACCTATAGACTACCATGCCCCCACTAGTATGATCTGCATCATAGTCCAGGTAGTCAAGTACACATTCTAAGGGCTTTACCAACATGTAACTATAAGACAGATTAAAGAGACCAGTATACATGTTAAGATAAAGAGTAACCAGATAGCATACTATCATATCGAGCAAGAAAGCCATCTCTATATATGTCCAAGCATCCAATATAATATACATCATCTGTACAATACTGGCCTTTAGGGCATACATACAACTAACAATCTCCCACTTGCACTAGGGCCAGCTGCAGTAGTATCGCATACCGAGCGTCCCGAAGAGTCTCTCAAACTGTATCTGGGGAATGGCCTTCGTGAGTGGATCCGCCGTGTTGTTCTTCGTGTCAACCCTCTTGACCTCGATCTCCCGGCGATCAACTATCTCCCGGATCAGGTGATACTGCCTCAGAATATGCCTGGATCGCTGATGGGACCTGGGTTCCTTGGCCAAAGCCACCGCTCCATTGTTATCGCAATACAAAGGTATTGGATGCTCAATGGATGGAACCACTCCAAGTTCAGTAATGAACTTCTTGATCCAGACAGCCTCTTTAGCAGCATCGTTGGCAGCGATGTATTCACCCTCCATCGTCGAGTCTGCCACGGTTTCCTGCTTGGAACTCTTCCAGCTAACCGCCCCTCCGTAAAGGGTAAAGACAAATCCCGACTGCGACTTAGAGTCGTCCTCATCACTTTGGAAGCTCGAATCGGTAAAGGACTCCACTTGGAGTTCTCCGTTACCTTACACCAAGAGCATCTCTTTAGTCCTTCGCAAGTACTTGAGAATGCTCTTCACAGCTGTCCAGTGACTCTCTCCAGGATCAGCTTGATACCTGCTCACTACACTTAGTGAGTATGCAACATCGGATCTGGTACATAGCATCGCGTACATGATAGAGCCTACAGCCGAAGCATAGGGTATCCCTTGCATGCGAGCTCTCTCCAAATCAGTCTTGGGAGACATCTCTTTGGAGAGAGTGACTCCAGAGATCGTGGGCAAGTTCCCACGCTTGGATTCTTCCATACTAAACCTCTTTAGTATGGTGTCTATGTACCTGGATTGGGACAATCCCAAAATCCGTTTGGATCTATCTCTATAGATCCTAATTCCCAATATGCAGGAGGCATCACCAAGATCTTTCATTGAGAATCTTTGTGATAAGAAGAGCTTGACCGATTGCAGCATAGGAATATCATTTCCTATCAAGAGTATGTCGTCCACGTATAATACGAGGAAGACAACCTTACTCTCTGCCACCTTCTTGTAAATACAAGGTTCATCTGGGTTTTTGACGAAATCAAACTCTTTGATAACGACGTCAAAGCAGATGTTCCAACTCCGCGATGCTTGCTTTAATCCATAAATGGATTTAAGCATCTTACACACTTTCCCGCTGCTCCCACTTTCTACGAAGCCCTCTGGCTGAGTCATGTACACGCACTCTTCCAAATTACCATTTAGAAAGGCGGTCTTAACATCCATTTGCCAGATTTCGTAATCATGATATGCAGCGATGGCAAGCATGATCCGGATGGATTTAAGCATAGCTACTGGAGAAAAGGTTTCGTCATAGTCCACACCTGGTCTTTGACGAAAACCCTTTGCAACAAGTCTAGCTTTGAAAGTCTCCACTTTCCCATCTACACCAAGTTTTTTTTCTTGAAGATCCACTTGCTCCCAATGGGTTTTACCCCTTCAAGAGCAACTTCCAAAGTCCATACTTTTTTGGTGTACATGGATTCCATCTCGGACCGCATAGCATCCAGCCATTTCACTGAGTCCCCACTCGTGATAGCCTGCTCGAAGCTAGTTGGGTCATCATCCTCCATGATGTAATCCTCGCTCCCACCATCCATGAGAAAACCGTAGTATCTCTCAGGTTGGCGAGGAACCCTATTAGATCGGCGGAGAGGCTGAGGTTCATTGGGAGCTACTGAATCTTCTGGTTCCACTAAATCTTCAGTTACGGTTTGTGTATCTGGAACCTCTTCCAGCTCTACCACTTTGCCACTAATTTCTTTTTCAAGGAATTCCTTTTCTAAAAAGGTGGCATGTTGAGCAACAAACACTTTTTGTTCCTCACTGTGGTAGAAAAAATACCCATATGAATTCTTTGGATATCCCACAAACTTGCAGAGAACTGACCGTGCCTCGAGCTTGTCCGGATTTTGTCTTTTGACATAGGCTGGACAACCCCATATCTTAACTCGTTTAAGATATGGCATCTTCCCACTCCATATCTCATATGGTGTGGTAGGTACAGATTTAGATGGAACTTGATTCAATAGGTATGTTGCTGTCTCCAGCGCATATCCCCAGAAGGAAATAGGTAACTCAGCTGTGCTCATCATAGAGCGCACCATATCTAATAGGGTGCAGTTCCTCCATTCTGATACACCGTTGTGCTGTGGTGTATATGGAGGAGTCAGCTGAGAGAGAATCCCATTCTCTTTTAGGAAGTCCAAGAATTCATTGCTTAAGTATTCACCTCCTCGATCAGATCGAAGGATTTTAATACTTTTTCCGGTTTGGTTTTCGACTTCTTGTTTATATTCTCTAAATTTCTCAAAAACTTCTGATTTGTGTTTCATCAAGAACACATATCCGAATCTAGAGAGATCGTCAGTGAATGTAATGAAGTACGAAGAACCATCCCTGGCATGTGTAGACATGGGACCGCATACATCACTATGTATCAGTCCCAAGAGTTCGGTAACTCTTTCTCCGTGTCCCGTAAACGGAGTTTTGGTCATCTTGCCTTTGAGACATGACTGGCAAGTGTCATAAGATGAAAATTCGAATGGTTTCAAATATCCATCCTTATGCAACTTAGCCAGTCGTGTCGCATTGATGTGACCCAGTCTACAATGCCACAAGTAGGATTCGTTCAGTTCTGAACTCTTCCTCTTGTGTGTGTTTGTTATGTTCAGAACTGTTGATTGATTTAGAACATAAATGCCATTGCACAACGTGCCTGATCCAACCAACTTTTGGTTACGGAAAATGTTCATAACATTGTCCTGTAATACAAAATTATATCCCTCTTTA
The DNA here is from genome assembly GCA_030015575.1 of Agapanthus africanus. Taxonomy (NCBI): domain Eukaryota; kingdom Viridiplantae; phylum Streptophyta; class Magnoliopsida; order Asparagales; family Amaryllidaceae; genus Agapanthus; species Agapanthus africanus. Next base: position 139,561,900 of record CM057341.1, read on the forward strand.
CTCAATAAAGAAACCGATATAATGTTGCATATCAGGTTCGGCATGTAATAGCATTCGTTCAGAACCAATGTATTACCAGTTGGCAATGCAAGGTGATATTCCCTGACAGTCTTAGCTGCAACTATTGCACCATTTCCAACTCTAATGTCTTTATCACCTTCTCCAAGTTCTCTACCTTTCCTGGGCCCATGTAACTGATTACATATATGGGATCCTGACCCGGTATCTAATACCCAGGACGTAGAGCAAATGGAGAAACGGTTTTCTGTAACGAACACACCCGAAAAAAATGCATTATCATGTACTTTCTTCATTCGGGTGGAATAGGAATCCTGGTATTCCCCTATTTCCTGTTCAGTCCTATAACTCTTATAAGGAAGAACGGAACCAACGTTCCCCAGCATATTATAACATGCGGGTTCGGTCAATACATCCATATTATTATCTTTATTAGGGCATGACATGGTCGCTACCTGGAGAGAGAGAGAAGAAAACACTTTAGCGTATGCTCGTGCAAGATCAGATTGGTTATTATCTTATCTAATCAGGATGGCTCCCACTGTTTTTATCAAATCTTCCTTCAAACCCTAAAAGGAAAGACTAGCCGGGATTAATTACACCCTACAACTTCGTCGATCTTTCAGCCAGGCCAGTGTCGGTACTTTGAGGGAGGTTCCCCGTGCTTTCGCACGGACCTAATTAAAGTAAACCTCGTTTTTCCAGAGGCGTAACCCCGTTGATACCTTTCTAGACACCTACTTGATCGGCTAATTGTAATGTGTAAAACTCTCCCAGGAGTAACTCTTACTCGCAGTGGGTATCGGGATCCAACTATCTCATAGAAGGTGTGCAATCTCATTGCAAATTTCAACACTTGAAATTCCCGTTAATATTTTGCCCCAAACGATCAATGACCTTGATAAGGTCAACAAACCATAGACCGCAAGTCAAGTTCAGCCCGTCATTTCTTGATTGAATCAAACCCACCCGCACGACCCTTGACAAGGTCAACAAGGCCGTACGACTACCCTAATCCAATCTGCATCACATGCATAAGCAGATAAATACCGGTTAGCTACCGCACACTGCGCCTTGACAAGGTCAACAAACGCAGCACGAATACTAAACATGACTTATCTGAAATGACGGAGGGCTACGACAGGTTTTTCTGAAAACCTATTGCGTAATGAACTTGATATCGTTGTAGGATCGAATGAATTTTGAAATGGAGTGTTTTTTAGGCTTTTCTAGTTTTGCTAAAGGGGTCACTCCCGGTGAAGGGATCATCGGCCCTTTTCTCGTTGAATGAGGTGCGGGATATATCATATATATCACTGTGCAAAGCAGAAACTATAGAAGCAATCAAAGGTCAAACCGAGTGTGTAGCATCTGCCAGTTATTGCTAAAGGAGTCACTCCCGGTGAAGGGATCTCGGTCCTTTCCTCATCGAATAAGGTGCGGGATATATCATATATATCGCTGCGCAAAGAAAGAACTGTAGCTACCTGTTTTATTTTGAAATTCGATTCCACAACATCTTAGGTTTCTTTTCATTCATTAATCACATTAATGAAGTCCCATCATTTAAGTGACCTAAACATCACAGATAACTATGACGTACACTTATGCCATCCGCATTCGCCTCGATGTCCCCTCGTGCACCGTTAGGTTAGGTAACTAACGACAGAGCAGGGCAGGGCTAGTGCGGGTGCAAAACATAAGTAACGTCTATATAATATATCATATTTACTATATACTGTATCCATCAGAACAAATCAAATGATCACATCACAGATATCGCAGCAGAAAATATCATATGAAATATTGGATATACTAGGACGTCCGTGTTTTCAATACGAGCCAGTATAAAACACGGATTCCACGGTCGTGATGAATAGCCAATCCCACACCCCTAGACTCCTACGAGAGCGGCAAGAAACCCTACCAATTCTAGGGTTAGGAGACCCGGACTCAACTCCTCGAGATGGTCTCCCACTGGACCCTAGAACCCGGTTGCTTGTGCTCCCCTCCTTGGGTCTAACCTAATGCGGAAAAGAAAATAATATACAAAAGGTGACATCTTCCGCAACCTGGAAGTGCCCCAATTAAAAGAATATTACATACAAGTTTTTACATAAATGAAAAAGAAAAGCACTCATCTCACATAAAAACCCCCGGCTATTCGAACACGACGATCCAATATAACATATCCACCAACACATAACATCACATGTCATCAACGTAAGTAAGTATGAATACCCCAATTGTCGTTGACGTATAGCAACGAAACCGGCGATATCAACATACTACACTTACGGTCACAGAAAAGAAAGTGTAAAACTACAACAGTTGGAATCCGCAACCTGTTTAGACATCGCATGCCTAATCAAATGAAATACTTAGACATCACATGCCTAACAATTATAAACCCCGCATTTTAGTCTCATCATCGAAAACTCTTTTCAATATTAAGTGAAACTAAACCGCTAGATTTATAACATTCATTCAGTTATCTCATAACTGTTTGTGAATTCCAATTATTGTATCCCATTCCGAATAAATAGAAAATATTAAACTTTCCGATCGAACATTCGAACACCCAAGTTTTCCCGAAACCGTTCAACACATGAAATAAGTTCAAAGACATTCACTTCATGCTTCAGTACCAACGGTCCAGCCGTAGAAGGGTCAAGCCAACGCCTCATATTTGGCACACCGTACTGCCCCAAACCCCGAAGGTTCAAAGGGCAGTTCAAGACGGTCACATAATCGAGTTAAGGTTTGTTGTCTTCTAGAGGGACCATCGCGTTACTTGCACTACTTAGAACGTCATTAAACTACGGAAAAGTCCAACAATTGGAAATTTCCCGGCAGGGGAAAGATTGGGTATTTACATCTGGTCGAACTTTTTAACATATTCTAAAATTATCCGGAAAAACACATAGACAAAGTTTGATAATCCGATCGAATTTTCGATTCCCAATACAACCCGAGAAAACTCAACTCTTGAGTCAGATATAAAAATTCCCAGAAAATACAGGAAGAAGATATAAGAGTTACTGTGTAAAAACCAAAAAGAGAAGCGACAAAGTTGCCGCGGAACCGCCGCATTAGGCATACTAATGCCGCGGTTCCGCCGCACTTTAATGGAATCAAGTGGTCGAACTTCACAGTAATGCTTAGATATTCCTGCTTAGTTTTCTGCATATTTTTAATTCTAAAAAAGCCCCGAATTTCAAAAATGTACAGAGAGCATTTTAGGGTTTGGGTTTTGGTTTGATCGGGCTTCAAACTTCGTCTACACTTCGCCTAAGGCTCTAGCTAGGCTCTGATACCACTGTAGGGTTCCTAGGCACGCTAGTGAAGTCTCACAAGGCATCAACCATGCCAATTTAAAATTTTACATGTGCCGAGAAACCCTAATACGGATCGTTAACTAGAATTTTAGGCGAAATATTGAACTAGTTAACAACTTAACTAAAGATAAGAAGCTACAACCTTTGTAGATCCGGTTATCCACTTCCTTAGCTCCACGTAGTCGTCCCCTCGCTGTCCATCTCGAATCCCGGACTCTTGCATCGGCTTCATCGGAGAAAATGAGCGGACTAGTCGTCGGCTACGATGCCGAAGATGATCTACGTCGAGGTTACACAAGATCAAGCTCCAACTTCACCAAGTTGTGAAACTTATGAAGAAAACACCCTATACTACTTGGCAAGAGGTAGAGGGTGAAGAAATAGGAGGTGGGTTCACTTTAGAATTGGATTTCTCACACTTTTGCTCAAGATGCCATTAATGGTGGCAACCTTTTTCTTGAAGAAGAAGATGATGAAGAAGATAGAATATGATAAGTGTTTTTGAATAATTGAAAAAGAATTCATTCTTATCATATTTTCAACCATAGTTAAGTGTAGAGAATGAACTAGGGTTAGTTCAAATGGTTAGGGTTAAGCATGAAACAAGAATGGTGACTAAGTCAAAGCTTCATGAATCTTCAACTAAAAACAAACAAAGCCACCATTCATGTTTATCTATCAAAAATGAATAAACAAATAAATAAATGAATAAGCAAAACCCTAATCATCAACTTAACCATGGTTTAATTCTTTACACTTAACCAAATAAGCATGTATCATCAAACATGATACAATCATGTGCACAAAAGTATATCACATATACAACTTGCACATCCAAGTGAGAAAATCCATTTAAAGTGAACCAATACTAGTTAATGCAAAGTAATATATCAAATATATAATTATACATTAAATCATTAAATCAACACTTGATTTAACGATCCGGTCATATTGCATATAACCGACTAGTATCCTATGTATCGTCTTATCGAATCAATCCTTGATTCGATATCTAGGTTATATCGCATATAACCAATCGATACATTCATCGCGAGAATGGAATACGGTATCACATACACGCATTATTCTCGGTCCTGCACATATCTCATATGCGCTCCTATTTCGTTTCGCTTGAGCCAGGAAACCTCTGTGTAGGACTCTAAAGACTCGTCAATACGCCGGCAGCAAATGATGATCATATCAAGCACCCACAAGCCGCAACCGGTCTGCTAAATGTAATGGCCACCCGGGTATTGAGCGATCAGAAGATCGACGAGCTAGCCCGCTCACACTCCTGTGAATCCAAGCAGTAACACTTACCGTACAGTCCGGTCTGTTCGTCTGATATGTCACATATCAAGTCTAGGGGTGGTAAACGTCAGACCCCAGTAACCGATAAGTCGTGCCGATGTGAGGCTCATAACGGGTCGAGAAACTACTGGTAACACTTACCAGCTAATATCTGATCAGCCCTGGCCAGGGACTTCCCTGTTACGGCCAATCGAGCACAGCGCAACATCAACCCCCAATACCGGGAGAGACGAAACCCCTCCTATCGCTCATTGCCTCCATGTGACTCGGGACTGTGCCCAAAAACCACCGTTTTGCATGCCCTCATGGACGTGGTAAGGTGGAGATCAAAGCACAGTGGGAATCACACAAGGCTCTATGACGATCTCGGGTCTACAGACTAACCTGCACAAGTGTCACCTGAGAACTGCCATCTGACGTGAGGTATAATACCATCTGGGAGTTCTCGGCGAGTCCGTCCAGTGTACCCAGTCTCCACTGAGCACCCGTATACCATCTATGATGTCAAACACCAATGGATATAGGATCATCCATCGCCCATCTCATGGGTCGAGAAGCGCATACGCTAGTCTACACTGGTATATCGATGCCCCGTCTCGATACACCCACGACTAGGGACCTTGAAGGATGTACCTATAGACTACCATGCCCCCACTAATATGATCTGCATCATAGTCCAGGTAGTCAAGTATACATCCTAAGGGCTTTACCAACATGTAACTATAAGACAGATTAAAGAGACCAGTATACATGTTAAGATAAAGAGTAACCAGATAGCATACTATCATATCGAGCAAGAAAGTCATCTCTATATATGTCCAAGCATCCAATATAATATACATCATCTGTACAGTACTGGCCTCTAGGGCATACATACAACTAACATCCTAGGTGTGTGTTCCCCTGTAAGTCGTAAGGATCTTACAAAAGGGTTTTCTCCTTATAAGTCGAGAGGGTTTACAAGGGTTGTTCACCGTATGGACATATCCCTAGTCACGGATGTGACTTGGTTAGGGAAATGTTTATTCGCGCCCGTGGATTGTATACAAGGGTCAGTATTGAACCACTTGTAGGGCAATATCGAAGGTCGTGGGGGTTGCTTAAGAACAGGTTCAGATCTCTGTAACTTAAGACTTTCAAATCTTATGAGCCGTGAGGGTCCCATAAGAGAGTCCTCCTTACGAGTCGTGAGGATCTCGCAAGTGTAATTTCTCCTTAGGAATCGTGAGGATCCTTAAGTGTGTTGCTCTGTTGTGAGTCGTAAGGATCTCACGCGGGTAGTTTCTCCTTACAAGGTCGAGAGGACCCTGTAAGTGTCTTTTAACGAGGTTGCGCTTTTTCGGGTTTTCACAAACACTCGCCGGTAGCCCTGCTGTTTTTACTCACGGAGCCCTTTCGGGTTTTCATCCGTGCCCATTTTGCTTATGGACATACCGTTTTTATTTTTTATTTTTTTTATTCTTTTTTTTAACACCACATCAGCCTGGGGATGCCGCGGGTTGCTAGTAGTTTAACGACGTTTCGGTCATTGGTCAACGTACGATTACGCAGCTAAATTTTGCCGCAAATCTTCACATGTTTCGTGCCGGAGGTGGACTCCTTGAAGAGAGGGCTGAGGGCGACTTCTTCATCAGATTCGCTTCCAAAGGTGATAACTTGCGATCCCTTGGTGTCAACTATGTGACAACTGCCAGCAGCTCTTTCATGCTCATATGTTGTGCTTTTCCGTTCCCGATGAGCCTTGCGCTTCACTTGTTGAACGTGTCGTCGATGGGCAACATATCCCGCCACCAGTTTTTAAAGGCTAAGCATTCCTCGGTGGGGTGTGCAATCCTCTGATGGTATAGGCAGAAGTTAGGATGTATTTCCGCTTCATCAAGACATATATTTCCAGGGGAATTTCCTTTGAAAGAGGGCAACTTCATTCCTATTGCCAGGGCCCTAGCGAATCGTTTCCTTACTTTAAGCTTGCTTTTGCTGGTGATAGGGATGCTTTGCTCCAGTCGGGGCGTCTCGACCTTTTCCTCCAGTCGTTGTCGTTTGGCCTTTTCAAATATAGTCAGTTCACGCTCTCGATTGACTTTGCTTTCCTGACGGTCTTTGTTTAGGAATGCATCAATCATTTCGTCTGATGGTCCTAGCAGTTCTGGTTCGGGACCTGCCCCCAGTTTCTCTATGCAAGAAGCATTTTCATCATCTGCAAACGAGTGAGAGATCACATGACAACTTGCTACGTAACCCTCAGATTCATCCGACGAGCTTTCTTCATCATCTTCCTCCTGAAAGACGTGGCTGTAGAACTCTTAGAGCGTGATGGGAGTCTACGCCTTCTGATTATATTCTTCCAGCACGTCAATTTGTTTTTGCAGGCTCGTGCGCTTGTCACCAGGCTTCACGGGCTTTTTGGTCTTCTTCTTCTTTTCGAAGACTTTGACGGCTGGGTGTGCGAGCTTTGGCTATCACCACTGATCTTTGGAGTTGGGCGTGGCTTTAGCATCCCTTCTACGACCTCGGGTTCCAGTGGATTTTTCCACCTGATTGTCGGGTATGCGTGAAGATCTTTCAGCATCCTTTTCGTCTTGGCTGAAAGAGCGACCTCCCATGGAGCTTCTTTTATAAAAGAGCACGATGCCCCCGGCGTGCCCACCCTCTTAGGAGCATGAGGTTGTGGCGGGTTCACCTTCCAATTTTCGGATAATGCGAACTTGCCTTGTAGGTACTGATCCTCGATCCATCCCTTAAAGACGAAGCAATCCTCGATCGGGTGACTTACCGTTTGGTGGTAAGGGCAATAATTGGGATTATTCACCTCGCTGGGTTGCGGTGGTCTCCTTGGATTCGGGAGATTGATAAGCCTATTGCGCATCGCCGGCTCGAACAGCCTCTTCATTTTATCCCGCGGGAAGGAGTAAGGGCGCTTTATTTTCTCATTATAATACCGCCGTCTCTTTTCCAGTTGATCCGCTAGCTTTGGGGCAACGGGCTGCTGTTGGGTGTTCGCAACGAAGGTCGCCTTCCCTTTACCCTTGTCGTTTCGGGGTTCCGGCTTCGGAGGAGACGGTCTGTGACCCATTTGATCCATCTGGGCTAGCTTATCAATTAAATCCTGGAACGTGGTCGGTTTAAAGAACATCATGAACTGTGAAATAGTTGCATGAGGGTCTAGGGTGCCCACGAACATGCCCACCGCAGGTGCTTCTTCGATGCGTTGTTCGCACTTCGACCATAAGTTTCGTCACCGTATTGCGTATTGAACCCACGTTTCGCCTGGCCTTACCCTAGCATTAATCAGTGCTGATATCAGGATGCGTTCACTAGCACTTGCGAATCTTTGTGTAAACAGTAGCTCCATCTCCGCAAATGTTTTGATAGAGACGTTAGGTAGCTCTGAATACCATTCGAGGGCCGTTTCCGCTAAGCTGCCGACGAATTGGCAAAGCAACAATTTATCATCGCCTCTAGTGTTGCCGCATAAGGCTCTGAATTGAGCGACATGCTGATGTGGATTCCCCGTCCTTTTATATACATGAAACTTAGGGATCGTATATCCCAGTGGGTAACTGATTTGGTCATACCAGCTCGGATAGGGTCGTCCGGTTCTAACAATTTGCCCGGCCGCTTCATTCGCCTGATGAACTCGTATCTGCTGAGCTATATACTCGTCTAGTGCAGCTTTGGAAATGGTTTCCTCCTTGGCTGCTGAATGAGCCGGAGGAGGATTAGATGTCTCCCCTCTATCATCTTCAATAATGATTGGAGGGTCTTCAGCTGGAGGATCCGGCTGTAACATCATCCCTACCATATCTTGGAAGAGAAGCGTCATTTGCTTTATGTTGGCTGCTTGTTCCGCAGCCTCTTTGTCCTTCTTTTCGAGGACTTTGCATAAGAAGTTAGCATCGGTTTCTTGTTCGTGACGCTGCTCTGATGACGCCTCCGGGCTTTCTTTTGGCCCGATAAGTGCGGCCATTGCATTCATCATTTCCTGAAGCTTCTGTTGTTGCTCCTGGGCTTTGGTCACGGATCGAGTGAGCGGTCGGTGACCCGTCGAAGCACGACCTTCCTCCTTTCTGTAAGCTATATAAACAGTATGGACCACCATGCCCTCAGACATGGGGCGTTAGTGCTCAGCGCTTTTACAGTTCGCCATGTTCACAGGGGCTTTTTGCGGCCTCCTTTCCTTTCGAGTGATTGACGTTGAGGGAGCCGTTGCAGTGGGCACCCAGCCAGCTGTTGCTTTTTCTGGCTTGACAGAGTAGTCCTTCTCCTGCCGAACCTTCATCTTTTTCTGTCGGCGGAGGTATTCTTGATCAACAACCGAGTCTTGGACTTGACGCCAGACTTTGTAAATCTTAGAGGACAGCCGCTGAAGAGGTTGCTTCAGTTTATTTTCTGTATCACTCTCCACGGGTGAAGGAGTTCACTACAGTAGGAGAGTTTCTGCGCACCTTGTTGAGCAGTTCAAAGCTGTTCTCGGTTGGAACAGCAGCATCGATCCCTACTGTTGGAGCTGGTGGAGTAAATCCAGAGGGAGAGCTGCCCCCAGCCTTCCGTACTCGACGCCAGTGACGACGGCGAGCATGTCGCGTGGATGGTGTTGGTTCGGCCGCAGGGGTGACCTCCTCATGCCTCCTGTGTTGGTCAGAATTCACTGTTATCAGCCTTTTAAAGACCGGCGTCCGTTGAATGGGGACGGCCAACCGATCGAAAACAGACTTCCGAGTAGGGGAAGCAACCTTGGTGATTTCGCCTGAAACGGGAACAGGGTTGGTTATCCGCTTCGGGATAACGCCTTCTGGTATTGCAGGCTTCTTCATGTGCCCGTTGGAGCTCTGGCCTAGTCTGTTAAAAATCGAGGCAGTGGAGTTGGGCGACCCGTTGAGAGGGGCCGCGGTAGTTGTAAGCCGATCAAAGACCGACTTCTTTGGAGCTTCTTGCGACGTCATTGGGGTATTGAAGCTCATCGGTGGGAGCATGGTCCCGAAGAATAGTCCAGTGGTGGCTTGAGTCACCTGCTCCACTGGCATCTTGAAAAGGGAGGCCGCTCGGGGCCCGTAAGTCACTCCTCCAGCAAGGACGGAGTGAGAGTTATAGTTGCAGGTAGTGCAGTTTGAAGCCATCGATCTTCTGTTTTCTGCATGGAGCAAGACACCAAATCTAAGTACCTCGAATCCACAGGCAACCACAGCAAACCGCGATTCGTTCGCGAACACGACACACGAAGTGTGGAGTGGAAAGAGGAAGAGGTCCCACCGGACATGCCAGAATCTGTTCCCCTCCGAAAGACGGCGCGACGTAGAGACGTCTTGCCTGAGATTCGGGGCAGATGCTATTTGGTTTTATCCATCCACCTCTCAGAAGATGCCAAGTTGATTTATGGCACCGTGTATCGAAGTTTTAGACGGATGCGGCCGATGTAGCAGACTTCGTCAGATTCCCTCTCTCTTGAGGGGTTTTTTATTGTGGGGACGCTCTTCCCTGCAGGCGCAAGCCCCTGCAGTTAATTACGCTTTTGCATCGCGGTAACAACTTTCTCCTTCTCCAGATGTTCACTTCGTGTCGTGGGTGTTTGTTTTGTTTGTGGTTGCCCGTGGATTGTATACGGAGACTAATTTGTGTCGTCGCCCGTAGGACGTGGATTAGTCCAAATCCGTATTTTCTTAGATTTGGGTTTGGGGTTTTGGTTTGAGGATACGTTAGCCATATTTGAGGCTAAGATCAACTCAAACGTTTGTTAAGGATACGTTAGTCTAATTTGAGACTAAGATCAACTTAACGGGATCGTTTAGATCCAACAAAAGAGCATTTGGGCTCTATTGTTCTAGTTTAGGGACATGGTGGTCCATTGCCAGTTTAGGGACGTGGTGGTCCATTGCCAGTTTAGGGACGTGGTGTTCTATTGCCAGTTTAGGGACATGGTAGTCCATTTCCAGTTTGAGGACATCCAGCATTCCCATTTTGGGGAGTTTAGGGACATGGTGGTCCATTTCCAGTTTGAGGACATGGTAGTCCATTGCCAGTTTAGGGACATGGTGGTCCAGCATTCCCATTTTGGGGACGAATATTGGTCTAAGAACACGTTAGCCATATTTGAGGCTAAGATCAACTTAAACGTTTGTTAAGGATACATTAGCCTAATTTGAGACTAAGATCATCTTAACAGGATCGTTTGGATCCGACAAAAGAGCATTTGGGCTCTATTGTTCTAGTTTAGGGACATAGTGGTCCATTGCCAGTTTAGGGACATGGTGGTCCATCGCCAGTTTAAGGACATAGTGGTCCAGCATTCCCATTTTGGGGACGAATATTGGTTTAAGGACGCATTGGTCCACGAGTTTAAGGACCCCACAGTCCGTATCAATGTATGGTTGCCGGGACCCGTCACCTCTCTGACGACGTTGAGGGATTACAACGATGAATATCAGAGGAGTTCAGAGATGTACCCTTGAACCGGGTGTAAATCGATTTGAAAGAGCAGTCGTGCTCAGTTCAATTTAATTTGAGGACTTACAGCCAGAATTGGGTTAAGTCCATTTGAAAATGTTTAATATTTTGTTCATGATTGACCTGTTTAGGCCTTTGCTTGGGCTCTGCCCCCTTTTTAAAATAATGCACAGCATTGGGCTCTTTAATTAAATGCATAGCATTTATTTTGGCCTGGTAGGCCTTTTTAATTGGGCTCTGTCCCTTTTCTTTAATAATGCAGACCATTCAATGGTCTGACAGCGCGCCACGTGGCCTGTCAGGCGCTTTGCGCCGATTGAGGAGCGCAAGGCGCAAACTGATGTGGAGGTGACACGTGTCACACTCTGGTGAGCGCAAGTCTGTTAGCGCAGTGCGCTGCGCCAGTGCGCTACTGACACGTGGCGCACTCTGCTGAGCGCAAGTCTGTTAGCGCAGTGCGCTGTGCCAGTGCGCTGCGCTAGTGCGCTGCTGACACGTGGTGCGCTCTGGTGACTTGCGCCAATCCAAGAGCGCAACAGCGCAAATTAGGAGTGCGGGGAACTGTACAGTAGCGCAGAGCGTATCTTGATCTAATTTAGATCAAAGAACAAGTTCTTCTTGTTCCAAAGAGGTTCTACCTCGAGATTCAAGAACCAATGGTTCAACAAAAGGCAATGCCTTTATATAGATCAAAAGATCTAATAAAGAAGTAAATTACTTATTTTTTTTTTATCTTTTTCAATTAGATCTTCTTTTGATCTTTTCTCTTTTTTTTTATCCAAGATCTTGATCTTGTTCTTAGATCATTGATCTTTTTAAAAGAAATTCTTCTTTTATTCAAAGGTTTACCTTTTTTCTTTCTCTTTGAATTCTTCTCAAAATTTTTAGAAGAGCTCTCTGTATCTCTATCTCTCTGTATGTTTTAGACTTGGAGTCTAGGGGCCTTTATATAGGGCCAATTAGTTTGTTAGGTTAGTTACAGAGATTTTTCTCTGATTGATCTGGGGATATTTCCCAGCCGTTGGATCTTTGATCCTAAGGCCTCTGTTTTATAGAAGATAATCTTCTTGTTTTTAACAAGATTAGAAAGATCTTTCCAAAATTTTATTGTTTAAATGCTGGCACAGTTGGCGCAAGGGCACCTGCGCTTGACATGTGTCGCGCAGCGCAGCGCAACTGCGCTGACACGTGTCGCGCAGCGTAGAGCGCAAGTCAACTGAAGTGTTGCTTCCTTATTATTTGAATTTTTAAAACAGAGCTTTGCTCTGATTGGGGGAAACAGAAGCGTTGCTTCATTTCCCATCTTGGAATTTGAACAAAGCTTTGCTCTGATTGGGGGAAACAGCTAGCACTCTGAGCGCTAGCGCCCCACGTGTCAGTACGTAGGCGCTCGGGCGCTAGCGCTCTGAGCGCAAGGGCGCCCCACGTGTCAGCACGTGGGCGTTCGGGCTATAAAAGGGACTTGGTCCCTGCAATGGGAGTTGTACTCCCAGAAAGGAGCGCTTATTATTTTGTATGTGTGTGTGTGTATGAGGAGTTAAACTTCTAGGATGTTTTGAAGCTGATGAAGGGCTTCTCCCCTTGAGCCCTAGTTCTTCCCCAAAGTGGGGTTTCTGGAGGTGGGTCTCCTTCCTCCTCCTCTGTTGGCAGGATCTTGAAGATCAAGAGATGTGAGATTTTAAAAATCTCTTCTTTTTAAGATCTTATGGAAGATCTGAGTTCCCATTTGTGGGTTTTGTGGTAGAAAACTATTTAGTTTTATAAAAGGAAGAGTAAAACTCTTGATTTAATTCAAAAGAAAGAAGAAGGTTTAGAACCTTCAGAAAGGGAAAAAAGGCACAAAACCTAGATTTTGAGGGGAATGAAAAAGTGTATCACTTTATTCATCATCATGTTGCCTTATATATGCTTACACATTTACATATAGCCCCTTGGGCTTTACAAAATGGCATTTTGTCCATCCCATGGTTCATGTGCCATTTCTTTTTGCACATAAGCCATGGGCTTACAAAAAATTGGCTTTATGCCCATTTTGCATACATTCATGCATAAAAAATTACATCAAAATTATTCGTTACATGATTTTTATTTTGGTATGGCGGAAGGCCGGACGCTTCGTGTTCGGGCTCGACCCGGGCATTGGCCCACTTGCTTGGGCTTGGGCCCACCTGGCTTGGGGTTGACCTTGACTTTCACTTGGTCAACCGGGGTGCTAATTTTGACCCCAACAGGCTCGAGTACCCCCTCGAGGGTAAGACGCAGGGGGATGCCGCCGGAAGCGCCGACGGGAGGAACGCCCCCGGTAGGGGCGTTGGGGATAAGGCGATCACCCCGGCTCCCAGTGCTGAAGTTCCTTCCACGGGTGTCGACCCTTAAGCCGCCATCCCGGCTTCCGACGCTGCCGCGGAGCTCGTTTAGGTCATCCCCGACCCCGAGGTCTAAATCTCCCTGCCTTCCTTTTATTTTCTTTTTTTTCTTGTTTTCATCTTGGAATTTTGTAAGCCTTCGGACGATTTTGTAAGGCTGAGGAGCCCGCAATACCTTTGTAAAAACTCCCGAGTTGTGAATAAAGCCCTTTTGCAGAAATTTGTGTGGCAATGTTTTCATTTCATGGAAATGTCTTTATTTTGCTCGCTCGATAAGCGCTAGGTCGACGACCGGTCCTTTAGTTGGCGATCGTGCGTCGAGTTAAATCCAATTATTTGTCAAGTGAACAAAGGCCGTATTAGGTCGGCGTCCTTATGGCCCCGAAGTCGAGGTGGCGATCGCTCGTTGAAGGTATGTCGGTAAATGCCTCCGAGTAGAAAGGTATAGACTCGCCCCTTCCCTCGAGTTGAACCGGCGACCACCTCTCTTAAGATTGGTCGGCGTTTACTGAGGTTGAAGGCTTCTGATCCTTAGTACATATGGGTAAGAAGTTACCCATTAAGAGTGGACCGATCAGGAGAGCTGCTCGGTGGCCTCTTGACGAGGGCTTCGATCCTTAGCATTGGTGGGCAGTAAACTACCAACCATGGATAGTCCGAGCAGGGAAGCTGCTCGGTGGCCTCTTGATAAGGGCTTTGATCCTTAGCGTAGATGGGTAAGAAGTTACCCACTAAGGATGGACCGAGCAGAAAGGCTGCTCGGTAGCCTCTTGATGAGGGCTTCGATCCTTGGTGTCGGTGGGTAGTAAACTACCAACCATGGATGGACCGAGCAGGGAAGCTGCTCGGTGGCCTCTTGATGAGGGCTTTGATCCTTAGCATAGATGGGTAAGAAGTTACCCACTGAGGATGGACCGAGCAGGGAAGTTGCTCGGTGGCCTCTTGATGAGGGCTTTGATCCTTGGCGTCTGTAATACCCGAGTTCATTTATACCAATTTCAGTTTCTGTATCTATCTATCCATGGTCTATTCTTGATTTATCGTGTTTGGGTTCAAATGGTAGTTACATTTTACATTGCATTCGGCCCGACCCGCTTGCTTGAACCTGTTTGACTCTTATTTAGAAATTATCTTGACTTGTTGCATGGACTAGTACCTCACATGATTTAGTATACTGGTATTTTATCTCGTATCGCATCTTTTGCATATAACAATTTAAATCACGTAAAATAAATTAAAATTGCATTTCATGGCCTGCATGATACCCCTAACCCTGTGGTAGCGTCCTTGCATCATGTTCTCGTCCCGTTCAGTGAAACGGACGTGTTTGGATGGCTACGTGCACGTACGTGCATCCGTTCTTGGGGGTATGCATTTTCTTTAACTAGGCAATCATTTTGAAATTTGGAAGTTGTATATATTTTTTATTTTTTAAATCTGAATTTTGGACCCGACCCGGACGCATTTCTGAAATGTTTTGTAACCCGCCAAATTCCAATTATTTGAAATTTTTTAATATTTTTCTTAACAGCTTGCATTCCTTTTAACCTACGAAAATATTTTAAAACAACCAAAATATTTCTCCACTGCTTTCCCCAGCCAAGGAAGTGATTCTCCAATCTTTTAAAATCATTTTATATTTTTCCTAATCTTTTCTTTCCCCAACCGAGCCAATCAAAACTCCCTCTTCTTTGCACCTGGGCCCCACGTCTCTCTCTCTCCCCTCTTTCTTAATTCTTTCTCTCTCGTATCCCCTCAACCAATCACTTTTTATTTTGCGTGGCCCCACTCTACTCCTCTCTCTCTTTTTCCTTTTCTTTTCCTCTCTCTCGCCGTCTCTCTCCTCCTTCTCTCTCTCTTTCTCTTTCTCTCTTCTCTCTCTCTCCTATCGGAGGTACTATGCATTCCTCGATTCGGATCACTGCGTTGCGCTATGGTCACCTTCCTTCTTCTCGAGCCTCGTCCCCCTCGTTTAAAATCCTCGAGCACGAGAAAACCTAGAACCCATCTCGTCGCAGTTTTCTCGTTCACCCTCTCCTCCGAGCAACCCTAAGCACCATCTCTCCTCACCATCAACCTCGACATCATCTCCACTTCTTTCATCTTCGACATAACCCATCTCCAGCCTTTACTTCATCTCCTACCGATGCCGTCGCCGGAGCACCCAACTTGACAGCGGCCCCTCTCCTTTACAACCCAGAATCTGTCGTCTTCATCTTCACCACTGCAAAACTCACCATCATCGCCATCTTTCTTGAACCCATCTCCTCCTTCATCTGCAACACTCGCCGGCACCCTCACGTCGCCGATCCACTGCCGACCGTGTCGTTGTCACTTTCACACCTGTGACCACCTCTTTTTCTCTTCTCTTCCCTCTCACTAACCCAACACCTAGAACCATAGAACCCTGCATCCCCACCTGCATCCTACCTCACACCGACGCCTAACCTGTGCCAACTCGTCGCCGTCTCATCGCTGACGGCCTCCTCTTCATCACAACCCTCTCCTTTTCCTCTCCTCTTCCACCTATGACCCCAGCCACCAGAAATCCAGCACACCCACACACCAGAACCCAAAACCGAGCATTGCACACCTTTGCATCGCCGGAGTCCCTCCGACCATCGCCGTCGACGCCATCATTCCTCTGAATACCCAGTGAGAAATTCTTCTTGCCTCATGCTCATTCATCCTTTACATTCTTCAATTCTTTTCTTTCTTCCCATGACAATTCTTTACTGTTAGTTTTAGCGTGCACTGTTCGTTGATCGCCGGAAACCGGCGTGCCGTCAACGATCCCGACGACCCTGCGAGCGTGCCTGACCCGTGTGCTAACTTTGTGCGTGGTATGGATCCGTTCTGTGTATCACGCACGCGTCGCAACATTTTTCCGCCGACGTGAGACGTTCCGTATTCCCGTTCTTGATCCGTCCAGGCAAGTGAAACTTGCTACATGCTACTATATTATTTATACAAATTTATTTCATGATGGAACCTGTAAATTGATCAAGTTGCTATTAGTTTCCATTCTCGCGTGTTCGATGTCAAATTATAGCAGTAAAAGACTCAGGTTTAAATTATAACTTGTTGCACCTTGAAGTACAATATCACATACTCACATACACGGTTAGATTATTTACTAGTTAACTGCATAATACATAGCACTGTTAAATAGTTTCTACCCTGAATAACCGGTTGCATCCATTGAGCATATGTTATATATCACTGCATCTTTAGACCAGTTAACCCATAATAACGAGATTTAACAATTCTATATTTGTTTAAGTGTAGGATATTTAAAGTTGGAACCACAACCCTAACTCTAATCTAGAACTGTGCATCCTCATACTTTAATCTACACCCTTGCATACATCATCACTGTGTTTCATTTTTTATTGTTTCATCTGTACCCATGCTTGTTTGGTTTATACGGGTTTATATTAGTTTGATTTATGAGCACCCACATGATATCTGGTATACCCTGACATGACTTGCTACACATATTACCTGACCCGACATGGTACCGTACACTACTTGACTCGACCTGATGTACCATGGCTCGACCCGTTACTTGATCTTGTGTCTAATGCCAACAAGCCTTACATGTAGTCCTCACGGACCGTTCCTGTTGTCTATCCAGACAAACCTGCTCTTACCTGATCCTGTGTTGGCATTAGTTCTTGATTACTGAATATCTGACTTGACATACACAACTTAGGGGTATGGGGAAATCAATGATGAAACCTGACTTGTAACTCGACAGTGTACTACCTTTACTGATCAGTTTTAGAGGCTAGGCCAGCCTTGGGATGATGCTGCTGACATCATTCATCTGTACATATTTCCTGTTTTAGTGCCTAGCGGCATGTCTCGGATTCAGCCCGAGAATCTTGACCGTGGTCCCGGGTATGCACGTGATACTATTGAGTTACATCGATGATTCATCAAATTGATTTCAAAGACTTGAGAGTAGAAAACCCAATAGAACAGTTTAGTTTACTCACTGGACACTACTCTTCACTGCCCTAATTTATCTTACTGTTACACCTGCTATTCATTTATGATTATATTTGCATGGCCTGTTACCCTGTTTATATTTTATTACTCGTTGACATGATGCGCTGACGTCTGGGTTTTGCATGGCCCAGATTCTTCTACCTTGTTGCAGACTGATCAGGAGTATTGCCGCAGTTAGACCGAGCGGTGAAGTTCCTGTCGGTATGTAGTTTGTTTTCCAGGTGTTTCATTTGTTGCATTTTTTGCTTCCGCATATCCTTATTTCTTGACTCATTCATTCTGGCTCATGGACATGTACTAGATAGTTTAGTTTACTTTCTTGTTCTTGATATCTCTACAGCCATAATGTGACTGAGAAAGGATTTTTCCTATCCACAGGTAGCATGGTTGGCTATGTCACGTGCCTACTTGAGCGTACTCTGGGAAGCGGGGCGTGACATGGTTCTTTTGGTATCAGAGCCATGGGATATAGGTTAATCGGCTTTGATTCTTTTGTAGTTGGGTATTGGACCCAATACACGAATCAGAATACTCGTGATTAGGAACATGTCCTGCCATCTTGATTATTGTGATTCTTGAATCATATCCTTCTTTTATCCTTCGCCTTGACGATATGCAAACCACTTTGCATCTCGACTTGAAACCCTTTTGGTTTTCTATTGTCTCTCCCTATTCTTGATTCTGATACTAGGATTTGGGCGACTTGAGTGGAGTTATGTAATTGTACCCATGAACTGCAGCATGGTTACAATGCGGTACTCTATTTAAGTAACTTGGAGTCCTGGTCTTGATTCACTTTCTTATTCCATGATCGTTATACTATATTGCTTCTCTCGGTTTCATTGCTTACCAGTTATTGTTTTATTACCAGCCTGAACCCTATTTACCGTGCTTAATTCTCTTCAGTATCTTGATTTCGGATGAAGTCATCTTGGTATCCTACTTGTTCTTATCTTTCCGCATTGGAATTATTCAATTCTGGTGCACTCCTTATTTGTTATGGTCTTGGGAATGGATTTTTCTTGGCACCTTCCACACTCACAGTGATTGTAGAGCAAGGAAAGCGAACTTCCAGATTTCCAGACATCCGGAGTTTGTTTTGATGGAGGAAGTAGTTCGGTCGGGCCTGTCGAATTTAGGGCTAGGCCGACAAACAGTGTTCTTTCGTCGATGGAAGTTATTAAGGAAGAAGCGCCGGCTATATTACGAGAGTTCATGGACGTGTTCGAGAACATCTCGGGTTACCGCAAACGAGATGTGGAGTTCGCGATTAATCTTGTTCCTGGTGCAGCGCCAACCTCAAAGGCGTATTATCCAATAGCATCAGTGGAGTTGGAAGAAGTAAAGAAGCAGGTTACCGAATTGCTAGAGAAGGGTTGAATTCATGCAATTCATCTTGGAGAGCTCCAGTTCTTCTAGTCAAGAAGAAAGATGGCACAAGGAGAATGTGCATCGATTATAGACAATTAAACCGGGTGACTATTAAGAACAAGTACTCGATCCCTCGCATTGGCGAATTGTTCGAGCAGCTTAGTGACGCGAGGGTATTCTCGAAGCTGGATTTGCGGTCCGGATATCATCAGGTCCGAGTTAAATCAGAAGATATTTGTAAGACTGCGTTCCGAACTTGGTATGGACATTACAAGTATTTAGTGATGCCATTCGGAGTCACGAATGCACCGGCGATATTTATGGACTTGATGAACCGAATCCTTCACCGTTCTTGGACCAGTTTATAGTGGTGTTCGCTGAGGATATTCTGGTCTACTCGAGGAGCATTGAAGAGCATGCAGAACACTTGAAGATCGCACTGCAGACACTGAGGCAAGAAAGATTATATGCTAAGATGAGCAAGTGCAGGTTTTGGCTTGAAGAAGTAAAGTTTTGGGACATGTCGTAGCTGGAGATGGAATCGTCGTTTACCCAGGGAAGATTGCGGCGGTTCAAGACTGGCCGATTCCGAAGAACGTTGTAAAGATCAGAAGTTTCTTGGACTTGCAGGATACTACAGAAGGTTCGTGGGGAATGTTGCTCGTTCGGCTGAGCCTTGACCAAGCTTACGCGCAAGGAGGTACCGTTTGTACGGACGGATAAGTGTGCGTCAGGTTTTGAGGTGTTGAAGCAAAGGTTGATAACCGCTCTTGTTTAACCGTGCCAGACAGTTCCGTAGGATTGGTAATTCACAGCAACGCATCTGGGAAAGGTTTGGGATGTGTTTTGATGCAGTATGGGAAGATTATAGCTTACGCATCGAGACAGTTGAAGACCCATGAGAAGGGCTACCCAACTCCTGACTTGGAGCTAGCAGCTGTGATGTTCGTTTCGAAGATTTGGAGACACTACTTACTGGGCGAAAGGGTCGAAGTATTCACCGATCACAAAATCCTGGAGTATGTGTTCACACAGAAGGAGCTTAATAAGAGGCAGCGTAAGTGGTTGGCGCTGATGGCTGATGACGACCTTAATCTTGAATACCATCCGGGGAAAGTTAATGTTGTGCCGGATGCACTTAGTCGGTGGCCAGCAATTCAGATGTTGACTGCACAGAAGAAACCTATTGAAGACTTTCGGAGATTCGATTTGAAAGTTGTGCTACCGCATTCTTCGGGACAGTTGTTGCAGCTGCAAGTATAGTCGTCGTTGATCGAGAATATTAAAGCAGCGCAATTGCAGGACCCTAGATTGCAAAAGTTTCGAGAACAGGTTGATAATCAGATTGGACATTTCGGGTATAAATCATATGAAGCAACACATGTGCTTTATGGGATAAACTACGAGGGAGTTTTGTGAATCGCCCGTAAAAACATTTCTAACCTCTATCCGAAGATAACGTTCATAATTGGACGTCTCATTTCTCATCAGGAGACACTCTTTGGAAGGCATGGAATATGCTAAAGAAGGTTCATCGCCGGGCCCATCCCAATGACGGGTTTGCTAAAATTCTCACAAATCTCGATAAAAGTCTTCACGGCAAAATCTCAATGGAATGGCAGCAGAGGAGACCATCGATGAAAGTTTACCCTATATGTGGAAAAAAATACAGGTTTGAGCAGCAGGTCGCTTAAGCTTCACCTGCAGAAATCACAAAGGAAAATATCGTCAGGGAGTGTAGATAGTGCTATGAAGTTGGAGATTCAGAAGCCTATCGAGGCTTTCAAGATTAGTTGTCGTGGTAGTACTAGTCCAACTCAAAAGCAGTCTCAATCCTTTATGGAGAAGTTTTCTCATTAGCTATAGCGTAATGATTTTGTGATTTAGTGGGTAATATGCGGTATCGCTGTTGTATGGTTCATTGCGATAATTTTGATGAAAGAAGCAAGCAACGTACCTTTACACGGATGGATTGAACAATTATATTTCACTGTGCTATAAAATGACAGGTTTCTTGAGTTGTTAAATGTGAAATTAAGGTGGCTGAGAGAATTTGAAGGAGTGCTTAAAGAAGCATCTCATCTTACATTAAATTGTGTTTCGAATTAATAATTTGTTGGAAAATACTTCATTTCAAAAGCATTCAAATGACAAAGCCTTATGCTGTGTTATGCATGAGTTTAGTTGCAAGATTCGTTGTAAAAATATCATGTAATTGATCTTGAGCATGAATGTCTCATGTAACAATCGTGTATGGATGATACATCTCGCATGCATGAATGTAGTTTTTAGATGCATAAATTCATTGATATTATATAAGAAAACAAAATATAATACACAGAGAAATAAAAACGTAAAGAGTCTTGAGCATCCCGTTGAAGTTGTAATTTACAAGAAATTTAAACTAAATACTTGGAAAACTCCCAATATCAACGATATTATAGTCCACCATAGAGCCCTTTGAATCGACAAGTATTGCAAGTCTCAAAGGATCGGTGAGATTTTGTGAAGTAATGACTTCTTTCTAGTGAGATATAGGAAGATACAAAAGACAACTATGATGCTTGAGAAGGAATTAGTATAATAATATGACAAGTGTTTCGTTCATTATAAACTGAATCACATTTAGCTCAAATCTAACGTGGTAATGACTGCCAGGTCGCTCAAAATGTCTAATTTTACACTGTGATATCTTCAAAGAATGAAACCTGTACTCCGAGCAACAAGTAAAAACAATTGAATATATAATTTAATTATAATTTTATTGTTAATAAAATAAGAAATTCTGTACACAAAAAATTTCCCTTAATATAAAACAAAGTATTATTTCTATTATATGAAATTACAACATCTTCACATTGTTTTATATGCTATGACCTAATTCCTCTCATCCTAACAAAAATTTATTTTGTCGCAACCAATACCATGGCTTAATGGCTATTTACATTATTACTAGTAAGGCCCCTGCACCATGCCCGGCACGAAATCCAAACTCAAGAGAAATCATATAATTTAAAATTTTATTGTTATATAACTTGTAGATTGTAATATTTTAGAATTTATAAACTTCATATGTAAAATATATAAAGAATTAACTTGAAAATACTATGAGGGGATAAGAGCGCTTTCTACACTTCCAGACTTTGCTCTAACGATTCTTGTAACAGAATTGCTAGCTTAACTCGAATTTCTAGAGGATAATGGCCTTTTATTTACCTGGAAGCTCCAATTTATACAGGAAGAAACAAGACAATATACTATAAGAAAATCATTTAAAAAATTAGAAACAAACTTAAAGGATAGCAAAATAATTTTCTATCAAGTGCTGAAAGGCTCATACTCATTAAGCATGTACTGTTTTCAATGCCTCTTCATATAATGGCAGCATGCAACCCTCCCAAGATTGTGCTCAATAAAATTAATGCTTTGTTGGCAAGATTCTTTTGGAACGATCAGAATTCCGAAAAGCATTACCATTGGGTTTCCTGGAAGAAGATCTGTAGACCCATTTCAGAGGGAGATTAAATGTTAGAAGTTTGAAGGAAGTATCATTGGCATATACTGAAAAAAGCATATGGTAATTCATTATGGACAGAATTTATGCAAAAGAAGTACACAAAGAATAATTCTCTTATTGCTCCATAAATTTCATCTGTTATTTGGAGGCAAATTTATAAAGTGCTGCCAATCAATTAATTAAAGAAATTCAAAATGGCAAGTAGGTTGTGGGGATATTGATCTTTGGATTAGCATATGGCATGATGATATTCCTCTAAAATTCTATGCATCAGACACAGTTCAGCCTTTAAAAATAAAGGAGATTCTTGCAAATGGTGAATGGAAATTTTCAGATATTCAGCATATTATCCCTCAAAGTTTGATTGAAGATATTAAATCAAGAAATTATGATACTGATTTCGCGTCAAACACTCTTATTTGAAAGCCACGGTCGCAAGGAAACTTCACTCTTAAATCATGTAAGGTCTAAAAATTTATTAGAGTTAATTATAATTTAATTAGCGATATAACATGGAGTTTTATCCAATAAAACTTAGTTAATAATTACTTATGTGTGTGTGTGTATTTCTTTAGATATATACACACACATACATACATAGTTAACCTAGAATTGATAATATATTAGTTTAGGCCAAAACACAAATTAGTAGCCATGACACTTAAACATTTAACTAATTAAATGGTTTTAGAATAGAAAACAAAAATAAAATAAAATAAAAATGGAAGGACATGAGGCGATGGTGCAATAAATGATGAGAAAAATTGACGCATGGCTATTATGAGCCATTCTTTTCTTTCACATCTTCCATCTCCCTTCCTTCTTCATCCTCTCTTCCTTCTCTTCAACTCCTCATGTTTCCCTCTACCTCCTAAATCCCACACACACACTCATTAAAATATCCTCACAAAATCATACTTTTGTTCCTTTAAAAGTCTTGTTGAAGCTAAATCCTTAATTTAGAGGCCACCTTGCAAGCTTAGAACCTCCTTCGAGCTAATCTAGAGCTAATGAGCTGACCTCTATCTTGTTTTTCTAACCTCAATCTTGTTTTTCTAACCTCTTGCTTTAACAACTACTAATTTAAATTAAAGATTTTGTTTTGTGGTGTTTTAAAACTTAAAGATAGGTTTTTTGGGTTATGAAAATTCCTGGGTTGCCCATAGTTTAATCTAGACCAGATGAGGGTACTTAAATGTTAATTATCTTTTATTTAAACCCAAGACTTCACTAATCTACCATGATAATTGAATTAGTGCCAAAAGTAGTTTTTAGTTGTAGGTTAGGGTTTAAAATTTAATCTGCTGTTAAACCAATGATCACAGAATTAATTTACAACTTCTGAGAGCTTGTTAGTGAGCCCTGAGTGCACCCTCAAAACCCGAGCCCATCCCCGCAACCTTTGGCCGCCAAAAAATGTGTATTGGCCGCAAATTGTGGCTCGTCTAGGGAGTTGGGGTGTAGGTTTTTATCGGGGGCTCTCTAAGACTCTAATTAGACCTCTGGTATATGCAATTTTTTCCAATTTTGCACATACAAAAATCTGGGAGCGTTTTACCTTACTTTTGGCGATATTTTAACGTACGATACGGATATCCCAACTCTCGTTTTAGTGTTTTGGTTGGTTAACGGACCTTCAGGTAGTCCTAAGTGTTTGTTGCACACTTATAGTATACTAAGTTCACACGTGTTAATTAGCGAGAGTTTAGTTCGTTTGCGTATTGTATATTTGTGTCGTATCGGGATTCCAGCCCTCACGTGCTAAGGTTTTGTTCGATACTAGGATTGGTTGTGGGGACTTCGGATGCGGCAAGGAAAAGGAAGGAGGTAATCGGATTCGAATAGCTGGAGGCCGTTCCGGTGAGTAGATTTAATATCTACAGGGGAATCGTTTGGATAACGTTAAGCGCCCGATATCTAAATTCAAGTTATATAATCTTATACATATATACATTCATATGTTGCATAATCATTATCATATGCATTTTATTACTTGTTATGCATTGACACATCCTCGATATGACACTTACACCATTACCAATGGGTTTTATGCCGCACGTGTACAAACTCACATATATACACACCCTTGGTAATTGCCATACCACGTACACTGTAGAACTTTCCACGATATCTTGCATCGTACTATATCCTTGTTGGTTGTTAGATATTCGTTTATTTCATACTATCATGCATCATGCCCATATCATGTAAATTGCCATTATCACCATATTCTTATATGACGTTGTTTCGTGGGGTTTCTGTTTTCATGAGATTTGAAAAACCGCACAAAACATTTTTTAAAATTTGGATTCATTTAAAAATGTGATTTTCTCTTGATATGATATTTCGACGTTGTAACGCCTTAGATTTAGATTAGTGTTAGTTTAGACGGTAGTGCGGGTTTTTGGTACAAAGTTTACTAATTCGGGTTCCTCACATTTTAAACATTTAATTAATAATTTATTATTATTTGTTATGGCTTGCACGCACATGTGCATGTTAATGTGAGGGTTTGTTTATGTTAGTCTAGTTCTTAGCAACCATGACATTTAACCCTAATCCTAATCCTTTACTTTAATCCAATCCTTGTTTAAACCTTAACCCTAAAACATCTAGATATTTATGGTGAGAGAGTGTAGATATTTGTCTTGGGTTTTTGTTTGAAGAGGAGGTGGCGTGGTGAGCATATGCTTGCATTAATTGAATGGTGCACTCACTCTTGCACCCACCTCTCTCTTTCTCTTTATCTTTTCCTTCTCTCATTCTCTGTCACGCCCCGCTTCCCAAAGTACGCAAGATGAGGCACGTGACATAGCCAACCATGCTACCTGTGGGTAGGAATTATCCATCCACAGTCACATTACGGTTGTGGAGATATCAAGAAATTATAATAAACTAATCAAATACATGTCCAAATCCATAATAACAAGAATCAAAAAACAATAAGTGCGGAAGCAAATGATCCAATACAATGAATAAATAGTACGTCCCATAATGCGGGCTCACATCTGGAAATGAAATGAAATAAATAAACTAAACCCTAAGGAACTCACAGTTCAGCCTGCTAGCTGAAGTACCCCTGCTCGGTCGTCGACAATGGTACAGAATCTGGGCCATGCAAAACCCAGACGTCAGCGCGTCATGACATCAAGTATATAATATAAACATGGTAATAAGCAATGCAAGTATGAACATGAATAAAGCAGTACTAAGAAATAACAGAGCAGGGTAATGTGAAATGGTGACTAAACTGTCCTATCAGGTTTCTACTCTATAGTCTTTGAAATCAATTGATGAATCGTCGATGTAACTCAATAGTATCCCGTGCGTGCCCGGGACCACGGTCAAGGTCCTCGGGGCTGAATCCAAGACGTGCCGCTAAGCAGTAATAGGTAGTAGGATGGATGAGTGATGTCAGCATCATCACTCCCGGACTGGCCAAGCCCGTAAGACTGATCAGAACAAGTATCGAACTGTTGAGTTACAAGTCGGTTTCACCTTTGATTTCCCCATACCCCCAAGTTATGTATGTCAGGTCAGGTATTCAATAGTCAAGGACTAATGCCAACACAAAATCAGGTGAAAATAGGTCTGTCTGGATAGACAGCAGGAATGGTCAGGTTTGTCGGCATTAGGCATGGAATCAGGTAACAGGTCAGGTCACGTTTTTAACAGTTGAGTCGATATGTGTAGGGTGTCATGTGTATCAAGATCGGTCAATATGTAATGCAATCAAATGTATGTTGATAACAGGTATAGTAACGAATAAGGGACAACAGCAGGAACAGCAAATAACAATATTATTCCATGTAAACACAGTGATACTTTGTATTCTCTTATTAACAGGTTCAAGCACCCTTGGGGTGCAATAATCACAGTGTAGCGCAATATTAATAACAGCAGGCAATAAAGATATAAGTGTGCGACTATTATCCTCTAAATATTAAAATAATTAGCAGGTAGTTGTTATTAAGGTTAGGTGGCAAAATACGATTTAGGTGGCAGTATTATAATGTACATCATATTTCGTCCAATGAGATAAGTAGCAATACTAGTTAATGTAGCAAGTTTGTGAGTCAAACATTTAATTAGTTTAAGGTAGCATGTAGCAAGAAGTCTTGCCTCGACGGTTTCGCAAACCGGAAAACACGGATGCGATGTCGGCAGAAAACACGAGACGGGTGCACGGGCCACGGATCGAGTCCCAACAGCGAACAACGGGACCACACGGACCAGGGTACTTCGCTGGAGCGTCGGGTCCAAATGACGGCACGGTCGGAAACCGGCAAAAGTCAAAAGTAACGGAGTTAGCAAACGCGATATACATGAGCAAACGACCAGCGGGGTTTTGTACCAATGGAAAGTTGAGGGATGCTTACAGGGAGACACCAGGGGCAACCACGATGGCTCGATGGCGATGGGGCGCCGGCGGCGATGAACAGTGGCCGCGACAAGGGCTGACTTGGAGGGATCGGGTGATGCAGCGATGATGGGGAGGTACTGGCCTGGTCTGGGTTGCAGGAGGAAGAGGAGGTGGCTGTCGGTGTTCTTGCGACGACGAGGGGATCGCCGGCGACCCTTTTCCGGCGAACCAGAGGGTAGGTGATGGGGTTATGGGCTCGGGTTGGTGGTGGTCCGGCGAGGGGAGGAGGAAAGCGACGACGAGGTCGGGACGAGGAGGAAGAGAGGGAGTCGCCGGCGTCGTCGGTGACTGGAGGCGGCGTCGACGGCGAGATCTGCGGTGGTTGGTGGCGTCGGGGTTGGGTGCAGGCGCGGAAAAGAACGGAGGAAGGCTGCGGTCGATGCCGTGGAGGTGAGGATGGTGACGGGGAGGTCACGTGGAAGTCGGCGGTGAGATCACGACGAGGTTAGAGTTAGGGTTAGGGGTTCTCGTGGTGGGTTCTCTCGTGGTCGAGAGGAAGAGGGAGGCGGCTGCATGATAAAATAGAGGAAGAGAGAGAGAGAGATTGGAGAGAGAGAGAAGGATTTGATGAGGAGAGAGATAGAGAGAGTTTGTTAGAGAGGGAGAGAGAAAGAGAATGGAGAGAGACAGAGAGAGGCGGAGAGAGATAGAGAGGGAAAGGGGGGCCCACGAGGGATTTAAATCCCTCGTGATTGGCTGCCCAAGAGAAAGGAACCTTTTTAAAATAAAGATTTTGAAAGGATTTGAATAATTTAACTGTTAAGGAATATATATTCGTATATATTTATTTTTATGATATTAAATTAAATGGGCCTTTTTGGCGCTAAATGAAACATTTCCAAATCGCGCCCGGGTTGCGCCCAAATGTTCCAAATTCAAATTATACGATTTTAAGCGAGTTCCAAATTTTGAAAAGAGGTGTTTAATGATTAAAATGCATGCCCCCAAGTCGGACACTTGCACGCGCGCGTAGCCGTCCAAACTTGCCCGTTTAGCCGAACGGGAAGAAATCTAGACACGCGGACGCTACCACGCGACTAGTGGCGACGAGTAGGCCATCATGGATATTTTAATTTCATTTTAGGAGTTAAAATTTGTTATGTGCCAAAATGACTTAACCGGTTAAAATTTAGCAATAAACACCAGATAATCAGGATAATTGGAATGAGCAAGATATAACCCTCAACTAGTAATATAAATAGTATTATTGGGCTCGGGTGTTACATCATACCCAACTACAAAAAGAATTTCGTCCTCGAAATTCCAAGAATACAAGATAGCTAACTACTGGAAAAGGTGAGGGAATTTCTGCCGGATCTCGTCTTTTCGCTCCCAAGTGGATTCTCCATTCGATCGATTACCCCAAGAAACTAGCACAAGAGGGATAACCTTGTTCTTAAGAACCTTTTCCCTTCGATCCTCGATTTCAACTGGTCGCTCCTCAAAGGTTAGGTCCTCCCGTACAGTCAACTCCGAATGATCCAAGACATGAGTCTCATCACGAACATACCTCCGTAGTTGAGACACATGAAACACATCGTGCACTCCTGCCAATGACTGTGGTAACGCCAAACGGTACGCTACCTCTCCAATACGCTCCAATATCTCGAAGGGTCCAACGAATCGAGGACTAAGCTTTCCCCGACTTCCAAAGCGAATCACCCCTCTAGTCGGTGATATCTTCAGGAATACCAAATCACCCACGGCGAACTCTAGAGGTCTTCTTGACGTGTCGGCCCAACTTTTCTGTCTGTCCTGAGCTGCCTTCATATGCTTCCTGATTGTATTCACCTTCTCGACTGTCTGTACCACCAAGTCTGGTCCTAGTAACCTTCGTTCACCAACATCATCCCAACAAACAGGTGAACGGCACTGATCGCACGCCGATGGCGTGTCGGATGTTCAAAGAATTTAAGTGTAACCGCGATCAGGACGGTGTCGCTTTGCAGCTAGCCAGTTGAGCACGGGTCGGTCCACAGGGAGATGGTGTTATCTTACCTTCTTGTTTTAGACGAGTCAATAAAGAATTGTATGTGTTTGTTCAGTCTAACCTAAGTTTTTATTTGCAAGTAT
Organism: Agapanthus africanus; assembly: GCA_030015575.1. Taxonomy (NCBI): domain Eukaryota; kingdom Viridiplantae; phylum Streptophyta; class Magnoliopsida; order Asparagales; family Amaryllidaceae; genus Agapanthus; species Agapanthus africanus. Next base: position 139,590,772 of record CM057341.1, read on the forward strand.
AAAGTTGTTAAGAAGAAAATACGAGGTTGTAAGCTAAGAAATCCGTACTCAAAAACCTTTGAGCCGAGTCTTGACCAGTTGAAGCTAGACAATCGGCAACAACGTGGATTAGGGGATTTAAGCGCGGTATTCGTGGAATCCGGCTTATTTACCCTTGTCCTTCCGTTCTTGTCTCTTGCTTTCGCCTCCGGCCAAACCGAACGCAACCGGTCGTGGTTAGGAATCACCGTTACCTTGTCAGGGTACGGTGCCTAACGGAGCGTTTGCGTATGGTTCGGGCGGAGTTCAAATGGAAAATAACGGGAAAAGGAATTGGCAAAGAAACGTTAACTTATAAAACCGTATTAATTCTTAACAACAACAATAATTACAACATTCACAAAATAAAAAAAAGAGAACAAAAAGAAAAGAACAAAGAAAAGAAAAGATACAAGTATTAAAGTGCATGAAATAAAAGTGCATGGAAATAAAGACAAGGTAATAAAAAGCAAGTAATAAAAGCGGGTAATAAAGAGAACAAGGAACCAGGACTCAAGACAAGCATGTGATCAATAGCCAACCCTTAAACTTGCAAGCTCAATCAAGAGGTTGCAAGATCAAGGGAAGGGTAGAGAACGCATGTGAAATGAAGTGCTAGTCCCGTGGTAAAATACGACCCTTGAGATCAATAACTAACTCTTACCCATTCAAGCTCAATGAAAAGGTTGAATGAGCAAGAGAAAGCAAGAATCTCAAGGGGGAGCAAACTAATCAAGAAAGATAAAAAGCCCTCATCTTCATTAATCTTCCACTCAAAAGCTCTCACTACAAATTCATGGAGAAAGAATGAAGGAGAAGAAGAAGAAGAACAAAATTACACAAAAATGGGACTAAAGAAAAGCCCAAAAACTAGCTCTAAAATGGCTCCCTTGGTTAAGCTCGGATATGTTGTATTTATAAGCAGAAGAATGGAGTTCTAGGGCAACCGGCAAACATATGGGAAGTACCCAAACTACCCCCCCCAAAATTCACACAGAGTGGGCCCCACATGGCCGCGCTTGCGCGGCCAATACCACCTATTGGCCATGTCACGCCCCGCTTCCCAGAGTACGCAAGATTGGGCACTTGACATAGCCAACCATGCTACCTGTGGGTAGGAAGTGTCCATCCACAGTCACATTACGGTTGTAAGGATATCAAGAACAAGATAAAAACTAATCTAATACATGTCCAAATCAATAATAACAAGAATCAATAAACAATAAGTGCGGAAGCAATGATCCAATATGATAATTAGAAAGGTACGTCCCAAAATGCGGGACCGCACCTGGAAGTAAAGTGCAATAACCACTAACCACTATAGAACTCAAATCAGCCTGCTGGCTGAAGTACTCCTGCTCGGTCGTCGACAGTGGTACAGAATCTGGGCCATGCAAAACCCAGACGTCAGCGCGTCAAGACATCAAGTATATAGCATAAACATGGTAATAAGCAATGCAAGTATGAACATGAATAAAGCAGTAACAAGAAATAACAACAGGGAATGTGCAATGGTGTCCAAACTGTCCTATCAGGTTTTCTACTCTATAGTCTTTGAAACCAATTGATGAATCGTCGATGTAACTCAATAGTATCCCGTGCGTGCCCGGGACCACGGTCATGACCCTCGGGCTGAATCCGAGACGTGCCGCTAAGCAGTAAAAGGTAGTAGGATGGACGAGTGATGTCAACATCAACACTCCGGAGCTGGCCAAGCCCGTAAGACTGATCAGAACAATGTATCGAACTGTTGAGTTACAAGTCGGTTTCACCTTTGATTTCCCCATACCCCCAAACTATGTATGTCAGGTCAGGTATTCAGTAGTCAAGGACTAATGCCAACACAAAGTCAAGTAAAAGTAGGTCTGTCTGGATCGACAGCAGGAATGGTTAGGTTTGTCGGCATTAGGCATGAAATCATGAAACAGGTAATGTCATGGTACGACAGGATGAGTCGGTATGTATATATATGTCAGGTGTGGCAGGGTCAGGCCAATATGTCGTGCAATCGGGTAAGTGCTCACAACCGGTATACAATCAATAATGAACAGCAGCAGGAAACAGTAAACAACAATAACGATCCATGTAAACACAATGATATTTTGTATTCTCTTATTAGCAGGTTCAATCATTTTTAGGGTGCAATAGCCACAAGGTAAATCAATATCCACAATTCTGAAGTAATGAAGCTACAGGAATTTACATTAAGTATAATAATTGTTTCGTGAACGATTTAACAGTTTAAGCAGATATGATTCAGTCGTTTTATTTAGTTAAAGCATGGATTGATGTGGGTTAATTAATTACGAGGAACTGGTGTAACGATTCCATTATAAAGATAACTGCAATAATATGATATCAAATGCCATCATTAAGTTGTGGTATTAAATAGTATGAGTTCAATTGCGTGGCAAGACTAGATCTCGCACGCTAGCATGTTAGAGCAAGTATTCAGATACTTGCCTCGACGGTCTGCAAACTGGAACACGGATGCGGTGTCGGCAAAAACGCGATATGATAGCACAGGCCACGAATCAGGTCCCAACCAAGAACAACGGGATCACACGGACCAGGGGGCTTCGCTGGAGCGTCGGGTTCGCCAAGACGGCACGGTCGGATTCCGGCAACAACAAAAGTAGCGAAGTTAGCAATACGATAAACATTCAAGATTAGCGGGGAAAGGGATCTAGCTCAAAGGAACGATGAGGAAGGCTTACCGGGAGACACCAGGGGGTAACCCCGGTGGGCTCGACGGCGCTGGAACGCCGGCGAGGCAGCGACGACGGCTGCGAAGGTCTGGAACAGCCGCTGGGCTTGCTGGAGAGGGGGTGCGACGAGTGGAGAAGGGTGGTGGTCGGCCCAGGTGATCGAGGGGGGAAGGAGGTGGCGCGGGAGACGTCGAGGAGGGTCGGCGGCGTGATTTCCGGCGACCTGGAGATGGTACAGGGTCGGGTTTAGGTTTGAAGGTGGTTTGGCGAGGGGAGAGGGAAGGCGACGACGAGGTTGCGACGAGGAGGAGGAGAGGGAGTCACGGCGTCGTCGGTGGCTGGAGGCGACGTCGACGACGAGGCTCTGCAGCGGTTGGTGGCGGCGTCGGTCTGGGTGCAGGCGCGGAGGTTGAACGGAGGAAGGAGGAATAGGGTGCGGCTAGGTTGTAGAGGCGATGACGGCGACGGCGAGATCGCGGGGAGGTCGGCGGCGAAGACCGGAGGTGGCTAGGGTTAGGGTTCGTGGGATGTTCCTCGTGGGTTTCTCGCGATGGGGAGAGAGAGAAGCGGCTGCGTGGGAAAATATACAGGAGGAGAGAGAGAAGATTATTATGAGAGAGACAGAGAGAGAGAGGGAGATTGGAGAGATGGAGAGAGAGGAAAAGGGTGGGGCCCACGAGAATTTCTCTTCTCGTGATTGGCTGAGGGTGAAGGGAAAAATTTCACAGAAAATTTAAGAAAGATTTGGTAAGGATTTATAGTTAAAGAAATATATTCCTATATATTATAGTTTTAGATATTTAATTAAACGGGCCCTTTTTGGCGCGAAATGAAACATTTCCAAATCGCGCCCGGGTTGCACCCAAATGTTCCAAATTCAAATTATAGGATTTTAAACGGATTCCAAATTTTGAAAAGATGTGTTTAATGATTAAAATGCATGCCCCCAAGTCGGACACTTGCACGCGCGCGTAGTCGTCCAAACTTGCCCGTTTAGCCAAACAGAACGGAATCTCGACACGCGGACGCTACCACGCGACTAGTGGCGACGAGTAGGCCAACATGGACATCTTAAATCTCATTTTAGGTGTTAAAATTTGTTATGTGCCAAAATGACTTAACCGGTTAAAATTTAGCAATAAATCCCAAAAACAGAATAATTGGAAAATGAGCAGTATATAACCCTCAACTAGTAATATAAATAGTATTATTGGGCTCGGGTGTTACATCATACCCAACTATAAAAAGAATTTCGTCCTCGAAATTCCAAGAATACAAGATAGCTAACTACTGGAAAAGGTGAGGGAATTTCTGTCGGATCTCGTCTTCTCGCTCCCAAGTGGATTCTCCATGCGATCGATTACCCCAAGAAACTAGCACAAGAGGGATAACCTTGTTCCTAAGAACCTTTTTTCTCCGATCCTTGATTTCAACTGGTCGCTCCTCAAAAGTTAGGTCCTCTCGCACAGTCAACTCCGAATGATCCAAGACATGAGTCTCATCACGAACATACCTCCGTAGTTGAGACACATGAAACACGTCGTGAACTCCTGCTAATGACTGTGGTAATGCCAACCGGTATGATACTTCTCCAACACGCTCCAATATCTCGAAGGGTCCAACGAAACGAGGACTAAGCTTTCCCCGACTTTCAAAGCGAATCACCCCTCTAGTCGGTGATATCTTCAGGAATACCAAATCACCCACGGCGAACTCTAGAGGTCTTCTTGACGTGTCGGCCCAACTTTTCTGTCTGTCTTGAGCTGCTTTCATATGCTTCCTGATGGTATTCACCTTCTCGACTGTCTGTACCACCAAATCTGGTCCTAGTAACCTTCGTTCACCAACATCATCCCAACAAACAGGTGAACGGCACTTACGACCATACAGTGCTTCAAACGGGGCCATCTGAATAGTTGCTTGGAAGCTGTTGTTGTACGAAAACTCCACCATGTGTAGATGATCTTCCCAAGAACCTTTGAAGTCCAACATGCAAGCCCTCAACATATCTTCAAGGGTCTGGATCGTTCTCTCTGATTGTCCATCAGTTTGAGGATGATAAGCTGTGCTAAACTTCAATCGAGTCCCCAAACTTTCTTGTAAGCTCCTCCAAAAGTGCGACAAGAACCGAGTGTCCCGGTCGGACACGATGCTTACCGGTACTCCATGCAATCTCACAATCTCCTGCATGTATCGCTCTGCCAAAGTCTCCGTCGATTGACCAACCCGAAACGGAATACAGTGAGCTGCCTTGGTCAACAGATCGACAATCACCCATACTGCATTGTTGCCCTTTGAACTCCGCGGTAAAGCCGTCACGAAATCCATGGTTATATGTTCCCACTTCCACTGAGGAGTCGGAAGTGGTTGCAACCAACCAGCAACCCTTTGGTGTTCAGCCCTGACTTGCTGACACACCAAGCACTTAGCCACGAAGCGAGCAATTTTCCGTTTCATACCTTCCCACCAGAAGTACTGTCGAATATCTCGGTACATCTTTGTCCCTCCTGGATGTACAGAGTAAGCTGAACTGTGTGCCTCCTTCATAAGCTCTTCACGCACATCTCCTTTTGGCACACACACACGGCTACCATATCTCAACGAACCGTCTTCATGGATCAGTAAATCGGTTCGCAGTCCGGCTTCAACCTGCTCCTGAAACTTTTGCAGTCTAGGATCCTGCGATTGTGCCGCTTCAATCTTCTCAACTAAGGACGATTGTACTTGCAACTGCATCAACTGTCCTGTAGCATGGGGTAGCACAACCTCCAAGTTAAATCTCTGAAAATCCGCAATGATCTCCCTTTGTGCGGTCAACACCTGAATTGCTGGTAATCGACTCAGCGCATCCGGCACGACGTTGACCTTTCCCGGATGGTACTTAAGATCGAGGTCATAGTCGGCCATCAGCTCCAACCATCTGCGTTGCCTCATGTTCAACTCCTTCTGAGTGAACACATAATTCAAACTCTTGTGATCTGTAAAGACTTCAACTCTCTCGCCCAAAAGGTAGTGTCTCCCAATCTTCAGGGCGAAGATCACGGCTGCAAGCTCTAAGTCATGAGTTGGATAGTTCTTCTCATGAGTCTTCAGCTGTCTCGATGCGTAAGCGACGACTTTCCCGTTCTGCATTAAAACACATCCCAATCCCTTTTCCAGATGCGTCGCTATGAATCACCAGTCCTCCTGAATTATCCGGTACGGTCAGGATCGGGGCGGTTATCAACTTCTGCTTCAACGTCACGAAGGCCAATGCACATCCATCCGTCCAAACAAACGGTACCTCCTTACGCGTAAGCTTGGTTAACGGCTCAGCTAAACGAGCGAAGTTCTCCACAAATCTTCTGTAGTAACCGGCGAGTCCAAGAAAACTTCTTATCTCTGCAACATTCTTTGGAATAGGCCAATCCCGAACTGCTGCAATCTTTTCGGGATCGACGGCGATTCCATCGTCCGACACGACATGCCCCAGAAATTTCACTTCTTCCAGTCAGAATTCACACTTACTCATCTTCGCAAATAACTTCTCTTGTCTCAGCGTCTGCAGTGCGATCCTTCTTCTTCACTAAAAGAACTGGAGCTCCCCAAGGTGAGTTGCTGCTTCGAATCCATCCTTTCTCGAGTAATTCACCAACTTGTTTCTTAACTTCTTCCAATTCCACCGGTGCCATCGGATAATAAGATTTTGATACTGGCGCTGCACCAGGAATAAGGTCAATCGCACACTCCACCTCTCGCTTCAGCGGTAAGCCCGAAATGTCTTCAAACACATCCATAAAGTCGCGAACAACTGCCGGCTCTTCTTTACCATCAACTTCTATAGTTGCAAGAACACTGTGTGTCGGCCTAGCCCTGAACTCGACTGGCCCGACGGAACTGCTTCCTTACCGCAACTGCTGTCTATATCGTTGGCCACGAAAGGTCCAGCGAGACTACTGAGTCTCGTCCATTCTGCTGCATGCACGTCCACGGTTGCTCCATTCTGCCTTAGTCCAATGAACTTCTCTTCCATTTCCTCCGCGCAGTCCGCGGAAGGACTTCTCCAGTAAACTCTTAGAGAAATCTGCCCACTGCCTGACTTGGGCAAGCGGTTCTCCTCCACAAGCCACCACTTTCGGCGTAATCCACTAGTTGAATGCGCACCACATCAACTCCTTTGTCCTCTGGAATCTATGCCGCAATCAGCAAATTCTCCGTGCTGACTAGCCACTGCTCGGCTGGCAACGGCTCCTCCAGACCAGTGAAAGTAGATGGACCCAAAAGTCTGAAATCTGCTACAGTCCCTACACGTTCGACTGGTCTAGTTCCATCGTCGTTTACAGACTGCTGAACGATCTGCAAACCTTCCTGAAGCGAATCTGCTATTGCTGGATCAGCTCAGTCTGTCTCTTTGATTTCCAGCATTCCTCTTATCACTCCAACCATGGCGGCTTCGTTCACACGCCTCTGGTACGTCTTCAACCTCTTACCTGTCATAATCCTGAACTCAAAACACCCAATATTAGCATGATGATAGATTCTGAATATGGATCAAGGCTAGAACTCCAAGATACTTAATTAGAGTGCTGCATTGTAGCTATGCCGCGGTATCATAGCCGCAATTACTTAACTCCACCCAAGTCGCCTAAGTCCTAGAGATAACAAGAAGTTAGGTTTTCGAGTTGACGATGCAAAGTAAGTTTGCATGTCGACATGATCCAGAAGAATGATTCAAGGACGGTAACACGGTCAAAGTGGCAGGACATGTTTCCTAATCACGGGGATTATGATTCGTGTATCGGGTGCGATACCCAACTACAAGGATTCAACCCAATTAACCTATGTCTCTGATACCATAAAACCATGTCACGCCCCGCTTCCCAGAGTACGCAAGATTGGGCACGTGACATAGCCAACCATGCTACCTGTGGGTAGGAAGTGTCCATCCACAGTCACATTACGGTTGTAAGGATATCAAGAACAAGATAAAAACTAATCTAATACATGTCCAAATCCATAATAACAAGAATCAATAAACAATAAGTGCGGAAGCAATGATCCAATATGATAATTAGAAAGGTACGTCCCAAAATGCGGGACCGCACCTGGAAGTAAAGTGCAATAACCACTAACCACTATACTCAAATCAGCCTGTTGGCTGAAGTACTCCTGCTCGGTCGTCGACAGTGGTACAGAATCTGGGCCATGCAAAACCCAGACGTCAGCGCGTCAAGACATCAAGTATATAGCATAAACATGGTAATAAGCAATGCAAGTATGAACATGAATAAAGCAGTAACAAGAAATAACAACAGGGAATGTGCAATGGTGTCCAAACTGTCCTATCAGGTTTTCTACTCTATAGTCTTTGAAACCAATTGATGAATCGTCGATGTAACTCAATAGTATCCCGTGCGTGTCCGGGACCACGGTCATGACCCTCGGGGCTGAATCCGAGACGTGCCGCTAAGCAGTAAAAGGTAGTAGGATGGACGAGTGATGTCAGCATCAACACTCCGGAGCTGGCCAAGCCCGTAAGACTGATCAGAACAATGTATCGAACTGTTGAGTTACAAGTCGGTTTCACCTTTGATTTCCCCATACCCCCAAACTATGTATGTCAGGTCAGGTATTCAGTAGTCAAGGACTAATGCCAACACAAAGTCAAGTAAAAGTAGGTCTGTCTGGATCGACAGCAGGAATGGTTAGGTTTGTCGGCATTAGGCATGAAATCATGAAACAGGTAATTTCATGGTACGACAGGATGAGTCGGTATGTATATATATGTCAGGTGTGGCAGGGTCAGGCCAATATGTCGTGCAATCGGGTAAGTGCTCACAACCGGTATACAATCAATAATGAACAGCAGCAGGAAACAGTAAACAACAATAACGATCCATGTAAACACAATGATATTTTGTATTCTCTTATTAGCAGGTTCAATCATCTTTAGGGTGCAATAGCCACAAGGTAAATCAATATCCACAATTCTGAAGTAATGAAGCTACAGGAATTTACATTAAGTATAATAATTGTTTCATGAACGATTTAACAGTTTAAGCAGATATGATTCAGTCGTTTTATTTAGTTAAAGCATGGATTGATGTGGGTTAATTAATTACGAGGAACTGGTGTAACGATTCCATTATAAAGATAACTGCAATAGTATGATATCAAATGCCATCATTAAGTTGTGGTATTAAATAGTATGAGTTCAATTGCGTGGCAAGACTAGATCTCGCACGCTAGCATGTTAGAGCAAGTATTCAGATACTTGCCTCGACGGTCTGCAAACTGGAACACGGATGCGGTGTCGGCAAAAACGCGATATGATAGCACAGGCCACGAATCAGGTCCCAACCGAGAACAACGGGATCACACGGACCAGGGGGCTTCGTTGGAGCGTCGGGTTCGCCAAGACGGCACGGTCGGATTCCGGCAACAACAAAAGTAGCGAAGTTAGCAATACGATAAACATTCAAGATTAGCGGGGAAAGGGATCTAGCTCAAAGGAACGATGAGGAAGGCTTACCGGGAGACACCAGGGGGTAACCCCGGCGGGCTCGACGGCGCTGGAACGCCGGCGAGGCAGCGACGACGGCTGCGAAGGTCTGGAACAGCCGCTGGGCTTGCTGGAGAGGGGGTGCGACGAGTGGAGGAGGGTGGTGGTCGGCCCAGGTGATCGAGGGGGAAAGGAGGTGGCGCGGGAGACGTCGACGAGGGTCGTCGGCGCGATTTCCGGCGACCTGGAGATGGTACAGGGTCGGGTTTAGGTTTGAAGGTGGTCTGGCGAGGGGAGAGGGAAGGCGACGACGAGGTTGCGACGAGGAGGAGGAGAGGGAGTCACGGCGTCGTCGGTGGCTGGAGGCGACGTCGACGACGAGGCTCTGCAGCGGTTGGTGGCGGCGTCGGTCTGGGTGCAGGCGCGGAGGTTGAACGGAGGAAGGAGGAATAGGGTGCGGCTAGGTTGTAGAGGCGATGACGGCGACGGCGAGATCGCGGGGAGGTCGGCGGCGAAGACCGGAGGTGGCTAGGGTTAGGGTTCGTGGGATGTTCCTCGTGGGTTTCTCGCGATGGGGAAAGAGAGAAGCGGCTGCGTGGGAAAATATACAAGAGGAGAGAGAGAAGATTATTATGAGAGAGACAGAGAGAGAGAGGGAGATTGGAGAGATTGGAGAGAGAGGAAAAGGGTGGGGCCCACGAGAATTTCTCTTCTCGTGATTGGCTGAGGGTGAAGGGAAAAATTTCACAGAAAATTTAAGAAAGATTTGGTAAGGATTTACAGTTAAAGAAATATATTCGTATATATTATAGTTTTAGATATTTAATTAAACGGGCCCTTTTTGGCGCGAAATGAAATATTTCCAAATCGCGCCCGGGTTGCGCCCAAATGTTCCAAATTGAAATTATAGGATTTTAAGCGGTATCCAAATTTTGAAAAGATGTGTTTAATGATTAAAATGCATGCCCCCAAGTCGGACAGTTGCACGCGCGCGTAGTTGTCCAAACTTGTCCGTTTAGCCAAACGGAACGGAATCTCGACACGCGGACGCTACCACGCGACTAGTGGCGACGAGTAGGCCAACATGGACATCTTAAATCTCATTTTAGGAGTTAAAATTTGTTATGTGCCAAAATGACTTAACCGGTTAAAATTTAGCAATAAATCCTAAAAACAGAATAATTGGAAAATGAGCAGTATATAACCCTCAACTAGTAATATAAATAGTATTATTGGGCTCGGGTGTTACAGGCCGCGCATGCGCGGCCATCTTGGTGAGTTGGGCAGTGTGTTTTCTGGTGGGTTCCTGGTTTGGCTTGCTGTGTTGTTATATATGTACAGAATTTCAATATCTTTCCACGATTTCCTCAGGTTCCAGAAGTCAATATTGTTGGCTTTTACTTTTCAACACTTTTGAATTCAACTCCCTCGGGTCCCACACATCTTTGAATATCTTCAGTGGGCCCCGCGCATCTTTGAATATCTTCGGTGGGCCCCACGCTTGACCAGAAATGACGACTGTTTTCGTCCTGCCCTTTTGAACTGGTAAGCGGTATTAGACGGATGCGGATGACAGAAACCCGGCTTTTATCTGCTGTGACAGATGTTCTGTATTTTGGCGTAGCTGTGGAGATTTAGTGTTGATTTGCAATATTTGGTCTGGAAACCTGTATTCTGTAAATATGTAGCAAACACGGATTAAAAGCACCTACCTATAAACATACGAGCGTAAGAATGGGCGGTATAAAATGCAATATTCTGGTATGAACAGGCACTTACGACCATACAGTGCTTCAAACGGAGCCATCTGAATAGTTTCTTGGAAGCTATTGTTGTACGAAAACTCCACCAGGTGTTGATGATCCTTCCAAGAACCTTTGAAGTCCAACATGCAAGCCCTCAACATATCTTCAAGGGTCTGGATCGTTCTTTCCGATTGTCCATCAGTCTGAGGATGATAAGCTGTGCTAAACTTCAATCGAGTCCCCAAACTCTCCTGTAAACTCCTCCAAAAGTGCGACAAGAACCGAGTGTCCCGATCGGACACGATGCTTACCGGTACTCCATGTAACCTGACAATCTCCTGCATGTATCGCTCTGCCAAAGTCTCCGTCGATTGACCAACCCGAAAAGGAATAAAGTGAGCTGCCTTGGTCAAACGATCGACAATCACCCATACGGCATTGTTGCCCTTTGGACTCCGCGGTAAAGCCGTCACGAAATCCATGGTTATATGTTCCCACTTCCACTGAGGAATCGGAAGTGGTTGCAACAAACCAGCAACCCTTTGGTGTTCAGCCTTGACTTGCTGACACACCAAGCACTTAGCCACGAAGCGAGCAATCTCCCATTTCATACCTTCCCACCAGAAATGCTGTCGAATATCTCGGTACATCTTTGTCCCTCCTGGATGTACAGAGTAAGCTGAATTGTGTGCCTCCTTCGTAAGCTCTTCACGCACATCCCCTTTTGGCACACACACACGGCTGTCATATCTCAACGAACCATCTTCGTGGATCAGTAAATCGGTTCGTAGTCCGGCTTCAACCTGCTCTCGAAACTTTTGCAGTCTAGGATCCTGCGATTGTGCCGCTTTAATCTTCTCAACTAAGGACGACTGTACTTGCAACTGCATCAACTGTCCCGTAGCATGTGGTAGCACAACCTCCAAGTCAAATCTCTGAAAATCCGCAATGATCTCCCTTTGTGCGGTCAATACCTGAATTGCTGGTAACCGACTCAGCGCATCCGGCACGACGTTGACTTTTTCCGGATGGTACTTAAGATCAAGGTCGTAGTCGGCCATCAGCTCCAACCATCTGCGTTGCCTCATGTTCAACTCCTTCTGAGTGAACACATATTTCAAACTCTTGTGATCCGTAAAGACTTCGACTCTCTCGCCCAAAAGGTAGTGTCTCCAAATCTTCAGGGCGAAGATCACGGCTGCAAGCTCTAAGTCATGAGTCGGATAGTTCTTCTCATGAGTCTTCAGTTGTCTCGATGCGTAAGCGACGACTTTCCCATTCTGCATCAAAACACATCCCAATCCCTTTCCGGATGCGTCACTAAGGATCACCAGTCCTCCTGAATTATCCGGTACGGTTAGGATAGGGGCGGTTATCAACTTCTGTTTCAACGTCTCGAAGGCCAATGCACATCCATCCGTCCAAACAAACGGTACCTCCTTGCGCGTGAGTTTGGTTAACGGCTCTGCTACACGAGCGAAGTTCTCCACAAATCTCCTGTAGTATCCGGCAAGTCCAAGAAAGCTTCTTATCTCCGCAACATTCTTTGGAATAGGCCAATCTCGAACTGCTGCAATCTTTTCGGGATCGACGGCGATTCCGTCGCCCGACACGACATGCCCCAGAAACTTCACTTCTTCCAGCCAGAATTCGCACTTACTCATCTTCGCGAATAACTTCTCTTGTCTCAGCGTCTGCAGGGCAATCTTTAAATGCTCTGCATGCTCCTCCGGACTCTTCGAGTATACCAGAATATCGTCAATGAATACCACAATAAACTGGTCCAAGAATTGTGAAAAGATCCGGTTCATCAAATCCATGAATATTGCCGGCGCATTAGTCACTCCGAAGGGCATCACCAAATACTCGAAATGTCCATATCGAGTTCGAAACGCCGTCTTGCAAATGTCTTCTTCTTTCACTCGGACCTGATGATATCCTGATCGCAAATCCAGTTTCGAGAATACCCTCGCGCCACTAAGCTGCTCAAAGAGTTCTCCAATGCGAGGGATCGGGTACTTATTCTTAATAGTCACCCGGTTCAATTCTCGATAATCAATGCACATCCTTCTCGTGCCATCCTTCTTTTTTACTAAAAGAACTGGAGCTCCCCAAGGTGAGTTGCTGCTTCGAATCCATCCCTTCTCGAGTAATTCGCCAACTTGTTTCTTAACTTCTTCCAATTCCACCGGTGCCATCGGATAATAAGATTTTGATACTGGCGCTGCACCAGGAATAAGGTCAATCGCAAACTCCACATCTCGCTTTGGCAGTAAGCCCGAAATATCTGCAAATACATCCATGAAATCGCGAACAATTGCCGGCTCCTTATTACTATCCACTTCCATTGTCGCAAGAACACTGTCTGTCGGCCTAGCCCTAAACTCGACTGGCCCGACAGAGCTGCTTCCTCCAGTGAAGGTAAACTCAGGTTGTCCGGGAATCTGGAAAATTACCTTCCTTGCCCTACAGTCAATGTGGGCGTGGAAAGTGCCAAGAAAATCCATCCCCAAGACAACCTCATAGCTGCCCGTATCTATCACCAAGAAATCTGCAAAAAGCTCCCGTCCGCAAACAACAACTGTACAATCTCTACATTCCTTACTAGCTATGATTTTCCCATTCCCAGTGTGTATGTCCCAAAAACTAGACAGGATCGTGCAGGTAATCGAGTGTGTAGTTATAAATTTGGATGACATAAAACAGTAGGATGCTCCGGAATCAAATAATGCCAATGCGGGAAAACCATGAACGAGCAAAGTACCTGAAACCACTTCTCCTGATGCCTTGGCTTCCTCAGCTGTCAACGTGAAAGATCGAGCCTGGTTTGGTCCTTGAGTCAGCTGTTTCTGCCCTTGGAACGGTCTCTGCGGACGCTTCTGTGTATCATCTCCCGTGCGAAGCTTCGACGGACAGGCACCAACTGCGTGGTCGGCTGCCCCGCAAACCAGACAAAGTCCCAGTCTTCTTCTACAATCCTTATGCACGTGCCCAGGTAAGTGGCAGTAGGCACAGGTCACGCTCTTCCTTCGGTCAACGATCACAGGCTTCTTCATGGGTGCTACGCCTCGACGGTCCACTGGAATACCTCTGCGCCCATGATCTCGGTTAGGTACAAATGCAGGCTTCCTGGCCGCAACTGTTGTCTGGTGAAGGTTCCCTTTCGATCCTGATAAACTCTGATGCTCTCTGGCTGCCGTAAGAACCTGTGAGAAAGTGGTCAAACCCAGGGAGACAATCTGCCTCTGGATGTCCACATCCAAACTGCGCAAGAACCTTCGTGCCCTGTCTGCCTCCTTGGCGACTAAGGGTCCAGCAAAACGGCTGAGTCTCGTCCATTCCGCTGCATGTACATCCACAGCTGCTCCATTTTGTCTCAGCCCAATAAATTTCTCCTCCATTTCCTCCCGTGCAGTCCGCGGGAAGAACTTTTCCAAGAAACTTTTAGAGAAATCCGCCCAACTGATTGGCTTGGGCAAGCGGGGCTCCTCCACAAGCCACCACTCTCGGGCGTAATCCACCAGCTAAACGCGTACCACATCAACTCTCTTGTCTTCTGGGATCTGTGCCGCAATCAGTAAATTCTCCGTGTCCACTAGCCACTGCTCGGCTGGCAACGGCTCCTCCAAACCAGTGAAAGTAGTAGGACCCAACCGTCTGAAATCTGCCACGGTCCCTACTCGGTCGACTGGCTTCGCTACAGCGGTGTTTACAGACTGCTGAATAGCCTGCAAACTCTCCTGAAATGTACCCGCTTGCTGCTGGATCAGCTCAGTTTGCCTCTTCTGATTTTCCAACATCCCACGTATCACTCCTAACATGGCAGCTTCATCCACACGCCTCTGATACGTCTTGAAATTCTTATCTGCCATGGTCCTGAAATCAAAACAAACGACATTAGCACGATGATAGATTCAATATATAAATCAAGGCTAGAACTCCAAGATACTTAAATAGAGTGCTGCATTGTAGCTATGCCGCGGTATCATAGCCGCAATTACTTAACTCCATCCAAGTCGCCTAAGTCCTAGAGATAACAAGAAATTAGGTTTTCGAGTTGACAATACAAAGTAAGTTTGCATGTCGACATGATCCGGAAGAATGATTCAAGGATGGTAAAATGGTCAAGGTGGCAGGACATGTTTCCTAGTCAAGGGTATTATGATTCGTGTATCGGGTGCAATACCCAACTACAAGGAATCAACCCCATTTAACCTATGCTCTGATACCAAAAGAACCATGTCACGCCCCGCTTCCCAGAGTACGCAAGATGAGGCACGTGACGTAGCCAACCATGCTACCTGTGGGTAGGAATTATCCATCCACAGTCACATTACGGTTGTGGAGATATCAAGAAATTATAATAAACTAATCCAATACATGTCCAAATCCATAATAACAAGAATCAATAAACAATAAGTGCGGAAGCAAATGTTCCAATACAATGAATAAACAGTACGTCCCATAATGCGGGCTCACATCTGGAAATGAAATGAAATAAATAAACTAAACCCTAAGGAACTTACAGTTCAGCCTGCTGGCTGAAGTACTCCTGCTCGGTCGTCGACAGTGGTACGGAATCTGGGCCATGCAAAACCCAGACGTCAGCGCGTCATGACATCAAGTATATAATATAAACATGGTAATAAGCAATGCAAGTATGAACATGAATAAAGCAGTACTAAGAAATAACAGAGCAGGGTAATGTGAAATGGTGACTAAACTGTCCTATCAGGTTTCTACTCTATAGTCTTTGAAATCAATTGATGAATCGTCGATGTAACTCAATAGTATCCCGTGCGTGCCCGGGACCACGGTCAAGGTCCTCGGGGCTGAATCCGAGACGTGCCGCTAAGCAGTAATAGGTAGTAGGATGGATGAGTGATGTCAGCATCATCACTCCCGGACTGGCCAAGCCCGTAAGACTGATCAGAACAAGTATCGAACTGTTGAGTTACAAGTCGGTTTCACCTTTGATTTCCTCATACCCCCAAGTTATGTATGTCAGGTCAGGTATTCAATAGTCAAGGACTAATGCCAACACAAAATCAGGTGAAAATAGGTCTGTCTGGATAGACAGCAGGAATGGTCAGGTTTGTCGGCATTAGGCATGGAATCAGGTAACAGGTCAGGTCACGTTTTTAACAGGTTGAGTCGATATGTGTAGGGTGTCATGTGTATCAAGATCGGTCAATATGTAATGCAATCAAATGTATGCTGATAACAGGTATAGTAACGAATAAGGGACAACAACAGGAACAACAAATAACAATATTATTCCATGTAAACACAGTGATGCTTTGTATTCTCTTATTAACAGGTTCAAGCACCCTTGGGGTGCAATAATCACAGTGTAGCGCAATATTAATAACAGCAGGCAATAAAGATATAAGTGTGCGACTATTATCCTCTAAATATTAAAATAATTAGCAGGTAGTTGTTATTAAGGTTAGGTGGCAAAATACGATTTAGGTGGCAGTATTATAATGTACATCATAGTTCGTCCAATGAGATAAGTAGCAATACTAGTTAATGTAGCAAGTTTGTGAGTCAAACATTTAATTAGTTTAAGGTAGCATGTAGCAAGAAGTCTTGCCTCGACGGTTTCGCAAACCGGAAAACACGGATGCGATGTCGGCAGAAAACACGAGACGGGTGCACGGGCCACGGATCGAGTCCCAACAGCGAACAACGGGACCACACGGACCAGGGTACTTCGCTGGAGCGTCGGGTCCAAATGACGGCACGGTCGGAAACCGGCAAAAGTCAAAAGTAACGGAGTTAGCAAACGCGATATACATGAGCAAACGACCAGCGGGGTTTTGTACCAATGGAAAGTTGAGGGATGCTTACAGGGAGACACCAGGGGCAACCACGATGGCTCGATGGCGATGGGGCGCCGGCGGCGATGAACAGTGGCCGCGACAAGGGCTGACTTGGAGGGATCGGGTGATGCAGCGATGATGGGGAGGTACTGGCCTGGTCTGGGTTGCAGGAGGAAGAGGAGGTGGCTGTCGGTGTTCTTGCGACGACGAGGGGATCGCCGGCGACCCTTTTCCGGCGAACCAGAGGGTAGGTGATGGGGTTATGGGCTCGGGTTGGTGGTGGTCCGGCGAGGGGAGGAGGAAAGCGACGACGAGGTCGGGACGAGGAGGAAGAGAGGGAGTCGCCGGCGTCGTCGGTGACTGGAGGCGGCGTTGACGGCGAGATCTGCGGTGGTTGGTGGCGTCGGGGTTGGGTGCAGGCGCGGAAAAGAACGGAGGAAGGCTGCGATCGATGCCGTGGAGGTGAGGATGGTGACGGGGAGGTCACGTGGAAGTCGGCGGTGAGATCGCGACGAGGTTAGGGTTAGGGTTAGGGGTTCTCGTGGTGGGTTCTCTCGTGGTCGAGAGGAAGAGGGAGGCGGCTGCATGATAAAATAGAGGAAGAGAGAGAGAGAGATTGGAGAGAGAGAGAAGGATTTGATGAGGAGAGAGATAGAGAGAGTTTGTTAGAGAGGGAGAGAGAAAGAGAATGGAGAGAGACAGAGAGAGGCGGAGAGAGATAGAGAGGGAATGGGGGGCCCACGAGGGATTTAAATCCCTCGTGATTGGCTGCCCAAGAGAAAGGAACCTTTTTAAAATAAAGATTTTGAAAGGATTTGAATAATTTAACTGTTAAGGAATATATATTCGTATATATTGAGTTTTATGATATTAAATTAATTGGGCCTTTTTGGCGCTAAATGAAACATTTTCAAATCGCGCCCGGGTTGCGCCCAAATGTTCCAAATTCAAATTATACGATTTTAAGCGAGTTCCAAATTTTGAAAAGAGGTGTTTAATGATTAAAATGCATGCCTCCAAGTCGGACACTTGCACGCGCGCGTAGCCGTCCAAACTTGCCCGTTTAGCCGAACGGGAAGAAATCTCGACACGCGGACGCTACCACGCGACTAGTGGCGACGAGTAGGCCATCATGGATATTTTTAATTTCATTTTAGGAGTTAAAATTTGTTATGTGCCAAAATGACTTAACCGGTTAAAATTTAGCAATAAACACCAGATAATCAGGATAATTGGAATGAGCAAGATATAACCCTCAACTAGTAATATAAATAGTATTATTGGGCTCGGGTGTTACATTCTCTCACACTTATTCCCTTCTCATTATTTCTCATTCCCTTTTTTTTCAACTGAACACTCATCACCTCACCACTAAACCTTCACTAATTCTTCACAAAACTTCACTAAATCTCACCAAAATCACTTCTTTTGCCTAGTTTTGCCTCTTAGATGCCTTGGAGCTTGGAAAGCTAGTATCTTTGAGTTCTTGTGGATAGGTATAGATCTCTATCTGTTCTTTTTGTTGTTTTAGTGTTGTGTAGCCTTTTCGTTTCTGTTTTGATCGTTTAAAGTCAAGTTTCGTGCAAATATCGTATTTTTAGTGTCGTTTGTGATATCTGTGATCTCCTGTGACCCCGAGAGTATACTAGAAAATCTAGCAGAGTAGTTATGTTATACCTGAAACCATAGGACATCACCTGGAGCACGAACCTATCATGCTCGGACTCGGCCAGCGACGAGAAGGACATTTCCGGCGACGTCGGATTTTTGAGGGAGTTTGGGTGTGGGTTTTTGTGGGTAGGTGTCTGCAGTGGTTTAAGTGTGTTTGGTCTTGTTTGATTGTTGGGTTTTCACTGTATACGAAATCTGGGATCACATAGCTAGTTTCTTGTGTTATGACTACGCGCGATACGTTATCCGACACGGTTCTTGTACTTTGTATGGTTTTGCTCTTGGGTTGGTTTCGTAGTGTTGCTACGCACGTTAGCCACTAAATGAACACTTGGGAGTATGTTTGGAGTTGGTGTGTCGGTAAAACTTAGTTGTTCGTGTTTTGGGTCAATTGCTAATATATACTTGCTTTGTTGTTTTATGATTTTAGGTTCGCAGGCGGGGACTTCGGACGCTGCGAAGAAGGGGAAACAGGTGGTTGGCTTTACTTAGCCAGGAGCATTGGTGAGTAGATTTAATATCTACAGGGGAATCGCCCGCATAGCGTTATGCGTCTGGGCTAGAGATGTTATGATATTAGTCGCATATTCTATTGCATATATAGAGTTTGCGCATACACCTCATTGCATATTTACTTGTTGTGCTTGGACTTCTACCCTCATGACACTGCACTATTATTGACGGCTCATGTTGCACGAGCACTGATTGTATGCCACTCACACCGTCAATAATTGCCATGACACGCACAACACCTATACATATGTGGTATTGTATTGTTTAGGGATATTGAGACATGATCCTTATTTTTCTTCGTGCATATGACATATAGCATACATGTATACCTACATGCTTACACATATGCCTTGACATCCTTACATGCTAGTTACTCATATACCTATATGGTATTGTACCATTAGTGATAGGTATATACACACATGAGACATAGCTACATGTATATCTTGCATACATACTTACACTTATACCTGGAGGGTATTACATCATTACTGATAGGTAGATACGTATACCTTGCTATACCTACATGTTTACACATATATCTGGCTATAGTTACATGTTCACCTTTATTTGATGTTATATGGACTTGGAGAAATTAGGAACCGCATGATATATATATTAACTTGTTGCAGTTAAATAGCGGATTTTCCTTTATATGCTCACATTCAGTTTTATGTTGCATATATTATATTCATGGATTTTCGCATTGAGATATGGATTTTTCATGATATTTTCTGGATTTGAGGACCATGGTAGTTTCATGAAATTATACATTATTTGAAAAACCCGGTTTCTCTTGATATGATATTTCAGCAGTCACCATGAGATTTATCGGTTCTGATATATATACCCCATGCGAGGAGGCGTCGTGGGCCGTGTGCGGGTACATGGTGGGGCCCGGAGGTACCCCGGGATAAGAAAGGTATTTCGATGGACCACGTCGATGAGCCTGACATGGGAACCATACCTACCGGTGACAGTATTTAGACTCGGCGGTTATCATGGGGATACCGACCGGAGTTATGTACGTATGGATACGTCGAAATGCGGGGGTCGAAGCTGGGCACTCGGGTTTTCGAGATAGCGTATGATACGTACCTATCAGGGGGCTAGTCGTGGTGACAGCACCTGATAGATCAGTATTTATGTGTCGATACTTGACACTTGTTTTCATGATATTTTTACTTCTAAGTATATATAACAGTGGAATGAAACGCTGTTATATATATATATATATATATATATATATATATTAGTATGGGACGCTAATATATATGTATATATATCTAATTTTATATATCATCATAATGATTCATGCAAATATACTTATTCATTTCATGAGATTTACTTGATATTGGATACAGGATATAGGAGATTTACTTGATATTGGATACAGGATATATGAGATTTACTTGATATTGGACACTCAGGATATATGAGATTTACAGTATATGAGAGCCAATTTGGGGGCTGATTTGAGGAAATTTGGGAATTTGATTGTCTTGATGGACTTTGGTCCTACCACGAGATCAGGATTCCGTGAGGATGACATGTTTTATCCCGTATTCTGCATTTATTCTATATGCATTTCTTCATGTATTAGTAGTACATGATAGAGTACCTTTCATGACCGTTGCATACATATTTCCATTTATTACTATCAGCTTGCATATGTTAGATTCGCGTTGTACGTGCATGCTTGCGATTACCTGCATATGTTATTTACTATTCACGAGTTGGCAACTCATCCCCGTTGTGCCATAGTATTTTGCAGGTTGTTCCTCAGAGTAGTCAGAGGCAGGGTTCTTCATCTATCATATCATCTTTTGCAGTGGATACCGCTACGGCTGACTGTGTACAGTTTTGCTATAGGTGGGTTTTGCGGTTATCCGATATTGATCATTGTATATTCGTTGTATCTTGTACTCTCCATCTACCACTTTCATGTATGACTTAGAGACTTGATGTGAGGACGATATTGTATATTATTTTGTGACTTGGAGGTCTTTTATGCAGTTTCTTTATATCGTCTTTTTTTTCTTTGCTACGGCGTCGTATATCTGTTGTGGTGGTTGTTTTCCATCTTTGGGCGTGTTTTTGCTCCCGTTTGGGGATGCTTTACTTATATCTTTGTTGTACCGCTTTTTGGGGCTGGTTTTTACAAAGGAGGTGCTGCCAAAATTTTAAAGGAAATAAAGTTAGACTTTAAAGAATTTGGTTTGATATTTCAAAATTTTAAAAATTTTATTATCACTTACTACTTTTGATGGTTTAGATTGCTGGGTTTTCGGCTTACTTAAATTGCGTTACGCCTGTAGACGTTGCGTAGTTTAAGGGCTGTCACGTGCCAATTTCGGGTCGTGACAAAGTCCACCATGAGATTTCTCGGTGCTGAGCTATAATGATTATCCGAATCGAGGCAGGGGGAGGAACCGATTGCGGATACATGGTGGACCTGGTACGGTATCCCGGGATAAGAAGATCGTATAAAAAGGTATTGAGCCTGGCAGGAGAACACTACCTACCAGCGATAGCATGGAAACTCGGCGGATATCCGGAGGATACCGACCGGAGTTATATGATTAGATGGATATGAGGGCCGATCCAAGTCATGACGTCTGAGATATTGGGATTTCGATTATTGATGTTGACACAGGATTTATGATGATTCATTGATGGTACTTCTGTTTTTACCTTATTAGAACTGTTATAACACATTCATTTTCCCATAGCTGCTACATCCCTGATACTATACTTCGCTCATTCATTTATGTTGCATAAACGCTATTGTACATCATTATAAAATCATAATTAGGATTGTCGTTGTTTTGTTCATCCATACGATTGTCACTTGCGATATTATTTACTACTCACGAGTTGGCAACTCACCCCCATTGTGCCACGGTTCCTTGCTGGGCCAATCCTCCAGTGTAGTCGCGGCAGGGCATACTACTACTATCACCACTACTTTTTGGGTGTGATCTTTTATTAGATGGGTTGCGAGTATTCTTTTGTCCACTACCTTGTACATTTGTTCGTTGTATCTAATATACTCCATCTACCACATGTATATTTAAATTAGAGACGAGACTGAGAGATTTGTATTATATGTGACTCTGGGTGTCGTGCTCATGCGAACCAACTTTTGTGATTATGTTGTGGTTATTGTTTTCTTTTCTTATTTGCTTATTTCTTCACCAATGGCGTCATATATTTTTTAACTGTGTGGTTGTATTCCGACAAATAGGCGTTGAGATTGCTCCCAAGTGGGAATGCTTATATATTATTGGCTATGTATCGGTTTGGATCAGATTTACAAAGAAGATGGTGCCGAAAATTTTAACGATAACTCGATTTTCGAAAAGGTTTTGAAATGACTCTTCTACTTTTTAAATTAACTCTTTAACAAAGTATTTCACCTCTTTATCTCTATTTACGGTTTAGATTTTGGGTTTTCGGCTTACTTGAATTACGTTATGCCTTTAGATATTGCGTGATTTAAGTGCCGGTCATATTACTCATTTTGGTCGTGTCAAAATTGGTATCAGAGCGTTAGGTTTTATCTTTCTGAGTCTCAGATGACCTTGGTAGATGGAGTAGGTAGCTTAAGCAAAATAACATAGCGTGTGTATGTTCTGCGGTATATTCACGATACGATACTTCGCCTAAGTGACCTTAGAATATATGTCTTGTGATTCCTTCATTAATTTTACGCATCCTTTTGTTCTGGTTGCTATGTTTTTACCATTCCCCCAATATTTAAACATATTAAAAGAACAAAGCTCTGTTGAAATTTAATGGGGCATCGCCCCCACGTGCTTCTCACGAGGGCGCCAGCGCTAATGTGCAAAGCACAGAAACGTTTCTGAGTAAGAATTAAATTCATATATGGCGCCGCATGTACCCCTTACGTGGACTCCAATGTGCAAAGCACAGAAGCACTTTCTGAGTAAGAATTAAATTCTTATATGGCGCCGCACGTGCTCATTACGCAGACGCCAATGTGCAAAGCACAGGAATACACATCATAAGAATTAAATTCTTAAGTGGCGTCCATGTGCACAACACGTGATCGCCAGCGTCTAAATAGAATTAAATTCTACGATACTCTCTGTTAAACAGAGCCATTGGATCAAAAATCCAACTGAGATGATAAATCATCAAAATATAGAATCAAATTCTATTAGGAGAAAATATCTCCCAAATCTTTCTAAATAAGAGAAATACTCTCGGTTGGATCAATAATCCAATAATAGAATAAAATTCTATTTTGGGAATAAATTCCCTCAATCTTTCTAAACAAAAAAAGAAAGAAGATTGCTCTTTGTAAAATAGAGAACTCTTGGATTAAAAATCCAATGGTGATTAAAAATCACCACTTGACAGAATAAATTCTGTATATGCGAAAATATTTTCCCAATCTTGTTAAAAATAAGAACAATATATTCTGTAAAATAGAAGTCCTTAGATCAAAGATTTAACAGTGGGTGAAATTCCCTAAATCAATTTTGAGTCCAATTAAATCAATTGGAATCTCTCAATGATAGATTTCTCAAAACCAATTAACAATTTGCCTCCACTATATAAAACCCCCGAGACTTCAAGTCTCACAGATTGAGAGAGACACAGAGAGACCACAGATAGAAGGAACCCCATATAAGCTTCGGCAAAAATACAGTAAGCTCTAAAAAAGAATAAAGAATTCAATTCCCAAAGAAGAAGATCCTCCTTCTCAAAACCCTAGGTAAAGAAAAGAGATCAAAATATCTCCTTTACATGTCATATCACATCTAAGGGTTTATCCCTATTAAAAGAACTTAGTTCTTTTTCTGGATCTGCGATCCACAAGACAAGTCTCGCATAACTTGAGAATTTAATTCTCATCGGGAAGATCTTGTTCTTGAAAATCAAAGATTCAGGGAAGAACAAATTTAAAGAAAAAGAAGATGGAGTCCATAATATTTTAAGGAACTCAGTTCCTTCAAATCAAGAACTTAGTTCTTTAAAAACTCAACCCGAGATCCTAAAAAAATAGTGATTTTGGCGAGCGTTAATGGTCAAAATACCATTGACAAAGGTTTAACCACTCTGAAAAGATCAACAGAGATTAAATATCCATATAAAAAAAGACTAGCGCCTTACGTGCTCCACACGTGGGCGCCCTTTTAACAGCGCCTAGCGCCTCACGTGAAAAACACGCGGGTGCCCAAAACAGAAAACCGACGCCTCACGTGAATACACGTGGGCGCTGAATAAAAGTGCTCAGCACTCCATATACAGCTGAAAACAGCTAAGTGCTTAGCACTCCATATACAGCCAAAACGGTTGAGTGCTTAGCACTAATTGGGTAGCGACCAGCACCGCACGTGCACCTCACGTGGACGCCATAGGAAGTGCTTTGCACTTCACATTTAGTCAAAAAGACTAAAGTGTTCAACATTCATTGAGCAGCGCCCATGACTGAATGCTTCACATGACATATATGTGAGCATCAGAATTTAAATAAGTGCTTAGCACTTTTACATAAAAAGAAAATAGCTGAACAAACAGAGCCCAAATAAGTGCTTAGCAATTTTTAATGAAAAAGAAAAAGAATAAGTAGACTAAGCCCAAATTGGTTAAGTCTTTGAAGTTTTCTTGCAGCTGAGCCCAAATGCTCTTTTACTGGATCTTAAGTAAAAATGATCCTTAAAAACATTGTTAAACTGATTTTAGTCTCAAACATGACTAATGATCTCTTATTGATGATATCCAAAATGATATTTATCTCGTATCTTCTAAAGTAATCTTAGTCTCAAATATAACTAACGATTCTTAGGACCACCATAAACTCTTTCCCTCAAATACGTGATTTGGTTCAAGGGTATATCTTTTCACATATCTAATATATGTCGTTGTAATTCCTCAACGTCTTCAAAGAGGTGGCGGGCCCCGACAACCAATAACTCCTTTCGTCATACATTGATGCACTTTTAAATTGACGTGCACACCTCAAATCGGATCGCTTCCCAAATTGGACGCATTCCATGTCACCATCATTCACTCTGCCACGTAATAAATACACGTGCGTGCAAGATGAATGTTAGACCGAAATGTTCTTAAACTAACATTCATCCCCAAAATAGGAATGTTGGACCGAAACGTTCTTAAACTAATATTCGTCCCCAAAATGGAAATGTTGAACCGAAATGTCCATAAACTAAAATTTCACCTCAAACATAACGATAATGGACCGTGATGTCCTTAAACTAAAATAATTGGGCCCAAATTCTCATATATTTTAAGTCGATCTTAATCTCAAATCAGATTAACGGTCCTTAAATAAACCTAAGCCTAAATCTAAATTATACGGATTTGGACTGATTCGCGTCCTACGGGCGACGACATAAATTATTCTTTGTATACAATCCACGGGCAACCAAAATAAACAAATGCACATACGACAGGAGAAGAGAAAGTGGTTATCGCAATGCGGTAACGTAATTAACTGCAGCGGCTTGCGCCTGCAGGGAAAAGCGTCCTCACAATCAAAAACCCCTCAGAAAATGAAAAGGAATCTGATAAAGTCTGCTACAGCAGTCGTGTATGTTTAAAACTCCGATATATGGTGCCATAAATCAACTTGGTATCTTCGGAGAGGTGGACGGATAAATCCAAATAGCATCTGCCCTCGAATTCAGGCAAGACGATCCATCCCAATTCGTCCTTGTCTCCGACGGTGAACACTTACCAAATCTTGTTTCTTGTTCCAGCCACCATACCGCCAAGACTATTAAGGCACAGAGGTCTGCCACCAGAGACAAGATCAGGGCAGACTCGTTCGAGATGAGGACCGGCCAAGGCGATCCTCCTTCTCCAGGCAGGATATCTAGGATGGAGGCGAGTATTCAGGATTTGCACCAGATGGTTGGATCATTGGTTGAGGCCAGCCGGGCACAAAGGTCAGATATTGTTCTGCCTACTACAGGGACCGTGGTACTATCTACTGCTCAAACAGTTGTACCTGCCGCTACCGGGACTATCGAGATATCACTTCCGGAGTTTATGAGACTGAAGCCTTCGATGTTCAGTGGGACAGACGCAGCAGAGGATCCTCAATCGTTCCTCAACAGGATGGCCAGGATTAGTCATTCCTTGAGGTGTTCTGATGTGAGATCGGTTGAGCTCACTAGTTTCCGTTTGGAGGGTCTTTTCCAGACTTGGCGTGATTTTGTTGATAGAGGTCGAGCCGTTGGTCTTCCTCCTATGCCATGGGATGAGTTTTCGACGATTTTTCTTGCTCGTTTCCTTCCGCAGAGCGTCAGGGATGCTCGAGCTCGCGATTTTGAGTCTTTAGGAAAGACTCCTGATATGACTGTGGCCGAGTATGATCTTCAGTTCATTCAGCTGTCCAGATATGCTTCTTATTTGGTGGACACCGAGGAGAAGCGCGTCAAGAGGTTTGTGCGAGGTCTTGATACTCAGTTGTTCCTCTCTATTCTCTATTGGCGTCCAACACTTTGACACTTATGCAGCGGCGATGGACGGAGCCATGCTAATGGAGGAGCGTATTACCGAGATTACGACTATTCAGGAACCGAAGCAAGTTCGTACTGGTATATCAGTTTTCGGGCAGTTTGGTAGAGGTATGGCAGGCAGAGGCCGCGGCAGTTTCTTTCTAGGCCGTGGAGGTGGCAGAGGCTTCATATGGGGCCAGTTATTTAGCTCTTACAGTAATCGTCGCCTCGATGTTATCGGTGTGGGAGTTTGTACCATCTCGTCATGCATTGTACCGTAAGACATCAGGACGAAGCAACAGTTCCGCAGGTCATCTTACCCCCTTCACCTCCTCCTCCGCGAGCATTGTCTCCTCCGCTCGTCGCTACTCCATGCTAGACAGATGCTCAGAGGGGCCATGGTCATAGCGGTCCTGTTCAGAGGGGACGAGGCGGCAGAGGCAGAGGGCATCAGGGTGGTAGTAGAGGACAAGCCAGAGTTTTTGCTTTGACTCCTCAAGATGCGCAGGCATCGAATGTTGCTGAGACATGTACTCTTTCCGTGTGTTCTTTCGACGCGCATATATGGCTCAACCCTGGTGTAGGTTGTTTTTCATCACCCTATTGAGATGGTAATACGCGTCGCTTTTCAGGCGTACTACAGATTCCCCCTGCCTAAGGTAGGCTAGGGTTTATTGATTGTGGGAATCCGAATCACCGGCGGCCGCGGACTAAGATGCCGTTAATTACCCCCTCACCTTTGGAGCGAAAGAACCTCCGATTAATGGGTCAAACTGGTCATGTGAACTCAATGTGTAATGTGCGAGTGTTGTGTTTTGACGGGTCAAACTGGTCATGCGAAATTACGGGGAAAGTGTTGTGGAGTGTGTATATATAAAAAAGGAGAGGGAAAATAGCGTCCAAAGGACACGTGGGTGCTAGCGTCTCACGTTCCCAGCACGCGGGCACCGGACGCCGGGCGCCTCACGTGCTTGGCACGCAGGCGCCGGGCGCCTCACGTGCTTGGGGCTTAGCTCCTATATTGGGAGTTGTTCTCCCAATTGACTTCTGGAGTTAAACTCCTAAAAATGAGGACAAAGGGGCTTAGCCCCTGCACTAAGAGTTGTACTAAAAAAAAGATTTATTATTTTATATATATTTATTTTTTGTGGAGTTAAACTCCCAAGATATTTTCGAAGATGATGAAAGGGGACCTCTTTCTTCTTCCTTGAGCCCTGGGTTTTCTCTTACGCTTTGGATCTTCCTAAAATGAGATTTTTGGGGATGAGTCTCCTTCCTCCTCTCTATTGGCTGGATCTTGGAGAAAGGAGGGTGCGATTTAAAAATCTCCCCTTTTGGAGATTTGATGGAAGCTCTGCGTTCCCCTTCAAGGGTTTTGTGATGAAAAACTATTTCTTTTTGGAAAAAAAAAGAGTGAAACTCTTGATTTAATTCAAAAAAAGAAGAAGCAGCTTTAGAATCTTGAGGAAGGAGAAGGAGACATAAAAACCATAAGTTTTGAGAGGAATGAATTATTGTTCTTCATTTCATCATCATGTTGGCTTTTTTTCACGCCTCGCTTCCCAAAATACGGAATACGAGGGGTTGACAAGGCCATCCATGCTCCTACGGTCAAGGAAATATCATGTCGTAGTCACACTTCGGCTTCTAGCTTTACGTGGTAATCAGTAATCAATGCACAGGTAATGAGAAATGCAGTCACTAAATCAAAACAAATACAAAAGAACTAACCAGATGGAGATCGGGAGAGTATAGCTCTGGGTAGCTGATCAAGATGTCCACGATGTCCTCGAGGTACGTCAGGTCCTGGTCCAAGCTAGATCCACTTCTCACTCTGAGCATGAATACTCAGGTCGTCAGAGCGACACGATAGCATTATATATATAGATACAACTATGAACTCGTGTAATAATAACGAATATGTAACAGTGATCAGGAGAATAAAGACGTGAACATGAAGTAGCCAATGCAGGTATCTAATAGAGCAGGCAACAGTAAAGCAGTAAACAGTATGGCAGGTATGTTGAATCAGTAAGCAATACATGTCAATGTCACTAACCCTATCAGTCTCTAAGTCTCACTGTACAGGTCGCTAAGCCTATCGTCAGTCCAAGTGTGAGAGTCAACCACTCGTGAGTATCCCCCACCCAAGGGTAGGACCCAATGGCAAGGGAACACGGGCCCGAGTCGCTCACTAAAAATCGGTAATATCCCCATATATCTCCAGAATCGATGTATGTAACGGCATGGGACTCCCGAGATTCTGTTGAATTCACACTCAAACTACCCCACACCCCGTGGTCCACATCAAACGCCAACCATAAACTCAAATACCAGTCGGTCCATGACAAGTCTACGCGAGAACTGAAGACAGGGCCTCCATCAAGTATGTCTCGACTGATACCCAAGATAAATGGACAGTGTTTGGTGCCTTACCTGTGACACCCGTACAAGTGCTTCCATAATTGTCCCATACCAATTATAGTCACACTTATACATGTCCCACAGACGTCGACAATGCAATAAATCAATAGGGTCCACTGATTGTGTACAAGTACGTGTCACTTTCACTTATCCATTCATACTTAAACACTAACGTACTTGCCACAATCAAACACTAATACCTAACACTGGGTAATGCACATGATCACTAGGTTACCAATACAATGATATATATGTAATGTGATGAGAATACAGTAATTAAGGCATGATTAAGATATCATCAGTCGGTGTCCTACCACTTGCATAATTTATCATAAATCATACATGAAAAATTTAACAAAACAATAAAAAGGGGTAAGCGGTATGTTTACTTATCTATCCATCAAAATTGGTTTCACGTTAATCGGGTTTCAGGATCACTAGATATGGCCATTTCATTTTAAGCGTTCACTGCTGGAAATCCGGTTTCAGAATTGGAAATCCGTTTCGTAACGCATTTTAATCCCAGTTGGGATCGTATTTAGGCGACGCTATATTTGAACAATATTTAGGGCTATCAGTTATATTTCCACCGAAATTGGCGGATCCATAATATATTATATCGACAGGGAGTTATGGGCAGGTTATACTCGATGTGTAGAATTTTCCTCTGCAGAATTCAGCAAGACGTGTCGACATTATAAAATGAGTTAAAAATATCAAACGGTTGAGGAATCCAGTGTGACCAGTGGAGGAAGAAATCTAATTCAATTTTATACGTAACGGTATAGGGTTCCGCGCATTCTCACAATTTAACAGGAATATACAGGGGTTTAGAAACAGGGGTTAATCGGGATTTCCGTTCTGAACTGCAGTCCAGAATCGTAATCCACCGCAGTTAACTCTATCATAGCTTATTAAAATTCAGTGATAAACAATATAATGCAGTAGATTAAACAGTTAGCTTCGATACGAGCCATCTAACGCTAAAATCCGGTTTGTACATAATTTAATATCAATTTTACGGTTTATCATGTACGGAAGTTTCAGGCTTTACGACAGAAATCAGGACGCCATTTTACGTTAGCAAACGACCTTATTTTGTAACCAAAATCTCAAGGGGTATTCGTTATAACTCGGGCCACTCAATGTTATTTGTTGTCGCCAAATTAACGGAGTTTGTAGGTCATAGATTACATCGAGCACTTAACTTATAACGATTTACACGAAAAGTATATGCGGGAATTTTTGGTAACTAGAATTGTAATATGAAAAATAGCATGAACCAAGTATTAAACTTGCCTGAAGATGTGTCGATGACGGTACGGCAGCGTCAATGGCACGATCGCGTCACGAACGCAGCACAGATTTGGCCTTGTCGGATCTCGCTTCTTGGACTCGATGGCTCGGTGGTTACGACGGGCGTGCGCTGGCGTTGCGATGAGAGGCGTGTTGATGATGATGACGGCTTAAGGGATCGGGGCCACAGATTTAATGGCGACGTCGGTGACTAGAATGGCGGCAACAGCGGTCGATTCAAGTGTTCGACGAAATGCCGGGGGCTCGACTGCGGCGGCTTGGCGGCGACGGCTTGGGTTGCTGGGGCGAGGCGGCTGCGGTCGACGGTGAGGGGGTGTCGGAGGCATTCGGGCGTTAGAGGTTGCAGGTGGAGCCGTAGCCTCTTCGTGATGGGTCACGGCGACAGTGGGCGTGCAGAGGTAAGGTGAAGATGGTGAGCTGAGGGTGTTAGTGGTGATGCATAGGGCAGCGGGGATGTGTACGCGTTGGCTATGGTGAGGTCGTCGGTGAAGGGTCGAGGGTGCAGGCAGTGAGTCGAGGGTGCCGGTGGTGGAGCTTGGGCTCGGCGATGAATGTGCAGGCGGGTAGCGGGAGGTGACGAGGGGTGGCCGGGTGCGAGGAGACGGCGAGGGGGAGCTCGAGTTGGAGGTTGGCGTCAATGGCGAGGGTGAGCGGGGGTGCCGGCGATGGGTTTAGGTGGGACGAGGAGGAATGCTCGTCGTCGAGGGTGAGAAGTTTGCTGGCGGTGCTCGGGCAGTGGAGCTCGGGTCTTCGGTTTGAAGAGGAGGAGATGGTGTGGTGGGTCGTCGGAGGTTCTAGGGTGTCGTGGAGGAGGCCGGAGTTGGTTGTCGTCGTCATCGTGGGAGTGTAAGGGGATGTCGATGGAGATAGAGAAAACGAGAGTGAGAAGGGAGCGAGTTAGAGAGACGAAGAGAGGTGAGCGAGATGGAGACGGGGTCGCGGGCGCGCGCGCAAACGTGGGTCGGGGTCATGGGTCGCGAGCGGGCGCGGCGCGAAACGTGGGAACGTAGGGGAAAATCGAGCGGGAAAACGCGAGTGAAGTGGGGAAGAAGGATACTGGGTCGGGTACAGGCGTGGTGAGGGGACGGGCTGGGTCGGCTTGGGGTGTTTTATTAATTTATTTGATTTAGTTCTGGGCTAAGAAATGGAAGTGGGCCGGATTTAATAAAAGGGGAAAGAAAACAAAGGAAAAAGGGAATGGGGGTTGGGCTCGGGAAAATAAGAATGGGGAACGATTTTTGGGGAAATAATTAGGAAGTTTGGGCCGGGCTCGGGGTTAGGGAAATGGAAAAATATAAAATAGATAGGTAATAGGGTTTTGGTTTAGTCTAGGGAAAAATAATGAAAGAGAAGATGGAAGTGTGGTTAGGGTTTATATACATTTAGTTAAATAAATTTTGGTGAAGGGGAAGTGGAAGTGGGCTGAGTTTTTGGGTAAAAATAAAAGGGAGAAAATAAAAGGGTTTAGATAAATTAGGGCTAGGTTAAAACAAAATAATTATAAATATAAATAATTAAATTTTGTAAGTAGCCTTTTATAAAAATACGGATATTGGTGCGCAAAAGAACTGGGTATTACATCATACCACACTTATAAAAATTTCGTCCTCGAAATTTAAAACAAGCGATAAGCTATATGAAATAACACGCAAAAAGCTACGACCTCGAACACTCACATATAGTGGTTTACTTAAAGCAGTTAAAAGAAAAGAAAAAATCGAAGGTCTAAGTAAGTATAAGGCAGAATCAACTCTAAGGGCAAACTATATGTACAAGAGAATAAAAATAGCAATAACGAACAATAACATTCGAGGCATGCTAGATAAAATCGAAATCCTAAATATATGCATACATACGTATATCAAAATAGCGCAGCTAAAATAATGGCATCAGGCATAACCATTTATAATAGCAAACTAGAAGCACAATACCCGAAAAAAATAAAGTAACAATAATAAAATAGTGGAGGATTTGTCGATAGGCTAAAGTATTTTAGAATAACTGTATCGATCAAACGATTTTAAAATAACTTAGAAACCCATGTGGTGAATATAAGAAATATAGAACAAAATAATATGCGTGACACATGTTTGCGCTATTGAAAACATGGAGAATAGCAAAGCATTTAAAAAATGGATAAAACGGAAGTAGTCAATAACACGCAATTTTTTTTATTTTTTTTCCAATAAATACAAAATAATGAAAACTAAATTTTCGAATAACGACGCTACTGAATGTAATAAAAGGAAGCACTACTGATGTATAAGGCCTAGTCAGGGTAGGGGTTACAATAGAGTATGATCCAAAAAGTCGGGGTGCGGTACTTCATTCTGGATGTCGAAGAGGCTGGGGTCGGGTCAGCACAGGGTGTAAGGGTGAACAGTAATGAATCTCGAGAGGGAAGAAATTTATTGGGAAGGGAAACAGTCGATACATCACGCGAATCAAAAATCGAAAGATTGGTGAACTCAGAAATCTTATTATCATTCCAGAAAATTCCAAACAAGGCATCCTCGAAAAGTAAAAGATGGCCTTAAACTATACATAGATTTATTTGGCCAGAGGAGACAAAAGCTAAATCACGTCAGTCGCGGTTGTGGAGGTTCAGCAGGTTACGGTAGGCTCGCGCGCTCAAATAGGGGCGTCCATTCCCATATCGCCTCGCAGGGATCGCCACTGGAGGTTCTTTTGCTATGGGGTCTTGATCTTCTGGTCCTTCTGTCTCGACTGGAGCTTCTTCATCATGGTATGCTTCCACGTGATTCGCCTCTTCTGGATCTTCTTCCACGGGATTTCCTTCCTCTGGATTCTCCTCAAGGTCTTCCTCCCCTGGATTTTCTTCTATCGGGTCCTCCTCGGGATCTTCCTCTATTGGGTCATCTTCGGGGTCCTCTTCTTCGTCGTCCGAGTCGCTGATCATGTCAACTTCTTGGGGTGCGAATCCCTCGCCCTCGGAATCTCTGTTTCCGAAAATCACATGTGGACCGTTGATCTCGTCATCCGAACTCACCAGCATGCAGTCTAAGTAAACGCACGACCGTGTGTCCTCATCTAGAGGCGGCGCTGCTCCAAGGTGGGCCATGACCTGAAAAGAAAGAGCCGTGATTAGACAGTGGGACACACTAAGAAAATAACGATGCGGTAGCACAAGGAAAATATACGGTAGGTAAGGACTGAAAGATCAAATTTTAGAATGCTGATGCAATGAATAGTATAAGTAAAGTGAGTGGGAAGGGGACGATACATACATCACAACTCAGAATTTTATTACATTCAACTAAAAGTTCAACGGATACAAGATCTCAAACGAAAAGAAAAATATTTACAAAAGAGTGACAACATTTTTATTGAAAGCGGAAAGGCGATACTTCTTCTTTGATTTCCAGGCCGCTGCATTATCGTCACGCGAGCTGAATCCTGCGCTGGGTCCGCACTATCCTCGAAGCTCGAACTACGAAATAACCATCACTTAGCCGGAGTGGAGAGTGTGGACGAATCTCCTCCTTGTAGCTCCTTCCTTTTATGGAAACCATTGATAAGATGTTCGTTGGATCCGCAAATCAGGCACTGCCCTTTGGCGCTGCGACAATCTCTCTGAAGGTGTCCTGGCTTTTTGCAGTATCCACAACGTTGAGTCTTCCGCTGCTTCCATTGCTGGGGAACAAGTGGGCGCTTCATCTTCACCTCTTTTCCATGTCTAACAGGGATCCCGTTACGATTGGAGGCTTTCGCTGGTGCCGGAGTCATCTGCCTTCTTAATCCTTCAGCTAACGGGTCGTTCGTTCGCTCCTGGGCTTCCTTCAGACTTTGCAGTACATTCAAAATCTCGACCGTCTGATTCTGGGGAGTGGAGATAGAGGAAGAGTCGTTGGAAGACATGGTCCTGAAACAACAATTTTAGGACGGCATAAGGTACAAGGAGTAAAAATCAGAATACAATGTAGATTAAGCAAGGAAACAAGAATATCGGGTGAGGTGAAATTCAAACGAGTGGGAATCAAATGTAGAGCTCTAAGTCACCCAATAGAGTACAGTATTGTAACTATGCTGCAGTTCACAATCACAACCACGTAACTCTACTAAGTAGCCCCAAAACTCTAGCGGATGGATCAAAATGTATAGCATAACACACTATGTGAATCAAGATCAAGGATAACAAGTTTGCAATCTAGACCGAAGGATGTCTTAGATTGCCAAGCACTACACAGAAACTGCAATCCCAATTGAAGCAAAACCTGGCTCTGATACCAACAAAATCATGTCACGCCCCGCTTCCCAAAATTCGGAATACGAGGGGTTGACAAGGCCAGCCATGCTCCTACGGTCAAGGAAATATCCTGCCGTAGTCATACTTCGGCTTCTAGCTTTACGTGGTAATCAGTAATCAATGCACAGGTAATGAGAAATGCAGTCACTAAATCAAAACAAATACAAAAGAACTAACCGGATGGAGATCAGTGGAGTATAGCTCTGGGTAGCTGATCAAGATGTCCACGATGTCCTCGAGGTACGTCAGGTCCTGGTCCAAGCTAGATCCACTTCTCACTCTGAGCATGCATACTCAGGTCGTCAGAGCGACACGATAGCAATATATATATAGATACAACTATGAACTCGTGTAATAATAACTCGTGACATGGACTTACAGTGGTATCAGAGCCAACTAAACCTTTACTAGCTTGTTAGCAACTAATTAGAACTTCGATCGTCGGAAAAACGCGAAAACAACACCCCGAACCCCTATCAGTTTCTGTTAATTTTAAACGTGTCAAAAAAAAATATTTGATATGCCTTAAAATTCACAGCAGGAAAATATAAGAATACTGGGAAAATACAAGGACACAACTCGGCAAGACGGCCGTAGAACCGCGGCCAAATGGTGCTTTTGGCCGCGGATCCGCCGCCGAGTCAACCCCGAGTTGACTCGGAGTTTCACAGAAATTCATATTTTATGGTGTTTTGTTTTCCTGTATATTCTGTTTCTGTCCAGGTTACTTCTGTGCTGGCTTGCATTTGGGGTAGACACGGAAAAAGGTTGTCGATCGATATTCTAAGTTATTTGCTATCTGTAATGTTTAATGTGTTCGTAAACCTCCCCTAACTGCTAGTATGTCGGTTGGCAGGGGGTTGCACATTTCTGTAATGTTTACTGTTTGTGTATATGAACTTGATTGGATCGTTGTGATGATAAGCCGGGGTTTGAGATGGGTTTTATATTCATTCATTCGATGTAAATTGTAATATGATGTAATATTCTTTTGCGGGGCACATCCAGGTTGCGGTTGTAGCCACCGTTGTATTATTTCATTTACTGTTTTTTGCTCCTAGGATAGACCCAAGGTGGGGTACACAAACTACCGGGTACGTTAAAGTGTTTAGTGGCCTACTCACGTTGTTGAGGGAGACCGCTTCACTTCGGGTACTTGGCGGGTAGTTTTCCGTACCCGTAAGGGTCTAGGGTGGGGTAATGGCTATTCATTACAACTGTGTAATCCGTCTTTTGTTGAAGGCTCAAAGGAAAAACGGATTGCTTGTATATCCAATAATGTTCATCTGAGATCTGGAATGCCTATTATTGCGTCTGACGAATGTACAATATCTATATAAGATAGCTATTTAGACGTCACTTATGTTTTACACCCGCGCTAGCCCAGCCCCCGCTCTGTCGTTAGTTAAATAACCTAACGGGTGATGACGGGACCCAGTGGCGAATGCGGATGGCATAAGAGGACGTTGTATTTTCGTTGTTTTCTGCAATGATAGGTTAAATGATGGGACGCATTATTTTAATGCAAAGAAAACAAACCAAAGTTGAATCGTTGGAACAAATTTAAAAGAAACCACTCGGTTATTTTTAAAAGAGCAGAATTTTTTAATTGCGGAGCATTAACCACTCCTTTTAAAAAGCTATCAGGTTGTAAATTCAAACAAATTTAAATATGCATCTAAATGTAACTTCAGTCAGTCGGGTCGCATTGATATGACCTAGTCTACAATGCCTCAAGAAGGATTCGTTCATTTCTGAACTCTTCCTCTCGTGTGTGTTCTGTACGTTAAGAACTGTGGTTTGATTTAGAACGTCTATGCTTTTAGATAACGTGCCTGAACCGATCAACTCTTGATATAGAAAATGTTCAAAACATTATCTAACAATACAAAATTATATCCTTTCTTTACTAATAAAGAGACTGATATGATGTTGTATATCGGGTTCGGTATCTAATAACATTCGTTCAGAATCAATTTATTCTGGTAATACAGGGTGATAGTGACCAACAGACTTGGCTGCAACACTTGCACCGTTTTCTATCTCATGAAACTTATCACCCGTTCTCAGTTCTCTACCTATCTGTAGCCCATGTAACAAATTACATATGTGGGATCCTGATCCGGTATCAAATACCTAGGACGTAAAGGATACTGAGAAACAGTTCTCTGTAATGAACACACCCGAAGATGATGCATCAACATGCACTTTCTTCGTTTGGCCGGCACGGGAAATCTGGTATTCCCCAATTTCCTGCTCTGTGTTATAACAATTATAAGTTGGAGCGGGACCAACGTTCCCCAGCTCAGTATAACAAGCGGGTTCGGTCAATTCATCCGTTTTATTATCTTGATTAAGGCGTGATATGGTCGCTACCTGGAGAGAGAGAAGAAAACACTCAGCGTATGCTCTTGCAAGATTAGATTGGTTATCTAATATATCTAATCAGGATGTCTCCCACTGTTTTAGTCAAATCTTCTTCAAACCCTAAAAGAAAAGACTAACCGGGATTAATTACACGCTACAGGTTCGCCAATCTTTCAGCCAGGCTAGTGTCGATACTTTGAAGGAGGTCCCCCGTGCTTTCGCACGAACCTAATTAAAGTAAATCTCGTTTTCCCAGAGGCGTAACCCCGTTAACACATTTCTAGACACCTACTTGATCGACTAATTGTAATATGTAAAACTCTCCCAGGAGTAACTCTTACTCGCAGCGGGTATCGGAATCCAACTATCTCATAGAAAGTATGCAATCTCATTGCAAATTTTAACACTTGAAATTCCCAATAATATTTTGCCCCAAGCGATCTATGACCTTGACAAGGTCAACAAACCATAGACCGCAAGTCAAGTTCAACCCGTCATTTCCTGATTGAATTAAACACACCCGCACGATCCTTGACAAGGTCAACAAAGTCGCACGACTATCCTAATCCAATCGCATCATATGCTTATGCAGATAAGCATAAATAGCTACCGCACACTACGCCTTGACAAGGTCAACAAACGCAGCACGAATACTATGAAGTACTTATCTGAAATGACGGAGGGCTACGACGGGTTTTTCAAAAAACCCTTTGCGTAATGAACTTGATATCGTTGTAGAATCGAGTGATTTTAAATGGAAGGTTTTTGAGGCTTTTCTAGTTTTGCTAAAGAGGTCACTCCCGGTGAAGGGATCGTCGGCTCTTTCCCCATCGAATAAGGTGCAAGGTATATCATATATACCGCTGTGCAAAGCAAGAACTATAGAAGCAATCAAAAGACAAACCGAGTTTCTAGCATCTGCTAGTTTCACTAAAGAGGTCACTTCCGGTAAATGGATCTCGGCTCTTTCTTTATCGAATAAGGTGCTGGATGTTCTACAAGGAACACCGCTATGCAAAGAAAAAACTAGAGCTACCAGTTTTTAAACAAGTTTCTACAACATCTTAGGTTTCTTTTAGTTTCATTAATCTCATTAATGAAGTCCCATTTTAATTATGCTTCACAAGCATCTCATTTGAAACGAAATCTGCAATATAACATATATCTCATATATATAATATAAATATTCATCTCAGGCAGTAATATGATCTCATCACAGAACATTGCAGCAGAAGAACATATATGAAATATTGGATATACTAGGACGTCCGTGTTTTCAATACGAGCCTGTATAAAACACGGATTCCACGGTCGCGATGAATAGCCAAACCCACATCCCTAGACCCCTACGAGAGCGGCAAGCAACACTGCAAATTCTAGGGTTAGGAGACCCGGTCTCGACTCCTCGAGATGGTCTTCCACTGGACCCCAGAACCCGGTTACTTGTGCTCCCTGCCTTGGGTCTACCTAATGCAGAAAAGTAAATAATATACAATGGTGACATCATCCTCAGCCCGGAAGTGCCCCAATAAAAGAATATTACATACAACTTAATTTTACATGAATGAAAAGAAAAACTCTCATCTCACATAAAACCCCCGGCTATTCAGAACGTGACGATCCAATATAACATAGCACAGCAACACATAATATCTCATATCATCAACGTAAGCAAGTATGCGTATCCCGATTGTCGTTGATGTATTGCAACGAAGCCGGCGATACACCACATACTACGCTTACGGTCACAGAAAAGAAAGTGTAAAACTACAACAGTTGGAATCCGCAACCTCCTTAGACATCGCATGCCTAACCAAATGAATTCCTTATACATCGCATGCCTAACAATTATAAACCCCGCATTTTAGTCTCATTATCGAAAACTCTTTTCAATATCAAGTCGGGCAATTCAACAAGATTCCCGACATTTTGATCGAATGCTCGTCG
Source organism: Agapanthus africanus (assembly GCA_030015575.1). Lineage (NCBI taxonomy): Eukaryota > Viridiplantae > Streptophyta > Magnoliopsida > Asparagales > Amaryllidaceae > Agapanthus > Agapanthus africanus. The sequence goes on from CM057341.1 coordinate 139,629,551, forward strand.
CAAACTTTAGTAGACGGCCGTACCCCCGGATGCCGTCGACGAAGTGCACTAAGGCGGAACACCGCTGCCGCGAGCACCCGAACGGATGCTTTTGGCGACGGGGTTCTCCTACAGTCACTTGGTCGGGGCTATGGGGCGTCGCTGTCTATTAAGTTTACCCGGCAAGTATCCGCGTACGCTACGTGATTGCGAAGGACTTTTGATCACATCAAAATTCTGTGGCAACCGATCATCTGAGACTAAACTGCTATGTTTATAATATTCAAATCAGTTATCTCATAACTATTTGTGGATTCCAAATATTGTATCACATTCCAGATAAATAGACAATGTTAAAATTTCAGATCGAATAATCAAACACCCAAGTTTTCCCAAATAGTTCTCAACACTTGAAATTAGTTTTAAAACATCCATCACATGCTACAGTACCAATGGTCCAGCCGTAGAAGGGTCAAGCCAACGCCTCACATGTGGCACGCCGTACTGCCACAAACCCTAAGGTTCAGAGGCAGTTCAAGACGGTCACATAATCGAGTTAAGGTTTGTTGTCTTCTAGAGGGTCCACTGCGTTACTTGCATGACTTAGAACGTTCCTAAACGACGAAAAAATCCAACTTTTGAAAAAATTTCCGACAGGGGAAAAAGTGAGTTATTGATATCCGTTTGAACTTTTTAACAGTTTCTAAAATTATCCGGACAAACTAAACAAAGTTAAATTATCCGATCGAATCAACGAGTCTCCAATACAACCCTAGAAAACTCAACACTTGAGTGGAATTAAAACATTCCCAGAAAAAATTGCCAAGAAAGGACCTAAGAATAAATATATGAAATTCCAGGGACTAATTCAAAATTTTGGCCGCGGATCCGCCGCCAAACCCTTGGTTTGGCCGCGGTTCCGCGGTCATGTGAGCGAATTAGTGGGCCGTACTTCACAGTAATTCTTAGTTTTTCCTGCTTGTTTTTCTGAGTATTTTTAATGCTGAAAAATTCACATTTTTAGAAAATGTACAGAGAGGGGTATAAACCGGGTATTCGGAGTTCGATCGGACTTTAAACTTCGTCTAGACTTCGCCTAAAGCTCTAGCTTGGCTCTGATACCACTGTAGGGTTCCTAGGCACACGCACAAGGGTCAACGAGGTATCAACCATGCCCGATTTAAATTTTAGCCGTGCCGAACAACCCAAAACCGGATCTTTAAACTAGAGTTTAGGTGAAAACAAGCATGTTAAACTCTTTAACACTAAGTGAGAGGGATTACAACCTTTGTAGATCCGGTCCTTCACTTCTTAAGCTCCGTGTTGAGGTCCCTTCGTTGCGATCATCGTGTTCCGAACTCTCGATAGGCTCCGCGAAGAGAAAGGTGCAAGCTTGCTTCCGATCTTCGATAACAAAGATGATCTACCTTGAAGTTTCGTTAACACAACCTCTCACTCTCTAAAAGAAGTGAACACCCTCATCTAAATGGCAAGGATAGATGAGGATGATGAAGTAGGATTTTTGCTCTCTTTTGTTTTCATATTCTCACATATAACATCACTTTTGAAAAAGATAGAAAGCTTTTTCATGAAGAACTCAAGGAAGAAGATGAAGAATTCTTTTGTGATGAATAATGAATTATTGTAGTGGTTACAAATCTAACCAAGGGTTAAGCATGAAGGAGTTAACCCTTGTAGAGAGTTAACTATAGTTAATGGTTTGGATTGGGTTAACATAATATCTTCACAAAATATCAAGCAAAACACAAAGTCAAAGCTTCATGGAAGCTTCATGCAAAAGCTAACCCTAATCCAAACCCTAACCAAGTTTAAACCCTAAACCATTGTTGAATTTGTAACCCTAACATGTTACAATATTATATATCACATATACAATATATTTTGTAACAATAGAAAATAATACAATTAACATATATCGCATATATATCAATGTATTATCCCGTGAGAAAATGAATCTTTTAGTGAGTTAATATTAGTTAATGTAATTTAATATATCATATATATTATTATACATTAAATTATCGAATCAACACTTGATCCGACAATCCGGCTATATCTCATATAACCGACTAATACGATGACCCGGCTATATCACATATACCCGGACGATATCTCATATCGCGAGAATCCAATACGGTATCACATACCGCATTATCCTCGGTCCCGCACTTATCACATATGTGCTCCTACTCCGTTTTGCCTGAGTCAAGAAACCTCTGTGTAGGACTCTAAAGAATCGTCAATACGCCGGCAGTAGATGATGATCATATCAAACACCCACAAGCTGCAAGCGGTCAGCTAAACGTAACAGCTACCCAGGTATTGAGCGCTCAGAAGATCAACAAGCAAGCCTGTACATTCTCCTATGAATCCAATCAGTAACACTCCCGTACAGTCCGGTCTCGCCGTCTGATATGTCGCATATCTCGCCTAGGGGTGGTAAACGTCAGACCCCAGTAGCTTGATAAGTCGTGTCGATATGAGGTCTATAACAGTTCGAGAAACTACCGATAATACTTACCAGTAAATCTCAGCAACCCTGGCCAGGGATTTCCAGTTATAACCAATCGAACACAGCACAACATCAACTCCCTATACCGGGAGAGACGAATCCCCTCCTATCGCTCATCGCCTCAATATGATTCGGGACTGTACCCAAAAGCCACCTTTTTGCACGCCCTCTTGGACGTGGTATGATGGAAATCAAAGCACAGTGGGAATCACACAAGACTCTATGACGATCTCGGGTCAACAGACTACTCTGTACCAGTGTCACCGGAGAACTGCCATCTGACGTGAGGTATAATACCATCTGGGAGTTCTCGGCGAGTCCGTCCAGTGTACCCAGTCTCTACTGAGCACCCGTACACCATCCTTGATGTCAAACACCGATGGATATGGGATCATCCATCGCCCATCATATGGGTCAAGATGCGTATACGCTAGTCTACTCTGGTGTATCGATGCCCTGTCTCAATACACCCTCGACTAGGAACAGTTATAGGATGTACTCGTCGACTACCGTGGCCCCACTAGTATGATCTCATCATAGTCCCAGTAGTCGAGTACATATCCTAAGGGCTTTATCAACATGTAATATATAGACAATCAGAGTACATGTTAAGATAAAGTACAACCAGATAGCATACTATCATGTCGAGCAAGAAAGTCCTCCCTATATATGTCCAAGCATCCATTACAATATACATCGTATGTATAGTAATGGCCTCTAGGACATACATATAACTAACATGGTTAAGAAAGTATTGTACGGTGAGAATAGTCCTGGCTAATTTTTCTTTTATGGTTTGAGGAAGGATTCGAGAAACAGTGGGAGCCATCCAGTTTAGATAAACTAAAAACCAATCTAAACTTGCAAGAGCATCATGCTAAAGTGTTTTCTTCTCTCTCTCTCTCATTGCAGCGACCTTGTGACCATGACTAGGTTATATCTAGATAACAAGTTGACTGAATCTAACTTATATGACTGGCAAAGGTCTGTCCAGATGTCCATTGCCTATGACAAGATGGACCACCCTATTACTACTCAAGATCCCGCCGTCCCAGGTCCAGTTTCCACCGTCGCGGATATGGATATCCGTCAGACAAGGGAAAAGGATAAAGCGAAAGCCAAGTGCCTCGTGTTGGCTTCAGTTGATGGTGTATACCAGAAGCAGCACGAGAAGATGGACTTATTTTCTATCTTTCTCCATAACAAAGATTTATATGGAGAGTAATCTCAAATCGCAAGATATGAGACCTCGAACGAATTAATTCAAGCGAGGTTGGCTGTCGGGTCATCTGTAGGGGACGACGTCCTTACAATGACTAGCTATATTGATGAGCTCAAGGACCTGGGGACCACGTTGAGAAACAGGTCATACGCTGACTTATTTCCACAGTCCCTACCCTCTACTTACACCCTGAAAGAAACCAGGGAGACACAAGCTCTGCTTAATGGGGGACCTTCTTCTTCTACATCCAGGGCGAAAGCAAATGGTGAAAAGAAGAAGACCTCTACAAAGCCGATATACTGTGTTGGTAAAGTAGGAGGAAAGGGAAGAGCAAAAGTTTCGGGACTTGGTGTAGGTAAGAAGGGATGTTCCTATTGTTATGGGAACGGGCATTGGCAGAAGGATTGCAGGGCTTTGGAAGCCAGTGGCCAGGATACGAAGCATGTTGTGGCTTCGGCCTCTAGTATGTTTGTAATTGAGAACTGTTTGTCAATTAACTCTACTTCCTGGGTACTAGATACCGGAGCAGGATCTCATATCTGTAATTCATTACATGCTTTGAGAAACCGTAGAGTTATAAGGGTAGGTGATTTGTCTCTCAGAGTTGCAAACAGAATGAGCGTGGACGCTGAATCCGTGGGAGAATATCGCCTAGGTTTGACAAGTGGGCAGATATTAATTCTACATAACTGTTTGTATGTACCTAGTTTGACTTGTAATATCATATCAGTGTCCTCACTTTCGAGAGAGGGATATGATTTTACATTCGTAAGCGATGTAGTTCACATCCACCTAAATCAAGTTCTGATTGGGTCCGGTACATTAGATGACGGTATATACATATTGAATCAAGCTCAGGTTTTCAATGTCCAGAACACACTTAAAAGAAAGTCTCCAGAAATAAACCAGGCTTTCTTATGGCATTGTAGACTAGGTCGCATCAATGAAACACGGTTGACGAAGTTACATAAAGAAGGATATTTGAATCCGTTCGAATATCAATCTTATGCTACTTGTGAATCTTGTCTCATGGGAAAGATGACAAAGACTCCGTTTACTGGACACGGAGTAAGAGCGAGCGAGCTCTTGGGACTCGTACACAGTGACGTGTGCGGTCCAATGTCTACAAGTGCGCGAGGTGATTATTCCTACTTCATTACTTTTACGGATGATTTCTCTAGGTATGGATATATCTTCTTAATGAAGCATAAATCCGAGGCCTTTGAGAAATTCCGAGAATACAAGAATGAAGTGGAAAAACAGACAGGCAAAAGTATCAAGACACTGAAATCTGATCGAGATGGTGAATACTTAAGTACCGAGTTCCTGGGATACTTAAAAGAGAATGGAATTCTCTCTCAGTTTACTCCTCCATATACACCACAACACAACGGTGTATCGGAAAGGAGGAATCGAACCCTATTGGATATGGTTCATTCCATGATGAGTAAGGCTGAGTTAACGCGATCTTTCTGGGGTTATGCACTAGAATCAGCTGCATATCTTTTGAACCAGGTTCCAACCAAGACTGTGCCTACCACACCATATCAGATGTGGAGTGGGAAAAAACCCTGTCTTAAACATTTTAGGACATAGGGATGTCCAGCTTTTGTAAAAAAGCAGCATGTGGACAAGATCGAGGCACGCTCAGTACAGTGTAAGTTTGTGGGATATCCAAAGAACTCCAAGGGATATTATTTCTATTACGCAGAGGAACAAAAGGTTTTTGTTTCTCGTCATGCCCACTTCTTAGAAACTGAATTTTTAGAAAATCAGAAGAATGGGAGCACAGTAGAACTGGATGAAATTCCAGAACCACAAGCTGTTACTGAAAGTTTGGTAGAACAAGAAGTTTCAGAAGATAGGGACATACCAGCGCCTATCCGCAGAAGTAGTAGGCAGTCTCATCCGCCCGAGAGATACTACGGTTTTCTCGTAGACGGGGATCGAGAAGATTGCGTCATTGATAATGATGACCCTACTAGCTTCCAGCAAGCCATTCAGAGCGGCGACTCGGTAAAATGGCTGGATGCAATGCGGACCGAAATGGAGTCCATGTACACTAACAAAGTATGGACTTTGGACATTGCTCCAGATGGGGTAAAACCCGTAGGATGCAAATGGATCTTCAGAAAGAAGATTGGTGTGGATGGACAGGTTGAAACCTATAAGGCTAGACTTGTTGCAAAGGGTTTCCGTCAAAGACCTGGTTTGGACTATGACGAAACCTTTTCTCCAGTGGCTATGCTCAAATCCATTCGGATCCTTCTTGCTATTACTGTCTTCCACGATTATGAGATCTGGAAGATGGACGTAAAGACGACCTTTCTAAATGGTAATTTGGAAGAGTGTGTCTATATGGATCAGCCAGAGGGATTCATTCAGAGTGGGAGCAGCGGTAAAGTATGCAAGCTGCTTAAGTCCATTTATGGACTAAAACAGGCATCGCGGAGTTGGAACATCTATTTTGATGATACTGTCAAAGAATTCGACTTTATCAAAAATCCAGATGAACCATGCATATACAATAAGATTTTAGGGAGAGTTGTTGTATTCCTCGTCTTGTACGTGGATGACATTCTCCTAATAGGAAATGATATTCCTATGCTACAGTCAGTCAAAAGATTCTTGTCACAGAAGTTCTCCATGAAAGACCTGGGTGATGCCACCTACATTCTGGGGATCCAGATCTATCGTGATAGATCAAAAAGGATGTTGGGACTTTCGCAGTTCAGGTACATAGACACCATATTGAAAAGATTCAGTATGGATGATTCTAAGCGCGGTAACCTACCGGCTTGTCACGGAATCACCCTCTCCAAAGAGATGTCTCCCAAGACTGATTTGGAAAGGGATCGCATGTCGATTATACCCTACGCTTCTGCGGTAGGCTCTATAATGTATGTGATGTTATGTACCAGACCAGATGTAGCATACGCATTGAGCGTTGTAAGCCGGTATCAGGCAAACCCAGGGGAGAAGCACTGGATAGCAGTAAAGAACATTCTCAAGTACCTGAGGAGGACTAAGGAGATGTTCTTGGTGTATAGTGGAAAAGACCTCCAGATCGAGGCCTTTGCCGACTCCAGCTTCCAGAGTGACAAGGATGACTCCAAGTCCATGTCGGGTTATGTCTTTACCCTCAATGGAGGGGCGGTCTGTTGGAAGAGTTCCAAGCAGGAGACCATTGCTGACTCAACAATGGAAGCGGAGTACATAGCTGCTTGCGATGCCGCAAAAGAAGCTGTCTGGATGAAGAAGTTCCTCACAGAACTTCAGGTGGTTCCTACCAGTGTTGGTCCAATACCTCTGTATTGCGACAACAATGGCTCTATAGCTTTAGCGAAGGAACCCAGGTCCCATCAGAAGTCCAGACACATCTTAAGGCGGTATCACCTGATCAGGGAGATCGTAGATCGCCGGGAGATCGAGGTAAAGAGAGTAGATACAGAGAATAACACTGCTGATCCATTCACAAAGGCCATTCCTCAGACACAAGACACAGTTCGAGAGGCTATTCGAGATGATAGGTCTGCGATATGCCAGTACATGGCCCTAGTGCAAGTGGGAGATTGTTAGTGTTTATGCCCTAGAAGGCCATTACTGTATCATACTAGTTTGTATATTACTTAATGGAAGCTTGGGATATTCACAGTTGTATTGACAGTCTTGCTAAAAATGGTAGTATGCTACTTGGTTTGTGTCTACTTTAATATGTGCATATGTTTCTTGTAACGTATCGCTTATACATATTAGTAGAGCCCTTAGGATCTTTGCTTGATTACCAGCGTTATGATGGCAGTCACGCTAGTGGGGGTTGGGTAGTCTATAAGCAACATCCTATACAGGTCCCTAGTCGTAGGATTATCGAGACAGGGCATCGATACTCCGGAGTAGACTAGTGTGTACGCTTCTCATCCCAGTTGGGGAGATGGTCTGTCCCACAGCCATCAGTACGTCGTATTGGAGATAGTATACAGGTGCTCGTTAGGTTACGGGTACACCGGACAGGACTCGCGGGGAACTGTTGATTGGTATTATACCTGTCGTCGGTTAACAGTTCCCAGGTGACATGAGTACAGCATAGTCCGCGGACTTGACACTGCTACTTCGCCTCGAGTGTGTCCCACTGTTCTTAGATTGCTACCCTACCACGGCTCAAAGGAGTCGTGCAAACAGGTAGCAGTTGGGTGCAGTCCCGAGCACTTGGAGGCAGTGGCGGTTAGACAGGATTCGTCTCTCCCGGTATTGGGAGTTGATATCGCGCTGTGTCAGAGAGCCATTACGCAAAGTCCCTGGCCAGGGCAAGCGAGATTTACTGGTAGGTTTTCCAGTAGTTTCTCAAGGTGTAATGGGCTACGCTCCGACATGACTTATACCGCTTTTAGGGGACTGACGCTTGCCGCCCCCTAGGCCCGATATGCGATAGTCCTAGACGAACAGACCGGACTGTACGGAGATTGTCACAGCAGGCTCAGTAGGAGTTCGGATGGGTTTCCTCATCGGCCTTCTTATCGACATCTACCTGGGGACCGTTACGTACAGCTAGTGCCGCTTGCAGTCTGTGGTTAAACCCACTGCCAGCGTAGTGTCGAGTCTTTAGAGTCCCACACAGAGAGTTTCCCTGCTCCAGGCGAAACGATATAGAGGTCGTATGGTTTTACGACAAGGGTTCGGACGCATACGTGTGTTTACGCACGTACGACGTTCAGACAGTTTTTACTAGTCGGCTTTGGTTTAAGCCAGATTCTAGTATCGGATTATTGGATTTATACAGTCTAAAGTTTTTCCGTGTTTTCACGGATAGGAGGGGCATTCTCGTAATTTGTCGGGAAGCTTCTAGAAGCATGGTGACTTGGGGGTTAAGATGGCATTTGCATTAATTGGATAAATGAGTCATGGTGTGATTCATACATAGAGTTAATGAATCATTTATGATTTATATGACTCATGTGATGAATCACTTAGTGTATTAATGAAACATGATGATATATCATTATTTGTTATTCATTTAATTATATGATATGTTTCATATATACACAAATGATTTCATTCATCCAAAAGGATTCTCATTCTCACCTTCTCTCTCCTCAAGCTCTCTCTCTCTCTCTTCAAACGCTAGCCCTAACCTCTCATGTGTTGAGATCAAGGGTTAGCTAGACTAATACATCCATAATCCAACTCTATATCACCTAGGTTGCTTAGATTAGCAATTTGAGTAACCTAGTTACCTCAAGTTAGAGGTTAAGCTTAGAGTAGGAGCTCTCGGGTGGATCGTCTTTGACTCGAGGAGGCCGTTGAGGTGCCGACATTCCAAAGAGCCTACAAGGAGTGGAGGACAATGATGAAGACCCGAAAGACAAGTAACGTGAGGTATAACTTCGAATCAGAGTAGTTAAACCTTTCGTAGTTTGCTAGTAATGGTTTAGATACGATTCATGCGCTCAAGTCCGTGTTACGAAGCTTTGATAATCGTTTTTCATATATTCCGCCTCCCCGCAAGTTCGTGGGATGCATGACATGGACTTACACTGCAGGTTACGGTAGGCTCGCGAGCTCAAATAGGGGCGTCCATTCCCATATCGCCTCGCAGGAATCGCCACTGAAGGTTCTTTTGCTATGGGGTCTTGTTCTTCTGGTCCTTCTGTCTCGACTGGAGCTTCTTCATCATGGTATGCTTCCACGTGATTCGCCTCTTCTGGATCTTCTTCCACGGGATTTCCTTCCTATGTATTCTCCTCAAGGTCTTCCTCCCCTGGATTTTCTTCTATTGGGTCCTCCTTGGGATCTTCCTCTATTGGGTCCTCTTCGGGGTCCTCTTCTTCGTCGTCCGAGTCGCTGATCATGTCAACTTCTTGGGGTGCGAATCCCTCGCCCTCGGAATCGCTGTTTCCTAAAATCACCTGTGGACCGTTGATCTCGTCATCCGAACTCACCAGCATGCAATCTAAGGAAACGCACGACCGTGTGTCCTCATCTAGAGGCGGCGCTGCTCCAAGATGGGCCATGACCTGATAAGAAAGAGCCATGATTAGACAGTGGGACACACTAAGCAAATAACTAAGGATGCGGTAGCACAATGAAAATATACGTTAGGTAAGGACTGAAAGATCAAATTTTAGAATGCTGATGCAATGAATAGTATAAGTAAAGTGAGTAGGAAGGGGACGATACATACATCACAACTCAGAATTTTATTACATTCAACTAAAAGTTCAACGGATACAAGATCTCAAACAAAAAGAAAAATATTTACAAAAGAGTGACAACATTTTTATTGAAAGCGGAAAGGCGATACTTCTTCTTTGATTTCCAGGCCGCTGCATTCTCGTCACGCGAGTTGAATCCTGCGCTGGGTCCGCACTATCCTCGAAGCTCGAACTACGAAATAACCATCACTTAGCCGGAGTGGAGAGTGTGGACGAATCTCCTCCTTGTAGCTCCTTCCTTTTAGGGCAACCATTGATAAGATGTTCGCTGGATCCGCAAATCAGGCACTGCCCTTTGGCGCTGCGACAATCTCTCTGAAGGTGTCCTGGCTTCTTGCAGTATCCACAACGTTGAGTCTTCCGCTGCTTCCGTTGCTGGGGAACAAGTGGGCGCTTCATCTTCACCTCTTTTCCATGTCTAACAGGGATCCCGTTACGATTGGAGGCTTCCGCTGGTGCCGGAGTCATCTGCCTTCTTAATCCTTCAGCTAACGGGTCATTCGTTCGCTCCTGGGCTTCCATCAGACTTCGCAGTACATTCAAAATCTCGACTGTCTGATTCTAGTGAGTGGAGATAGAGGAAGAGTCGTTGGAAGACATGGTCCTGAAACAACAATTTTAGGACGGCATAAGGTACAAGGAGTAAAAATCAGAATACAATGTAGATTAAGCAAGGAAACAAGAATATCGGGTGAGGTGAAATTCAAACGAGTGGGAATCAAATGTAGAGCTCTAAGTCACCCAATAGAGTACAGTATTGTAACTATGCTGCAGTTTACAATCACAACTACGTAACTCTACTAAGTCTCCCCAAAACTCTAGCGGATGGATCAAAATGTATAGCAGAACACACTATGTGAATCAAGATCAAGGATAACAAGTTTGCAATCTCGACCGAAGGATGTCTTAGATTGCCAAGCATTACACAGAAACTGCAATCCCAATTGAAGCAAAACCTGGCTCTGATACCAACAAAACCATGTCACGCCCCGCTTTCCAAAATACGGAATACGAGGGGTTGACAAGGCCAGCCATGCTCTTACGGTCAAGCAAATATCCTTTCGTAGTCACACTTCGGCTTCTAGCTTTACGTGGTAATCAGTAATCAATGCACAGGTAATGAGAAATGCAGTCACTAAATCAAAACAAATACAAAAGAACTAACCAGATGGAGATCAGGAGAGTATAGCTCTGGGTAGCTGATCAAGATGTCCACGATGTCCTCGAGGTACGTCAGGTCCTGGTCCAAGCTAGATCCACTTCTCACTCTGAGCATGCATACTCAGGTCGTCAGAGCGACACGATAGCAATATATATATATATATATATATATACAACTATGAACTCGTGTAATAATAACGAATATTTAACAGTGATCAGGAGAATAAAGACGTGAACATGAAGTAGCCAATGCAGGTATCTAATAGAGCAGGCAACAGTAAAGCAATAAACAGTATGGCAGGTATGTTGAATCAGTAAGCAATACATGTCAATGTAACTAACCCTATCAGTCTCTAAGTCTCACTGTACAGGTCGCTAAGCCTATCGTTAGTCCAAGTGTGAGAGTCAACCACTCATGAGTATCCCCCACCCAAGGGTAGGACCCAAGGGCAAGGGAACACGGGCCCGAGTCGCTCGCTAATAATCAGTAATATCCCCATATATCTCCAGAATCGTTGTATGTGCCGGCATGGGACTCCCGAGATTCTGTTGAACTCACACTCAAACTACCCCACACCCCGTGGTCCACATCAAACGCCAACCATAAACTCAAATACCAGTCGGTCCATGACAAGTCTACGCGAGAACTGAAGACAGGACCTCCATCAAGTATGTCTCGACTGATACCCAAGATAAATGGACAGTGTTTGGTGCCTTACCTGTGACACCCGTACAAGTGCTTCCATAATTGTCCCATACCAATTATAGTCACACTTATACACGTCCCACGGACGTCGACAATGCAATAAATTAATAGGGTCCACTGATTGTGTACAAGTACGTGTCATTTTCACTTATCCATTCATACTTAAACACTAACGTGCTTGCCACAATCAAACACTAATACCTAACACTGGGTAATGCACATGATCACTAGGTTACCAATGCAATGACATATATGTAATGTGATGAGAATACTGTAATTAAGGCATGATTAAGATATCATCAGTCGGTGTCCTACCACTTGCATAATTTATCATAAATCATACATGCAAAATTTAGCAAAACAATAAAAAAGGGGTAAGCGGTATGTTTACTTATCTATCCATCAAAATTGGTTTCACCTTAATCGGGTTTCAGGATCACTAGATATGGCCATTTCATTTTAAGCATTCACTGCTGGAAATCCGGTTTCAGAATCGGAAATCCGTTTCATAACGCATTTTAATCCCAGTTGGGATCGTATTTAGGCGACTCTATAGTTGAACAATATTTAGGTCTATCAGTTAGGTTTCTACCTCAATTGGAGGATCCGTAATATATTATATCGACAGGGAGTTATGGGCAGGTTATACTCGATGTGTAGATTTTGCCTCTGCAGAATTCAGAAAGACGTGTCGACATTATAAAATGAGTTAAAAATATCAAACGGTTGAGGAATCCAGTGTGACCAGTAGAGGAAGAAATATAATTCAATTATCTACGTAATGGTATAGGGTTCCGCACATTCTCACAATTTAAAAGGAATATACAGGGGTTTAGAAACAGGGGTTAATCGGGATTTCCGTTCTGGACTGCAGTCCAGAATCGTAATCCGCCGCAGTTAACTCTATCATAGTTTATTAAAATTCAGTGATATAAAATATAATACAGTAGGTTAAACAGTTAGATTCGATACGAGCCATCGAACGCTAAAATCCGGTTTGTACATAATTTAATATCAATTTTACGGTTTATCATGTACGGAAGTTTCAGGCTTTACGACAGAAATCGGGACGCCATTTTACGTTAGCAAACGACGTTATTTTGTAACCAAAATCTCAAGGGGTATTCGTTATAACTCGGGCCACTCAATGTTATTTGTTGTCGCCAAATTAACGGAGTTTGAAGTGTAGGGTTCCTAGACACACTAATGAGGTCTCACAAGGGATCAAACATGGCCAATTCAAATTTTTCCTTGTGCCTACAAACACTAATACGGATCGTTAACTAGATAATTAAGTGATGCGATGCAAGTAAACAACTTTAACTTAAAGGAAAGAGGCTACAACCTTTGTAGATCCGGTCCTCCACCTTCTAGGCTCCGTGATGACGTCCCTCCGCTGTCCAAATCGAATCCCGGACTCTAGCATCGGCTTCATCGGAGAAATGGACGGGCTAGGTCGTCGACTTCGATGTCGAAGATGATCTACGTCGAGGCAACTCAAGATCAAACTCCAACTTCACCAAGTCATGAAACTTGTGAAGAAAACACCCTATACTACTTGGCAAGTGGTAGAGGATGAAGAAATAGGAAGTGGGTTCACTTTAGAATTGGATTTCTCATTCATTTTCACAAGTTGCCATTGATGGAGGCAAGCTTTCTTCATTGTTGAAGATGAAGAAGAAGAAGAAAGAATATGATAAGTATTTTTTTAAAATAGAAAACAATATGATACTTATCATAATATTAACCTTAGTTAGGTGTAGAGAATTGACTAAGGTTAGGTTGAATGGTTAGGGTTAAGCATGAGACAAGAATGGTAGACTTGTTCAAAGCTTCATGAAGCTTCAACAAACAAACAAAGAAAGCCACCATGATTTATTTATCTTTCCAAAATGAAAAAATAAATAAATGAATAAGATAAAAGTAAACCCTAACCACTAACTTAACCATGGTTTAATTCTTTACACAAATCCAAGTTTGCATGTATCATCAAACATGATACAAACAAGTGCACAAAAATATATCACATATACAACTTGTGCAATTCAAGTGAGAAAATCCATTTAAAGTGAACAAATACTAGTTAATGCAAAGTAATATATCAAATATATAATTATGCATTAAATCATTAAATCAACACTTGATTTAACGATCCGGTCATATCGCATATGACCGACTAATATTCAATGTATCGGCTTATCGAATCATTCCTTGATTCGATAACTAGGTTATATCGCATACAACCAATCGATACATTCATCGCGAGAATAGAATACGGTATCACATACACGCATTATTCTCGGTCCCGCACATATCTCATATGCGCTCCTATTTCGTTTCGCTTGAGCCAGGAAACCTCTGTGTAGGACTCTAAAGACTCGTCAATACGCCGGCAGCAGATGATGATCATATCAGGCACCCACAAGCCGCAAGCGGTCTGCTAAACGTAACGGCCACCCGGGTATTGAGCGATCAGAAGATCGACGAGCAACCCCGCTCACACTCCTGTGAATCCAACCAGTAACACTTACCGTACAGTCCGGTCTGTTCGTCTGATATGTCGCATATCTCACCTAGGGGTGGTAAACGTCAAACCCCAATAGCTTGATAAGTCATGCCGACGTAAGGTCCATAACATTCGTGAAACTACTGATAACTTTTACCAGTATATCACTGCAACTCTGGCCAGGGATTTCCTGTTATGGCCAGTCGAGCATAGCGCAACATCCACCCCCAATACTGAGAGAGACGAATTCCCTCCTATCGCTCATTGCCTCCATGTGAATCAGGACTGTACCCAAAAACCACCTGTTTGCACGACTCAGTAGAGCCGTGGTAGGGTGGAAATAAAAGCACAGTGGGAGACACACAAGACTCTATGACGATCTCGGGTCAACAGACTAAGCTGTACCAGTGTTACCAGAGAACTGCCATCTGACGTGAGGTATAATACCATCTGGGAGTTCTCGGTGAGTCCGTTCAGTGTACCCAGTCTCCACTGAGCACCCGCATACCATCTCCGATGTCAAACACCAATGGATATGGGATTATCCATCGCTCATCACATCGGTCGAGAAGATATACGCTAGTCTACTCTGGAATATCGATGCCCCGTCTCGATATTCCCACGACTAGGAACAATGAAGGATGTACTCATTGACTACCCAGGCCCCACTAGTATGATCTTCATCATAGTCCTGGAAGTCGAGTACACATCCTAAGGGCTTTATCAACATGTAATCAGAGAGACAGAAAGTATACATGTTAAGATAAAGAGCAACCAGATATCGTACTATCATGTCGAGCAAGAAAGTCCTACTTATATATGTCCCAGCATCCACTACAATATACATCCAATGTACAGTAATGGCCTTTAGGGCATACATATAACTAACAATCTCCCACTTGCACTAGGGCCATCTGTAGCAATGGTTGCAGTATCACATACTCAACCATCCCGTAAAAGTCTCTCTTTGGGAAAAGACCTTCGTGAGTGGATCATCCGTGTTGTCCTCTGAGTCTACTCTCCTAACCTCGATCACCCTGGAGATCAACTATCTCCATGATCAGGTGATGCTGCCTCAGAATATGTCTGGGTCACTGATGGGATCAGGGTTCCAGGGCCAAAACCACACTTCCATTGTCATACAATGGCAGGAACCTAGTTCATCTTATGAACCAATATACATCCAAACTGCCTCTTTGGTAGTATCTTTAATAGCGATGTTACCAGCCTTTATCGTCTAGTTTGCCACGGTATCTAGCTTGGAACTCTTCCAACATACCGTCCCTTTACTGAGGGTAAAGACAATGCCTGTGACTGACATTCAGTCGTCCTTATCACCCTGGAACCTTTCCAGTGATTCTCCCCAAGATCGATTTATACAATCTCACTATACCTAGTGAGAACCCTAACATCCCTTTAGATCTATCTCATAGATCCAAATCTCAGGATTTAGGAGGTATCATGTTTATCCTATTGGAGAATCCATGTGATAAGAGGAGATCGACCGATCGTAGCATAGGAAACTCCTTTCCTATCAAGAGTATGCCACGTACTCTACGAGGATCATTACCATACTCCATACTACCCTTTTGTACATACAAGGTTCATCTACCATTTTGATGAAGTCAAACTCTTTGACTACCACATCAAAACAGATGTTCCAACTCCGCGATGCCTGCTTTATCCTGTAAAGCAACTTGCACACGTTTCCGCTGCTCCCACTGTTTACGAAGCCCTCTGGCTGTGTTCTTATAGACGTTCTCTTCTAAATCAGTATTTAGAAAAGCAGTCAGGGCACCCAACCACCAGATATCGTAGTCATGGTATGTAGCAATGTTAAGTAGGATCCGGATGGACTTAAGCATAGTCACTTGGAAAAGGTTTCATCATTATCCACACCTGGTTGATGACGAAAAAACCTTCAACAAGTCTAGCTTTGAAAGTCTCAACTTTTCCATCTACACCAAGTAATCTTCTCAAGATATACTTGCTCCTGATGGGGATTTAACCCTTCAGATATAGCAACCAAAGTCCATACTTTGTTGGTGTACATGGATTCCATCTCAGATCACTAAGCATCCAGCCATTCTTACAGAGTCCCTACTCTTGATGGCCTGCTCGAAACTAGTTGGGTCATCATCTCATGATGCATTCCTCGCTCCCACTGTCATCGAGAAACCGAAGTATCTCTCAGGCAGGTGAGGAACCCTACCAGATCGGCGGAGAGGCTGAGGTTCGTCGGGGACTATAGAATCCTTTGGTTCTGTCAAATCATCAACTGCAGTTTTGTATAGCTGGAACCTTTCCAGTTCTACAGAACTGACCTTGCCTCGATCTTGTCCGGATTTTTCTTTAGACATAGGCCGGACAATCCCAAATCTTAACTTACTTAAGAGATAGGCTCTTCCCATACCATATCTCATATGGAATGGTAGGCAGTGATCTGATTCGAACCTAATTCAATAGGTATGCAGCTTCTCAAGCGCATAACTCCTAAAAGGAAATAGGAAACTCAGTAGTACTCATCATAGAGCACACCATATCTAATATTGTGCGATTGCTCCACCCCGATACACCGTTGTGCTGTGGTGTATTCAGAGGAGTAACACTGAGAGAGAATCTCATTCTCCTTTAGAATAGTCCAGGAATTCTATGCACAAGTATTCTCCTCCCTGATCTCATCATAGGACATAATACTTATACCCGGTTATTGGTTCTCTACTTCTAACTTATATTCTGTGAATACCTCAAAAGCTTCGGACTTATGTTTCAACAGAAACATATGACTGAATCTTGAGAGATTATCAGAGAATATAATGAAGTATAAAGAACCAGTCCTGGCATGTGTAGACAGGAGACCTTACATACATCATCATGTATCAGTCCCAAGAGTTCATTAACTCTTTCTTTGTTTCCAATAAACAGGGCTATGGTCATCTAATCTTTGTGACATGACTGGCAAGTTTCATAAGATGTAAATTCAAACTGATTTAAATATTCATCTAAAATGTAACTTCATCCAGTCGGGTCGCATTGATATGACCTAGTCTACAATGCCTCAAGAAGGATTCGTTCATTTCTGAACTCTTCCTCTTGTGTGTGTTCTGTATACTAGGAACTGTAGTTTGATTTAGAACGTCAATGCTTTTAGATAACGTGCCTGAACCGATCAACTTTTGATATAGGAAATGTTCAAAACATTATCCGGCAATACAAAATTTTATCATTACTTTAACAAATAAAGAGATTGATATGATTTTGTATATCAGGTTCGGTATCTAATAGCATTTGTTCAGAATCAATGTATTGGTAATACAGGGTGACAGTGACCAACAGACTTGGCTGCAACACTTGCCCCGTTTTCTGTCTCATGAAGCTTATCACCCGTTCTCAGTTTTTCTACCTTTTTGTAGCCCTATGTAACAGATTACATATCTGGGATCCTGATCCGGTATCAAATACCCAGGATGCGGAGGATACGGAGAAACAGTTCTTTGTAATGAACACACCCGAACGAGATGCATCATATGTACTTTCTTCGTTTGGGCGGCATAGGAATTCTGGTATTCCCCTATTTCCTGCTCTGTCTTATAACAATTATAAGTTGGAGCGGGACCAACGTTCCCCAGCTCAGTATAACAAGCGGGTTCGGTCAATTCATCCATATTATTATCTTGATTAAGGCATGATATTGTCGCTACCTGGAGAGAGAGAAAAGAAAACACTCTGCATGCGCTCTTACAAGATTAGATTGGTTATTTATTTTATCTAATCAGGATGGCTCCCACTGTTTTTATCAAATCTTCCTTCAAACCCTAAAAGGAAAGACTAGCCGGGATTAATTACACTCTACAAGTTTGCCAATATTTCAGCCAGGCCAGTGTCGGTACTTTGAGGGAGGTTCCCCGTGCTTTCGCACGGACCTAATTACAGTATTCCTCGTTTTCCCAGAGGCGCAACCCCGTTGACACCTTTCTAGACACCTACTTGATCGGCTAATTGCACAGTGCAAAACTCTCCCAGGAGTAACAATTACTCGCAGTGGGTATCGGGATCCAACTATCACATAGAAGGTATGCAATCTTATTGCAAATTTCAACACTTGAAACTCCCGATAAAGGTTTTTACCCCTAGCACCTATGACCTTAACTATGGTCAACAAATCATAAGCACTAGTCAAGTTCTACCCGTCATTTCGTGATTAATTAGACCCACCCACATGACCTTTAACTAAGGTCAACAAAGTCACGCGACTGTCCTAACTAATCGCATCATATGCGGTGTAGGAAGACATCACTTAGCTACCGTACACTGTGCCTTGACTATGGTCAACAAACACAGCACGAATACTAAGTACTCTACTTCCTAAAATGACGGAAGGTTGCGGCTGGTTTTTAAGAAAACCTTTAACGCTTTGAACTTGATCTCGTTGCGGAATCAAATGGTTTTTAAATGGAATGTTTTTGAGGCTTTTCTAGTTTTGCTAAAGGGGTCACTCCCGGTGAAGGGATCGTCGGCCCTTTCCTCGTCGAATGAGGTGCGGGATATATCATATATATCACTGTGCAAAGCAGAAACTATAGAAGCAATCAAAAGACAAACCGAGGGTTGTAGTATCTGCCAGTTATTGCTAAAGGAGTCACTCCCGGTGAAGGGATCTCGGTCCTTTCCTCATCGAATAAGGTGCAGGATGTTCTATAATGAACACCGCGATGCAAAGCAAGAACTATAGCTACCTATTTTTATTTTGAAATTCGATTCCACAACATCTTTTAGGTTTATTTTCTTTCATTAATCTCATTAATGAATATCCCATCATTTAAGTCCACCTAATCATCACAGATAAATATAACGTACGCTTATGCCATCCGCATTCACCTCGATGTCCCGTCTGCACCGTTAGGTTAGGTAACTAACGGCAGAGCTAGGCAGGGCTAGCGCGGGTGTAAAGCATAAGCAACGTCTATATAATATATCATATATACTATATACTATCTATCTGAACAAATCATATGATCACATCACAGATAACGCAGCAGAAAGTATCATATGAAATATTAGATATACTAGGACGTCCGTGTTTTCAATACGAGCCAGTATAAAACACGGATTCCACGGTCGTGATGAATAGCCAATCCCACACCCTTAGACCCCTACGAGAACGACAAGCAACCCTACCAATTCTAGGGTTAGGAGACCCAGACTCGACTCCTCGAGTTGGTCTCCCACTGGACCCTAGAACCCGGTTACTTGTGCACCCCTTCTTGGGTCTATCCTAATGCGGAAAAGTAAATAATATACAATGGGTGACATCTTCCGCAACCTGGAAGTGCCCCAATAAAAGAATATTACATACAAGTTTTTACATGAATGAAAATGAAAAGCACTCATCTCACATAAAAACCCCCGGCTATTCAAACACGGTGATCCAATATAACATATCCAGCAACACATAACATCACATGTCATCAACGTAAGTAAATATGCGCATCCCAATTGTCGTTGACATATAGCAACGAAACCGGCGATATCACATATTACACTTACGGTCACAGAAAAGAAAGTGTAAAACTACAACAGTTGGAATCCGCAACCTCTTTAGACACCGCATGCCTAATCAAATGAAATACTTAGACATCGCATGCCTAACAATTATAAACCCCGCATTTTAGTCTCATTATCGAAAACACTTTTCAATATCATGTCGGGCAATTCAACAGGATTCCCGACATTCTGATCGAATGCTCGTCGCAAACTTTAGTAGGCGGCTGCACCCTCGATACCGTCGACGAAGTACACCAAGGCGGAACACCGCTGCCGCGAGCACCCGAACGGATGCTTTCGGCGACGGGGTTCTCCTACAGTCACTTGGTCGGGGCTATGGGGTGAGGCTGTCTACTAAGTTTACCCGGCGAGTATCCGCGTACACTACGTGATTGCGACGGACTTTTGATCACATCAAAATTCCGTGGCAACCGATCAAGTGAGACTAAACCGCTAGATTTATAACATTCATTCAGTTATCTCATAACTACTTGTGAATTCCAATTGTTGTATCACATTCCGGATAAATAGAAAATGTTAAACTTTCCGATCGAACATTCGAACACCCAAGTTTTCCCGAAACAGCTCAACAAATGAAATAAGTTTAAAAACATTCACTTCGTGCCTCAGTACCAACGGTTCAGCCGTAGAAGGGTCAAGCCAACGCTTCACATGTGGCACGCCGTACTTCCCCAAACCCTAAGGTTCAAAGGGCGGTTCAAGACGGTCACATAATCGAGTTAAGATTTGTTGTCTTCTAGAGGGACCATCGTGTTACTTGCACTACTTGGAACGTCATTAAACTACGGAAAAGTCCAATAATTGGAAATTTCCCGGCAGGGGAAAAAGTGGGTATTTATATCCGGTCGAACTTTTTAACATATTCTAAAATTACCCGGAAAAACACACTGACAAAATTAGACAATCCGATCGAAACACCGAGTCCCCAATACAACCTAGAAAACTCAACTCTTGAGAGATATTTAAAAAATCCTAGAAACTCCAGAACCAAAACATAGGAATTACTGTGCAAAAATTATTGGACAATGAGACCATACGGCCGCGGAACCGCCGCAGAAGCCATGCTTCTGCCGCTGTTCCGCGGCGGTTTAGATGAAACACGAGCTCGTTTTGCACCATAATTCTTAGATCTTCCTGCTGAATGTTTTAAGAATTTTTAATCTGGAAAAAACCTAGTTTTTGAAAAAAGTCCAGAGAGCATTTTGGATTTAGGGTTTCGGTTCGATCGGACTTCAAACTCCGTCTACGCATCGCCTAAGGCTCTAGCTAGGCTCTGATACCACTGTAGGGTTCCTAGACACACTAATAAGGTCTCACAAGGGATCAAACATGGCCAATTCAAATTTTTCCTTGTGCCTACAAACCCTAATACGGATCGTTAACTAGATAATTAGGTGATGCGATGCAAGTAAACAACTTTAACTTAAAGGAAAGAGGCTACAACCTTTGTAGATCCGGTCCTCCACCTCCTAGGCTCCGTGATGACGTCCCTCCGCTGTCCAAATCAAATCCCGGACTCTAGCATCGGCTTCATCGGAGAAATGGGCGGGCTAGGTCGTCGACTTCGATGCCGAAGATGATCTACGTCGAGGCAACTCAAGATCAAACTCCAATTTCACCAAGTCATGAAACTTATGAAGAAAACACCCTATACTACTTGGCAAGTGGTAGAGGATGAAGAAATAGGAAGTGGGTTCACTTTAGAATTGGATTTCTCATTCATTTTCACAAGTTGCCATTGATGGAGGCAAGCTTTCTTCATTGTTGAAGATGAAGAAGAAGAAGAAAGAATATGATAAGTATTTTTTTAAAATAGAAAACAATATGATACTTATCATAATCTTAACCTTAGTTAGGTGTAGAGAATTGACTAAGGTTAGGTTGAATGGTTTGGGTTAAGCATGAGACAAGAATGGTAGACTTGTTCAAAGCTTCATGAAGCTTCAACAAACAAACAAAGAAAGCCACCATGATTTATTTATCTTTCCAAAATGAAAAAATAAATAAATGAATAAGATAAAAGTAAACCCTAACCACTAACTTAACCATGGTTTAATTCTTTACACAAACCCAAGTTTGCATGTATCATCAAACATGATACAAACAAGTGCACAAAAATATATCACATATACAACTTGTGCAATTCAAGTGAGAAAATCCATTTAAAGTGAACCAATACTAGTTAATGCAAAGTAATATATCAAATATATAATTATGCATTAAATCATTAAATCAACACTTGATTTAACGATCCGGTCATATCGCATATGACCGACTAATATTCAATGTATCGGCTTATCGAATCATTCCTTGATTCGATAACTAGGTTATATCGCATACAACCAATCGATACATTCATCGCGAGAATAGAATACGGTATTACATACACGCATTATTCTCGGTCCCGCACATATCTCATATGCGCTCCTATTTCGTTTCGCTTGAGCCAGGAAACCTCTGTGTAGGACTCTAAAGACTCGTCAATACGCCGGCAGCAGATGATGATCATATCAGGCACCCACAAGCCGCAAGCGGTCTGCTAAACGTAACGGCCACCCGGGTATTGAGCGATCAGAAGATCGACGAGCAAGCCCGCTCACACTCCTGTGAATCCAACCAGTAACACTTACCGTACAGTCCGGTCTGTTCGTCTGATATGTCGCATATCTCACCTAGGGGTGGTAAACGTCAAACCCCAATAACTTGATAAGTCATGCCGACGTAAGGTCCATAACATTCGTGAAACTACTGATAACTTTTACCAGTATATCACTGCAACCCTGGCCAGGGATTTCCTGTTATGGCCAGTCGAGCATAGCGCAACATCCACCCCCAATACCGGGAGAGACGAATCCCCTCCTATCGCTCATTGCCTCCATGTGAATCAGGACTGTACCCAAAAACCACCTGTTTGCACGACTCAGTAGAGCCGTGGTAGGGTGGAAATCAAAGCACAGTGGAAGACACACAAGACTCTATGACGATCTCGGGTCAACAGACTAAGCTGTACCAGTGTCACCAGAGAACTGCCATCTGACGTGAGGTATAATACCATCTGGGAGTTCTCGGCGAGTCCGTTCAGTGTACCCAGTCTCCACTGAGCACCCGCATACCATCTCCGATGTCAAACACCAATGGATATGGGATCATCCATCGCTCATCACATGGGTCGAGAAGATATACGCTAGTCTACTCTGGAATATCGATGCCCCGTCTCGATATTCCCACGACTAGGAACAATGAAGGATGTACTCATTGACTACCCAGGCTCCACTAGTATGATCTTCATCATAGTCCTGGAAGTCGAGTACACATCCTAAGGGCTTTATCAACATGTAATCAGAGAGATAGAAAGTATACATGTTAAGATAAAGAGCAACCAGATAGCGTACTATCATGTCGAGCAAGAAAGTCCTACTTATATATGTCCCAGCATCCACTACAATATACATCCAATGTACAGTAATGGCCTCTAGGGCATACATATAACTAACAATCTCCCACTTGCACTAGGGCTATCTGTAGCAGTGGTTGCAGTATCACATACTCAACCATCCCGTAAAAGTCTCTCTTTGGGAAAAGGCCTTCGTGAGTGGACCCGCTGTGTTGTCCTCTGAGTCTACTCTCCTAACCTCGATCACCCTGGAGATCAACTATCTCCATGATCAGGTGATGCTGCCTCAGAATATGTCTGGGTCACTGATGGGACCTGGGTTCCAGGGCCAAAACCACACTTCCATTGTCATACAATGGCAGGAACCTAGTTCATCTTATGAACCAATATACACCCAAACTGCCTCTTTGGTAGTATCTTTAATAGCGATGTTACCAGCCTTTATCGTCTAGTTTGCCACGGTATCTAGTTTGGAACTCTTCCAACATACCGTCCCTTTACTGAGGGTAAAGACAATACCTGTGACTGACATTCAGTCGTCCTTATCACCCTGGAACCTTTCCAGTGATTCTCCCCAGGATCGATTTATACAATCTCACTATACCTAGTGAGAACCCTAACATCCCTTTAGATCTATCTCATAGATCCAAATCTCAGGATTTAGGAGGTATCATCTTTATCCTATTGGAGAATCCATGTGATAAGAGGAGATCGACCGATCGTAGCATAGGAAACTCCTTTCCTATCAAGAGTATGTCATCCACGTACTCTACGAGGATCATTACCATACTCCATACTACCCTTTTGTACATACAAGGTTCATCTACCATTTTGATGAAGTCAAACTCTTGGACTACCACATCAAAACAGATGTTCTAACTCCGCGATGCCTGCTTTATCCTGTAAAGCAACTTGCACACGTTTCTGCTGCTCCCACTGTTTACGAATCCCTCTGGCTGTGTTCTTATAGACGTTCTCTTCTAAATCAGTATTTAGAAAAGCAGTCAGGGCACCCAACCACCAGATATCGTAGTCATGGTATGTAGCAATGTTAAGTAGGATCCGGATGGACTTAAGCATAGTCACTTGGAAACTGTCACACAGTGATAACCCCCCATAGGTCGACATCCAATGCCTAGTAGCTCTGATACCTCTATGTGAATCAGGACTGTACCCAAAAACCACATGTTTGCACGACTCAGTAGAGCCGTGGTAGGGTGGAAATCAAAGCACAGTGGGAGACACACAAGACTCTATGACGATCTCGGGTCAACAGACTAAGCTGTACCAGTGTCACCAGAGAACTGCCATCTGACGTGAGGTATAATACCATCTGGGAGTTCTCGGCGAGTCCGTTCAGTGTACCCAGTCTCCACTGAGCACCCGCATACCATCTCCGATATCAAACACCAATGGATATGGGATCATCCATCGCTCATCACATGGGTTGAGAAGATATACGCTAGTCTACTCTGGAATATCGATGCCCCGTCTCGATATTCCCACGACTAGGAACAATGAAGGATGTACTCATTGACTACCCAGGCCCCACTAGTATGATCTTCATCATAGTCCTGGAAGTCGAGTACACATCCTAAGGGCTTTATCAACATGTAATCAGAGAGACAGAAAGTATACATGTTAAGATAAAGAGCAACCAGATAGCGTACTATCATGTCGAGCAAGAAAGTCCTACTTATATATGTCCCAGCATCCACTACAATATACATCCAATATACAGTAATGGCCTCTAGGGCATACATATAACTAACATGTAGGTCATAGATTATATCGAACACTTAACTTATAACGATTTACACGAAAAGTATATGCGGGAATTTTTGGTAACTAGAATTGTAATATGAAAAGTAGCAAGAAGCAAGTATTAAACTTGCCTGAAGATGTGTTGATGATGGTACGGCAGCGTCAATGGCACGATCGCGTCACGAACGCAGCACAGATTCGGCCTTGTCGGATCTCGCTTCTTGGACTCGATGGCTCGGTGGTTGCGACGGGCGTGCGCTGGCGTTGCGATGAGAGGCGTGTTGATGACGATGACGGCTTAAGGTATCGGGGCCTCAGATTTGATGGCGACGTCGGTGACTAGAATGGCGGCAACAGCGGTCGATGCAAGTGCTCGAAGAAATGCCGGGGGCTCGACTGCGGCGGTGTTGGATTACTAGGCACACTCATGAGGTTCTACAAGGCATCTACCATGCCAAAATCAAATTTTTATGTGCCTAACTACTCTATGCAAGATCATTAACTAGAGATTAGGCGAAACTATAAGCTAGTAAACTACTTTACTACTAAGTGAAAGGGATTACAACCTTTGTAGATCCGGTCCTTCACTTCTAAAGCTCCGTGTTGACGCCCCTTCGCTGCGATCATCGGGATCCCGAACCCTAGCGTTGGTTTCATCGGAGAAAAGAGCGGGCTAGGTCATTGACTTCGAGGCTGAAGATGATCTACGTCGGGGAGACTCAAACTCAAGCTATTCCTTCACTTGGTCAAGAACTTTGTGAAGAGAACACCCTATACTACATGGCAAGTGGTAGAGGATGAAGAAATAGGAAGTGGGCTCACTTTAGAATTGTTTTTCTCACTCTTTTTCTCATGGCACCATTGGAGCTAGCAAGCTTTTTGATGAAGCTTGATGAAGAAGAAGAAGAAGAAAGAATATAGAATAATCATAAATCAAATGAAACTTATCCTTTTAATAATGGCACCATGGTTGAGTTAAACCCTCATGCTTAACTCATGTAGAGAATTGACCAAGGTATTAGGTTAAGGGTTATGTTAAAGAATTATCAAAAGAAATGACAAAAGAGTGGACTTTGTCAAAGTTTCTCCAAGCTTCTTCAAGCTTGATAACTTTGACCAAGTTTAATCCTTTTGTTAAATCTTAAGATAAAACAATAACCCTAATCTTAAACCTAATCTTGGTATAAGTCTCATACACACATCTTGTATGTATCATCAAACATGATACAAACATATGTACACAAATATATATCATATATACACTTATGCACAAACTAGTGAGAAAAAACAAATCTTAAGTGAGCTAATACTAGTTAATGTAAAGTAATATATCAAATATATAATTATACATTAAATCAATACTTGATTTAATGATCCGGTCATATCGCATATAACCGACTGATATCAAGTGTATCAATGTATCGAATCAACACTTGATTCGGTAACCCGGCCATATCACATACAACCGATCAATGATACAAATCGCGAGAATAGAATACAGTATCACATACTGGTATTATTCTCGGTCCCGCACATATCTCATATGTGCTCCTATTTCGTTTCGCTTGAGCCAGGAACCCCTGTGTAGGACTCTAAAGACTCGTCAATACGCCGGCAGTAGGCGATGATCATATCAAACACCCACAAGCCGCAAGCGGTCTGCTAAACGTAAAGGCCACCCGGGTATTGAGCGATCAGAAGATCAACGAGCAAGCCTGCTCACACTCCTGTGAATCCAACCAGTAACACTTACCGCACAGTCCGGTCTGTTCGTCTGATATGTCGCATATCTCGCCTAGGGGTGGTAAACGTCAGACCCCAGTAGCTTGATAAGTCATGCCGATGTAAGGTCCATAACAAGCACGAAACTACTGATAACACTTACCAGTAAATCAGTGCAACCCTGGCCAGGGATTTCCAGTTATGGCCAGTCGAGCATAGCGCAACATCAACCCCTAATACCGGGAGAGACGAATCCCCTCCTATCGCTCATTGCCTCCATGTGAATCGGGACTGTACCTAAAAACCACCTGTTTGCACGACTCAGTAGAGCCGTGGTAGGGTGGAAATCAAAGCACAGTGGGAGACACACAAGACTCTATGACGATCTCGGGTCAACAGACTAAGCTGTACCAGTGTCACCAGAGAACTGCCATCTGACGTGAGGTATAATACCATCTGGGAGTTCTCGGCGAGTCCGTTCAGTGTACCCAGTCACCACTGAGCACCCGCATACCATCTCTGATGTCAAACACCAATGGATATGGGATCATCCATCGCCCATCACATGGATCGAGAAGATATACGCTAGTCTACTCTGGAATATCGATACCCCGTCATATTCCCACGACTAGGAACATTGAAGGATGTAATCATTGACTACCCAGGCCCCACTAGTATGATCTACATCATAGTCCTGGAAGTCGAGTACACATCCTAAGGGCTTTATCAACATGTAACAGAGAGACAGCAAGTATACATGTTAAGATAAAGAGCAACCAGATAGCGTACTATCATGTCGAGCAAGAAAGTCCTACCTATATATGTCCCAGCATCCACTACAATATACATCTCATGTACAGTAATGGCCTCTAGGGCATACATATAACTAACAGGCAGCTTGGCAGCGACGGCTTGGGTTGCTAGGGCGAGACGGCTACGGTCGACGGTGAGGGGGTGTCGGAGGCGTTCGGGCATTAGAGGTTGCAGGTGGAGCCGGAGCCTCGTCGTGATGGGTCACGGCGACAGTGGGCGTGCAGAGGTAAGGTGAAGATGGTGAGCTGAGGGTGTTAGTGGTGATGCATAGAGCAGCGAGGATGTGTACGCGTTGGCTATGGTGAAGTCGCCGGTGAAGGGTCGAGGGTGCAGGCAGTGAGTCGAGGGTGCCGGTGGTGGAGCTTGGGCTCGGCGATGAATGTGCAGGCGGGTAGCGGGAGGTGACGAGGGGTGGCCGAGTGCGAGGAGACGGCAAGGGAGGAGCTCGAGTTGGAGGTTGGCGTCAATGGTGAGGGTGAGCAGGGGGTGCCGGCGATGGGTTGAGGTGGGACGAGGAGGAATGCTTGTCGTCGAGGATGAGAAGTTTGCTGGCGGTGCTCGGGCAGTGGAGCTCGGGTCTTCGGTTTGCGAAGAGGAGGAGATGGCGTGGTGGGTCGTCGGAGGTTCTAGGGTGTCGTGGAGGAGGCCGGAGTTGGTTGTCGTCGTCGTCGTGGGAGTGTAAGGGGATGGCGATGGGGATGGAGAAAACGAGAGTGAGAAGGGAGCGAGTTAGAGAGACGAGGAGAGGTGAGCGAGATGGAGACGGGGTCGCGGGCGCGCGCGCAAACGTGGGTCGGGGTCGTGGGTCGCGAGCGGGCGCGGCGCGAGACGTGGGAACATAGGGGAAAATCGAGCGGGAAAACGCGAGTGAAGTGGGGAAGAAGGATACTGGTCGGGTACAGGCATGGTGAGGGGACGGGCTGGGCCGGCTTGGGGTGTTTTATTAATTTATTTGATTTAGTTCTGGGCTAAGAAATGGAAGTGGGCCGGATTTAATAAAAGGGGAAAGAAAACAAAGGAAAAAGGGAATGGGGGTTGGGCTCGGGAAAATAAGAATGGGGAAAGAATTTTGGGGAAATAATTAAGAAGTTTGGGCCGGGCTCGGAGTTAGGGAAATAGAAAAATATAAAATAGATAGGTAATAGGGTTTTGGTTTAGTCTAGGGAAAAATAATGAAAGAGAAGATGGAAGTGTGGTTAGGGTTTATATACATTTAGTTAAATAAATTTTGGTGAAGGGGAAGTGGAAGTAGGCTGAGTTTTTGGGTAAAAATAAAAGGGAGAAAATAAAAGGGTTTAGATAAATTAGGGCTAGGTTAAAACAAAATAATTATAAATATAAATAATTAAACTTTGTAAGTAGCCTTTTATAAAAATACGGATATTGGTGCACAAAAGAACTGGGTATTACACTTTTATAGGCTTACAAATTTACACATAGCCCCTTAGATTTTACAAAATGCCTTTTTGCCCATCCCATACATCATGTGCTCATTTTTTTTACATATGAGCCATGAGCTTTACAAAAATTTGGCTTTATGCCCATTTATTTTACATTCATGCATGAAAATTACATCAAACTTATTTATTACATAATTTTCTTCTTGGCATGGGGGAGACTGTCCGCTTCATGTTCGGGCTTGACTTGGGCATGGGCCAACTTGGCCTAGGCTTGGGACCAATTGGTTTGGGGTTGATTTTGATTTTGACTTGGTCAACCGGGATATAATTTTTGACCCCAACAAAGTGCCCCCATCAATAAATGCACACCGCGTATATGAGTTGTGTGCATGAAATTAATGGATCTTGGAGTTGGACTTCGAGATGAAACATCATTCCGGGCGCGGAGAATAATTCCGGGAGCATAATTCCGGAGATCGGAGCATAATTCTGAGGATCGGAGCATAATTCCGAAGAGCGGAGCATAATTCCGGGGATCGGAGCATAATTCCGAAGAGCGGAGCATGATTCCAAGAGGAGGATATATTCTGAGACGAAGCATGATTTGACACAGGGTTCCGGGACGAAGCATAATTTCGATACGGGAAAAGTGTATCCTGAGACGAAACTTGGTTCCGGCACAGGGCAGACATTCTGAACGAAGTATAGCTCCGATGCAGAAGTTGATTCCGATCCGAGGCATAATTCCGACAGGGAAGGCCGATACTCCGAGGCGAAGCATGATTTCAACACGGGTTACACTCTGAGACGAAGCATGATTCCAACGCAGAGGTCAATTCCCAGGCGAAGAATAATTTCGACGGGGAAAGCAGGTACTTCTAAGCGAAGCATAATTTCGACACGGGGCACACTCTGAGACAAAGCATGATTCCGCCGCAGAGGTTGTTGGTTGACTTGATTCCGAGTCGGAGCATAATTCCGATGGGGAGGTCATTGGTTGACTTGATTCCGAGACGGAGCATAATTCCGACGAGGAGGTCATTGCTGCTATTTTTGCGACTTGGACGGTCGGTGCTGCCCTTTTTGCGACTTGGACGGTCGGTGCTGCCCTTTTAACGACTTGGACGGTCGGTACTGCCCTTTGAGCGACTTGGAAGGTCGGTGCTGCCGTTTTTGCGACTTGGACGGTCGGTGCTTGAATTTACTTGCTCCGCTTCTTGCGGTATTAGGGATTGGATTTGAATTACTCCGCTTTTTGCGGTGTCAGTGATTGAAGTTGACTTGCTCCATTTTCTGCGGTGTCGAAATTCGACTTGTTTCCGAGGTGGAGCTTGATTCCGCCAGGGAGGTCGTTGGTTGTCTTACTGACTTGATGTGATTTGGGTTGACATCAGCATCGCTACATTGGAATATGGTACCAAGAGCGAATCATCATTTGCCATGAGAGGATTTGGGGATTTTGGTTTTGGTTTGGCATCAGCACCGCTATACTGGAATATGGTACTAGGAGCGAATCATCATCTGCCGTGAGGGGATTTCCCTCGTTCCCAGTTTATCGACTTAAGGGTCATATGTTCCCAGTTTAACGACTTAGAGGTCATCTGTTCCCAGTTTAAAGACTTAGGGGTCTATTGGGACGAAAGTTTGGAATTTTGGGGTTGGGGTCGGCAACGGCGTTGCTAACACTGAAGCACAGGTGCCAGGAGCAATTCATCATTTACTTTTTCCTGTTGGGGAGCGATAGCTTAGGAGACAGGTTTAGGTCCCTATCACTTAAGACTTTTCAATTTCATGAGCCGTAAGAGTCCCATAAAAGAATTTTCTCCCTACGAGTCGAAAGAATCCCGTAGGTGTATTCTCCTTAGGAGTCGTGGGGACTCCCAAATGTGTTTTTCCTTTGTGAGTTGTAAGGATACCACGAAGGTGTTTTCTTATGAGTCGAGAGGATCTCGTAAGTTTGTTCTCCTCATGTATCGTGAGGACACATGAGTGGGTCTTCCCAAATGGAGCATAATTCCAAGGGCGGAGACCGACCGCGGGGTTTGTGATTGCGGTTGGGTATGGGTGTGATGAGAATTATTTGAGCCCATGGATTGTATATGGTAGTCAGTTCGGGGATCAACCATAGGGCTGAGAGAATTTTAAGACTTTGTTAACGTCTGCATCGCTGCACTGGAATATGGTACCAGGAGCGACTCATCATTCGCCATTTGGGGATTTGGATTTTGGTCGGAGTCTGTATCGCTGCACTGGAATATGGTACCAGGAACGACTCATCATTCGCCGTTGAGACATTCAGAGATTTGAAATTTTGGTTGGCGTCTGCATCGCTGCACTACAATAGTTTACACGTCGCCACACGAAAATTGCATACCTTTTTAAAATCTCAAACGTTTCTGTTTTTCTTCAGATTTTCTATATTTTTCTTTAACGAAAATTATGAAATTTTTAAATATCTCAAAAATTATCATATTTCTTTGATTTTTAATATTTTGTGTGTTTCATGAAAAAAAAATGTGAAATTTTTAAATATCGTAAAATTTGACGTGCTCTTTGGTTTTTAATATTTTACTTGCTATATAGCACACCATAATCACGAGATCTTTAAAAATCCCAATAATTTTCTATTCCTTTCAAATTCTCAATATTTCTCACGAAAATCATAAATTTTTTAAAATTCAAATTTTTTATTTTATCAAATTTTCAATATTTTGCATAATACATGAAAATCTTGAAATTTTCAAAGATCTTAATATTTTAGGTTTTATTTGGTTTTTTATTATTTTACTTAATATAGCACACAACGCGAACTTTTCAAAAATAACAAAATTTTAATTTCTTACCTTTTCAGTATTTTGCTTCTTATAGTACAAGAAAGTGGCCAGATTTTAAAAAATCTTAAATTTTTTTTGTTTTCTTTATTTTTACAATTTTTTGTAAGCTATACGGCTCACAAAAGTCGTGCAATTTTCAAAAATCTCAAATTTTTTGTTTGCTTATTATATAAATTAAGAAGTTGTAATATATATATCAAATATTCCAAAATTTTTGTTTTCTTCGGATTTTAGCTTTGTGTTGCTATAACAAACGTATATATATCGCAGAATTTTTTAGAAATCTCAAAAAAAATTAGTTTTATTTACTTTTTCAATATTTTTCATGTGAAAATCGCAAATTTTCAAAATATCAAAAAAATATGTTTCTTTTTTCCATTATATTGCATGGTAGCACATGAAATTTCGAAAATAGCAGAATTTTTTATTTGATTCGATTTTCCAATATTTTATCTGCTCATACTTTTGAAAAACTTATCAACGATACAAAAAGTTATGCACGGTAAAAAAAGAAAAGGCCGCTGATTGCTATTAAGAACATAACAAAACAAATAATCTTGTCCAAAAGACAGACTTTGGGTGACTGGGAATTTTTGGCAACACAGAAAATCATAATTTTTTTTAAAAATCATAAATTTTTTTAAAAATCTATTTTTTTTGTTTTCTTCAAATTTTTAATATTTTGCACAAAATACACAAAGATCGCGGAATTTTCAAAATATCAAAATTTTCTGTTTACTTTGGTATTTCAATATTTTGTTTGTTACGGCATTAGAAAATTGCATAATCTTCAAAAATCTCAAGAAATTTCTTATTCATCAATACCATAAGATCAGAGAAACCCTAGCAAAAGGGGTTTATTATTTAAAAATTGAACATTTTTAAAGAACTTGGAAAGATAGGTTTTTTGTTAGACGGAAAAACCCTTGGTGTGGATTTAAAATCCAAAGAAAATTTCTACAAGAAGTTCCTTGGCCGTTCAAGATCCTTACCTGAAAAGGGAAATCTTTTGTTGACAGAGTTAAACTCTGAAAATTTTTGGAACAGAGCTCTGAGAAAGAGAATTAAATTCTCAAGGAAAGAACAAGGAAGGAAGAAGATGAAAGAGTGGAGGCGTTTCTGAAGAGACCCTGCATTTATAGGATGTGATGGGAAATGGTCTATCTACCCCCTTCCCTAGGCAGATCCAACGGCCACAAAAATTACAGCATTGCATTCACGTGCAAACACGTGAGAACAACGTTGTAGGGGCATTTGTTCCCTCATAAAATACAAGGAAAAATCCCAATGGGGCATCACGTGCACACACGTGATCGGAGGTCACGTGCTGACACGTGATCGGGGGTCACGTGCTGACACGTGATCGGGGGTCACGTGCTCCTGAGGGCTATGAAATGATAAGAATTGAATACTAATCAAATGGGGTCACGTGCCCACACGTGATGGGCCTTTAAACCCACTGAAAAGAATTAATGGTATAATAAAACAACAAGGAAAAACCCCAATGGGGCATCACGTGCCCACACATGACCAAGGGTCACGTGCTGACACATGATAATTCCTGAGTTTTTTAAAATAACAGAATTAAATTCTGGTTAAATGCTTAATCCATGGGTCACGTGCCACCACATGATGGGGTCTTAAAAACTCTCTGAGATAAAGAAAAGAAAACCCTAAATGGGACATCACGTGCCCACACGTGACAGGGGGTCACGTGCCAACACGTGATGGGTTCCTAAACACCTCTGAACTAATAGAGTGGTCAATCAGTGGGGTAACGTGCTAACATGTGATAGGCTCTTAAA
Organism: Agapanthus africanus; assembly: GCA_030015575.1. NCBI lineage: Eukaryota > Viridiplantae > Streptophyta > Magnoliopsida > Asparagales > Amaryllidaceae > Agapanthus > Agapanthus africanus. The sequence goes on from CM057341.1 coordinate 139,663,164, forward strand.
CTTTCTGAACTAATAGATTTAAATTCTTATTAAGGGAAATCAAAAAACCCTAGTTGGAAAAATATTTCCCTAGATCTTTCCATACAAAAAGATTTAAATTCTAATTAAGGGAAATCAAAAAACCCTAGTTGGAAAAATATTTCCTAGATCTTTCCAAACAAAAAGATTGCGCTCTGTAAAGCGGAGCACTGTTGGATTAAAAATCCAATGGTGATTAAAAATTACCAATTTATAGAAAGATTCTACACAAGGAAAGATTTCCCTGAAATTTGCCAGGAATAATAGATAAAATATCTTTTGGATTAAAAATCCAATGGTGAATATCACTGAGTGATCTAAAAGATCATGTTGGTTACAAAATCAATTAAAATCTTTCAATGAAAGATTGACTAAACAAACTGATTCTTTTCTTTCTCCTATAATTAGGAGCCAAGAAGAGAAAGAGAGAGACAACAACAGAGAGAAAAAAGAAGAGAATTTAATTCTCCAGAGAGAAAGAAGATCTCTTCAGAAAAAAAAGAAACCCTAAATAAGGGAGAGAAAGAGATCATTCTATAAGCTCCTATAACCCTATAAGAGAATTTAATTCTCAAACTAAGAGTTTAACTCTTCTGTATAAGAACTTAGTTCTTCCTTTAGTTGAAGGTCTGCAGAAGCAGATCTCCCCACAAGTTGAGAATTTAATTCTCATCGGGAAGATTCTGCCATGCAGATCTAAAACCTAAGGGAGGACCTAAGTTCAAAGAATTTTATTCTTCCAGGAAAGCACATAGAAATTTAATTCCTCCAACAAAAATAGGGTTTAACCCTTAATATAAGAACTTAGTTCTTCTTCATGGTTGAAAATCTGCAGAAGCAGATCTCCCCATAAGATGAGAATTTAATTCTCATCGGGGAGATTCTGCCACGCAGATCCAAAACTTAGAGGGAGAATTGGGTTTAAAGAATTTAATTCTTCCAAATACATAGGAATTTAATTCCTTTAAATAAAATTAGGGTTTAACCCTACAAAAGAATTTAATTCTTAAACAAGGGATCTAACTCTTCATGCACGTAAAAGAAATCAGTATCCAACCTGATCGCGTGTGTCCACGTGACTCTCCTCAATGGTAAAAAAAGAATGAATGAGATCGGGTCACGTGCTCCCACGTGACCCTTGAACAAACTTCTCAAAATAAAGGCAGAACAGACTTTGGGTGCCCTCACGTGTCCCCACGTGACCCCTAGCAAATCCTTTAAAATCCAGTGCATGGGTACCCATCACGTGCCCACACGTGATGGCCGTGAAGACTAAAGTTTTTAACACTTACCTTCATATTCTGAGAATAAAATAAAGGAGGTTTGGGCCCAACATTCAAACGCCTCACGTGACCCCACGTGAACGCTTTTTTTTTAGTGTTTAACACTATTTTGTGCGCTGCATCCTTAGTGTTAGCACTGTTTTAAGCGCATCACGTGGGAGCACGTGATAGATGAGTCTTTTAGTGTTTAACACTATATCCAAGTCAATCTTAGCTTGAGCTAGCCAAGCTTTCTAGAGGCAGTACCCCTTTTCTTTTGACTGAACCTCAAGTGCACTCTTGTCTTCCAAAATGGGTCATCTCATATGACATTTAAAGCAAAACCCAGTGCATTTCAATCAACTTTGGTTCAAGGGTACATCTCTTTACACCTCTGATACATGTCGTTGTAATTCTTCAACGTCTTCAGAGAGATAGTGGGTCCTAATGACCAATAACTATCTGGTGCATTTCCAAACCCATGTTGCATCTGAACTTGGACCGCAATGTCCCTAAACTAAACAATAGAGCCCAGATGCTCTTTTGTTGGATCTAAATGATCCTATTAAGTAGATCTTAGTCTAAAATTAGACTAACGTATCCTTAACAAACATTTAAGTTGATCCTAATCCCAAACGAGATTAACGATTCTTAAATCAATCCAACTACAGATCTCCCAACTAAAATTGGTTCAAGAGTACATCTCTTCACTCCTCTGATATTTGTCATTGTAATCCTTCAACGTCTTCAGAGAGGTGACGGGTCCCGACAAATAAACACTTTATGGACTGTGGGGTCCTTAAACCCATGGACTATGATATCCTTAACCTCGGACTGTGGGGTCCTTAAACCCATGGACTATGATGTGCTTAACCTCGGACTGTGGGGTCCTTAAGCCCATGGACTATGATGTCCTTAACCTCGGACTGTGGGGTCCTTAAACCCATGGACTATGATGTCCTTAATCTCGGACTGTGGGGTCCTTAAACTCATGGACTATGATGTTCTTAACCTTGGACTATGGGGTCCTTAAGCCCATGGACTATGATGTCCTTAATTTCGGACTATAGGGTCCTTAAGCACATGGACTATGATGTCCTTAACCTTAGACTGTGGACTGTGGGGTCCTTAAACCCATGGACTATGATGTCCTTAATCTTGGACTGTGAGGTCCTTAAACCCATAGACTATGATGTCCTTAACCTTGGACTGTGGGGTCCTTAAATCCATGGATTATGATGTCCTTAACTTTGGACTGTGGGGTCCTTAAGCCCATGGACTATGATGTCCTTAACCTTGGACTGTGGGGTCCTTAAGCCCATGGACCGAGATGTCCTTAAACTAATTATGGACCGCAATGTCCCTAAACTAAAAAATAGAGCCCAGATGCTCTTTTGTTGGATCTAAATGATCTCGTTAAGTTGATCTTAGTCTGAAATTAAACTAACGTGTCCTTAACAAACGTTAAGTTGATCTTAGTCTGAAATTAGACTAACGTATCGTTAACAAATGGTTAAGTTGATCTTAGTCTAAAAATTAGACTAGCGTATCCTTAACAAACGTTTAAGTTGATCTTAGTCTCAAATGAGACTAACGTATCCTTAAACCCAAACCAAAAACCCAAATTTAAGAAAATACGGATTTGGACTAATCCACACCCTACGGGCGACAACATAAATTAGTCTCCGTATACAATTCACGGGCAACCAAAAACAAAAGAAACACACACGACATGAAGTGACCATCTGGAGAAGTAGAAAGTGGTTACCGCGATACGGTAGCGTAATTAACTGCAGGGGCTTGAGCCTGCAGGAAAGAGCGTCCCCACAATCAAAAACCTCTCAAATGAGGGGGAATATGACGAAGTCTGCTACAACGGCCGCATCCGTCTAAACCTTCGATACATGGTGTCATAAATCAACTTGGCATCTTCGGAGAGGTGGACGGATAGCACCAATTAGCATCTGCCCTCGGAATTCAGGCCCGGACATCCCAACGTCCCGGTCGCGTCTTTCGGCAGAGAACAGTACTCTATATACCGTAGTCTCTGGTCTAGTGAGACTCCTCTCATATACCCCGGCCTCTTCTGTACCAAGATACAAACAACAGCGTTAACACTAAATACAATATTATAACAATATAATACCATTTTAAAAGTCACTCACTCTCTCTGTCTATTCTATTTCTCTCTTATCTTTGGGACTTACCGAACGATTTGTTCGCTGATGACATTCCCTTTCTTCTTCTTTAGAATGTCGTCAGGTGATTCGGACCTTCAGGAGATTGAACCCACCAGCGAGGATTTGGACCAGCTAGCTTTTGACTCGGAGCTCTAGTTACTTGTACATTTCATTTCAGTACTTTCCATTTCTGTTATGCCACTGTTTAGGAATTGCTTTCCATTCCATGTATTTACTTTTCAGATGTATTGTAAAAAGAATGTTAATAAATAAAATTGTTGTTCATTATATTTGTCTCTTGTGTATATTTCTCTTATATTACTTAGATACGCTTAGCGTGTTTACTTCAGAGTAAATACGTAGCGGCCAGTCGCGTCCTCTTCGCCGTACACCGGGAAGCGGGGCGTGACAAAGTCCCTCCCAACCTCTCTTTTTCCTCTTTGAAATCTCGCTTCAAAACAAATATCATTAAGTGGAGTTAATACCGATGATGATCTTCTAAAATCCTAAAAACTCACCATTTTTCTTACCTATTGTTCATACAACTTTTACACAATACTTGTAACATTAGTATAAATGTTTAGAATAATTGGTAACCTATAATTCCATGAAAAATAACTTTAATTTAACTTTTTCGTTAAAATACCATGAGCTTTACATATCACTTTTTAATATGTTGTGAACACCATACCTTTAGAAAACTTCACGGGGTAATGACCTACCCCTTACATACACACATATTGACCTAACACGATACTCTTGGAAACATATTGTTGTGGCAAATACAATTTTTCATCAAAATACCTTAAACTATAAAAATCCGGTTTTCTTTTAAATAGTATTATTAAACTCTTTGCGATTATGCCTCTACAACCCATTTTGGGAAACCCGCTATTGGATGGTGTGGATTATCGCACATTCTCAGGCTAGTAGAGCGAGATGCAGACCTCCTTAAGGAGTATCCGATCTCGAAAAAAATTTAATATGATTTTTAAGAAAAACGATATTTTCTATTTAATAATAAAATTAATTTTTTATAAATATATAAATATTATCAAAACACATATTTTCAAGATATAATAAAATTCCATATTTTCTAAACAATAAACGAATGACAAGTTTCACCAAAATACCACCAGGTATCAATACAAGACTAGTTTTACACTTAAATATCATGAGCTATTCAAGCTAAGTTAATATTCATCAAAATACCTCAAATCTTAAAAGTTACATCCATGAAAACCCTAAATACGATAAATAATTGCTCGAGCTTTATTTTGAAAGTATATAAAATATTTTTCATAAAACCACCTCAAGTTATATAAATTACATTTAAGGACTTTAGTAAATATAGGTTTAAGCGGGATCAATTCTCTTGAGCCTTAGAGAGCCGTAGAAAGTGAGTGCTTGCCTATTTAAAGTAGAAAAACTTAACGGAGTTATCAATGGTAATTGTCTTGGAAAAAGACACAAATCCTGCCATTCATGTGCAGTAGTTACCGATAACTCCTGAACCTAATTCAGGATCCAAATCAGTTTTAAGTGTCTGACTCAAGTCTGAGTCTAATCCAAACATGAATCCAATTCAACATGAATCCAATATACCAAACATGACTATTTGAACCTGAATCTGAATACCTGAACAAGATCAATATGCAAACAAGACCCGACTTGACCGAACTATGGCTATATCTTGACTTGATTACATGCCTACTTGATACATCCTGAAACCGTTTACATGAACAATTTATATTCATGGTCTCGGCAAGTCTGATAACTACAATTTATACAGTATACATTACGGAGGTTAACGGGGTAAACTGGTACGGAATGTGTTAAAAGTGGCACGATGATGGACACTAAAAGACACCTATATGAATATCCTGTGCCGTTGTCCCGTGGGTTTTGACGGGGCCTTGTACTTACATGTTACCATAGTCCACGTGATAGTTGGATTCCTCTCGTATACACTGATACATTCTGTACCAAATTACAAACAACTACGTTAGTATAACAAATATATACTTGTTCAGATTGCCAGTCATATATTCTTTACTTGTGTCATTCTCCCCTTATCTTTAGGACTTACCGAGCGCTAGTTCGCTGACGACATTCCCGTCTCTTCTTTCTTTGGAATGTTTGTCAGGAGGACCCGACTCTTAAAAGACCGAGCCCAGTCAAAAGGACTTGGATCAGTTCACGGAGGAGCCAGACTTTTAGCTTTTACTTGTACTTATTTCCATTTCATATGCCACTGTTTAGGCATTACTTTCATCATTGTATTTTCCTTTTTCGAGAGCAGTTGTAATGTACAGAATGAATGTTAATAAAAGTTACTATTTTATATTATATCTCTTGTCATTCTTGTGCTTTTATTTATTTATATTGCTTATTTTCGCTTAGCATGTTTACTTCTGAGTAGATACGTCGTGGCCTCGCCACGTCCTCTTCTCCGTACACTGGGAAGCAAGACGTGACAGGTTTTGTTGGTGGCCCATGCAAGTCCGTTCTACATGGAATCCTAAGTAATATATCACAAAAAGTATAAGAATCAGTAACTATACATTCTTTATATTTCAAATTTCTTGAATCTATCCTAACCTTTTTTTTCTATCAAGATCATGGATTCTCCCAACAACACAAGCACGAACGTCAATGGCAATATCCCATCTCCTACTCTACCACCACCTCCTACCGTTGCAGCTCCCATCAACGAACATACGGTACTGCTTGAGGCGATAAAGAGTCTCTTGGAGGGTCAGCAGCAGCAGACTGCTATCCTTTTGCACTGCCCTGAAGCTGAGGCACCCGGAGTCGAGCAATTCCGGGTATTGCATCTGAAGTATTTTTCAAGAAAAGAGGGCCTACTGGAGGCAGAGGAATAGGCTTAGTCTATAAAGTGATCGGCGGTGAGATAGTGACGGCGTGGCTTGGGTTCGGGTGTTAGGTTGTTGCTGGGATGTGGGTTCTCGTGGTCGTGGATTCGCAGGGGAGAGGAGAGAGGGATGTGAGGTGAGGTGGTCGAGGAGGATAGGAGGCGAGGTCGAGGGTGGAGGCGGCAACGGCGACGCGCAGGTTAAGCTTGGGTTAAGGTTTCGAGTCGGAGGCGGGAAACATGGGGAAGAAGGGGAAGACATGGGGAAAGAATAAATAGAGTTTAAAAAAAGAAAAGAAAAAATATTAAATAATATATATATGAAGAGACTGAGAGGCTGGGGTGAAAAGTTAGGATTAGGAAAATATATTTAAAATATATTTAGTTATAAAATAGTATAAAATAAACCTTTTATATATAAAGAATTATATATTATATATTTTGAGTTTTGTGGCTATTACAAAAATACTCCAAAATATGTCCAGATTGGGTCTAAAATTACGATTTGAAAATACAGATGATATACGTGTCAACCAAAATCAAAATGCGATGTCCGGTTAAAAAAATGCATACCCCCAAAACGGATACACGTAGTATGCACGTAGCGATCTAAACGAGTCTGTTTCACTAAACGGGATGTGAACACGATGTACAGGTGCAACCATAGGGTTTGGGGTATGATGCCGGCCATACTAGGTATTTAAAAATATATTCTTTGACTATAAATGTATTATTAAAATATATGCAGATGCCAAATGTATGATGCAGGTATACAGAACATATGTGTGCACGGATTCTCAGCACTAGCAAGGATAAAACATAATCAAGAACCAAGACAGATTTCAAGCATGCGGGTCGGGTCGGATACTAAGTACGGATACCAAAACCCCATCCACACCCAAAACGAATAAAATCAAGAAATAGCTATAAAATAAATAAAACGAACATGGTATAACTGAACGAGAGTGTTACATTACGCATACACAAATCTTCCGCCAATAACTTCTTCTTTTATCTTGAATTTTGTGTAAGTCATTCTTATTAACTTTCGTTTTGTATATCAGCTAAATAATATTCATCACTGAGTTGTTCATTCTACTTTTTTATTTTCTAGACGTTACTCCGTTATTGTTTTAACGAATACTGTAACACCCTAGTGCATTTATACTATATATTTGGGGTATTTCAAATCTTGCGGTAAAATTCTTTATTATGCTTGTTTTGGATTCTGAATGATGCAATTAGTAATCGTGGTTATTATCTGACCCGACCCGCATGTTTGAAACCAAACATGGTTCATGATTACATCAAATATTTGCTAGTACAGTGTATCCTTGTAAATCTAGAATATATATATATGTATATAATATATTTTAGAACCCACATATCTTTATGATACAATATAAAACCAAATAATATTTTTCCCATCTAGCTTTGCATACCATAGTATCCCATATCAGGTGCTTGCTCCTATATATTATGTTCGTATCCTAAGAGTTAGACAGACAAGTATTTGATCGCTACATATGTTTATGTAGATCCGTATTTGGGGTATATGTTTAATTACAGGATATTACAACATGGTTTAAATTCTTACGTATATTCTTCATATTTAAAAACTAGATTTTTAAAGGGGTACGGGTAATATTCGGAGTAATCTGATATTATCTGTAAAATCCCATAATATATATATATATATATATATATATATATATATATATATAAAATATTTTATATAACTAATATATATATAATATTATTTATTTTAAATAAATAAATCTTTCTCTCTCTCTAATTCCCCCATCCCCAACTCACTCTCTCTATAATATATAAATATATTATAATATAAAAATTTATATCAAAAAAAACCTCTCTCTCTCTTCCCTCCTTCTTCTTCACGTCCTCGACACCAACCGAACCCTAACCCACGCCTTATTGTCGCCGCCTTCTCATCGCCGTCGTCCTCATCTCCTCGTCATCACCTCCCCTGCCTCGCCGTCATCATCTCCTCCTTCCTCCTCCTCGATGGCCCAAGCTCCTAAGCCCGACCTCCACAGCCAAGAACCCATCACCCACCTCGTCCAGTCGATCTCGCCGCCGACAACTTTGCCTTATCCCCGTCACCTCGTCGCTAACCATCTCCTCTGTCCTCACCAACCGCAGAACCCAGCAATAGCCTCATTTTTTCTTCTTTTCTTCTTCTCAAGTTCAAAACCGACTTTATCTCATCGCCGGCGAACCCCGACTCGTCATCGTCACTTTCGACCCTGAACACCAGCCTCTGGGAATTCCACAGAGTATCAGTGGCTACCCCAGAACGTTACGCAGTCATTTGTGGGTAAGGTTGTATTTACGTCGTAGTTTCGGACATCGCCGTCGTGCGGAAAATCCGTATCTCGACGTGAGATTCGATCAAGCAAGTTTTAAATTTGCAACATGCTACTTTATTTACATTTATATAATTAATGATAGTATACGTTTTAATATTCAGCATGTAGTTTATAGTATCCGTCTGTATCCGTACCGATAATGGGTTATCCAGTTGCATGACGGAACATCACGATATTATTATAATACTATATTAGTTATCTAGTTTGCAATATACATGGTAATGGACGTATAACGGTTATTACAGATAAATACATATGCATCCTAGCATTAGTTGTGTTTATCATGTCTAGATATTGGTTACAGTTTCACATTTGGTATCTATTCTGGTTAAAATACATTGCATGACATGTTCACGATACACTACCAGACTTGTTATTTGGATCATCCGCTAATGCCGACAATCTTGACTTATTGTCCTGACGGACGTGACTTTTTGTCTATATAGATAAGACCTGTACCTATTTGATCCTGTGTTAACATTGGTTATTTATCATCAATACCTGACTTGAACACAAGACCTGGTGAAAAAGAGGAAATTAAGAATGTAACCGAAACGTAACTCAAGAGAATATTATTATTGTTAGCCGTGATTCCGGACGTGAACAAAATAATCATTGTTTATTATACCGTGATCCCGTGGGGAATGAACGGGATATATTGTGCTGTGGTCCTGTTGGGGTTTGAATAGGATATATATTGTTGAGTTACGATGAGAATTACATTAATTGATTTCAAAGACTCAAACCAATCTGCAACCTAAATACGTAAATTAGACTAATATTTTGATTTCTAGGGTATTTTAGTAAAAATGTTATTTAAAAATTATCGAGGGCTTTTAATTCGTCCTAAAGTCTCGAACAAGTTTTTAATAAAAATATATTGTTTAAAAAGTCAAGATTTTGTATAAAAACGTATTTTACATTTTGTGGTATTTTACTGTAAAAATCTAATTTTTAAAGTTTATAGTATTTTAATGAAAATACCACTTTTGAAAACTTGATGGTGGTTCCTTAAAACTTTAATCTTCTCATAAAACTAGTTTTCACCATTTGTTTTCATAAAAATACGGATTTATGATTTTCCAATGATTTAATTTGTTTAAAAAGTTGTATTTCTTTGAAATCGTATTTTAATTCTTTTCGAGACCGAATTCTAAGTAAGAAGTTCTGCATCTCTCTCTACTATTCTAAGAACGTGCGATAACCCGTACCATTCATAAATGGGTCTCTTAACGAGGGTTATAGAGGCGTAACTGCAAATGTGTTAAAAATAGCGATTAAAAACGTATTTTATAAAGCCAGTGTATTTTCTTGAAATTTTTATCTTTTAGAATAAAATATATAACCAAGATATCGTGCTATGAAAACCATTGTGCATGTGATTTTCTAGATTTATAAGTCAAAATAGCGATAAAGGTTGCATGCAAAGTTCATGGTATTTTTGTGAAAAATGTTTGATATATACTTATTTACATGAAATTCTAAATACTTTCAAAAATAATGAGATGAATAATATTTTAAGTTGGTGTTAGAAAGATTAATGTGACTTATCTAGCATGATAATTGTGATAAGAATTATCTAAGAGAAATTATTAGACACTAACTCCATTTTTATCGATGTTAGTTTTAAAAGATGCTTGAGATGAAACGATGGAGAGAGAGAAGGGAGTTACTGTTTTTTGAGATTTGAAAAAAGAGGAAGAGAAAAGGAGGTCATCGTGGAACCATGGTAGGGTCAAGGGAACGTCAATGATCGAAGAACGGTTCCGGTTTTAGAAGGAACGACTTGAATCGAGCCAACTCCACTTGAATAACTTAACTTCTCTTGGACTTAGAAATTTTTAGAGAGTATTTTGCATAAAATTTTCAGAAATGAGAATGAAGATGGAAGAGTAAGTATTTATAGGGAAAATATAAGGGAGTTTGATGATTTAAAAAGAATTCAAAATTGTATTAAAGAGAGTGTTAGTGGGTTTATGAAGGGTTTACTGCTCTCTATTAAATTTCAGAGAAAACAAATAGGAAAGAAAAGTAAAGAGGAGTCAGGGAGACGCACGGGCGAAGCACGGAAGCGAACAGGGCTAATCCAATTGCCAGAAGCAGTTTTGGGGATTTTTGGGCGGCCAGGATGAAGAGTTGGGTCTCGGGGTTTGGACCATATGATCTTTTTCGTATTAACTCCTCATTTATCCAGTTTGTTTATTTGAAACTTTTCATCTCTCCGTGTAATGCACATGCAACTTTTAGGCTTCCGAAAAGTTAAAAAGAAAAATATTAAAAATAATTAAAGCTGATAGGATTCGAACTTGCAAGCTAAAGAACAGCGGTGAAAAGTCTTAACCAATAAACTATAAGGGGTTTCTTATTTTTATTGAACAATTTTAACTTATAACGCTTAGTCAGGTTGAAATACACCTTTTTATATATTGAACAAGTTACAATTGTACAGGGATTCCAGGATCGTTACATATTTTTCTTAATTCACTCTTTATACCGTTTAGCTCATAACCAAGATTCTCTACATCAGCATGACCTTGTCCTAATATCGTATATGTTTTGCTTGGACCAATCCTATTATCTTTCAAATTACGGATTTGACTTCTCTCGAATTTGGAAATACTTTTGTGACAAGATAGATATTGCACCATTGATTGTGGTACAAATAGATGGTTGTGATCTCTCTTGTAAAAAGCTACTTTCCATTGATCGTTCTTTTTAATAACAAGCATACGAGCTTCGTACTTGAATCCAATATAATTAATTCTCCGGAACGTCGAAAATGATATTTTATGTTTTACATCGGGCTTGAAATGTTTAAGTATTGCAGCCTTATTACATTCATATAGTCTAAAGATAGGTTCAATACTGCGAATTGTACGACGAGTAGAACGAACTCTGATAGCAAACCCTATGTTTCAAGCATAAGCCGAATAACATCCATAAGCATCATCTAGTGAATTGAATATCATGTCAATTTCAGGTTTTATCAAATCACTTGTTACACCTCGCTCGTTACCCTCCATTGACACATCCTCGTCCCCCAGTCCTATTACTTTTGACTGACTGGGCCTACCTTGAATATGTGCAGTTTTATGCAAAGCTAGGAAGGCTGAATGGGACCCATCACCGCCCCTCTTAAAACGTCGACTTTGACTTTGACTTTTCAAAGGCAAATCGACTTTCGATGATCATTATATGATGCATGTGACCAGTGTATTCGAGTTCGTGTTTTTCCGATTCAGGCAAGAGAGCGAAGCGAACGATCCGTTTCGGACCGGCCCTGGTGCATGCTACGAGCCTCCTGCGATTGAGGGCGCACCTCGTCAAGTCAGTGAAGCCAAGCGGAATGGATAGGCAAGTGAACGAGTGGAACGGCGCTCTTCAAGACTTACTTTAGGAGACGGCGCATTCTTACATTTCCTTCCACTCGTTTGTGTGATAAACTCAACTTTAGGAGAGTGAACATTCGTACATTTGTTTTCACTAGTTGACGATATAAACTCAACTTTAGGAGACGAAACATTCGTATATTTGCTTTCACTACTTGACGATATAAACTCAGTATTTTTTCCTTCAGGAGTTATAAGGTCGATAGGAATAATAGGTTTTTTCAAACAATCATCTTCGTCTGTTTCCACTGCTAATTCTTCATCTTCTTCTTCATAATCAGGGATAGTCCACTGATAAGAAATATTAATCGACATGCTAGATAACACATGTAAGCTTAAAAGTAAAAAATTTACCATAATCATTTTGAAAAACTTCGTTGAGCAAGAAGAAGACATGCTCATGTGGAAGCTAGGATTCCAAAATCGACAGATCATTTCGTAAAACTTCGTTGAGGAAGAAGCGAAGTGCCCTGGCAATCTCTAGGTTCGAAAATCGAAAGGTGGTATATTCCTCAACCGGTAGAAATAAAACTACTTAAGCAACGGTTTGATATTCATTTTCAACCGCTACTTTAAGAGGCGGTTAAATTTGACCCATTGGATATTAAACTCTTCTTAAAGTAGTGGTTAAATTTGCACGGTCCAGATTTGTTGGATAAAATATCTTTTGATATTAACCGCTATTTTAAATATCGGTGAAATAAGGATCGTTGGTTTTTAACCGTTTCTTAAAAAAACGGTTAACGTTGAACGGTTCTGATTTGTTGGATAATTTTTTTTATCCAACGTTGTACCGGAATATATATATATAGAGAGAGAGATTAAAGTAAAAATTCACGAACCTGAATAACAGCCGTTGGAGATCTATCATTTACTTTCAACAGCTCCAATTAAAACAAATTAATAAATTCATTAAATAACAAAGTGAATATTCTCTTACTCAATTTTTGGGATCGATGCCTGTCTCTATTAATTTATGTTGAGTAATATGGATCATGGAATATTTTGGGTAATATTGTTTTAAAATTATGGGGATTGAATTTGTTGGATATTTTGATATTTTATCTTTGGGGCCATTAAAAATATTTTAGATAATATTAATTAGAAGCATGAAGATTGGAATCATATAATCATGGATTAAATTATGTAATAGAATATTTACTTTGTTATTTAATAAATTTATTAATTTGTTTTAATCGGAGCCGTTAAAAACAAATGGTAGATACATCGGCTATTATTTAGATTCGTGAATTTAAAAACACGAATCCTATCTAATGGATCCGTATTCTCTCTCTCATGTATTAAGATTGTAACTAATATCAGTTGCAGGTTGAGTTGAGTTGATACTTTGACTCATTCAATCTAAAATCATTTCATTTATGTTTTCAATACGAAGTTAATCTCAAACCATACACTTTTGAACGACGTTGGTAGTTCAGGAGAGTTCGGTGGCGTTTTTAAAGTTTAATGGTGTTTTCTTGAAAGCGTTGAAAAGTCAATAGTGTTTAATAAAATTTACCCTTGTTAATAAGCAAAATTTTATTCAATTATTTGATTATATGCGCGGGAATTTGCATCCGTAGATCTCTTTGAACAATCTCATCCTTTAAAAGAACACAGCATAGTTGCTGGAAAAATACTCAAGATTTAAGGAACACGGGCCCATAATAATGTAAAAGAAAAAAAAATCAAAAACCTGTAACAATGTAAAAAAAACAAACACTTTGCATAACAAGTCTTCGTTTTCAGGCATAAAACTTTTCTCAGAAATATTAGAAGATTGATTTTATAAAGAAACGAGTAATTATGTTCTTGATAAGGAACCTTATTAAATTTTGTTTTACAGATAAAACTTTGTTATGAATATTCAAAGATGGATTTTACATAGATACCATTTTGGCGTTATGTATGCTTGTATTTTTGCACGTGCAATACACTTTTGTATTAAATTAAAAGTTTGATATGTATCGCACGTGCCATAATAAGTCAACACGTCATCATTATTTAGATGGCGGCAAATTAGGAAGATGTTTTTCACGTGTTTATTACACCCATCTTTTGGTATTATAACAGTAGAGATAGAGATATAATGTGCTTATATACCTTCTTATAATAAAATTTCTCAAAAAGTTATCTTATATATGTGACCACATCTGCACACAATTTTATAATACATAGTGTAAAGGTTATTAATTCATGTGGACATCCTCAAATTCCATTCATATAAATATGAGGAAAACAATTGATGTTATAATCATCCAAAAAACCATATACCACATCTCCTTACCACTATAATAATACTTATATTGGATTTTAAGCATGTGTGATTAACGTAAAAAAAGAAAGAAAAAGAAAATGGGAATGATTAAGGAGTAAAATATATTTTGCATGCACATATTTGCAAAAATATTCAATCTGAAGATTAAGAAGATTTTTGTGGTCATCCAGAAAATCTATCTTCTCTTGAGTTTTTTTAATAAAGTAATTATAATTATACATAGCATGTGTTCCCATTTTTTCTAGTTAAAATGGATAAATTACACTAACATGCACTAAACTATCATGTTACTTCACTAAAACACCTTATTTATCACGGTGAAATACATTAAACTATGGACACTTTTTCTCCAAATCATATGAAATTTAATTATTAAAATCGACTGCTCTTTAATTTTATTTGTTAAATTTGACAATTAACGCTAGATTTTTATTCTTAAAATTGTTAATCCGAATCAAGGGCAAAAACAATTAAGATAAATCAGAGGAATAAAGAACATAATGTGAATATAAAGAACATATATTGAACAATAAAGAACATAATGTGAATATAAAGCAAGGTCTTTGAGGTTTTGGAATCACTAAATAATCAAAACACTATTTAAGTCTTCAAGCTGCCAAGAATTGTGTGTCACCGTGAGAAGTTAATATAATATAATAGTTCTCCTTAAATAAGATCTTTTAACTTTATTATTTTATTTGTTTTTGCATTGGCCATAATTTAGACCTAATCTATGCATACATCACACTCAACTGTACACATCCGTACATCACACCTAAGTGCACATCCCCTTGGACCCACGAGTCTGCTCCGAAAGCTTTTCCTCTGAGATCGAACCCTTGCACTCTCCCAGAGAGTAGTGACATCAACATGCCAACACGCCTTACATCCTACCCTATTTCTATTAATTTATAAGGACTGTTGTAACTTTTGGAGGATCGATTTTTAAAAAACCAAAAAAAAAAACGTAGAAGAAGAAGAAGAAGAAAATGAAAAAGATAGTCAGGCATGTCCAACAGATGTGAGGGGAAAATGTCTCTTATCTAGCTGCTTAAACAAAGCAATTACAGATAAAAGTAGTAATATTCTGTAGGAATCAGGGGTTGACATCTCTTGATTTGGATTAGCACTAATTAAAAAGAAAACCAGGTGTGTTAACAGTTAAATAAAGAGGAGGTTTTTAATAATGTAATTTTAAATAAGGATTACATAAAAATACTTCTGTAAACTACTGTTTTACAGGATATTTTAAAAAATTAATGTACCCTCAAAAGTCGGTAGCTCTTGAGGTATTTTACTATAATAAAATAACTTCAGGTATTTTAGTGGAAAAAACACAACATTATGGTATTTTGCTATAATTTGCCCATTTTGTTTTCTAGATATGATAATCATTAGCGATACATGTGATTAAATTGATAAGATGTTGATGATGCTCAATAACGGTAATTCCTCAGATCATGACACGTGGCGGATGATGTGTCACATGCGTATACCAGTTAGGCCCCTGAGGACCACGGAGAGGGAACCGGTATGCTACAGTGGGGGCTTCTCTCGAACCCCGTCTCCGAGGTTGCACCCCACTCCTCACCTCCGAGCACTTCAGCAGCCACGCCAAATGTCCATTTGCTCTACTCCGGGCTTTCCTTCGGGCTGATTTTCCTCGCCCTCCCAGCTCGCCTCCGAGCCATCCTCTGGCCCGAGGAGTCTCCCGACCTTCGGTGGCCTTCCAGGCCACCCACAGCTCACCTCCGGACTGCCACAGAATTGGCCTTCTCAGCCCTCCTAGCTCGTCTCCGGCCTACCGCAGAACCAAGATACCTCGGCTCTCCCGCTCGTCCGCGAGCTCTCCCGCCGAGGTCATCTTCCTCGGTCTCATCGACCGATCAACAGCACCGCTCACAGGCGCAACCGCCAACCCGCGAATCTCGCCATGCGCGAGATATCCGCCGGCCACATCCCACGTTCCACGCCATCACGATCCCCGTTAACGAGTCTGTCTCGCCATTAATGGGAGATCCCGCTCATCACGCGGGCGTGACGTCGGGAGCGTAACGGCCGGCGTGATTCTCGCGCCTGCCCTGCCTGCTGCCACCGCTATATAAACCCCTTCTTCAGACGGTCCAAGTAAGCAATTTTTACTCCACTAAGCCGTTACTCTGCTCGGATTTCCTCTCTAACTTGACCGTCGGAGGGTCCTCAGTGGTACAACCACCCGGGACGTAGCTCGGTAACAACAACCTCAAACCCATTGAGATCCACACGCTTCAGGAGCCTGCCTCCAGATCCAATCTCAGCCGTCCATCGCCGCCGTCAGCAGATCAACGGAAGGCAACATCTTGGCGCGATCCAGGTCGCGTCAGATATAAAACAAAGGGATTTGATAATTTAGTAATCAAAATTCATGTTTTATTACTTTAATCATTTTCATAATTTATTATCTTAATATATTTAGGAAGCTTTAAGATGTTAGTTGTGTATGACTGATAATATTTTAAGATATTTTTTCTAAATCAGCAGAATTTTTCTTACTGCTTTTCAATTTGATAATCACTTTGAAATATCGGGGCGGGCGTGTGGTTAGTTTGCTCGTTTGTTTCAACCGAATATATCATTTGCAATCAGTTAGTTATGAAATGAAATCTATATATTATATTCTGTTAACAAAAATCAACAACTAAAAAAAACAGAATCAAATCTTAACCACTGTATCAACACCAATAACAAACTCCTTCACTATATAACCCCACTATAAACCCTTCACCACCCTTCAAAATTTTCATCAAACTCCTCCCTTCCCCGTCTCCTCCATCACTCAAAATGGCTACCTACATTTTCTTCTTCGTCTTCCTCGTGCTCCTCGCCGGCTCTGCCTCGGCCGATCCGGGACCGATCAACACCAACGGACGGAACTATACGAAAGTCTGCGACAAGGACCGCTTCTCTTCCCTAGGGCTCGACATGTCCGAGTTCGCCTACTGCAACGCCTCGCTACCTTACGCAGACCGCGTGGACGACCTCGTCGGCCGGATGTCCCTGGCGGAGAAGGTAAAGCAGATGGGAGACATGGCCGAGGGGGTTGCCCGGATCGGGCTGCATAACTACACGTGGTGGGCGGAGGCCCTGCATGGGATATCGAGCGCCGGGTATGGGACCCACTTCGGCCCTCTTGCGAAGGGGGCTACTAGCTTTGCCAATGTCATTCTCTCCGCGGCTTCCTTTAACGAGACCCTCTGGAAGAAGCTTGGTGAGGTATAACATTCTTCATTGTTTTTGTAAACTAGAGACTGCTACATGATCTTTCTGCATGCTGATTGTCGTATTTTCTCAAATACAGCGAAATTTGATGTTTCGGGTCTCTTTTTTTTTGATACATAGACATGTTTCAATTATATATCCGGGTTGAAATTGTAGAGTAGCAAGCTATTTTATATTAGACGAAATGTAGATTGAAAATATTATTTTAGTGATTTTTTTACAGTTTAGGAGGGTGTTTTGGTAACTATCCAATTTGGGTGGGTGTTCTGGTAATTATCTTAGTTTTGGAGCCCCTTTTAGTAAAATGCCCAATTTAATGTCACTCTTATAAAATCATTTCAATATAAGTTCTTTAAAAAAAGGTTTCCCTCCTTTGAATAAAATCTCGATAGATTTCTCAAGGTTCGGATTCGATTCGATTCGATCAGAGCTGATCCATCTCAAGAAAATCGTTTTAGCCGATGATTGATTCAATGCTTGCTGTAAAATTTTCGATTCGTCTGCAATGGGTTTCCAATTCAACTCCTATTTATTTCCAGTTAGAAATCGCGAGATCTTCAGGTAAATTTTTTTTTTTTTTGTAGAATATTGGGTTGCCTTTGATTAAATGGAAATGGGAAATAAAAATGAGAACTTTTGAACTAAAAAGTCCAATTTTTATTTATAATTTTTTTATTAAGCTTGGCTAAAGGCAGAAGATTTTGTGAATAATAGTTTCAGATAATTTGTGCTGAGTTGATTTTAAATGGGTCAACAGAGGATGCGAATTTTTTTATTGTAATCATTTAAAATCCAAGGGTACTAAAATTCCCTCGTAGCTACAATTGTAGAGATACAGTATTTTGTTAGCATCTGATATTTGGATGTGCAAAAGTTAGCCTTTTGAACTTTAATGACAAAGCTCAAGGCAACACACGTTTGATGCTCTAAAATTGGATAATACTACAATTTTTTAATTTTCATTTTATGCCCCGAATCCATCCGGCTCACTCATTACATGATTGGCTATTTAATCCCTGGGTGGATGCTGCTATTAATTCCATTCTGTTTTCATGTTGTTATTAGATCTTAGGCTCACATCATAGATTTTTTTTTTATTAGAAAACACAAATCTATGGGGGCCCTATTATACCCCTTACTCACCGTTGGATTTAATATTATGCAATAACATGAGTAAAATAATAGCATGGATCCCTGAATGTGGATGTGAATTACTTGATTATTTCTCATTTGCTATTTCCGTAATTAATTTCTATCTATATGTATGCGAAAACTTCATATTTTACGGATAAAAGTTAGTTTTGCATTTCATTTATTATCAATTTCAACATTATTATATAGCAAAAATATTTGATTCATTCTATTTCTATGATTTTAGACAATTTCAACTGAAGGAAGGGCTATGTATAATATCGGATACAGTGTCCTGACATTCTGGAGCCCAAATATTAATGTAGCACGGGATCCTCGATGGGGAAGAACGCTCGAAACTGCAGGAGAAGATCCATACATGGTTGGTCGCTATGGCATCCAATTTGTTAGAGGACTTCAAGACGTTGAAGGCCAAGAAGTCACCAAAGATCTGAACACTAGGCCTCTGAAGGTGGCCTCTTGTTGCAAACACTATGTTGCTTATGATCTCGAGAAGTACGACAACACTGGCCTTTTTCATGATCGCCGAAAATTTGATGCTAGGGTAATGTTATGTTCCTTCAAGCTAGGGTTATGTACTTTTTATGCATGTTCGAATCTAAATGCAGTAACTAATTGTTCGATTTCAAGTTAATTTTGATAATTTCTTTTGAATTTGAACTTATTTTTTTTGGCATTTCAGATAGGTTTATAATGGGTTACTTGTCAAACAAACCAGACCCTTTACTTAATATATCGATTGAAATAAATTTTGTTCTTAAATTTTTGGGATCTCATCAATTGGCTGACTCTCTTTTCACCTTCCTTTTTTTTCAACAAGGTGGCTGAACAAGACATGCAGGAAACTTTTATGCGTCCTTTTGAGATGTGTGTAAAGGAAGGCGATGGCAGTAGTGTGATGTGCTCCTTTAATAAGATCAATGGCATTCCGTCATGCGTTAATACGAAACTAATGAAGCAGACCATTCGTGATGAGTGGAACCTCCATGGGTATGCAATAAACTTGTCAAATATCTTGAACAATGAACCTTGCAAGAAAATAATTATCGTTGGCTATTTTTGTACTATTTTTACTCTCCAATATCATTTGGTTAAATTAGTTCCTTGTTTTGAGTTGGTGAGTAAAAATAGATATAAAAAAATAAAGTTATTTTTATTTAATGAGTACTTGCATTCTACCTATGTACGAAAGCGAGTCATCTTGTTTAGGAACAACATAGCTATAGGAAATTAGAGATGCCAGAGTTTTTCATTTTCTAAATGTTTGCATACCTTATATTAACAAGAACCTATTTTCTGATCTTTTTCATATTAAATCCAGTTACATTGTTTCGGATTGTGACTCGCTCGACACCATTTTCACGTATCAGCATTGGCTCAATTATACCCCAGCAGAAGCAGTCGCTGCAACGACGAGAGCTGGTAAGCCTTCATTTTTCATCCCATGGGTAAATTCTTTACCTATTCGCTTTATTTCAAGCATAAAGAAACTAAAAAGTATATTCTGTTTGTTGGCAAGAAGAATCTGGGAGGTTGTATAAAGAGTAATAACTGAAATCTTCTAATTTATTGATCACACCTAATTTATTTTTCATACAGATTGTTGCTTAATGTATATAGATTTAACATGATTTTTTGTAATGTCATAAAATATAACATCTAGTATTTCTCCTCTTTATATCATGCTTAACTAATTAGGCTTTATTTTCAATAACTTGAGTCTCACCTTATGTTTTGGAGTATGGATTTATAGGTTTGGATTTGGACTGTGGGCTTTATGGAAGAAATTATCACAAGGAACATGGGGTTGATGCCGTTGCTCAAGGGAAACTGAGAGAGAGTGACATCGACAATGCTTTGAAGAATCTCTATATGGTTCTCATGAGAGTTGGATTCTTTGATAACATACAACAATTTGAAAAACTGGGTACTAATGATATTTGCACAAAAGATAGCATCGAGTTGGCAACTGATTCAGCAAGGCAAGGAATCGTTCTTCTCAAGAACGACAACACTTTACCTTTGTCCCCCACCAAGGGCAATAAAAAGCTTAAGTTTGCAGTCATTGGACCTCATTCACAGGCTACTGATATCATGAGAGGAAACTATGCAGGTAAGTTAATTTATGTGTTTATCTACACCCTTTGATTTGCGCATCCTCAACAATTATTCCTGAATATATCTGTGGTAATCACACTATACCAGTAATGATCCATTTTCATTTTTTAAACTAATGTTATGCTCTTCATAATTTTGCTGTTTACTCTTTACCAGCAAAATTAACTCGAGATCAAAAAAAAATTAAGTAATTTTTTAAAAACAATTTTTTTTCGACGGTGGTTCTTTAGAGCATTGTTGTTAAACAAGGTTTATAAGGTCGATAGATCACAGCTTAAATGGTTTCAACTAGCAACCACTTCGCATAGTATAGAAGGTGAAATGGCCGCATAATTAGTCTCATGCAAAATATGCAGATGAGTAGCATTTTAATGTGATCTGATACGATGTGAATATTCCATCCCATATCCAAAACACGATTCCCAAGCTCAATATCCATTTACTAAATGCCTAGCACTCTTTAACTCCCCATCAATAAATTTTCTTCTGTCTTTTCTTTTCTTTTCTTTTGGACTTTTTTTCTACCTATCTTACAAATTTATTCTTGTGTAATCTCTGATTGTGTAATGTATAAACCATCTCTTGTTATGCTCTGACCATCCGATTAGAAAACGAATGCATGTTTAACTGATACATCTGTGATGAATTGATGCATATATAGGTCCTCCATGCCAATATACCACTCCTATACAAGGCTTCAAAAAAGATGTAGATGTTATCACAAAGTATGGATGCAAAACAGTTGCATGCGATACAGAGGAATGGATTCAAGGAGCAGTGGATGCAACAATGGAAGCCGACGCTACTATAATAGTAGTTGGGTTGGATTTGGATAACTTTGAGGGCGAGGAGCGTGATAGGAATACTCTTCTTCTTCCCGGTTTTCAACCCAAGCTTGTTGAGGAAGCTGCGAAAGCCTCAAAGGGCCCAGTTGTGCTTGTTGTTTTCTCTGGCGGCGGTGTTGATATCAGCTTTGCTCAGAATAATACTAAGATTGGTGCTATTCTCTGGGCTAGTTATCCTGGTGAGGAAGGAGGTCAGGCCATTGCTGATGTTGTTTTCGGACGATACAATCCAGGTAATTAATTCTTTTAGAAATGTGATATATTCTGAAATTGATCTAAGATAATATTATTAATTTATCTAACTCATGCTGAGATCTCTAAAACTTACTCCATATGTGTCTTTAACCGGTGAACAATAAGTTGAGTTATTATTTACTAGCATAGCAATTTCCTTCTTTATCTTCCAACCCATTTACTTGTGATATGATATTTTTTTTCAAAAAAATCATGCAACACTGAAATGCTTAAATATCTGATGTTATGGCCAGAAAGCTAAATATTCATATTTGCATTCAATTTTCCCCTGTGTGTGTGTGTGAGTGTGTGTACTTGTGGTATTATTGAGATCAAATAAAGACCCCTAAATGGTGAATAAGCTGTGAATCTCTCTTTGAAGTTAACTACAATGAAAGTCGTGTATAATTAAGGAATTTAAAGGTGAAACATAAAATATTAATCAAATCATGCAAATTTGATATGTCCTTATCATATGATACTAGGCCCATAACTTAATATCAAAAGACAAATATTATTGATTTTTAATATACCGTTTTCGTGCACAAACAGTCAGATATAAGAGTTTACCAACTATAGTGAGATTGAATGAAAAAATGCTGAAAATATTAAGATAGACGGTTATAAATTGCTTATTTACATAATGTGGTTTATATTAGTTTTTGAAATCATGCCATTCTAATTCATCAGGAGGAAGACTCCCTCTTACATGGTACAAGGAAGACTATCTGCAGCAGCTTCCAATTACGTCACTGCAACTCCGGCCAGACGCTCAGTTGGGCTATCCGGGACGAACTTACAAGTTCTATGATGGTCCATCAATCCTCTATCCTTTTGGATTTGGCCTCAGCTACACCCATTTCAATTACACTTTGAAATCTTCTATGACTTCAGTCACGGCTCAAGTTAACGAAAACCAGCATTGCAAGGCTGTTTCATTAAAACCTGGTGCACAGGCTCCCCAATGCCCATCGATTGTCATCAAGGAGTCTCCTTGCAAGGAGAACATCACCTTCTCCGTGCAGGTTTGTCAGAATTTTCATTTGTTTTGTGCAAAACGTTAATTTTTTTTTATAACTTAAATTTTATTATTTTTATAAAAGAAGATGAATTCAAGTCATTAAAGGCCCAACACAAGAAAACAAAAAATTTCTCTCGACGAGAATTTTTCCGACTATTTGTGCCCAGTTTATGTGTTGCTATGTCTATAGATTATGCAAAACTACCCTTCATCATCTTTGTTTCACTAATCTACCTTAAAGTTGTTTTTATTAAAGTAACCCCCCCCCCCACCCTAAGATTTTGGTTTTAAGGCAGTTTTCGAAAAAAAATCCATGCACCGGGTATATCTGATCATTCATGAGAGAAATAGATGGAATCATGGGCCCAAAAGGAGACCTAGAATCCCCATCTCTTTCTCGCTTGCCCGGGTGCATTACTATTGGTATTACCGAATATTTCTCAATTTTTTTCTCACTGATATACCCCCTTAAGTGTAGCAATTTTAGGCGGTTTACTGAAAAACAACGAGAGTTTGGGCCAGCTTAGTATAATCTAGCATATAGATTATGTAATTTTATTCAATATCATTTTATAAAAACAATCTTTTCCAACGCAGGTAGCGAATGTTGGAGCTGTGGATGGCACGGATGTGATATTGGTTTACTCAAAGGCTCCCGATTATATCAATGGAGCTCCATTGAAGCAGTTGGTGGGATATGAGAGGGTCTTCCTACGCACAAAAGAGTCTAAAGAGGTCAAGTTTGAGCTCAATGCATGCAAGGCGGTGGGCATTGTTGAGAAGACGGCTTACTTTGTGCTGCCTTCAGGGAAGCACACAATTCAGGTTGGCGACGGGCCCAAGTCTGTTTCATTCCCGGTTGAGATTAAGTTTGATGGCAAGCTTAATTAGTTTGATTCATTTGTTTTGCTTCTTATTCAACGTGTGGTTGAATATTGGCACTGTTTAGGATTTTTCTATTTTAAATTTTCATCTTGTTTATTGTATCTTGTTTCTCCTATCTGTTGGAGACCTCGGTTTTAGTTAATAAAAAAGTTATGATTGTTAATGTAGTTGATATTTTTGGTGTCATTTTACCCATTCCTTACCAGACATACAAGCTCAAAACTGACATGGCGTTTCAAACTCAAGAAATTACATGCAGCAACTTATATAGGGTTTTTTGGGGGTAAATTACACAACTACTAAAATACCTCAAGTGCTATTTTTGAGGATGTTTTTTGTGAAATATTCCCTTAAAAAACATTAAGGTATTTTAGACAAAAACGCTGATAGTTGTGGCTATATACCTGTGGAGGAAAGCAGCTATGGCATTTCGAATGAGTTTAAACATCAATGCATGGAGCTCTGCAAGTGATCCCTTTGAGTTCTGGTATAACAATCAAGTCCTAAAATTAAAACATATTGCCCTTGTTCATTGGGAGACCCCCCGTTATTGGCAAACGCAAGTTGAATGTTGATGGATCTCATTCACAAGAGATTCAGAAAAGTGCAGGTGGTGCAGGACCCAGAAATTGTAGAGGTGAAATTATTTTTGCAAGCAAGTTCTGTTACAACAATTGTGGAGCGTTAGAAGCAGAGGGAAGGGCGACCTCGGATGGGCTTCTCCGGTGTCATTTAATGGCAATCAAAGGCATTAATGTTGTAGAAGCTGATTCCAAGTTACTAGTTGGCTATATTCAGGGTCATTATGTAATCCCATGGAA
Source organism: Agapanthus africanus (assembly GCA_030015575.1). Classification (NCBI taxonomy): domain Eukaryota; kingdom Viridiplantae; phylum Streptophyta; class Magnoliopsida; order Asparagales; family Amaryllidaceae; genus Agapanthus; species Agapanthus africanus. The sequence goes on from CM057341.1 coordinate 139,687,890, forward strand.
TATTGAAGCTGATATGCTGTAACTCTTCTTCATTCTCAATAAATTCTGGTAGCTCTGTGTGAGCCTGGCACCTTTAGTTTACCTGACCTAAAAAGATATGAAATTTAGATTAAGAACATTTTTGCCATATTGGCAGTTCAAAATGTTGATTTCCTAAATGATGATGCTCGATATCGGTGATCTCCCAGATCATGACACGTGGCAGATGACGTGTCTGCTCACAAGAAAGGACCTACAGTGGCCGACCAGACCACTCATATGCCCGTCCTACAAGCAAACGCTGGCTCACCTCCGCACCCCTGCACAATTGGTCTCCTCGGCCTACCGGCTCGTCTTCGGGCCACATCCCACGTTCCACGCCATCACGATCCCCCATTAACGAGTCTGTCTCGCCGTTAATGGGAGATCCCGCTCATCACGCGGGCATGACGTCGGGAGCGTAACTGCCGGCGTGACTCTCGCGCCTGCCCTGCCTGCTGCCACCGCTATATAAACCCCTTTTTTAGACTGTCCAATTAAGCCATTTTTACTCCACTAAGCCGTTACTCTGCTCGGATCTCTAGTCTAACTTGACCGTCGAAGGGTCCTCGGTGGTACAACCACCCCGGGACTTCCTTGCAGGTAGCTCGGCAAACACAACCTCAAATCCATTGAGATCCATACGCTTCAGGAGCGACAACTTCCAGATCCAATTTCAGTCATCCATTGCCGTCATCAGCAGATCAACGGAAGGTAACATCTTGGCGTGATTCAGGTCGCGTCAGCTGGCACCGTCTGTGGGAACTCCTTGATTCCACAAAAACAAAAGTTCACTTTCCGATTTCAATCCAATGGCGAGCGATCATCATGAAGATTCAAGCACTAGCCGCCGCCTCCCCCTCAACGGAGGCGCGGACAAACCTCCTCCGCCGAATGCCATTAGCGTCCTTACTGGCCGGATAGACCAACTCGTCGACAGCTCGGCAGGCCACGAGCTATTGAGCTTCATGGATGCCTTCTCCGGCTACAATCAGATCCGTATGAATCCGGCAGACGAAGACCTTACCGCATTCACAATGGACCGGGGGTATACTGCTACAAAGTGATGCCCTTCGGCCTCAAGAACGCCGGAGCTACGTACCAACGGTTGGTCAACCACATGTTCAAGCCACAGATCGGCAGGAACATGAAATTTTACGTCGACGATATGCTCGTCAAATCGGTCTCGTCGACCAACCACTCCAAGGACCTGGGCGAGGCCTTCGAGGTACTCCGCAAGTTCAAGATGAAGTTGAACCCCGCCAAATGCGCATTCGGGGTCACCGGGGGAAAATTCCTCGGTTTCGTGGTCACCCACTGTGGGATAGAGGCTAACCCGGAAAAAATCGACGCTATCCTCAACATAACCGCGTCTAAGACTAACGTCGAGATCATGTGACTGATGGGGCGGGTAGCCGCTCTGAGCCGTTTCATGTCAAGGTCTGGGGAAAAGTGCCTCCCATTCTTCAAAGTTCTAAGGAAAATCCTGAGGTTCGAGTGGTCAGAAGAGTGTCAGACCGCCTTTGACCAATTAAAAAGACATCTTGTGACGTCACCGCTGCTCACCCGACCAGTGGAAGGAGACGAGCTATCACTGTATCTGGCGGTATCCGACCAAGCAGCCGGCTCAGTGCTCGTTCGAGAGTTCGACGGAGCGCAGAGGTCGGTGTACCACATGAGCCACGTCTTCAAAGACGCGGAAACGAGGTACCCAGCCATAGAGAAGATTGTCTTGGCACTCGTTGTGGCCTCAAGGAAGCTACGACACTACTTTCAAGCGCACACTATCCTCGTTCTCACCGAGTGCCCGCTGGGGGCTATCCTCGCCTCACCCGAATCCTCGGGCCGCCTAGAGAAGTGGAGGTGGGAGCTGTCTCAGTTTGACATAAAATACCGCCCGAGGCAGTCCATCAAAGCACAAGCCCCGGTCGACTTTATCGTCGAGTGCACCATCCCCAGCAAGGAACCGGAGCCCGTGCCGACCCTCGCGGATCAATACCCGTTCGTGGGGAGACCCGACTCGGTCGCTGAGTGGGTCATCTACGTCGATTGGTCCTCAACCGAGAAAGGCCGTAACGCCGGCCTTATCATTCGGGACCCGAATGAGACAGAAATGGAATATTTTCTAAAGCTCGGATTCAAGGCTTCAAACAATGCGACAGAGTACGAGGCCCTGCTGGCTGGACTTCGCATGGCCTCCGGGCTGGGGCTGAAGACAATTCGAATCCGCAGTGACCCAGCCCTAGTCGTTGGCCAAGTGACCGGCCACTTCGAGACTCGGGAACCCCTAATGGTGAAATATCTGGCCGAGGTAAGAAAACTTCGGAAGAACTTCAACGAAGTCCAGATAGAACAAATACCCAGGTAGCTCAATGCTTAAGACGACGCCCTGAGCAAGCTGGCCTCATCCTACTCGGCTAACAACAAGCGGTCTATGCTCTTCGAAACCTTGCCACGGCCCAGCGTGGAAGACGGCGCGACAATACTTCATGTGTATACAGTGTAGGAAGATGTCCAGGACTGGAGGAAGCCCCTTATGGAATTCCTAAGGGACGGTACGCTCCTAGAAGATTGGGGAGCAGCCCGCCGTCTCCGAGCCAAAGCTCGTCACTTCGTCTGGAGCGATAAGAACCTTTACAAGAAATCCTTCACTCAGCCCCTGCTCCGGTGCGTCGACCCCCACGAAGCCGACTACGTCCTCCGTGAAATCCATGAAGGGGTCGGCGGTGCACACCAAGAGGCCCGAACCTTAATCCAGAAGGTATTGTTTCAGGGGTACTACTGGCCAACTATTCAAGAAGACGCCCAGAAGCTCGTTAGGTGATGCAAAAGTTGCCAACTCCACGGAAGCATATCTCACCTTCCGGCTACCGAGCAGGCCGCACTGACCTCCCCGTGGCCGTTCGCCCAGTGGGGATTAGACATGATAGGTCAGTTCCCTACCGGGGCGGGCGGGCACAAATATGTCCTCGTCGCAGTAGATTACTTCACGAAGTGGATCGAGGCTGTCCTCATCAGGAGACCGGACGCCACCACGACCGTCAAGTTTCTGCAGAACAACCTGATACACCGGTTCAACATCCCGAAGTGTATCATCACCGACCACGGGACGAACTTCGAAAATGAGAAAGTGAAGGATTTCTACAACGAATATCATATCCTCATGAAGTTTGCCGCGGTCGCGCATCCCCAATGCAACGGGCAGGCCGAGGTTGCTAACCGGGACGTCCTCCGAGATCTCCGGACCCTATAGAAGGACGCCAAAGCGGTTGGGTCGAGGAATTGCCCCGGGTCTTATGGGCCCTGCGCACGTCAAAGAAGACCCCACCAGGGAAACCCCTTTCAACCTCTGCTACGGGACCAAGGCGATGGTCCTGGCAGAGATCGGGCTACCCAGTCACCGGGCTGAACACTTCGACGACGAAGCAAACACCACGGCACTATGGACCAACCTGGACATTTTGCTGGAGAAACGGGACCGGGCTTAAATCAGGGTTGCCGCCTATCAGCAGCAAACTGCCCGATACTACAACGTGCGGGTCAAGCGTCGCTCCTTCGAGACTGGAGACCTAGTCCTAAGGCGAAACGAGTTCGTCGATCAAGACGGGCTGCATAAGTTCTCCCCGAAATGGGACGGTCCTTTCCTCGTCTCCGAAGTACTTCCCGGCGGAGCCTACTGTTTACAGGACGTGGACGGCCGCAAGTTTTCACGAGGTAACAACGCTGAGAAGCTTAAACTGTACCAATGAAACGGATACCTACGAGTGTGTACCTCTCCTTTCTCAAAGGCAATGTAAATTTTTCTAAAAAGTCCTTTCTACTTAAATAATAAGAGGGGAACGCTAGAGCATTGCAAAAAGAGGAATCTTATTAATTCAAAAAGGTACTGTGGGCTCCTCAGCTTTACAAAAAGGGGTTACAAAAGAGGTGGAACGGGATCGAGGAAGTACTCCTGGTGATACTCGGAGTAGATCTCCGTCAACCGGGCCGTAGCCGCTGCAGCCCGCTCGTGCTGAAGCTGCATGCGGACCCGGGATGCCACGGTAGCACCCGACTCACCGCTCGCAGAGCCTTGACCCACGATGTACCTCATCTTGAAACATTCAAGAATCAGAAGTAAGGATCGGTTGTGCCTGGCCTTCGAGATGAGGCCGAACAGGAAGATCGAATGCACCTTGTTAAGCGCCTAGTCCAGAAGCTCCTCAGTGAAGGGATTGTCCAACCCCTGGGACCTCCTCCAGATCGCGTACATCAGGAGCTGGAGCAAGGACGACCGCCGAGGGAGGAGACGACCGAAGTGATCCTCGAGACGCTGAACCACTCCTTGGTACCCCTCCTCGGACAGAGATTGGTCGTACAAGGAGACATCACCAAGGGTGATAATCTTTTCAATCAAATACACGCGCCTAGTCATCTCGAAAGTAAGCGATGCCAAAGGAACTGCCATCTCCTTCTATCCTTATAGCTTTAAGCAGAATCTTCAAAGACCCGGATTCTCGGGCATGCCAGCACGAATCTTGAGAATCGCAGCAACTACCCCAATGCCACGCCGCCACGTGGCGAAACTGGCATGACATTCCGAAACGCTTCGTGTTCTCTACGCATTCGTGGCACGTGTCACTCGCGACTGTCAATCTTCCCAAGAGGCAACCAAGCAGTTTCATTGCTTGGTTCATCCTTGGCAAGCCTCCTACGGCCCCTCCAACGTCAAGGACCTAAGCCCTCACCAAGAGGCAGCCCTGCAGCTACCTTGCTCGGCTATCTCTGGCTGGTAGCTTCCCTACCCATAACGCCAGGGATCGAAGCCCTCGCCAAGGGGCAGCCCTGCAGCTTTCCTGCTCGGCTATCCCTAGCCGGTAGCTTCCCTACCCCACAACACCAGGGATCGAAGCCCTCACCAAGAGACAGCCCTACAGCTACCCTGCTAGGCTATCCCTAGCCGGTAGCTTGCCTACCCCTACAACGCCAGGGATTTAAGCCCTCACTAAGAGGCAACCAAGCAGCTTCACTGCTTGGTTCATCCTTGGCAGGCCTCCCATGGCCCCTCCAGCGCCAAGGATCGAAGCCCTCACCAAGAGACGGCCCTGCAGCTACCCTGCTCGGCTATCCCTGGCTGGTAACTTCCCTACCCCACCACGCCAGGGATCGAAGCCCTCACCAAGAGGCAGCCCTGCAGCTACCCTGCTCGGCTATCTCTGGCCGGTAGCTTCCCTACCCTACCACGCCAGGGATCGAAGCCATCACCAAGAGGCAGCCCTGCAGCTTCCCTACTCGGCTATCCCTGGCCGGTAGCTTCCCTACCCCACGACGCCAGGGATCGAAGCCTTTACCAAGAGGCAGCCCTGCAGCTACCCTGCTCGGCTATCCCTGGCTGGTAGCTTCCCTACCCCACAACGCTAGGGATCGAAGCCCTCGCCAAGTGGCATCGGGCAGCAACCCTGCTCGACCATCCTTAAGGACAAAAAGTCCTCGCCAAGAGGCACCGGGCAGTAACTCTGCTCGGCCATCCTTAGTAGGCCACTTACGGTCCCTACCGCGCTAAGGATGAAAAGCCTTCGAAATAGGCAATCGGGCCCGCCCTTGCTCGGTTATCCCTGACTGGTAGCTCCCTACCCCCAACAAACCAAGGATCAAAGCCCTCGCCAAGAGGCAACCGGGCCCGCCTTTGCTCGGTTATCCTTGGCTGGTAGCTCCCTACCCCAACAATCCAGGGATCAAAGCCCTTGCCAAGAGGCACCGGGCAGTAACCCTGCTCGGTCCGTCCTTAAGGATCAAAGCCCTCGCAAGAGGCAACCGGACCCCCTTGCTCGGTTATCCCTGGCCGGTAGCTCCCTACCCCAACAAACCAGGGATCAAAGCCCTCGCCAAGAGACACCGGGCAGTAACCCTGCTCGGCCGTCCTTAGTACTCACGGCCCCTCCCGCGCTAAGGATCAAAAGCTCTCACAAGAGGCAACTGGGCCCTCCCTTGCTCGGTTATCCCTGGCTGGTAGCTACTTACCCCCAACACACCAAGGATCAAAGCCCTCGCCAAGAGGCACCGAGCAGCTACCCTGCTCGGCCCCGTCCTTAGTAAGCCTCTCACGGCCCCTCCTGCGCTAAGGAACAAAAGCCCTCATAAGAGGGATCTGAGCCCCCCGCTCGGCTATCCCCGGCCGCCAATTCACTACCTTACAACTCCAGGGATCGAAGCCCTCGCCTAGAGGCCCCAGGCAGCTGCCCTTCTTGGTCTATCATCAACATACCTCTCCGAGCCTTCCACGCTAAGGAACATGACCTCACCAAGAGGCATCCGGTTCTACGTCTAAGCAATCTCCACCTCGACTTCGGGGCCATGGAGATACCGTCCCCCCGCCAGTCTTTACACACTCGGCAAACGAACAGATTCAAATCGATGTGTGACCGCTAGATAAAGAACCAACATAAAATGAAGACAGTACTTCGCAAATACAAGTGTCTACCAATAAAGGAAAAATACAAGCACAAGCATTACAGCAAAAACAAAAATCTTTATTCACAAAGCAAAAAGTCTTTACAAGGATATTGTGGGCTCCCTAGCTTTACAAAATGCCCGGAGGCCTACAATATTCCGGAGGCTTACAAAAGAGAGAGGAGGATGTTCCCCTCCGAAAGACGGCACGACATGACGTCTTGCCTGAGATTCGGGGCAGATGCTAATTGGTGCTATCCGTCTACCTCTCCGAAGATACCAAGTTAATTTATGGCACCATATATCGAAGGTTTAAACGGATGCGTCCTATATAGCAGACTTCGTCAGATTCCCCCTCGCTTGAAGGGTTTTTGATTGTGGGGACGCTCTTCCCTGCAGGCGCAAGCCCCTGCAGTTAATTACGCTACCGCATTGTGGTAACAACTTTCTCCTTCTCCATGTGGTTACTTCGTGTCGTGTGTGTCTGTTTTGTGTTTGGTTGCCCGTGGATTGTATACGGAGACTGAGTTATGTCGTCGCCCGTAGGGCGTGGACTAGTCCAAATCCGTATTATCTTAGATTTGGGTTTGGGGGTTTGGGTTTAAGGATACGTTAACCTCGTTTGAGACTAAGATCGACTTAAACGTCAGTTAAGGATACGTCAGTCTAGTTTTTAGACTAAGATCGACTTAACGGGATCGTTTAGATCCAACAAGAGAGCAATTAAGGGAGTCCTCTTGTTTAGTTTAGTGACATTGCGGTCGATAGGTAGTTTAAGGACATTGCGGTCCGATGTTAGTTTTAAGACGTTGCGGTCAAGGTTAAGGACATCGTAGTCCATGGATTTAAGGACTCCACAGTCCAATGTTAGTTTTAAGATATCACGGTCAATGTTAAGAACGTCATAGTCCGTTGTTAGTTTTAAGACATCCCAGTCAAGGTTAAGGACCTCATAGTCCATGAGTTTAAGGACCCCACAGTCCGTATCAATATGTGATCATCGGGACCCGTCACCTCTTTGAAGATATTGAGGAATTACAACGCCAAATATCAAAGGAGTGAAGAGATGTACCCTTAAACCGAGGTAGATCAAATAATCTTTGGCCCAATTTGGGACCAAGACCAATTAATTATGTTATGAGCCCATTAGCCCAGTTAAGTTTGAATTGAGGACTTATGGCCAGCTTGGGCTAAGTCCAATCATGTTTAGAATGTTGGCTTTCTATTGGTCCATTGCAGGAGAGGCTTTGCCTCTAGAAACTTAGCCAATTGGACTAAAACTAGTGTTGAACACTAGAGACCAACAGTGTTGGACACTGAGAATAAGATTAACAAGTTAGTGTTAAACACTAAAAGATAATCAGTGTTGAACACTGGGAACAGAGTTTTCCAAATTAGTGTTTGAACACTAAGAAAATCAGTGTTAAACACTCGAAATGGAGTTTTCAAACTAGTGTTAAACACTATGGAAATCAGTGTTAAACACTGGGAACAGATCATCAGTTTGATGCTAAATATTGTAAGAGCAGAGATCACGTGGGGGCACGTGATGGCATCCAAAAGGTGGGGCCAGATCCCCTTTATTTTGTTCTACAGATAAATGTTTAACACTTTTAATTCTGAAGGCCATCACATATGGGCACGTGATGGGGGCTCACACTTTGATCTGTTAGGATGTTCATTATGGGTCACGTGAAGGCGCCCCGGCGCTTCTTTTCTTTTGCTCTTTCTTTGCGCGCTTTGGGGGTCACGTGGAGCACGTGAGGCATTACCTCAAAGGTCTTCTCTGTGGAACTTTACAGGGGTCACATGGTAGCACGTGACCCTGCCTGTTTGAAGATGTGTTTGTCTTTTTAAGAGTTAAATCCTTCATAGGGTTAAACCCTAGCAATAACTTTAAAGGAATTAAATTCCCACTTTTCTTTTGAAGAATTATATTCTTAGATAGGGTTAAACCCTAATTTCTTTTCTGTAGGAATTAAATTCCCCATATATGTAAAGAATTAAATTCTGGTATAGGGTGAAACCCTAATTTCTTTTTTAAGGGAATTAAATTCCTGTGAGTTTGAGATAATTAAGTTCTCAATTAGGGTTAAACCCTAGTTATGTCCATTTTGAAGGAATTAAATTCCTATAATATAGGGTTAAACCCTAATTTTATCTCAAAGGAATTAAATTCCTATAACTCTTGTGAGAATTAAATTCTCAAAACTCAATTCCTCCTCTATGTTTTAGATCTGCATGGCAGGATCTCAACCCAATGAGAATTAAATTCTCAATTTATGGGGAGATGTGCACTTTGCAGATCTTCAACCAGAGAAAGAACTAAGTTCTTTTCTTTATAGAAGAGTTAAACTCTTTCGAGAATTAAATTCTCTTTTTGAAGCCTCTCTTTTCTTACCGAAGGTTTTCTTTTGCAGAGAATCAAATTCTTTCCAAAATCTCAAGGCTCTCTCCCTTTTTCTTCTTTTTTTTCTGTATATCCCTGGCTCCTATTTATAGGAGAAGGAAGAAAATCAATCAGCTTTAGTGAATCTTCAATTGAAATATGTGATTTGTTTATTGAGAGATTTGATTTACATTCATCATTCATCTGGATCTTTGGATTATTAGGTGGATTTTATTCACCATTGGATTTCAAATCCAAAGATATCCCTTTGTTATTTCAGTTAGATTTTAAGGGGAAATCTTTCCAAGTTCAAGATTTTTCCATAAATAGGTGACATTTAGTCACCTTTAGATCTTTAATCCAACGGTTCCAAATAATCATTCTCTTTTGGAAAGATTTGAATGCTTTCGGAATTTAATTCTGTTAAATAAAGAGGCTTTGAAAGCCGGTTACGTGTGGCCACGTGATCCCTGGTCACGTGTAGGCACGTGACCCCTGGAACGGGCCTTTCTTCTCCTTCTGTGCTCTGTTCTCTGGCCGTTGCTCAGCCGTCACGTGCCAACACGTGACCTCTGGTCACGTGTGAGCACGCGACCTTCTCTAGAGCATTTTCTCTGATTTAAACAGGGAGCGAATCTGCCTTTTGCCTCTGCTTCTAAATGTCACGTGTCAACACGTGACCGCTGGTCACGTGCTAGCACGTGATGCCTTCTCCATAAGTTTTTCTAATTTTAAATCAGGAAACAGAGGAAAAGCAAAAAAAAGGGGGGGGGGTTTGGCCACAGGCCCCGCCTGGACGTCGCCTCCCTCATGCTCGGAGCTCACCGTCGGCAAACTCCGGAAACTGCTCCTTGACGGCGTCAAGAGCTTTGTTCCATGCGATGGCGGAGGTCTCGCCGAGGATGACGTAGAACTGGTCCGACTCCTTGTAATCAGTCACGGCCTTTCTAGCCCGAGTCTCGGCGACCTCCGCCGCCTAAAGCGCCGCCCCGACATCCCGCCTACTGGCATCCCTCGCCCTCTTCATGGCTGCAAAGCGATCGGCCAGTTCCATCAACTTCGTCTCGACAACTCGGTGGGACTCGCTTAAGCGGTGATAAGACTCCCGGCACTTCGAGACGGCGAGCTCCGCGGCGGCTGATCGGGCTTCAAGGACATCCATCCTCTTCCTCTCTAGACGCAGCTCGAGTCGCAGATCTTCGGCCTCTAAAGAAGACTCTTCTGCTGACCTCACAGCATAGAAGGCCCCCTCGGCCTCCATACGAGTAACGAGGGCACAATGCTGAAAGACTTGGCGAAAAACGGCAGAGAGACTTAGGGACACTCGAACTAAGAAGAGGGTGCTCAAAACAACACATGAGGGAGTACATACCTGAACCGCCTCCTGTACGATAGCTGCCATTTGGGCCCTGAGGGTCCCCCGAGGCATCTGGCCCCCGGCCGACTCCTCCATACCGGCAAGAAGGCCGGCAGCAACGGAAAGCCCCGACGGGACCACAAAGTGGGCGTCCCCTCCTGCACAGGAACCTCCATAGAAATCTCCGACGGTAGCGCACGGGAGACTGTCCTCTTCCTCTTAAAGGGAACCCCGTCTTCGTCCTCTCCTACATCCCCCGTCTGGGGCTCGGGAACCCATAGACGCCTTTGGCCTCCGCCGGGGCGATCATCGGAAGCTCGTGACGAGACTGACGGTCCCGCCATCGGCGGCACATTTGGTGCGGGACTCGGATCAGCCGGAAGCACGGATGCACCGATGTCCCCTCTCCGGGACTGAGTATCGAGGGCACCAAGAGTCCCGGATCGATCTATTGGTCCTGCCAAAGGGAGAAACATGCTCAACTCAGAAGGAGAAGAAGCAGGAGAAACGAAAAGAACACACCTAACCCATTAGAGAATTCCTCGGCAACGCAGAAATCCGACCTCAGAGGAGAGCGCCGAGCTTACAAGATCAAGAGTGAGGGGAATATGAAGAGAGATGGGTCCTGAAGCGGACCCCACCTCTATTTATAGCCACCGGCGTCCTCATCCCACGACGACAGTCGACTCCCGCCAAAACAACTCTTCGCATTCGACGACCACGATCGCTCCCCTTGTCGCACGCACATTGGCCGAATCCCATCAGACGCCAGAGGTCTGCATCCCATCGCGTCAGCCAACCAGCGCCCGGCACGTGGTCTGTCGCTTCAGCAAAAGTACGCGCGATCCGGCGCACCCTCTTTAATGCAGAGATCTCTCCCTGATTCGCTGACATCATCCAGAAAATACAACAGATTACCCGGGGACACGCCTGACCATATCTTCGAAAGGAAGCTCACCTTGGGTGACCCGGTAGACCACTCTCGACCCGACCCGTCAGCTGGTCGGGACGAGAGTGGGGGGCTAATAATGATGCTCGATATCGGTGATCTCCCAGATCGTGACACGTGGCAGATGACGCGTCACAGGGCTCACAAGAAAGGACCTACAGTGGCCGACCAGACCACTCCTATGCCCGTCCTACAAGCAAACGCTGGCTCACTTCTGCGCCCCTGCACAATTGGTCTCCTCGGCCTACCAGCTCGTCTTCGGGCTACCACAGAACCAAAATACCTCGGCTCTCCCGCTCGTCCGCGAGCTCTCCCGCCGAGGTCATCTTCCTCGGTCTCATCGACCGACCATCGGCACCGCTCACATGCGCAACCGCCATCCCGCGAATCTCGCCATGCGCGAGATATCCGCTGGCTACATCCCACGTTCCACGCCATCACGATCCCCCATTAACCAGCTTGTATCGCCATTAATGGGAGATCCCGCTCATCACGCTCGGGAGCGTGATGAGCCGGTGTGATTCTCGCGCCTGCCCTGCCTACTGCCACCGCTATATAAACTCCTTCAGAAGGTCCAAGTAAGCCATTTTTACTCCACTAAGCCGTTACTATGCTCGGATCTCTAGTCTAACTTGACCGTCGGAGGGTCCTCAGTGGTACAACCACCCCGGGACTTCCTTACAGGTAGCTCGGTAACCACAATCTCAAATCCATTGAGATCCACACGCTTCAGGAGCGACAGCCTCCAAATCCAATCTCAGCCACCCATCGCCGCCATCAGCAGATCAACGGAAGGTAACATTTTGGCGCGATCCAGGTCGTGTCACTAAATATAACATGAAGATTGCACTAGCTAATTTACTTGATCCCACATCATGCACATATCACAAGTTCACGACAATAGCTAGCTAATAAGAAAAGGGGTACGTACTTTGAAAAAAAACTGGAAAAACTATTAGCATCAGTAAATGACTCGGTGAGTCATGACATCCATGCTTAGTTTCGGTTCGCTCATTCATTTGTCATAATTGCTTATTAATTCAATGTCAACTTTTAATCTGTTGCTTGTGTTATTAGTATTGGTATTAGTATTATAAGCTGAAATGAAAATCTCCAAAATTTTAAGGTATATAACGTATACTTGCTTTAAAAAAAAAAGAAATGTCAAGTTATTTTTCAATTTGTGATATCTTTTACAATAATGAAATATTGGATGAAATTAAGAGAATGCAGACTCTTAATTATTTTATAAGCTATTATGCATTGGACACGATGTAGAAAGATCAGAATGAACGGACAGTCTAACGATATTAATTAAAATACGAAGCCATTGCTTCTTCAATTCCATAAATCTAACTTGTTATTAAGAAAAAGTTTTGTGCGGATATTGAAAAGAAGGGATTAATAGCAGAAATTGAACTTTTTAGTCTCATGGCTGAAATTTCTGTAGTGATTATGTTCGCTCACGAATCAGTTGTAATTTACGAGATTTCAATATGATTTAATTTATTTGAAACATGGATTCATATTTTTAATAATAATTGAAGCTTCTGTAAATTATAATATTGAGCTATTTTTTAGGCTTTTAAAGGTTTTGATTTTATTGGATTTTCTCATCACCAAAAGTTCAAACCATTATGGTCCGTTTATAATAAAAGAGATGGGTATCTTAATTAGTCTGATATTCAGTTTTTCTTTTTATTCAATGAGTGGATGAATATTGTCAATGTTTAGGATTTTCATGTGCTGGAAATTCTTCTTCTTTTTTCCTTCAGACCTTGATTTTAGTTAATAAAAGGTATGTTTGTTAAGGGTTGTGGATGTCTTGGGTGCCCGACTCTCTTTTTTTTGTTATAAAGTTTAAAGTTTTATCCGATACGACATTGTGTTTCAAACTCAAAAACCGCCGCGGTTATACAAACCGTCAACATACTTTCACCCATAAACAGCGAATCCGATACTTTTGTGGAGAAAAACAAAATACATTTACCCAATCAAACTGTCAACATAATATGATATGCAACAGGTTTCAAACAAAGTTCTCCTGATACACTCTAAAAACTTATCATCGACTATACGCACAGCATCCATGAAAGTTTCGACAAACTTCTGAGGGCAAAATAATTGTCATGTTGCTAAGACTACTGAAGTCAACTCAGCTATTTACCTTAACTAGGTTGCAAGCACTTGATAAATTTACACCTACACATTTGAGTATGTGTCCTGCTTGTTACACATCATCTCCATTCTTTTTCCATACTCTCAACTGTCTGATACATCATTATATCTATGTTATGATATAACATTATAGTTATACAATGTTTCAGTATAGCCATACACAATCTTAAATAATTCTCACATCGAGCCATATGACAACCTCTCCCAAACAAACGGAGGGAACCCCCAACCGATTTCTGGCGGGCCTTTAAACAGCAGGCCCACGCAAACACAAACCGCAGCAATTCCTACCATTGAGAGCATTGCCGGCCTATAAAGCAGTGATCTTGCAATAGGAGAGCGGCGTACGAGCTGCTGGCTACATAGATTGCAATAAGGTTGTGAGGCCGGTACGAAATTTCCCTTCTTGGCCTCAAATTTGGAGATTTTTTCATGTTTTGGCATATCGAGAACTATGTGTGCATTATTTTCTAGTTGCTCGTCTATTTTCTTCTGAACAAGATGGAGGTAGGATTCATGACCTCTGGATCGTGCATAGTCTTCTGGGGTGAAGCCAGTGGAGTCCCGAACGCTCTTCCATGCTTTGAGTCCGAACTGATGTCATGAACATGAATAAAGAGTTAGAATACAAGGGAATTGAAATCAAATTAGGGGGTAGTGTAGCTTAAGATGTAAATGGGGTGTGAGATTTATGTATGGCGGTGAGTACAAAAGGGCAAATGTTTTTTTTCCCTCTTTTTTTTTCAGATGCAACCCCTTTCGAGAATCAGACAGGTAACCTCTAACCTCAAGAGGAAAGATTTACCGCAAGAGCTATGCTCCATTGATCAAAAAGGGAAAATGTGGGCGAAGTGAATATACAAGGCTAAGTAATATAAATATGTTCGTCCACACGCGCAGGCCTAATCACGACAAGTTAGAATATACATCTTTGTGTGTTCATGTATTCAGTAAGTAAGAAAATATTCAGTAAAATGGGGTAACTTAGGGTCTAATTTTATGCTCAATGAAACACTTGGCAACCACAGAGCAAATTTTAACTACTGCTTTTGTTAAACTAAAGGGGGTCCTTGACGCGACCTGGATCGCGCCAAGATGTTACCTTCCGTTGATTTGCTGATGGCGGCGATGGGTGGCTGAGATTGGATTTGGAGGATGTCGCTCCTAAAGCGTGTGGATCTCAATGGGTTTGAGGTTGTGGTTGCCGAGCTACCTGCAAGCAAGTCCCGGGATGGTTGTATCACCGAAGACCCTCCGACGGTCAAGTTAGACTAGAGATTCGAGCAGAGTAACGGCTTAGTGGAGTAAAAATGGCTTACTTGAACCGTCAGGAAGAGGGGGTTTATATAGCGGTGGCAGCAGGCAGGGTAGGCGTGAGAATCACGCCGGCAGTTACGCTCCCGACGTCACGCCCACGTGATGAGCAGGATCTCCCATGAATGGCGAGACATGCTCGTTAATGGGGGATCGTGATGGCGTGGAACGCGGGATGTGGCCGGCGGATATCTCGTGCATGGCGAGATTCGCGGGATGACGGTTGCGGCTGTGAGCAGTACCGTTGGTTGGTCGATGAGACCGAGGAAGATGACCTTGGCGGGAGAGCTCGCGGACGAGCGGGAGAACCAAGGTATCTTGGTTCTGCGGTAGCCCGAAGACGAGCTGTGAGGCCGAGGAGGCCAGTTGTGCAGAGGGCTCGAAAGTAAGCCAGCGTTGGTCGGTAGGACGGGCATAGGAGTGGTCTGGTCGGTCACTGTAGGTCCTTCCTTGCATGCTCTGGGACACGTTATCTGCCACGTGTCATGATCTAAGGAATTATCGTTATCGAGCATCATCATTAGCCCCCCCACTCTCGTTTCAATCTATTCGTGGGTCGGGTCGAGGGAGGACTGCTTGGTTATTTTTGTGCTGCTTGACGCTGGTAATTCCTCGTGGTGGATTGTTCGGGGACGACACAGCGTTCTTGTTGTCACGCATCGAGTATAAGTCGAACGAAGGACGAGTGTGGGAAGGTCGGTATCCTCCTTTTGCCGGAGTTGAGACGATGATCGCACGTTGAGTATGAGTTTATTCGGCGGGTCTTGGATCCGTGTCTTTGTAGGATAGAAAGCTACCCGCTGCGGATGCGTCAAGCAGGGAGCTACTCAGCGGCCTCGCGAGGAGGGCCGTTGGGGATGCGTCAAGCAGGAAGGAACTCGGCGGCCTCACTGTTGGGGAAAAAATTTACACCCCCGTTGACCGAGTCAAAGTCAAGGTCAACCCCAAGCCAGGTGGGCCCAAGCCCAGGTCAAGCGGGCCCATGCCCAAGTCGAGCCCGCGGCCAGCCTCCTCCATGCTAAAATATAGATCATGTAATAAATAATTTTTATGTAATTTTTTATACATGAATGTATGCAAAATGGGCATAAAGCCAAATTTTTGTAAGCCCATGGCTTATGTGCAAAAATGAAATGGCACATGAGCCATGTGATAGGCAAAAATGTCATTTTGTGAAGCCCAGGGGGCTATATGTAAATATATAAGCCTATAAAAAGCAACATGATGAATAAAAAAAGGAGGAACACTTTCATTCTCTCAAAAAAAACCCTAGGGTTTGTATTTCTTTCCCTTTTCTGAAGGTCTCAAACCTTCTTCTTTCTTTTGAATTAAATCAAGAGTTTTACTCTTCCTTTTCAAAAACAAGATAGTTTTTCACCACCAAACTCACAAAGCGGAACTTGGATCTGTCTTTAGATCCCAAAAAGGAGAGATTTTGAGATCTCACATCTCTTAATCTTCAAGATCCAGCTAACAAAGGAGGAAGAAGAACCATTTCCATTAACCCCAAAAACACACATAGGAGTCCAACTCCACTCTGATTTCTCTTCCGAGAATCTTTTTAGGCTAAAAGCCTCTTTTTCTCGTTGGCGCTCAAACGCAGAGCGCCTATGTGCCGACACGTGGCGCGCTTGCGCTCGAGCGCAAAGCGCCCACGTGCCGACACGTGGCGCGCTTGTGCTCGAGCGCAAAGTGCCCACGTGCCGACATGTGGCGCGCTTGCACAAACAGCGTCCTGCGCTCGAGCGCAAAGCGCCCACGTGCCGACACGTGGCGCGCTTGCGCTCAAGGGCACAGTGCTCTGGCGCAAGTCGCCCCCGTGCCGACACGTGGCGCGCTTGCGCTCAGGCGCCTAGCGCTCAAGCGCAAGTCGCCCCCGTACCGACACGAGGCGCGCTTGCGCTCGAGCGTCAGGCGCTGAAGCGCAAAGCGTCCACGTGCCGATACGTGGCGCGCTTGCGCTCAAGCGCAGAGCGCCCACGTGCCGACACGTGGCACGCTAGCGCCTAAGCGCACAGCACCTGGGCGCACAGCGCCTAAGACGCTGGCCCCACGCATCCTTTGGATGCCTTTTCCCCCTCTTTCTTTTATATATATATACATATATACATATATACATATATACATATATGCACACACACATACACCACGACACAGTCCCTGTTAGAAAAAAATTTCTAACGGGGCACTGCCCCGCACCCCGCAAGGGGGCTGCTTGACCCCCAGCCTGCTATCCGGGTAGCGGGACCCCCGTAAAAACTCTGCGGGGCCCCCGATATATCCAAAATACAACACTGCACATTGAGTTCGCATGACCAGTTTAAACCGTCAATCGGAGGTTCTTTCGCTCCAAAGGCAAGGGGTAATTAACGGCAGCTTAGTCCCCACGGCTGCGGGAGATTCGGATCCCCACAATCATTAAATCCCAGCCCACCTTAGGCAGGGGGAATCGGTAATGTGCCTGACAAGCGCGCGCGTATTCCCATCTCAATGGGGTGACGAAAAACACCCTACAGGTTCTGGTACGCCCGGTGGGACCAAACTCTCCTTCCATATTTCGGGTTAAGCGTTCATGCGAACTCAATCAATATACATACCTATATTTATATTAAAAATAATGCTTTTTTATGCAGATTTTCAAGCAATCACCTTCCGACGATGTCTTCGATGATGAACTCAGCTCCCGTCTCCTACACGATGAGGATAGACTCTAGGACGGTCCTTCCGGCCAGTTTCGGGCGACAATAGGAGGAGTCGCTGCTACCATTCGGCTCTATTATGTTCATACCAGTTGGCGCCATCCCAGCTCCTCAGGCCCCGGTGGCAGACAAACTGGTCTCGAAAGGCAGGAGACCAAATGTGGTGATCTCAAGGACGCCCCAACCCAAACGCAAGTCGGTGTCTGAACGACTTTCCTTGGCCCCAGCAAGGGGCAAGGCCATCAACACCAACAAAGCTACAACGCGTCTCGAGCAAGCTCCAGCGGTGCTCTTGACCACTGCTCGATCGGGTGTCTTCTTTAAGCTCCCCGCCAATGAGAAAGAGACGACTGGATATGAGGTCCACACTGTCTACATGGTGGGCACGCGCAGCAAGAGCAAGGACGGGGCCACCACATCCCAAATCCAATCTGGCGTGAATATGGCTGCCACATCCCAAGGCCAGGTTCCTCTGGAAGGTAATGAAGACCTTCCCAGTGAGGCTGATAAGCAGAAAGACCCTTCGGTCTATGAGGAGTCGGGCTCGGAAAGCGAAGAAGAGCCGACTTTCCGCCCCAGGACCGCGGAGCAAGAGCTGCTTCAAGAGCTCCGAAAGCAGCTCAGAGACAGACAAGGAGATGGCCAAACTCTACTCCAAAATCGATGATTTGACGAAGTCGTGATGCAGCTTACGGCCCGACTTGCCTCTCAGCCGCCCAATCAAGCGGAGGGCTCTACTCGTGAACCGGGAAATGGTGTCCCAAAACAGCCGATGCCTATTCCCTCAAATCCAAAAGTGGGCGAACTACATGAAAATCAGTCGCATCCTATCTCGGGAAATGTTTTGGCTACCGATGACAATAGCCCGCTAACTCAAGATCAAATCATGGATTTAGTTGCCAGCAAGGTCAAAACATTGGTAGTTGAAGCCGAAACGCAAAAAGATATCAGCAGTAGTGGGAGACCATATCCTGCTCAGTATGATCTGGTGGAATTTCCTAGCGACTATGTCATCCCCAAATTCGGAAGATTCGATGGGACGGGAAATGCGAATCAGCATATCGCCCACTTCAAAGCCTCATGCGGGAACACTGGGGGCAACGATGCGCTTCTCCTCCGCCAGTTCGTTAATAGCTTGACCGATATTGCTTTCGACTGGTACGCGAGCATACCGGATGGCTCCGTCATAACTTTTGTCCAAATGAAGTCTCTGTTTCGGCAGAGATTCATGAGCGTCAGCGATAAGATTACCATTGCCGAGCTCGTAAGGACCAAGCCCAAGAGCGACAAAAGCAGCACGGATTTTATAACCCGATGGCGCAATCTCTCCGTCAAATGCGAACCGCCGATAGAGCATGACCAATCTGTCAGTCTCCTCGTCGGAAATCTCAACAATTGGATGGCCCCGTTTTTATGCACCGCGGGTCTCAAAACATTCCAAGAGCTGACCAGGAAAGTCCAGATGCTGGAGCGCTCAAAACAGGAGTCCTCGGATTCTCAAAATAACAATAGGTCCTGGAGAAACCGAAAGGACGATAATCGCAGAGGCGGAAACTCCGATGATTCTGGATCTTTCAACATTTCGGCTAACCGAAATAAGCAAGGGATGAGCGGGCCTAACGCCAACCAACCTCGGAAGCCAGTGTTCAGAGAGGGAGGAGAATCTCCACTGAAAGAAGCTGGATAAGGTCTATTCCTTCAGAAAGGAAAAAATCTGTAAAATATTCAAAGACGCCGTGAAGAACGGTCTACAACTGCCAGAGTCAAAAAGACCGCAGGAAGCGAATAGGACTGATGACCCCAAATACTGCCCCTATCACAAAGTGATAGGTCATGCCATTAAGGACTGCTTCGTCTTCAAAGATTGGGTCGAAAAGCAATACAAGGCAGGAGAGATAGAACTGTCCATAGGCGTGTTAGTAAACAGTCAAGATGCGACCGCCAATTTCATACAAACGGAGACCGAAGTTCTTCGTGAAACTGATTCTCTCTGACATCTGCCTTCCTCTGGGAACAATCGACCACCACGTCATTAAACTGGGAATGTAAAAAAATGTAAATAAACAAAAAATGTGTAAATAAAAGAAAAATAAAGAAAAGCAGAAATGATGGGGCAACTCGCAATAAAAATCAGCGAGTAAAAATAAAAATGAAAATAAAGCCGAAATGATGGGGCAACCGTGAATAAAAGCCGAAATGATAGGGTAATCACGACCTTCGCGATAAGAAAAGCTGAAATGATGGAGCAATCGCGGTAAAACAAAAAATGCAAGAACAAAAAAAAAGGCGAATGATGAGTCGCTCCTGCTACCATATTCCAGTGCAGCGATGCAGACGCCAACCAAAATCCAGTTTCCCAAAATTCTTCCGGCCCTACAGTTAGTCCCCAAATTGACTACCGTATATAATCCACGGGCTCAAATAATTCTCATCACCCTCATGCCCACTGTAATCATCAGTTACGCGGTTGGTCTCCGCCTTTGGAATTATGCTCCATTGAGAAGACCCACTCATGTGTCCTTACGATACATGAGGAGAACAAACCTTTGTGGGATCCTTACGACTCACAAAGGAAAACACACTTAGGAGTCCTCACGACTCCTAAGGAGAAAATACACCTACGGAATCCTTACGACTTGTAGGGAGAAAATTCTTTGCGAGACCCTTACGGCTCACAAAATTGAAAAGCCTTAGGTGATAGGGATCCAAACATGTCTCCTAAGCCATCGCTCCCCAATCCCCAAGTGGCGAATGACGAGTCGCTCCTGGTACCATATTCCAGTGTAGCGATGCAGACGCCAACCAAATTCCAAATCCCATACCCCAATAGAGAATGATGAGTCGCTCCTGGTACCATATTCCAGTGTAGTGATGCAGACGCCAACCAAATTCCAAATCCCATACCCCAAGTGGCGAATGATGAGTCGCTCCTGGTACCATATTCCAGTGCAGCGATGCAGACGCAAACAAAGTCCCGAATTTTTTACGGCCCTACGGTCTGGATCATACATCCTGCAAAACCGTATACAATCCACAGGCGTAAAACAATCCCAATCTCTCTAAAAATAATAAAATAAAAATAAAAAAATGTATGTCCACAAGCAAAATGGGCACGGATGAAAACCCGAAAGGGCTCCGTGAGTAAAAACAGCAGGACTGCCGGCGAGTTTATGAAAACCCGAAAGGGCGCAAACTCGTGAGAAAGAGATGAAATGCACTCACAAGGTCCTCTCGACTTTGTGAGGAGAAAATTCCCGCGTGAGATCCTTACGACTCACAAAGGAGCGACACACTTGGGAGTCCCCACGACTCCCAAGGAGAAAATACACTTACGGGATCCTTACGACCTGTAGGGAGAAAATGCTTTGTGAGACCTTTACGGCTCACAAAGTTGAAAAGTCTTAGGCGATAGGGACCTAAAACCTGTCTTCTGAGCCATCGTTTCCTAATAAGCAAACGCAAATGATGATTCGCTCCTGGCACCATATTCCAGTATAGCGATGTTGATGCCAAAAAAAAAAAACCAATTCCCAAATCCTCTCATGATAAATGATGATTCGCTCCTGGTACCATATTCCAGTGTAGCGATGCTGATGTCAACCCAAATCAAATCAAACCAACAACCTCTACGGCGGAATCATGCTCCGTCCCAGAATTTACCCCATGTCGAAATCATGCTTCGTCTCGGGATATCTACCTTCCCTGTCGGAATTATGCTCCGCCTCGGAATTAAATCAACCGACAAGCTCTGTGTCGGAAATATGCTTCGTCTCAGAATGCACCCCGTGTCGAAATGATGCTTCGCCTCGGTGTACCTGCCTTCCCTGTTGGAATTATGCTTCGGCTCGGAATCAACCAACGACCTCCTCGTCGGAATCATGCTCCGCCTCGGAATCATGTCAACCAGCAAGCCCTGTGTCGGAATTATGCTTCGTCTCAGAATGCACCCCGTGTCGAAATGATGCTTCGCCTCGGTGTACCTGCCTTCCCTGTCGAAATTATGTTTCGCCTCGGGATCAAGCCAACCAACAAGCTCTCCGCCGGAATCATGCTCCGTCTCAGAATGTACCCCGTATCGAAATCATGCTTCGCCTCGGAGTATATGCCTTACCCGTCGGAATTATGCTTCGCCTGGGAATCAACCTCTGCATCGAAATTATGCTTCGGTCAGAATATCTGCCGCGCTTCGGAAGGATGCTCCGAATCGTGGAATCATGCTCCGCCCTTCGGAACGATGCTCCGAATCCTTGGAATCATGCTCCACCCTTCGAAACGATGCTCCGATCCTTGGAATCATGCTCCGCCCTTCGGAATGATGCTCCGATCCCTGGAATCATGCTCCGCTCTTCGGAATGATGCTCCGATCCCCTGGAATGATGCTCTGCTCATCGGAATGATGCTCTGATCCATGGAATCATGCTCCGCCCTTCGGAATGATGCTCCGATCCCCTGGAATCATGCTCCGCCCTTCGAAACGATGCTCCGATCCTTGGAATCATGCTCCGCCCTTCGGAATGATGCTCCGATTCCTGGAATCATGCTCCGCTCTTCGGAATGGTGCTCCGCTCATCGGAATGATGCTCCGATCCCTGGAATCATGCTCCGCTCTTCGGAATGATGCTCTGATCCCCAGGAATCATGATCTGCTCTTCGGAATGATGCTCCGAATCCGGGAATTATACTCCGCTCTTCGAAATGATGCTCCGATCCTTGGAATCATGCTCCGCTCTTCGGAATGATGCTCCGAATCCTGGAATCATGCTCCGCTCATCGGAATGATGCTCCGATCCCTGGAATTATGCTCCACAAATCGGAATGATGCTCCGATCCCCGGGAATCACGCTCCCCGAGGGATACTCCGACCTTGGAATTATACTCCGCGAATCAGAATGATGCTCCGATCCCCGGGAATCATGCTCCCCGGGATGATGCTTCGCCTCCGGAATGATGTTCCACCTCGAAGTTCAGCTTCAAGATCCATCAATTTCATGCACACAACTCAAATGTGCGGTGTGCATTTATTGATGGGGACACTTTGTTGGGGTAAAAATTTACACCCCCGTTGACCGAGTCAAGGTCAAGGTCAACCCCAAGCCAGGTGGGCCCAAACCCAGGTCAAGCGGGCCCATGCCCAAGTCGAGCCCGCGGCTAGCCTCCTCCATGCTAAAATATAGATCATGTAATAAATATTTTTTATGTAATTTTTTATACATGAATGTATGCAAAATGGGCATAAAGCTAAATTTTTGTAAGCCCATGGCTTATGTGCAAAAATGAAATGGCACATGAGCCATGTGATAGGCAAAAATGCCATTTTGTGAAGCCCAAGGGGCTATATGTAAATATGTAAGCCTATAAAAGACAACATGATGAATAAAAA
This sequence comes from Agapanthus africanus, assembly GCA_030015575.1. NCBI lineage: Eukaryota > Viridiplantae > Streptophyta > Magnoliopsida > Asparagales > Amaryllidaceae > Agapanthus > Agapanthus africanus. Next base: position 139,710,603 of record CM057341.1, read on the forward strand.
AAGGAGGAACACTTTCATTCTCTCAAAAAAAACCTAGGGTTTGTATTTCTTTTCCTTTTCTGAAGGTCTCAAACCTTCTTTTTTCTTTTGAATTAAATCAAGAGTTTCTCTTCCTTTTAAAAAACAAGATAGTTTTTCACCACCAAACTCAGAAAGGGGAACTTGGATCCGTCTTTAGATCCCAAAAAGGAAAGATTTTAAGATCTCACATCTCTTGATCTTCAAGATCCAGCTAACAGAGGAAAAAGAAGAACCATTTCCATTAACCCAAAAAACACACATAGGAGTCCAACTCCACTCTGATTTCTCTTCCTTAAATCTTTTTAGGCTAAAAGCCTCTTTTCCTCGCCGGCGCTCAAGCGCAGAGCGCCTATGTGCCGACACGTGGCGCGTTTGCGCTCAAGCGCAAAGCGCCCACGTGCCGACACGTGACGCGCTTGCACAAACAGCGCCCTGCGCTCGAGCACAAAGCGCCCACGTGCCGACACGTGGCACGTTTGCGCTCAAGCGCAAGCGCACGAGCGCAAGTCGCCCCAGTGCCGACACGTGGCGCGCTTGAGCTCAAGCGCACAGCGCTCTGGCGCAAGTCGCCCCCGTGCCGACACGTGGCGCACTTGCGCTCAGGCGCCTGGTGCTCAAGCGCAAGTCGCCCCTGTGCCGACACGTGGCGCACTTGCGCTCGAGCGTCGGACGCTGAAGCGCAAAGCGTCCACATGCCGACACGTGGCGCGCTTGCGCTACAGCGCCCTGCGCTCAAGCGCAGAGCGTCCACATGCCGACACGTGGCACGCTAGCACCTGAGCGCACAGCACCTGGGTGTACAGCGCCCAAGGCGCTGGCCCCACGCATCCTTTGGATGCCTTTCCCCCCTCTTTGTTATATATATATACACATATATACATATATATACATACATATGCATACATATGTGCACACACACATACACCACGACACTGTCCCTGTTAGAAAAAAATTTCTAACAGGACGCTGCCCCGCACCCTGCAAGGGGGCTGCTTGACCCCCAGCCCGCTATCCGGGTAGCGGGACCCCCGTAAAAACTCTGCGGGGCCCCCAATATATCCAAAACCCCTCCAAAACACAACACTGCACATTGAGTTGGCGTGACCAGTTTAACCCGTCAATCGGAGGTTCTCTCGCTCCAAAGGCGAGGGGTAATTAACGGCAGCTTAGTCTGCGGCTGCCGGAGATTCGGATCCCCACAATCATTAAACCCCAGTCTACCTTAGGCAGGGGGAATCTGTAATGCGCCTGACAAGCGCGCGCGTATTCCCATCTCAATGGGATGACAAAAAATACCCTACACTCACGATGAGGGCTTCAGATCCTCAGCGTCGGATGGACAGGAGGTTGCCCGCTAGGGATGCGCCGAGCAGGGTAGCTGCTCGATGGCCTCCTGGGGAAGGCTTTGATCCTTAGCGCGGGAGGGGCCGTAAGAGGCCTATTAAGGACGGGCCGAGCAGGGTTACTGCCCGGTGCCTCTTGGCGAGGGCTTTTGGTCCCTGGCGTCGTAGGGTAAGGAGCTACCAGCCGGGGATAGCCGAGCAGGTTAGCCACTCGGCTGCCTCTTGATGAGGGCTTCGATCCTTAGCACGGGAGGGGCCGTAAGGGGCCTACTAAGAACGGGGCCGAGCAGGGTTGCTGCCCGATGCCTCTTGGCGAGGGCTTTGATCCCTAGTTTGTTAGGGTAGGGAGCTACCAGCCAGGGATAACCGAGCAAGGGCTGGCCCGGTTGCCTCTTACGAGGGCTTTGATCCTTAAGGACGGGCCGAGCAGGGTTACTGCCTGGTGCTTCTTGGCGAGGGCTTTGATCCCTGATTTGTTGGGGTAGGAAGCTACCAGCCAAGGATAACCGAGCAACGGCGGGCCCGGTTGCCTCTTGGCGAGGGCTCTGATCCTTGGTTTGTTGAGGTCGGGAGCTACCAGCCAGGGATAACCGAATAAGGGCGGGCTCGGTTGCCTCTTTCGAAGGCTTTTCATCCTTAGTGCAGGAGGGGCCGTAAGTGGCCTATTAAGGATGGCCGAGCATGGTTACTACCCGGTGCCTCTTGGCGAAGGCTTTTTGTCCTTAAGGATGACCGAGCAGAGTTCCTGTCCGGTGCCTCTTGGCGAGGGCTTTGATCCCTGGCGTTGTGGGGTAGGGAAGCTACCAGTCCTTGGCGCTGGAGAGACCGTAGGAGGCCTGCCAAGGATGAACCAAGCAGTGAAGCTGCTCGGTTGCCTGTTGGTGAGGGCTTAGATCCATGGCGTTGTGGGGTAGGCCAGGGATAGCCGAGCAGGGTAGCTGCAGGACTGCCTCTTGGTGAGGGTTTCGATTCTTGGCACTGGAGGGGCCGTGGGAGGCCTGCCAAGGATGAACCAAGCAGTGAAGCTGCTCGGTTGCCCCTCAGAGAGGGCTTAGATCCTTGGCGTTATGGGAATAGGCGAGCTATCGGCCAGGGATAGCCGAGCAGGGTAGCTGCTGGGCTGCCTCTTCGTGGGGGTTTTGGGAAGATGGACAGTCGCGAGTGACACGTGCCACGAACGCGTGCCTCTTCTAGTAGCACTGCCCAGGAGACATTGAGCGGTGTGTACTCCTGGAACTTTGGGAGATAGGGCTTTTGTCGTTCAGGTCCCCTTCTCTCTTCTCTTGCTCTCTTCTTCTGGTCGGTTTGCTCTACCCGGGGGAGATTTGCATTTACTTCAGATTCGAGCTGGACCTCGTGCTCGGTCCAGGCTTTTACCTCGGCCATGGTCTTAGGTTGCGCTAGTGCAAAGAAGCGTAACCACTCCTTGTGCCTAAGACCAGACCTTAGTGCCGTGATACCGTCTCGTCCCGGTGCTCGGGGACTTCGAGAAGGGCGCTGTAGAAGCGGGTGACGTATGTTTTGAACGTCTCCTTGTCCCCGCTCTTGATCGTGAAGAGGTGGTCGACGGTGCGTTTTTGCCGCCTGTTCCCGACGAAGTGGCCGAGGAATTGGGTGGCTAGCTCGTCGAAAGTTGAAATTGAGTGTGGCTCGAGTCCTCGGAACCAGTCTCGTCCGGAGAGGATGAGAGTGGCCGGGAAAGCTCGGCACTAGACGGCGTCGGAGTTGTCTTGGAAGCTCATCCCTGCGGTAAACGCATCCAAATGGTCCTTCGGGTCAGACTTGCCGTCGAAGAGGGAGACCTTTGGGGGCTTGTTACGAGAGGAGACGTGGACAACGAGCAGCTCCTCGGTGAATGGTTTGGTGAGCGAGTCGGCGGCGTATTTAGCCCCGTTGCTCGGACGGTGACCCTCCCGATGCAGACCCTCGATCTTCTTCTCGAGGGCGTCGAGTCGGCCGTGGTACCCTGACGACTCGGCACATTATGATCCCAGGCCTCTGCTGTTGGAGGCCTGCGTCTGGCCTCGGCCCCGGTTCTTCTCAATAAGGTTCCTTAGATCCCCAGCGAGGTGGTCTTCGAGCCGCTGCGGTAAGTCTCGTCCGCGCGACCCCGTCGAGGGAGGGGGTGTCAGTCAGGCCTGGTGACAGGCGAGCTGACAAACATCTCCTCAGGAGGGACATGTGCGCGAAGGAGCTCGGGACGAGACGCTGTGGCGACGGACCTCGGCGTTAAACTGTGAGGCGTCCAGCGGGCCTCAGAACGTATCGGCCCGAGAGATTTGCGGCCGTGGGAGGTAGCGACGCGGAGATCGGCCATGCCAACACGGACGGAGTCTTCTCTTCCCCTGTTGGGGTCCCGGTCCTGAGGCGGGGGAGCGACGACCTGGGGATCTTGCCCCGCCGTGTGAACGCGGATAAGCGCCTCCACGAAGGATGCGAGTCGGTCTATTCGGCCGGCGAGGGCGCTAATGGCGTTCGGCGGAAGAGGTTCGTCCGCGCCTCCATTGAGGGGGAGGCGGCGGCTAGTGCTTGGATCTTCGTGATGAGCGCTCGCCATTGGATTGAGATCGGAAAGTGAACTTTGTTTTTGTGGAATCAAGGTTTTCCCACAGACGGCACCAGCTGACGCGACCTGGATCGCACCAAGATGTTACCTTCCATTGATCTGCTGATGGTGGCGATGGGTGGCTGAGATTGGATCTGGAGGCCGTCGCTCCTGAAGCGTGTGGATCTCAATAAGTTTGAGGTTGTGGTTGCCGAGCTATCAGCAAGGAAGTCCCGGGGTGGTTGTACCACCGAGGACCCTCCGACGGTCAAGTTAGACTAGAGATCTGAGCAGAGTAACGACTTAGTGGAGTAAAAATGACTTACTTGAACCGTCTAGAAGAGGGGGTTTATATAGCGGTGGCAGCAGGCAGGACAGGCACGAGAATCACGCCGGCAGTTACGCTCCCGATGTCACGCCCGCGTGATAAGCGGGATCTCCCATTAATGGCGAGACAGGCTCATTAATAGGGGATCGTGATGGCGTGGAACGTGGGATGTGGCCGGCGGATATCTCGCGCATGGCGAGATTCGCAGGATGGCGGTTACGCCTGTGAGCAGTGCCGTTGGTCGGTTGATGAGACCGAGGAAGATGACCTCGGCGGGAGAGCTTGCGGACGAGAGGGAGAACCGAGGTATCTTGGTTCTGCGGTAGCCCGAAGACGAGCTGTGAGGCCGAGGAGGCCAGTTGTGCAGGGGCTCGAAAGTGAGCCAGCGTTGGTCGGTAGGACTGGCATAGGAGTGGTCTGGTCGGCCACTGTAGGTCCTTCCTTGCATGCTCTGGGACACGTCATCTGCCACGTGTCACGATCTAAGGAATTACCGTTATCGAGCATCATCAGTCCTTGTTTTTCTCCCTCATAATGTTACAACTAATTATATATGTGTTTATGTTTTGACAACAAGAGTTCTTAACCGAGAATGGCAACCTATAGCGATCAAGCATAGGAACATATGTCAGAACAAGTTTTATGTTTATGTTCAGTGCATATTAATTTCAATACAGGATTTTCTCTTTATTTTGTTTTTGGGACCCCCAAGTCTTTGGAATATTCTTCAAAAGATACCCAGACTTTCATATTTCTAGAAAGACATCCAATTCTTTTCCGTTAACTTGCAAGCACCCTTCAAATAGTTTGGAGATAGTTTAGTAATTTAGTTAATATTAATTACATCACTACCCTTCACCCATCTTCTTCTTCCTCCTCCTCCTCCTCCTCCCATCCTTACCAACTCTTTTCATCAAATAAAGAGAAGAGAGAACCTATCTTCACATCTACTTAACACTCTTTCACCTTCGTGCTCCTCCCTTCTCCCCACCATTGCCCCAACCCGTTCCTATTCTCTTTGCTCCTTCCTCAAACAAAACCCCAAATCATAGGGCGGCTCCACCCATAACACCACACTCCTCCCTCCACTGCCATTCTCTCACCCTCTCTCTCACCCCCTCACCCACCCCCTTTTTTTCCTCTTTCCATTGTCCCGCCTGTCGTCCTCTCCGGTGGCAACAAGAAAACAAGAAGCAACTGTAACCCGAAGAATGACAAGCCACTAGAGGGATAGATTAGTCATTCGATGATTATGATGACTATAATTAACAACTAATTACATGGAATTTGGATGTTAATTGCATTTTTGTTGTTGTTGTTGGGGTGGGGTGGGGTGGGTGGCTAATTTAGTTTAATCTGAAGAATTGGGCGTCTTTTTCAGAAATAAGAATATTTGGGTGTCTTTTCTAGATTGAGGATCCAAGAAAATTTATGCTTCAAATATTACCTGGGGCTAACAACATGAATTAGTGGTTCTGCTTTGATTATGAATGAAACTTGCCACTCGAGAAATAAAAGATAATGCATACAGATGTGAAGGAAAAAAAACCTGTCCAGGATCATCAGTCAATGCATCCAATACACTCTCGGCACCACTCACAGATGCCACGACATGAAGAGGAGTTATATTGGAGGGGCCAAGCACATCTGGCCTAAACAAGAAGCCATCACAATCCTCTTCAGCAGCTGTATCAGGTCTGTACCTTAACAAAAATACTACCATCGATCTGCAATTCTTACGAACAGCATTGTGGAGAAGACCTTCAGTTAAGGCCAAATCGTTTGGGGATACTCCATCAGTATCTATCGTTCCTTGAAACAGATGGTCCAAAAGATTTTTTACAACTGCACACCATTCCTGATCCATTGCAAATGTGATGAGCCACTTAAATCTTGTCAGAGAAAAGAGATTCGAATGAGAACTCGGTTGTTTGGATATGATACTCGATTGACTCCTTCGAAGCAGCCACCCCATTTCATTCAAAAAGTTCAATGCCCGAGTTCTGGTGGTCATTGGGCTCATTCTTTCTACGAACTCATCCTCAAATGATGCATAATCAATCACATTTTCCAGTTTGCGGATCTCAGAACATACATCTTCTTCTGCAACTATGAAAGGAAAGGAGCAGCTGCTGAGGTCATCATCTTCAACCTAAGTCAATACCAGCATACATTAAGTTTGATGAAAATGAATGCAATGAGAAGAGAGATAAACGTCGAATATAATAATAGGTCAGCACCTCAATAAATCCTCTCCCTGCTGCGTTGGGAAGGGAGCACGAGAAGCTCAAGCATTCGAAATCTTCATGCTCCCTGCCCTTTTCAATAAGAGCTTGTGTCGTTTCTTGGACCAAATACTTCCCCTCAAATGCACATAGTAACCTGAAAGAAGTAACCAGAAACTGGAAGTTAAGAAGCAAATCTGTAGGCATTATTTGAACATTGTCTACAGAATGAGTACTCCGTAAATGCATAGCTGTCCAAAAAAAGGGAAGAATGAAAATGAACAGGAAAGCTCCTTGTTTTTTTTTGTTTTTTTGTTTCTTTGTTCTGTATTCCTCATATGCAAAATAATAAAACAAGACTTGTTGGCACTTCAAGTCTTCATGCATTCACTCACATAACAAATTCATGTAAAGGAGGAATATAATATGTAGCCAACAGCCATTATAAGAACTTCCTCGATCCTTATTAAATAAATTCTTAAATATTAGACAGGAATAAATAACATAAGATGAGGGGAAAAGCGGTTGATATGTTATGGACATATATACAGTCAAGGATGACGGATGTGTTGCTAGGGGCAATATCTGTTGGCTAGGACTCTGTGTAGATCAAAATATACCTGGTATGGAGCAGCTAATAAATGATTATGGCAGTAGCTAACTTAACGTAGATGAACATATTATAGCCAAACTAGACGGCATATAATTATGGGATACATGCTTCCTGCAATTTTGTTTTTGATTGTGTAATAAGTAAAATGTATCCATATCTATAAAAATATATACTGCACATAGATAGATAATTTTAAATTGATGATAATCAATCCTATTAATATGTTTAATTGTCTACGCATTTTTAGCTACAAATGACAGGAAGAAAGTTGTTGGCCTTGTTAGACTTCACAAGAAACATAAAAGAACCCAGGATACTATTTTCCCTACTTGTTAACTATGTCAGAGTCCAAAAAGAAAATGGAAAAAAAGGATCTTCTATTCCCTCGATAATTTATAAGATCTCGCTGGCATTTTCTTATATATTTAATATAACGTGAAGGAAATTATATTGTTTTGGAAACACTAATTGGAACAGAAAAAAACACATATCCTTTAATAAAGCCATCAGAACAGTTTTCCGTTAATTGCTTCCATATTGTCTGGAGAATATTACCAAAGAATAGCATGACGTTTGCTTGAAAGAAATAGTAGATCTATACCTTCCAGTTGAATGAGCTAGATTTAAAAATTTCACAGTAAAGTGAACCCTTGAAGAAATAGCAGCAGCAATAGGTGAAACTGACAGGATTTCAAAATGAGGACTTCCAAGAAGCCTTGGTGTACCGAGCAAAATCTTACCTGCCGAAGAAAGAAAAATAGAGGTTACTTGAAAGCTCCAACCAACACAAATAGGGAATGAAGAAACAATACATATAATCAGCTGAAGCAATTGAAGATTTGGTTTGATCAAATAAAAGTTAGCAGATATCGCATGCACTTAAACGATAAAAGAACTCTCATTTGGATCCCCGTTTTGGTTGAATCTGGTATTATTTCTTACATATTCATGATCTAATAACCAATGTTTGATGCATGCTTATGCATATCATTATAGTCTAGGCACAACTTGATAGCTGGTAGTTCTTGTTTCATCTTCTATGTAGGTTAACACTAATCATGATCTAACTTGTGTATATATCCTCACATACCATAATTATAGAAAAGTTTCAGATCCGGTTAGTTTTCAACACTACTTCTATTTCTATTCTTTAAATACTCATTAATTTCTGTTTTACGTTTTTCTTTTCTATAGACAAACTGAAATTCTATTTTGACCAAATTGCATGGATAGAAATAGGCCACAGGGCAATGTCCAACATTCGAACCAGGAAACAGAATCTCTGCAACAACTTCTTAATGCACATTAAGTAATCCAGCATACCATTATAAATAAAGGATATGTGGTGTTGTATCCTAGCATATACCCATCCAGTACTCCAGAAATTATCACCAGAATTGTACAAAAGCTTATTCAGGTTGGAGCTTAAATCACTGCAGAGCTGTATGTATTACGGGTAGAGATTAATTCATGAATGTAAAAAGTAGTATAACAGAAAAGTCAGAAATAAGGTAAGAAACTTGAGATTATTCACGATAGAAGAAAATTGTCAGAATGTAGATGCACACCTCCTCCCAAGCAGACTCGGGTAGACAAAGATAAATTGTTAAAATGACGCAACCAGGCCTAATATAGCTCTCAACATCTGTTGGACTGTGGGACAACCAGTCAAGGATCTGCGAAATCAAATATTCCATCATAGTAAAAGAATATTAGAGAGAAGGAGAGCGGAGATGTGTCTTTATACGATTTTTTTAAACCATAAGTTAATGATACCTGTGATCTCAAAAAAAGGGGCAAGTCGTTCGGGTCTTTACCAAAGAGTTTGAACACAATTCTATCTGTTTTACCCTGGAAACAAAAATATTAAAGTCCGAGACCCCCATCATTAATGGCATGGCATGAAAATATACACCAACACTCACAGAAAAAAGTAATGGATCGGTACATAAAGAGAATAGATCGTTGTTCTGAAATGTTTCACGTGGACATGTAATAAAATAAGAAAATGCCTCACGGCTGACATAAACATAGCATGTGAAGAAAACAAGCAGTGCTTGAATTATATCCATTTGTGTCAGATATGCGTTCAACCAATATCTGGATTCAGATAAATACGATGAATTGGAAAAATTCTGCAAGGCACATAAAAGCTAATCCATTTTACACGCATCAGCAAGCTAGGTATGGTTATTCCCGATCATTCGATTTCCAGGGCTGTTATCGAACCTTAACTTCCCTGCAACCTATTTTGCATTTTACATGCATCAGCGAGCTAGATATGGTTATATTTTAAATATGAATGCAAGTACGCCCTATTTTGCATATTAAATTTTGCATTTTACATGCATCAGCGAGCTAGATATGGTTATATTTTAAATATGAATGCAAGTACGCCCTATTTTGCATATTAAAGAGAACACATGAAAGCAAAAGATTCAGAATTGCCTGATAATGGCCATTCAGGTAAATAAGGAAGGAAGAAAGGGTTTACTACCCTTATACACCAAAAAAATTATTGGTCCTAAATCAATATAATCAAGATCTGGATGGTTAAAAGAAAATATAGGTGAATATCACATAAGAAGATGTAGGAAGATAAAACAAGTAATAAAATATTAAAATGTTGCAGTTACACATTTATAAAAACTTACTTTACCAAAGTCCAATATAAAAGACGATGGTTGTGCCACTTGGATTGTTCTGGTTGATTAAGGTGCCAATGACATGCATGGTTAATGCTGATGCTGTTATATGAATTATGATTCTTTATCCAATCCCTCCAAGCAAAAGACCAGTGGAGAAGTTTTAGTAATAAACTAAAAATGCAAGTTTATGGACCTGCTAAATAAAATCAGTGAACAATGCCACAACACCCCTTCCCCCCCCCCCCCCCCATCCCCCACAAAAAAAACCCACAAAAAAATTTATTTAAAAAAAGAAGGAAAACAAAAGATGCGCGGCTCTGTCCAAGCACAATTCACAAATCAGAAGCAACGAATCCCAAGGGCTTTGCGCAATACATTCTAATTTGTTTAAACAATATCAGCACTGATATGCGCCATACTACTTTAATCATAGATTTTATTAAAGCAACATGCATGTGTAATCGAGGGGTTAAAGATATGCAATCAATGTTGTGGAAAGCGGAAAGCACAGCGAAGCGGAAGGGCAGGGCTTTAGCTTTAGCGGGGATTTAGTGGCAAAAGGCCCCAAGACGTTTTTAAATAGTAAATAAAATAATGGTAGAATATTAGATTAATAGAAACTCTTAGAAACAAAATAATATAAACATAACAAGGATATTTTATTGTCATAAAGTTTGTATGCGATAATAGAAATATATTTAATAATTTTATGAAATTTTCGTCCATATAAATTATGAAAGAGATAATGTTGCAGATTTGAGACAATAACGGGATTTAATTATTTCATCATTCGATATAATAATCTATAATTTTAAAGAAAATATTAACTATATTCCATTTAAATATTTAAAAGCGGATTTAAGAGGGATTTTCATGCAAAAGAAGCCAAAGCAGGGGTTTCAAGCCATTAACGCAGCACAAAAGCGTTTTATGCAAAAGCGAAGCGCTTCATGGCCGCTTTCCACTAAAGCGGGGCTATAGTGGAGCTTTTTAAGGCTTTTTACAACAATGTATGCAATCAACAAGAAATCAAGTAAGCGTCTGAAACTATTACATGGGTTAACATTTTCTACAAACCAGATAGTAATGTCAATAAGAGAACAGGTCAAAACAGATTTTAGAGACATAAAACTCTATAGAAATTGGCATAAGGTTAAATGGAGGAATAAAAGAATTGTAAAGGCATCTCTATATATCTTACAGAACAAAATCAGTAAATACACAACTACATGTGAGTTGTACCTGGGAATCACTACTCGGTGTGGATTGTGACTGTGCAGATATTGAATCCGAATTGCCACTCATCTGTGGAGGACTTGACTGATGAGATTCCTGCAACAAACATGAAGGAGAAATAGGAGAACCGTTCCCCACATATGCAGGGCTAGCCGAGTTCTCGTTTACTTCACAGCAGTTTTCTTCATCATCGTATGCATTGTTTAAATCAAATTCCTTCAACCTGGCCCTATTCACTGTTGATTCTGCAGGTAGCATGCAGAGAATAAGTATGAAAGTGATCCACTAGCTAAGAATAGATTTTCTTTCACCAAGTGGGAAGATGGAACCAATAAGCAATAACTCAGTTGGTATGAGCACTTCCCCTCTTGGGGAAAGTGTGCCCCAGGAGGGGAAGTGACCACAAATTAACGCTTTCGGGGCAATTTCGCAGGTCCCCTGGGTGCGTGTGTGTTGTGTGCGTGGGTGGTTTTGTGTCCGTTGTATGCATAGGTTAGGGCTTACGGCCAGTGCCAAAAAGAAAAGTGGGAAGATGGAGAAAAAAACTGATGTTCAGACTGACCGTTGGAATTTTTTGTATTATGATTTTTTGGAGGAACATCTGATGCAGCTACAGCGACATATACAGGATGATTGGTGGGTCTGAGTGCAGGATCGATACATGTAATCTTTGTTGTTGTGAGAAGATCTCTGGTCGATGCTTGCGCAGGAACACCATTTGGATTTGAACCATTAGGTATTGCAGAAGAAGCCTCAGTATGTGCTCCAGGTTTCAGTGCATCTTGAGATTCCTTGAGTAGTCCACGAAGATTTTCAGTATTAAACGAACCAGCAAGAGTGGCAAGGCTCTTAAGAAGGTGAGCCAAAAGATCCTGATCTTTAGACTGGTCTGCACCATCAGCTACAAGCATATTAAGGCAAAAAGTTTTTTTAAAATGAATCTTGTGGTAGGTTGGCACATCTACATACACCTTTAGCAATGTAAATAGATATATCAGCAGAAATGAACAGAAAGACTTTTTCATACAGGGATCGGCATGGAAAACGTGAGTTGCTCTTAAATATAGATATTTTCTTAGGAAAACATTTAATTTTCACATAATTTGATGATCATCTATTCACCGATTCTAATTATGGATGTCTCCATGCATGAAAGCACTGCCACCCTTTTATGCCAAAAAGACTGTTGTTGTAAATCATGTCTCAAACTATACAACAGAAGATATGCATGCTCACTTCACAATTGAGAGAACTGAACCAAAAAAATGCTGAACTTTGTTAGATCATTTGAAACACAGACCTTCTATTTTATTTGTATGAGATCTCTCTGGCACCTTACACTTCTGGTTCAAAAATAGGACCATAAGGAGGCACCAGAAAGAAAAATGAATGCAATGCTGATAGGCAAGGAAAAAGAAGCATATGAAATTCAAAGCATGATGAAAAAGGAGACAAAATAATAGGAGAAGAGATTATGAAAAATTACAGTGCAAATTGGAGAGAACTCGAAGTAGAGTTATCAGTAAACAGCTGGCAGCTTGATCATCAATCACAGGATTCGCATCAGGAAGAGTTTTCCTTCTCCGTTTGTTATGACCAGCCAAGCGACGTCGGCAGCTTCTCTTGCCTTCATCAAATTCTTGAAGAAGGTGAAACCTGGAGAAATAATAATGAGTATATACCTATTACTTGGTAGAAAAGAAAAGAATTAATAAATTATTTAGAGAAATATCACAACAGCTACTTATAGTAATTAGAAATGGATAAAACAAACATTACATAGTGCAATATCTTTCTTCTGTTCCAAAAGATTATTTAAAAATTTGTAGTGCCATATCTTCCATATTTTAGCTATGCTTAGCTTACATATCAATGCTTCTTTGACAAGTGCAGGGCATATGCTAATCCGCAAAGAGCAACCTTTCTGCTTAATTGTTTAAGCTTAATTCCTAATCGTCTAACCAGTATCTACTAAGTGCTCCTTACATATGTAAGTGGTGCTCTTACCAATCTTTTTGTTCTCTAAGAATTTTAGAATGTTATTTGATGTATTAGAACAAGAAAGAAAGAAAGAAAGAAATCTTTTATTCACTTGTGAGGTCAACAATTGAGTAGAGGTTCATGTTGAGCTTGTGTGTTGTGGAATACAACTCAAAGGGAATATATGGGAACTGTCCATGAAAAAAAATTCCTAGTGTCATGCAACAAAATGAAATATGATATATTTACATGTTACGCCTAAACTTTTAAAATGCTTGTGTGATTTTTTTTCTTCCCTTTTTTGGGGGTGGGGGAGTTACTTTTACATATTGTTCCCCAAAGTTTTGCATATTCGGGTGAAAACACAAGGAGTTGTGTTAGAAACTTTGTTATTCATGTGAGCAGTAATCTATGAGTAGATTTTATTTTTATTTTTAGGATTATTTTTCACGTTGTATTTTTTGGATGCAACCCCTTCAAGAATCAAACCGGCAACCTCGGAGAGGAAATGCTTATCGCATGAGCTATGCCTAATTGGTTTATTTTTCACATTGCAAATTATAATTAATCAATGTCAAGTAATGTGTCTATCATTTGCAAACCATTCAACAGAAGTTAAAATATGTAAATAAAGGGATGATCTATGAACAAACTATGACTTGTTTCTGAATTGTGCCTGAAGTTACCCGATATTTCTTCCCCCTTATCCTTAAAGGATCTACTTCTACTATTATGCTTTCTCCGCATAAATCTGGCGGCTGCAAGAACTCTCTAAACCCATATTTCCTTCACGATGAAAACCCAAAACCGCACCAACTTTTACCACTATTTTACGTTAGAGAAGTAGGAAAAAAGTGAAATGATCCATATGAATCCAACCGCTATGGTAGTTTGCATAGGCTTAGTCTGAATTTGACCAGATAAAATATAACACATATTGACGTGAAGTCGTGAAGTGATGTAGCAGTATAACCAAATTGGACCCAGTCATGTCATTTGGATAACCTAAATAAAAAAACAACCATTATGACTAAAATTTGCTGAAGGCCACAAGTAGAAAACAAAGGAGAATTTCAAACCAAAATAGGTAATTTTATATTGTATGAAGATAATAGTCCAAAGCTTTTGAAAGAAAATTTTCCAACTGGCTTCATAATAAGGAGGTAACGTCTAATTTAGCGATGATGAGGTGGAATCACACTCTGAAAGCACTGTTGACATCGCAAAATTACTTGCTACCAGAAACAAACTTTGTTGGAAATAAAATACCCTATAGGACCATTGAATTGGTTAGCTGATTTGTGGAAGGGTAGAGTTTCCTCTTTTAGAATAGAACTAAAAATTTATGTTATCCTCATGGGAACAGACCCCTATTTTGGCAATCCATGACCGATGAGGGATCTTCACGTGGCCCACCAAGATGGACCTTACAGCTATGCCTATGTAGCATAGATTCGGATACTTGATACGATACGATTCGAATTCGGACTTGCGGATTTGCAATTTTTTAGAATCCTAGATACGGGATACATTTTTATGTCGATATTTTAATTAATATTTAATATATATTAATATATACATATAAATAAATAAAATAACAATAATTGTTATTAAACAATTTTAAGCCTATAATAATGGAAACATTAAGAAGGGATTTGCAGTCAGCCTACCTAAGGGAAAGTTAATTTTTGTGGAGAAAGAACCCCGAATTTTTTCGATTGAGATTTAATTTAAATGACTGATCCAAACTGCAACAAAAAACAATTTAAACAATAAACCCAAATCGCACCTAAGAACCAATTTAAATAATTATACCCAAAAAATGAATGAATCATATTGAATCAAGAAGTATCAATTTGTAAATCGGGTTGAATCATGAAGTCTTTGAAGTATTTTTAAAAAATTTAATTATGAAATCTGGATTCACAACTCGGATACACGAATACAAGGGAATCACAGAGAATTCACTCTGATTCGTGAATCCGATACGATACATGCGGTGCTTTGACGAATCCGTGCTTCATAGCCTTACAGGTGGACTTGGGCAGCATGGGCATGTCTCCTTGGCCCTTATACAACTTAACATAGTCACACTATCAGAACGTCGATGAGCTTCTTTAGCAAGGTTGATCAAGATGATCAGTAATCTCATTTAAAAGGTAGTTAGTCAAGATCATTGGACGAAATATGAACTTTCCCCGAGAATTAAGTGATATTATCAGGAGGGAATGGGTGTTAACGTGTAATGCTCCTTATGCATGCGAGTGTGAATGTCTATATGTATGGCGAATAATGAAGAAAGAGGCCTTAGGAGGCTTTTTCGTTAGGTGGCGTCAAAAATCTATATCCTCCACCATTTTATCGTCGATCGGCATTCATCATCTTCATCTTTACCATCTAAGATGTGGATAAACCAAATTTCACGTGATTCTACTACTTTTTCATCGTTGAATTAGCAATCTAAAAAGTTCTATTGTCGGTAAACCGTTAATTTTGCACCCAATAAATCCACGGTGAAAAAATGACTGAACCACATGAAATTTGGTGTATCCACATCTTAGATGATAAAGATGGAGTTGATGGATGCCGATCGCTAAAAAAATCATGGAGGGTGTATTTTTCGACGCCATAGGAGGAAATTCCCTCATATGGCACCTTTCCTCCATTATCCTCGTATGTATGTGTACTGTGTGCGTGCATGATGGTTTGCACTCTGAAGCAACAAACAGAAGCTTTATTTGGTGTGAAGGCTACCGACTCGTAAATCATCCAAACCAATTAACATGTTTGGAATCAAGCAAGGACATAACAAGCATACAAAAGTAACCAACTAACAAGTGGCATACATACTGATCAGTAGTTCTTCAGATGAATTAGTGCAATTAAAAGTACAAATACTAACCTGCTGCATTGCTGGCAGAAACGCTGCATAACATCATTCACCATCGCCGCACTGGCCTTTGAATGCAACTCACAAACCTTGTGCCGCCTATGATAGTCCTTTGAATCCCTCAAATCAGCCGCACATCCCTCCACTTGGCAACTAGGCAAACGACTCGAGCTTCTCCCTTGCAACTTACTTCCCTTATCATTATTCTCTTCCCAATTCCCTGCAAGATTTAGAGTGAGAGGCCCAACACCATTATCTCGTGGCTCCTCGTCCTCAAGCACTATAATCTTCCTCCTTTTCTCTGATACATCTTTCCCTTTCCCATTCCCAATTATTCCAAAATCAGTCTCTTCATAGCAAGGAGGCGAGCCGTTGCTCAGTTGCTTGTTCCTACACTCTAACGGGTTGGCATTCAAGGGGGTGGCTCGAAAGAGATCCCCATCCCATTTCCAGTCATTTAAATCCCATTCCAATCTCTTTTTCCCGAGATTATTCATAGTCGATGGCCCGGCATCATAGAATTGATGGGGATTAGCCCTAAATCTTGCCTCCATCAATCAAGGAACCCGCTAAACTGAATCAAAGTATCAATCTTCGGATCCAAACCAGCAAAACCCACATCCCCAAACTTCAAAACCCTAATAAACCATAGTTTTACGCACTATTTTCGAATTACAGCCCACAATCTCCAGCAATTGATTATAGATTCCCAAACTCCACATCCCATCATCACAAACACATAATTAACCTACATTAAACAAGAACCGAAGAATCCAAACAGCTAATTCCACTCCAAATCACAGTCTTTTATCCCAAAAATACAGTAATTAGCTCCAATTTCACTAAAAAAACTAGATTTTTGAACTAAATTTGGCACTTTCTAGCCCTAAGGTAACAGAAAAATACTTTAAAAATGCGGAAGAAAAAGGAAGAGATCGATCGGTTAAACTCACTTGTGCTCGAAAAATCCTCAAAGAGATCGAATTAAATATAAAAATAATAAAAATTGGAGGAAGAAGCAGACGATAGATAGAAGAAGGGGAGCAGGAAAGCGCCGGAAACGATAAATGCAGTTTCGCCGTGCGAAACAGAACCTGTCATTTGTTTATTTCTGGAATTGGTAAACTCACCGGATTTCAGATGAACCCAAATTAGCACCCTCTCACTGAGTGGTGGGCCCCACGTGATGAAGTGTCGTAAATTCCTAGAATTGTGTGGGGCCCGCATAGTACCATAGCGGGTGGAACGTTATTTAGGGAAGGAGGAACAGTTACTTTGACGCCGGCGGGTCAAAGTTTAGCGGTGATGGTTATTTAGGGAAGGTGGTAACCGATGAATATTGTAATTTTTTTTCTTTTCATTTTATACGGGCCCACAGACCTAAAATGTTGTGATCTCTCATATGGACGAATGAGATCTACTGGCTGTTTTGGAGTTAGGCCCCTAGACCTCACTGGTGTCATGTGAGAGCACACTGCAGTTTTGGGCATTTTCTCTTTATATATTTATTTTTGGGTAAATTGCCAAAAAACCCAAGCGCTTTTTCCCGCTGCCAAAAAACCCTTGGCTTCGACTTGAAGAGATAGCAAAACCCTTTGAAAAAAGTTTTTAGTTGTCAAGAAATCTCTTATCTGTGATATCCAGTAGTTGCCTCCTATATCTAGTTTTCTGCGATATTTAATTTGTTGCCGACGGCTTTTAAGAAATTGCTTGCGATATCTAAATAGTTTGAATGAATTGGTTAGATATAATAGATTACTATAGAGATACTGCCGGAAAAATTTCTTGTGGGGTTTTGACTGCATCTTTGAGGCCAGGGGGTTCTTTGCAGAGTGAAAAAGTACTTGTGGGGTTTTGGTAATTTATCGTTTAATTTTTGTTTTGTTTTAGAGAAGTCCCGTTAGAACATTAATTGTTTTAGGTTTTTTTTTGTTTGGTTGGGTTCTGTAATTTTTAATCAAGGCTTATTCTATTGGATGATAGGCTTATTCTATTCGGGCACACCTAAAATTTTTCAAATGGGGACCAAAAATTCATCTAATTTTTTGTTAGTTTGCTTTGTGTTTGGATAAGAAGAAACAGATGTTGTTGTAGCCCTATGCAAAAAAGGATACTAAAATCTTCGTTCTTTGCTGGTTCATGGACCATGTATAATTTCATCCGGGATTCAAATCTCAAGAACTCAAGATAAAACTTCTTTTTTTCCTTATTGTCAAATGAGGAAGAATGGTGAATCTCCGGTGCTTGAGAAGTTTCGTCGTCTCATATAGCATATGTTGCATGCATGACTTGTTATTTAGAAGATTTCGTAATAAAAGAAGACAATTTGATGTATTTAGCAGGCGTGCAAACCAGCCAAACTTGAATCGGGCTAGGTTTAGCTCAAGTTCAGCTTGTGTGTTCGAGCTCGGTTCAAATTCAATTCTACATGAGCTTTCTGGTGTAAGTCCGGTTCAGCTAATTCGCCTCAACTTAAATTCGGCTCATTGACGACTCGGTTATAAACGGGCTGTCACGCTCCGCTTCCCAAAAAACGGAAATATGGAGAGTAACAAAGGCCAGTTGTGCTGCCTACGGTAAGGAAAGATCCTTCCATGGTCACATAAAGGCTGTCTAGTTAAACTGTCAAGATAATATCCAAAACAGAATAGATAATACTGATAATCATATTGCAACGAGATCACAAGGAATACTAAAAATAGGTCTACTAGATAATGGATATAAATAAAGATCCAATACAATAGGTTCGAAATAAAAACAAGATCTGAAAAGAAACACATAAGTCCTAATGTCCCGCAAGGGCGAACATGCTAAATACTAACTGAAAAGAAATAAACCTACGGATTACTGATCTTCGGCAAAATCCTGATAGCCTCTCTGATCTTGCTCAGCCTGAAAATCCGTTTCTAACCTGAGATGGCAAATCTCAGAAATGTCAGAACATCCCAACAAGTACTCAACGTATAAAGTGTATATGTTGTGTGATAACATGAATATATGAGTGTTGTGAAGCCCGTATGCGCATGTAGATATAGATATAGTAAAATTATGAAACAGATATGTACACGGGTCAAGTCATATCCTAACTGGTCACTAAAAGGTAATATATCCCATCGTGAGTTCGAGTGTGTGCGTCAACCTCTACAGAAGTATTCCTAATCCAAAGGCAGGGCCTCAGAGGCTAAGAAATACGATCCCAACTGTAGAATGAACAAACGACCGATATAATCCGGTATGAGCTGTAATAACATGCGACCGATATAGCCCGGTACGAGCTGTCATAACATGCGCCCGGTACGAACTGCCTGTATGGGACGCCTGAAGTCCTGTTGTACGAACGCATGCTCAAACTAGCCCAACCCCCGCGTATTTATAATTAACATGGTAAAGAATTCAATCACAAACTAGAAATGCTGAATGGTCGGGTAATCAGGACAAGTTACGATAACAGTATGATAAGGTAAACATGTAAGCACGAGTAATTGTATCCATACATGTAATTCAGCATTCTATTTAGAGATCTTGTTTTTATATAAGTGGACTGGATTAATGAGTCATCATGGCATGTCAAGTACAGTCGTTATCATGTAATAGCATCCATGGCAATCATAACATATAAGGGTATTTTTAGCACTAGTCACTAGTAGCATATTGAATACTGTCAATATATTGATATACAATGAAGTGTTGAAAATAACATGTCATCTTTACTATAATGTTAACTAATTATATTTTCCCTAATCACTAATGGCTGGTGTTCCCCTCCGAATGGCGGCCAAGACGTGATGACGTCTTGTCTGAGATTCGGGGCAGATACTATATGGTTTTATCCGTCTACCTCTCCGAAGATGCCAAGTTGATTTATGATACCGTGTATCGGAGGTTTAGACGGATGCGGCCGATGTAGCGGACTTCGTCAGATTCCCCCTCGTTTGAGGGGTTTTTGATTGTGGGGACGCTCTTCCCTGCAGGCGCAAGCCCCTGCAGTTAATTACGCTACCGCATCGCGGTAACAACTTTCTCCTTCTCCAGAATTTCACTTCGTGTCGTGTGTGTTTGTGGATGCCCGTGGATTGTATACGGAGACTAAGTGATGCCGTCGCCCGTAGGACGTGGATTAGTCCAAATCCTTATTTACTTAGATTTGGGTTTGGTGTTTTAGTTTAAGAATACGTTAGCCATATTTAGGCTAAAATCGACTTAAACGTTTGTTAAGGATACGTTAGTCTGATTTGAGACTAAGATCAACTTAACGGAATCGCTTGGATCCGACAAGAGAGCAATTGGGGGCTCTATTGTTCTAGTTTAGGGACGTAGTGGTCCATAGGTAGTTTAAGGACATTTCGGTCCATAGGTAGTTTAAGGACATTTCGGTCCATATTCCAGTTTAGGGACATGGTGGTCCATATTCCAGTTTAGGGACATGGTGGTCCATAGGTAGTTTAAGGACGCTTAAGTCCATGGGTTTGAGGACCCCACAGTCCGTGTTTTAGTTTAAGGACACATAAGTCCGCGGTTTTAAGGATCCCACAATCCGTGTTTTAGTTTAAGGACGCTTAAGTCCATGAGTTTAAGGACCCCACAGTCCGTGTTGATGTGTGGTTGTCGGGACCCGTCACCTCTCTGACGTCGTTGAAGGATTACAACGATAGTAGTCAAAGGAGTTCGGAGATGTACCCTCGAACCGGATGTAAATTGATTTCAGAGAGCAGCTGTGCTCAGTCAATTTTAATTTGAGGACTTATGGCCATGATTGGGCTAAGTCCAGTTGAAAAAATGTTCAACGCTTTTATTTGTTTTTGGCCTATTAGGCCTGTGCTAGGGCTTTGCCCATGTTTAAGTAATGCATTGCATTTTTTTTATTTTGTTTGGGCTCTGCCCATTTATAAATGATGCAGAGCATCAATTCTGTTTGGGCTCTGCCCTTTCATTGCATTTTATTTCGTTTGGGCTCTGCCCTTTTATAAAAGATGCAGAGCATCAATTTTATATGGGCTCTGCCCTTTTATTGCATTGCAATTTATTTTGGCCTGCTAGGCCTTTTCGATTTGGGCCTGGCCCTTTAGTGAACAATGCATTGCATTTGTCAGGTGCTTTGCGCCAATTACTGAGCGCAAGCGCCTGCGGTGATGACACGTGTCATGCAAGCGCAGTGCGCTGCGCTTGCGCTGTTGACACGTGGCGCGCTCTGGTGAGTTGCGCCAATTTCAGAGAGCAAGGCTCTTTCTTAAAAGCGCATAGCGCAAGTGATTCAGATGCTGACACGTGGCGCTCTCTGGTGGGTTGGGCCAACCCAGGAGCGCAACAATGCAGTTTTTGCAAGTGCAAGGCACTATTTCAATGATCTTGAGAATCTTTAAGATTCAAGAACCAATGGTTCATAAAAAAGTGTAAGGCACTGTTTGATTTCTTGATCCAATTTAGATCAAAGAAAACAAGTTTTTTCTTGTTCTCAGAGAACCAATGGTTCATAAAAAAGTGCAAAGCACCTATTATTATTTGAAGATCATTAATCTTGTTCTTAGATCAATGATCTATTAGAAGAAATTCTTCTATTTTGTGAAGGTTTTTACCTTTATCTTGAACTTTCTTCAGAGTTCTCTCTGTTTTGAGGTTCTTAATCTCTCACAATGTTGATGATGTTGATGATCTTTTGAATTGGGGTCTAGGGGCTTTTATATAGTACCCATAAATTTGCTAAATTTGTTAAAGAGATCCTTCTCTGAGTGATTTGGGGAATTTTCCCCACCGTTGGATCTTTGATCCAAGGGCTTCTGTTTTACAGAAGACAATCTTCTTGTTTTAACAAGAACAGAAGAATCTTACTAGAATTTAATTCTGTTTGGCGCAAATGCCCCAGCGCGTGACACGTGTCACGCAGCGCAGAGTGCAGCGCAACTGCGCTGACACGTGTCGCACAGCACACAGCGCAGCGCAACTACGCTTGCGCTGACACGTGTCGCGCAGCGCAGCGTTTGCGCCACTGCGCTTGCGCAACTGCGCTGACACGTGTCGCGCAACGCAACGCTTTCATAACTGAAGCGTTGCTTCTTTTAATTTTTGTTTTGGATAGAGCCTTGCTCTGATTGGGCGCGCTGCCTTAGGCGCTGCGCTGACGTATCAGCTTTTGACACGTGGCGCGTTACGCGCAGCGCAAGAAATTTGAAGCGTTGCTTCGAATTTTGAATTTTTAAAATTCAAACAGAGCTTTGCTCTGATTAGGGGAAACAAATGCCCCCCCACCGTTGCGCTCACGTGGCGCGCACGTGAGTGCAGCGGTGGCAAGATCTTGATCGTTGGATCAACTCAGGAGCTGAAGGGGCGCAAGCGCCTTATAAATAGGACCCCTGGCCCTTAGAAAATCTTTACCATTTTCCAAGATTTTGATTTTCAGAGCTTTGCTCTTACTTAAGAACTTCAGAGCTTTGCTCTTGTTTCCAGACTCTAGAGCTTTGCTCTTGTTTCCAAAGTTAGAAAAACTTTAGGTAAAATTAATTTTAAATTAAATTAATTTAAATCAATCTTAACCAACAGAGTCTTGCTCTCATAGATCTTTTAATCTAAAGAAATCCCCTTTGCGGCTTCATAAACAGAGCTTTGCTCTCAAGAATTTGTTTCAGAGTTTCTTAACCCATGAACAGAGCTTTGCTCATTGACAGAATATAGATCTTTTGATCTTCTGATGATGAACTCTTAAGAGTTTTTTTATATGGATCTTTAAGATCCCAGAACTTCAAAAAAAAATTTAGGAATTAATTAATTTTCTTTCTTTGATGAATTTTTTCATCATTATTACAGAGCTAGACTCTTTTAAAGAATCTTATTCCCCTGAGACCAGAGTTTGACAAGTGTCACTCTGTGACAGAGCTTTGCTCTGAAAGAGGGAATTTTCTCCTTGTCTCTAGGGATTTTTTTTATTATTAACGGGAATATTCTCTTGGGGATTAACTGACAATCTCATCCAATGATGGGGTTGTCTTATTAACTGACGTATTGTCATCCAGATTTTGTGGGTCCCCCCTTGGCCTCCTACCCACTGCACTGCTGTGTGGTGTAATTAATTTTAGTTTAATTTTAATTAATCTTTAATTTAATTAATTAAAAAAAAATTTAAACACCAAGCGTTGGAATTACAACACTAACGGCTAATTTTGTTCCCTTGCAGTGACTATGTCTTTCGATACTTCATTCCCGTTCGCTCGTTCGGAGGAAGGGTTTCCTGAAGCGCCCTTCGACCGCGAAGTCCTAACTATGATCAGGGACCACAACCCGGAATATAAGAGTCTCCACCTTTGGGGGTCGTGGTATAACCAGATTATCATGGGTCGACGGAGCTTCACGTGCGCAGTACCGTCAGAACCCATTACGACGATTCATTATGCCAGCCCACCCCCGGTGCAGTATGCCGTGGAGATGGTTGATTGGACCTCGAAGGGCTTTCTTCATCCTGCCATAGATGCAATTCCGGTTCAGCGTCCCATGGTTTTGGATATCCTGGGACGCCGTATCTGTTAAGGCGAGGCGCGACCTTGGGGGCAATCATATAATATAGGTCTGATCCCCCGCCACCCGATCGGCTATCTGCCGTGGGCTCGCTATATCCTGTCGGCGAAGAAGTCGCAGTTGATAAGGTTAGGGTTATACACTGCGGTTTACGTCTTCCTCTTCCGGTATCCCACGCTTCCCACCTGGTGGTTCAAGGCTTTCTTGGAGCAGTGGAACATTCCTACTCACACTTTCCTCGCAATGGACCGGGAAGTGTCAATTTCTCTGGAGGAATTCACAGAGGTTTCCGGTTTATCGGTTATAGGGGAGCACTATGAGGAGTTGCTTCCGACAGACGAGTATGTCTTCGGTGCTAAGCCGGCGGTAAGGGGCCTCACTCCGGAGAATGCTGTTCAACACCAATTTCCAAGTTTGATCAAAGTGTTGAACATCTATGAGGCCCTTTTCATCGAACGTAGGAGTCGCGGAGTTAGCTTTGAGGATTTCATCGCTCGGTTCCTTCACCCAAGCGTCCTCTCGGCAGAAGCTGCCAAGTTTGCCACCCTTGATGACCCTTTCGGTCTAGGTTTGGATAACCTACCGGCGAAGGAAATAGACCAAAAGGGTTTTTTTCCTTCCTAACTCCCCGACTGTGTCTTTTGCGGAAGTTGCAGCCCCCGGGATGGACGGGGAGGCCTTCTTCTTAGGATTTCTTGGGCTATGGCTGAGTTGGTTTGCGCTCCCAATGCATTCTCGCCATATGCGGCCCTCTGTCTTTTACCCAGCTCACCGGATGACCATCGGGGTAAAAGTGGCCGTTGGGATCGCCGGCTTGGCACACTTGTATCACGGCCTCAGTCGAGCGGCGGATGCTAATGAGCCTGGGGTGCTGCACGTGATCTTCCCGATGCACTACTTCGTATCATGGCTCGAGCTACACACATCGGGTGTCTTCGGCATGCACAAAAGGCCCTCGTTCTATGACAGGTGCAGCTTCCCTCGCATCATACAGCTGATTGGCGCCTCAATCGTGACTCCATCGCCACGGAATGCCAGGGGTTTGCTCCTTCACCCCCACACCGTTGGAGACGGGGTGTCTTTCATTGAAAAAGTGTTGACTATTGGAAAGGCATCTACCACTGCAGTGCGGCCATTGCAAGACACTTTCAAAGATGGAGCCTCAGTTTTGACGGCCCGGGAGACCCTCCACTTATATTCTATCAGACCGGGCTTTCTAGTGTTCAGGCAGAACGGTGCGGCGATTTTCATGAGATAGAACCCATATCGTTTCGCCTAACAACTGAGCTACAATCAAGGGGTACCATTGGAGGCTTTCTTATCGGAACCTGCTGCTACTGAAGAAGGGCTGGAGAGCGCGCTGCATCACTTCATGCGTCTGAATACAGGTTCCCACTTTTTTATCAGTGAGCCGGCTTGCGCCATACGACTCCTCAAGGTATATACAGAATGGTATAGTTATTCGACGGGAGCCGTCATAAAGGAGGAAAAGCGATTGCTGGTCGACCGTAAGGGTGTGCCTCCAGGTAGCGACCGCAACGCTCCTTTAGTGCCAAGGACCCCGGTAGTTCCCCCTCTAAAAGATGCTAGAGCTGGGCCACCGCGTGCGCAGAGTCCTCCACGCGGATTGCCGCTTCCCGATATTGCGGATGCACCACTAGCGCCCTGTGCTCCGGTGGAGACAGTGGTTGTAGCCTCGCCGGAGTCTGGTGTGGGTGCGAACATTGGGACCCGCCGCCCCAAGGTGCCTGCAAAGCGCAAATCGATCCTGGTTGCACCTAGGGCTGGTGGTCAGAAGAAGAAAAAGAAGTCGCTCTTCGCCGCTGACGTCGTGTTCGGTCAGGAACCCCACGCTTCCTATGGTGAGGGCCTGAGTGAATATGGGACTAACAGGGGGTTAGTCATGCCGCCGGATGACACGGACTTGGATGCCGCTCTCATAGCTTCAGAGCGGTTGGCGAGGCACGACGTGTGGCTGGCTAAGCTTGCGCAATCAAGTAACCACTAGTCGCATTTTTTATTGTATCATATCTTTATTATTTCCCTCGACTAATGTTTTTCCTTCTTTTCTTCCAACAGGCATCACCACTGAAGAAGCCATTGCTGCTTCCCTCAAGACTTTCCAAGAGGAGGAACGCCTTAGAGCGTCCTTAGGCCTTGGTAAATTTCGATTCATCAAGTCTTCATTTTCCTTGTGTTATGGTCGATCTAATCTCCCCCCTTTTTATCGCAGGAACCACAATGCCGATCCCGCCAAGTGACGCGGAGACTCTTCCCGTGCCAGCTGCCGATGTTTCTGCCTCCTCGGGGCTACCACGAGAGGCCCGTCTTGAAGAGCCGATGAGAGATGCCTTAAAGGCTCTGGAGGCATCTCTGAACAAGGACGACGACACCTTGATGAAGGAAGCGTTGAAGAGGTCCATCGCGACAGCCCGGGAGGAGAGGAAGCGGTTGAGGCGCGAAGCGAAGGCACGCAGGGCTGCCTTGGCCATTGGAGCGGGCCCAAGCACCGTCCCTCGTGCCGATACTCCATCAGAAGAGCCCCCGGTCGCCTTGTCTACGGCTCATAGACAGGCGGTGCGCGCCAATAGGGAGGCTAACGATAAGTCCACCTCAGGTAATATTCCTTTCAGAATTTTGTTGTAAGAATTATAAAGCTATCGGTTCTTATATATTCTGTCCTGCAGGGCCAAGTCCAACCGAGGGGGAGGCGGAGACCGTTGAACCTGAGGGGCTAGAGGGAGAGGTATTGGTTGAAGCCGAGCCGATGGTGGATGACACAACCGGGATTGCTGGGCCCGAGCTAGTGGTTGACGAAATGGTCACGTCCACTATGCCTGAGCAAGTGGTTGATGCCAAGCCCGAGGTAGCAGCGGACGGAGCGCCTGAGATCGATGACCTCATGGCGATGGTGGACGAGACAACCGTGACTGCTGAGCCCGAGGGAGTTAGCGGGTGAGGTGGACATGATTCCTAAGGACGAGCCGACCGCTCTTTCTTAGGAGTCTGGCAATGCTCCGGTCATAGCTCTCCCCGTCTATGGCCCCCCGCCGTCTCCTGGTCTCGCGAGCACGACGACGGCCCCCGTGGAGTCTGGGGATGAGGCCACGGGTGGTAGACTTATGTCGCTAGAGGAGGGAGACGCCTCCGTCTCGGCTGGAGGCTCATCAGGTAAATTTCGGATTACCGTCCCCCTTTTTTTATCTTGCAATCTTTCCTGATAGGTTTACCCTTGTTTTTTAATGCAGGTGCGGCCAGTGCCGATGCTCCATTGCTTGAGGGAGCGCCGTCAACTACTGCCTTGGCGGTGGTCACCTCTCAGCCCTCTCTCGTACCGTCGAAGATGTTGGAAGGTATGGGTTTGCAACTTATGAGTCTTATTTTTCAGACGCATAATTTATGTGCTAAAGTCGTACTGTTGTGTCTTTTTCAGGAGTGCTTTTTGACCATCTTTATCAGGTGTTGCTCCCACACTTCTCCTTCCCATCTGAGCTCGCTTCTCCCTCTGGTGGCGCTGGTGAGTATAATTTCCAACTGATGTCTTTCTTTTTTTAGTAATGGAATTATTTCTAATTTTCCCTTGTCCTGATTGCAGTGCTACAAATCGAAGGAGGAGATGAAAGATCGGTCGCGCCACCGACCCTTCCGGCCTTGCCACCTGCTGCAGTTGGTATAGTAGACTATCTCATCAATGACTTTTTCATATTTCTTGAACTGTTATCTGATCGTATCTTGTTTTTTCAGCTATCGTTCCGGTCTCGGCGCCCTTCGAGCCTCGCATCACAATGCCGGCAGGTCCTTTCCTGAGACGTCCGTCCTCGAAAGGCGCCGCGAACAGTCTGCGTATGTTGAGCGACTACATCGAGGAACTCGACGTCGAGACTCCTACGTCTGCCGCGGATTTCGCTACTGCGATTAACCCGATGCTGGTGATACTCGTAAATTTCCATGACGAGGTCATCATCGCGTCTTGGGTTAACCACTGTAAGGAGATCGAGGCTCGCCTACATCAACTGGAGTCTATGCGCCCTGCTCCCGAGACCTTAGCCGCAAGCAATCAATAAGCAGCGTGGATCGAGCAAAGCGCTTCTTACGTCCACCACTTGGAACAAGAAGCGGCTTTAAGGCTGAGGGAATACCGAAAGACCTCGAGCGAGATGGCTCGTCTGCGTGTTGAGGTTGAAGCGAATGCTGCCCAAGTGAAGGCTATCTTTGAGGGCCTCCTGGAATGCATCTCTCATGGGCTAAACTTGAAGCGAAAGCTTGATGTCGCCGAGCGTGACACCCCAAGCCGCGAAGCTTCTCATCATGCCGTTGGGGAGCAGCTTGCATCTTTCTTGCAGCAGCGGGCTCGAGTGGAGGCAGAACTGGTGGTGGTGGCCGATCAGGAGAAAGCGTGGAGGAGGTGCGCGAACAATTGCTAGAGCTATGCAAGACGCTTCCTTCCCAGTAGTTCCCCTTGTATCAATACAATTGTAAAATCTTTCTTTTTTTTAAATAATATGTATCCATTCTTTATTCTTTTGTACGCTTCACCTTGTACTTGATTAAATTAATAAATAAAGATACACATTTTTCTTTGCAATGTCTTGTACTATTTCTTTGCTTTCTCCCTTCTCTTATTATCAACATGTTGTCTTGATAAACACAATTGACAGATAATAGAGTAAGCATCTAGATTTCTCCAAGAGATAGCGATGGCTTAGGCCGCAGGTTCAGATCTGCTGCCTAAGACTTCTCAACTCTATGAGCCGTGAGGGTCTCATAGAGATTTTTCTCCCTACAGATCGAGAGGATCTCGTAGGTGGATTTTTTCCTTAGGAATCGTGAGGATTCCTAAGTGTGTTTTCTCTTATAAGTCGTAAGGATCTTATAAGAGAATTTTCTCCCTTACAAGTCGAGAGGACTCGTAAGTGGTTGGTGAGTTGACTTGTTTCTGAGTCGAAGTATTGCTCCGACGGGGAGGTCGCTGGCTGACTTGTTTCCGGGTCGGAGGTCGTTGGTTGACTTGTTTCCGAGACGGAGGTCATTGGCTGACTTGTTTCCGGGTCGGAGGTCGTTGGTTGACTTGTTTCCGCGACGGAGGTCATTTGCTGACTTGTTTCCGAGACAGAGGTCCTTTGCTGACTTGTTTCCGAGACGGAGGTCATTGGCTGACTTGTTTCCGCAACGGAGGTCATTTGCTGACTTGTTTCCGAGACGGAGGTCGTTGGCTGACTTGTTTCCGCGACGGAGGTCATTTGCTGACTTGTTTCCGAGACGGAGATCGTTGGTTGACTTGTTTCCGAGACGGAGGTCATTTGCTGACTTGTTTCCGAGACGGAGGTCATTTGCTGACTTGAGGTTGTCTGTGAACCGTAGAGTCTTGGAACTGGGGATTTTGCCGTGGCTCCGATTGGTGATGTCACATCTGTGTCCTGCTGGAATGAGGAGGAACGCCGCTGTTGGTCTCCAGGCTGTAGATGTGGTCGTCGAGATCTGACTTCCCTTTGACGCAGCCTGGTGGGGAAATGTAGTCCCCTTTTTGTTTGTGCCCTTAGATTGTATACAGGGATCGATATGATCTCAACTGTAGGGCAAAAGCTTCATTCATTTTTATTGCTTTATTTCCGCGATGCTCTACCATTTCAGCTTTTTATATCGCGAAAGTCGCGATTGCCCAATCATTTCGGCTATTCTTCGCGGTGCCTAATCATTTCGGCTATTTATTTTATTTTTACTCACTGCTTTTTATTGCGAGTTGCCCAATCATTTCGGCTGTATTGTATGCATACGTTTTTACTTGCTGCTTTTTATTGCAAGCCGCCCCATCATTTCGGCTATTTCGTATGCACGTGCGGCTTGCCGGCTTTTCACCGTAAACCTGAAATTAGACACCGATTTCGGCATTAGCACTGCTACAACTGGGATATTGCCAGGAGCGAATCATCATTTGCCTCCGTCGATGTCGAACAAAGGTGGCTTAGCGAACAGGGTTAAGGTCCTGTCGGCTAAGGCTTTTGACTACATGAGCTGTAAGGGTCTCACAAAGGTATTTCTCCCTACAAGTCTTGAGGATCTCGTAGGTGTATTTTCTCCTTAGGAATCGTGAGGGTTCCTAAGTGTATGTTCCTCTGTAAGTCGTAAGGATCCTACAAGAGGGTTTTCTCCTTGTAAATCGAGAGGACCTACAAGGGTTGTTCATCATACGTATATATCCCCAGTCACGGATGGGACTTGGTTAGGGAAATGTTTATTCGCGCCCGTGGATTGTATACAAGGGTCAGTATTGAGCCACTTGTAGGGCCATATCGCAGGTTGTGGGGGGTTTGCTTAAGCATAGGTTTAGGTCTCTGTAACTTAAGACTTTCGAATCTTATGAGTCGTGAGGGTCCCATAAGAGAGTTCTCCTTACGAGTCATGAGGATCTCGTAAGTGTATTTTCTTCTTAGGGATCGTGGGGATCCCTAAGTGTGTTGCTCTCTTGTGAGTCGTAAGGATCTCACGCGGTTGGTTTCTCCTCACAAGGTCGAGAGACCCTGTAAGTGTCTTTTAACGAGGTTGCGCCCTTTCAGGTTTTCATAAACACTCGCCGGTGGTCCTGCTGTTTTTACTCACGGAGCCCTTTCGGGTTTTCATCCGTGCCCTTTTTGCTTATGGACATACCCTTTTTTTATTCATTTTATTTTTATATATTTTTTACGAGGTCGCGCCCTTTCGGGTTTTCACGAACACTCGCCGGTAGCCCTGCTGTTTTTACTCACGGAGCCCTTTCGGGTTTTCATCCGTGCCCTTTTTGCTTATGGACATACCGTTTTTATTTTTATTTTTATTATTATATTTATATTTTTTTCTTTTTCTTTTTTTTATTCATCTCGTCAGCCTAAAGATGCTGCGGTAGTAGTTTAAAGACGTTTCGGTCCTTCATTAGTTTAAGGACGTTTCGGTCCGCCATTAGTTTAAGGACGTTTCGGTCCGTCCAGGAGAAGGCTGGATACTGCTTATAAAGTTTGAGCTTAGGAATATAGCGAGCGGACATAGTCGTCGTCATCTATCATTGACCTAGGCAGTAACTCGCTAAGCGTAGTATTTCTTTAGGAGTCGACCATTTATTGGTTTGTAAGGCCTTTCACCGTGCATATCCATGAGTAGATAGGCTCCACCTTGGTAGACCTTGTCTATGATGTACGAGCCTTCATAGTTTGCCTCGAATTTTCCCCGCTTGGCGCGATTGGGAATCATAGGCATTTTGACCACTAGCACGAGTTCGCCTTGGCGGAATGTCCTCGGCCGGGTCAATCTTTCATATGAGCGCGTCATCTTTGCTTTATAGTCTTCAATATTTTGTTGCGCTATGAGCCGGGTTTCATCAAGGGCATCAAGCTCCTCAAGCCGAAGGTGAGCATTTTCTTCGTCCGTCAGCTCGTAATGGACTGCCACTCGTAGAGAGGGTAACTCTATCTCGAGGGGGAGTACTGCTTCTGTACCGAATACCAACGCATATGGCGTTGCGTTCGTGGCCGTCTTGAACGTAGTTCGATACGCCCAGAGGGCTTCTTGCAGCCTCTCATGCCAATCCTTTTTATTTCGGGACACCGTTTTCTTCATGATCTTTGTCAAGGTCTTGATGAAGGCCTCAGCTAGACCGTTAGCTCGCGGATTATAAACCGAGGAATATCTCCAGTCTATATTGTGTTGTTGCGCGAAGCGACTGATCTTGTGGCTTCTGTAAGCTGGCTCGTTATCGAAGATGATCCGTCGCGGAGTTCCAAACCGATATATGATGTGCGTCTTGAAGAAATGGAGGATATTCTCCGTCTTCACTTCCATCAGCGGTACTGCCTCTGCCCATTTGGAGAAGTAATCAGTCGTCGCCAGGATGAAACGATGTCCCCTGGACGATGCTGGTTCGATGGGGCCAACTATGTCAGTCCCCCACATTTCGAATGGCCAGCTAGCCACCGTTGGATGGAGTGGATTTGGATGCTGGTGGATGAAGTCCCCATGGATTTGGCATGAGTGGCATTGCTTTGCATATTCGAGGCAGTCCTGAATCATCGTGGGCCTGTAGTAGCCCATCCGTTTGATCTTCAGCTTCATCTTTAGGCCTGCTTGATGAGAACCGCAGAGTCCATCGTGAACTTCCTGAACGACCGTTTTCGCTCCGTCAGGTCCCAGGCATCTCAACCACAGAGAATCAAACGACCCCTTGTATAGAGTATCATTGACGAGGGCGAAAGACAGAGCTCGTTTCATAAGCTGATGTCTTGAGGACGCATCTTCGGGCGCTCGACGGTATTTGAAGTAGTCTATAAAGACTTCTCTCCAATCCTCGGTATTTTCCCGATCTTTTATTTGCAGGGTCGTCTGCTCAGCCGCTCCCTTTTCTTCGGGTGATTCCGGAGATATTTCCGCTGGGGCGAGCACCCGACGGCTTTGTACCACGATTCTTACGTCATCGAGGTTCTCATCAGCCAATTCTTTAGCGAGTTTAGCCAACGCGTCCGCTTTACTGTTTTCCGCGCGCAGTATGTTTTCCAAAGTATAGGAAGGGATTTGGGTCAACAGTTGCTGCACCTTTTCGCCGTACTTCACCAACTCTGGCTTGCACATCTGGTAGTCGCCATTTACTTGACTAACGACCAGTTGGGAATCTCCATATATGAGGAGGTTTTCAATTCCCATGTCGATGGCGATCTCGAGTCCTGCTATCAAAGCTTCGTATTCAGCTTCATTGTTTGTCTCGGCTCTGTTAGGGAGAAAGCAAAGTGCATTATCCCTCCTTATGGAGTTACAAAGATGAGTCCTACCCCCGATTTGATTATAGGGGTACTTTGTTTGCGCTTCTTCACGGAAGACACTCCATCGAAATAAAGCTCCCATCGGGTATCACCACCGTCGATCGCATCAAACGCATGTTCGTCTGGAAGATCACAATTCAGAGGAGAATCGGCAGGTATCGGATGCTCAGCGTGGAAGTCGGCGATGGCCTGGCCTTTCACTGCCTTGAGAGGCTGATAAGTTATCGAGAACTCCATCAAGAGCAGGGCCCATTTAGCGAGTCACCCCGTCAATATGGCCTTCGACATTAAATATTTAAGGGGGTCCACCTTCGAGATGAGACGGACTTCATGTGCCAACGCATAGTGTCTGATCTTTGTTATCGCAAAGATCAATGCCAGGCAGTGTTTTTCAATGGGGGAGTAATTGCTTTCTGCCCCCAGTAGAACTCGACTCAAGTAGTAGAGTGCTCTTTCCTTCCCTTGGTCGTTCTCTTGCGCCCATAATGCACCTAAGGAACCTTCGAGGGCGGTCGTATAAAGAATGAGGGGCTTTCCCTTGACCGGAGCAGCCAACACTGGCGGGTTTTGCAGGTATTGCTTGATCTCGTCTATCGCGCTTTGGCATTTTTGATCCCAGACGAACGGGGTTCCCTTCTTCATCAGGTGGCTGTAAGGACGTCACTGTTTCCTGATTTAAAATCAGGAAAGCTTCTGTGAAAGGCTTCAGAAGAGGGTCACGTGCTTACACGTGACTAGCGGTCACGTGTTGGCACGTGACACCTAAAAACGTCATCAAGGCAAGTTCGATTCCCTGACTACGAAGAAGAAAAGGAAAAGCTTCAAGGAGAGTCACGTGCTCCCACGTGATCAGGGTCACGTGGCGACACGTGACGTTGAAATGCAAGCGTCAAAGGCACGTCGGTTAACTGACCAAGTCAGAGAAAAGGCTTCAGAAGAAGTCACGTGCTCCCACGTGACCAGGGGTCACGTGGTAGCACGTGACGTTTAAGCAGCAATCAGAAGACACAGCGCAGAAGGCTCATTCCAAAGGGGGTCACGTGCTCACACGTGACCATGGGTCACATGGTCACACGTGACCGGCTTTCAAAGCCCATTTTATCAACAGAATTAAATTCTGAAAGAAATTCAGATCTTTCCAAAGGAAAGCGGTTATCTGGAACCAATCAAATTAAAGATTCAGAGGTCATCTATTTATGGAAAATCTCGGGTTTGGAAAGATTTCCCCCTTAAATCTAACCAAAATAACAAGGGAGAATCTCTGGACTTGAAATCCAACGGTGAATAAAATTCACCTAATAATCCAAAGGTCCAGAACGAATGAAGGATGCAAATCAAATCTCTCAATGAAGATTCGTCACAAAACTAATTTATTCGGCTGCTTCTCCTATAAATAGGAAGGAAGAGATACAAAAAATAGACATGCGCAGAGAAAGAGAAAAGGAGGAGAGCTTTGATACTTTGAAAAGACTTGGATCTTCTGCAAAAACCCTAGGTAAGAAGGGGAAGGCCTTTTGAAAGGAGGAGAAATTTAATTCTCAACAGAGTTTAACTCTGATACATAAAAACAGAAGAGCATATTTCTTCCCTCTTTGATAGAGGATCTGCAAAGTGCACATCTCCCCTTAAGGTTGAGAATTTAATTCTCAATGGGTCGAGATCCTGCCATGCAGATCCAAAACATAGAGAAGGAATGCAAGCATGAGAATTTAATTCTTACAGAACTATAGGAATTTAATTCCTTTAAGATAAAAGTAGGGCTTGACCCTGTATCATGGGAATTTAATCCCTTCAAAATAAAAAGAAACAGGGTTTAACCCTAATTAAGAACTTAGTTCTGTTGAAACAACGGGAATTCAATTCCTTTAATCATAATTTAACGGGGACTGGAAGTTTAATTCCTTAAAAAGCTTTTATTAGGGTTTAACCCTATTCAGTCCTCCACATAAACGAGGAATTTAATTCCTACAGAAGATTCAGGGTTCGATCCTACTCCAGAATATAAGTCTTCAAAAGGAAGCAGGAATTTAATTCCTTTGAAAATTAAAGCCCAAGGAATTTAATTCCTGAAAAAAGATCAACAGATCCTCTAAAAATGACATACATAGAGGCAGGGTCACGTGCCACCACGTGACCCCCCAAGAGATCTATAGAAAACCCTTTGAGGCAGTCCCTCACGTGACCCACGTGACCCTTAACAAAAGCTCTAACAAATGAGCATATGAATGCCTATCACGTGATGGCACGTGATGCTCTGAAAAATGCAGCGATTTCAGCAGAATAAATGGAAAGAGGGCGTTCTCACTTGTTGCCACGTGACCCCTTTTGCCTTAGTGTTCAACACTAAATTGGAACTCTCAAGCCCAGTGTTAAAACACTGTTGGGCCTTAGCATTCGACACTGATTAAAAAGCCTTGTTTGCAGTGTGTTTAACACTAATTCGAAAAAGCCTTATTGCTGGTGTTTAACACCAATTATCTCTTAGTGTTGAACACTAACTTATCAACCTCATTTCCAGTGTTCAACACTGATTGCTCCGAAGTGTTTAACACTAGGCTTTGACCCAATTGGCTAAAGGGATAGAGGCAAAGCCTCTCCCTCAATGGACCAACAAGAAACCAATATTCCAGACCTGACTGGACTTAGCCCAAGCTGGCCATAAGTCCTCAATTCATGATTAACTGGGCCAGTGGGTTCATAACATAATTAATGGGTCTTGATCCCAAATTGGGCCAAGGACTATTTAAGCCACTCCGGTTCTAGGGTACATCTCTTCACTCCTTTGATACTCGGCATTGTAATCCCTCAATGTCTTCAAAGAGGTGACGGGTCCCGACGACCACACATTGACATGGACTGTGGGGTCCTTAAACCCATGCCTAATGCAAAATTCCTGGTCACGTGGAACGCGGATAACGTCACTCTTTGACCCCGCGGAAAACGTCCAGAGCGGAGCCTAGTCCTCGCCGAACACGGCAATGAACCCGTGTGAAGCATCTAGTGCAAAATTCCTGGTTACGTGGAACGTGGATAACGTCACTCTTTGACCCCACGGAAAACGCCCAGAGCGGAGCCTGGTCCTCGCCAAGCACGGCAGTGAACCCGTGTGAAGCATCCAGAGCACATAACGGACTGTGGAGTCCTTAAACCCATGGACTATAACGTCCTTAACCTTGACCGAGATGTCTTAAAACTAACCATGGACCGCAATGTCCTTAAACTACCCATGGACCGCAATGTCCTTAAACTACCCATGGACCGAGATGTCCTTAAACTACCCATGGACCGAAATGTCCTTAAACTACCCATGGACCGAGATGTCCTTAAACTACCCATGGACCGCAATGTCCTTAAACTAGAACCATAGAGCCTACATATGCTCTTTTGTTGGATCTAAACGGTCCTGTTTAAGTTGATCTTAGCCTCAAAGATGGCTAACGTATCCTTAAACTTCCAAGCAGACTGGACTATGAATCCCCCTAATTAACTCTGGCTCGAGGGTACATCTCTGAACCCCTCCGACACCCGTCGTTGTAATCCTTCAACGTCGTCAGAGAGGCGATGGGTCCCGACGGCCATACATACGATGGACCACTATGTCCCTAAACTGGAACAACGGAGCCCAAATGCTCTTTTGTCGGATCTAAACGATCCCGTTAAGTTGATCTTAGTCTCAAGTTAGACTAACGTATCCTTAACAAACGTTTGAGTTGATCTTAGCCTCAAGTATGGCTAACGTATCCTCAAACCAAACCCCCAAACCCAAATCTAAGATAATACGGATTTGGACTAGTTCACGCCCTACGGGCGACGACATAACTCGGTCTCCGTAAACAATCCACGGGCAGCAAAACATAAAATAAACACACACGACACGAAGTGACCATCTGGAGAAGGAGAAAGTTGTTACCGCGATGCGGTAGCGTAATTAACTGCAGGGGCTTGCGCCTGCAGGGAAAAGCGTCCCCACAATAAAAAACCCCTCAAACGAGGGGGAATCTGACGAAGTCTGCTACATCGGCCGCATCCGTCTAAACCTCCGATACATGGCGCCATGGATCAACTTGGCATCTTCGGAGAGGTGGACGGATAGCACCTATTGGCATCTGCCCCGAACCTCAGGCGAGACGGCCCGACGTCCCGCGTGTCCGTTCGGAGGGGAACAGATTCTGGCACGCCCGGTGGGACCTTTTCCTCTTTCCACTCCACACTTCGTGTGTCGTGATTCGCGAACCAATCGCGGTTCGCTAATGATTGCCCTTGGGTTTCAAGATACTAAGAATCGGCGTCTTGCCTATTGCAGAAAACAAAGGATCGATGGCTGCTACTTCCGCGAAGTCCTTCAACTGCTCAAACTGCAATTGCGACCAACGCTCTACCTCGCCAGGAGGTATAGCCTATGGACCCCAAGCTGCTTCGTTGTTCACAATGCCGGTGGACCAAGTGACTCAAGCCACTACCGGATTGTTCTTTGGGACTATGCTCCCCCCATCAAGTTTCGTGGCGCCAGTGCTGACAAAGGAAACTCTCAGGAAGTCGGTCTTTGATCGTCTTACCCCTGCCGCGGCTCCTCTCAATGAGTCGCCCAATGTCAACGCCTCGGTCTTCTCGAGATTGGGCCAGAAAGCTTGCAAACTCATCATGGGGCCTACAATCTCAGAGAAGGCTGCTTCTAAGAAAGCGGCCGCTCCTGCCTCCGAAATCGCCAAGGCGGTTTCCCCGGTCAAGAAATCGATCTTCACAAGATTAACAGCTTCGACTCCCGCTCCCGCTGCACAAAGGACATCGGTCTTTGACAGGCTGACACCAACAACGACCCCCCACCCACACAGGGGGCAAGACGAAACCATTCTTATATCTGACTCTACGCCGTCTGCTCGACGTCGTCATTGGCGCCGAATAAGGAAGGCTGGGGGCAACTCCCCCTCTGGATTGACTCCACCAGCCCCGGTGGTAGAAGTTAATGCTGCTGTTCCAACTGGGAACAGCTTCGAAATGTTAAATAAGGTGCGAAGGAATTCCCCTACTGCAGTGCTAAAGAGGTCTCCTCCCCCATCAGGAGAGGTTGTGGAAATAAAATCAGACCAACCCCGATCTCCTCAACGGCTGTCTTCCAAAATCTATAAGGTTTGGCGGCAGGCCCAAGACTCAATCATCGATCCAAACTTCTCCCGCCAGCATAAGAAGCTGAAAATCCAACCGAAGGCTGGTCACCAGGCTAAACCCCAAAAGGCTGTCTGGACGCCCACCACGACGGCCCCCTCAACCTCCATGGCTCATAAAAGGAGGGAGCCAGAGAAGATCCCTCAACATGCAACGACGGCTAAAAGCAATGAGCCCAGACACCCTAGGTCTGGGGGCACGGTGGTGCACACTGTTTACATGGTCTCTGGAAAGGAGGAAAGCCGCACTTCTACGGGCCACCGACCGCTGACCCGATCCGTGACGAAAGCCCAGGAATAACAACAAAAGTTGCAGGAAATGATGAGTGCTATGGCTGCACTTACCGGGCCAAAAGAAAGCCCAGAAACGTCCTCAGACGCGCGCCGGGAGGAGGAAACCGACGCTGAGTTCCTTCGCCGGACATTGGAGAAAAAGGACAAAGAGGCTGCTGAACAAGCGGCTAATATACAGCGCATGGGCCTTCTCTTCCAAGATATGATAGGAATGATGATCCAACAGGACCTACCCGCTGAAGATCCCCCAATCGTTCTGGAAGATGACCGAGGAGAAACGTCAAATCCACCACCAGCCCTCTCTACGGCCAGGGAGGAGACGATCTCTAAAGCTGACTTGGCCGACTACATAACCCAGCAAATCCGGGTCCATCATGCGACTGAGGCAGCTGGTCAAGTCGTGAAAACGGGGCGGCCGTATCCAAGCTGGTACGATCAAATCAAATACCCGCAAGGCTATACGATACCGAAATTCCATGTGTATAAGGGGACCGGCAATCCTCATCAACACGTCGCCCAGTTCCGGGCCCTCTGCGGTAACACCGGCGGTGACGATAAACTGTTGCTCCTCCAGTTCGTGGGCAGCTTATCAGAAACAGCGTTCGAATGGTATTCGGAACTCCCGAACGATTCTATCAAAACGTTCGCTGAAATGGAATTGTTATTCACTCAGCGATTCGCGAGTGCCAGCGAACGCACTCCAATGACAGCACTGATTAACGCCAGAGTAAAACCAGGCGAAACCTGGGTCTAGTATGCTATACGCTGGCGGAATTTGTGGTCGAGATGCGAACAACGCATTGAGGAGGCACCCGCAGTGGGCATGTTCGTGGGAACCCTAGACCCCCACGCAACTATCTCCCAGTTTATGATGTTCTTTAAGCCAACCACATTCCAGGCTTTAATCGACAAGTTGGCTCAGATGGACCAGATGGGTCATAGACCACCTCCCCCGAAGTCGGAACCTCGGAATGACAAGGGTAAAGGGAGGGTGACCTTCGTCGCAAATGCCCAACAGCAACCTAACGTCCCGAAATCGGCAGATCAATTGGAAGAAAGACGCCGATATTATAACGAAAAAATGAAGCGTCCCTACTCGTTCCCACGAGACAAGACGAAACGGTTATTTGAGCTGGCAATACGCAACAGACTTATAAACCTACCAAATCCAAGGCGACCGCCACAACCCACCGAGGTGAATAACCCTAACTACTGCCCTTACCATCAAACGGTAAGTCATCCGATTGAAGATTGCTTCGTCTTCAAAGGATGGATTGAAGATCAATACCTCCAGGGGAAATTTGTACTGTCCGAAAAGTGGAAGGTGAACCCACCACAACCGCATACTCCTAAGAAAGCAGATACACCGGGGGCAACCTGCTCCTTTATTGGAGAAGCTCCATGGGAAGTCGTACTATCAACTAAAACCAAAAGGATGCTGAAAGACCTTCATGCGTGCCCTGCAATCGAATGGAAGGACCCTCTTGAACCTCAAATTATCGAAGGGATGCAGAGGCCCCGCCCAACTATGAAGACTCATGATAAAGATCCAAATACTCACGCCCAGCCGTCAAAAGCATCGAAGAAAAAGAAGAAGAAATCCAAGAAACCCGCGAGGCTTGGAGACGAGCGCACGAAATTGCAGAAGCAAATCGACGCGCTGGAAGAATATAATCAGAAGGCGCGAACTCCTGTCACACTGCGAGAATTCCTCGACCACACCTTTCAAGACGAAGATGATGAAGAGAGCTCATTGGATGAATCCGAAGAGTATGTGGCAAGTTGTAACGTAATCTCCCACTCGCTTACCGATGACGAGAAAGCTCCTGACACCAAGAAGCCGGAGGCAAAGCCCGAACCAGAGCTTGCGAGGCTGACAACTGATATGATCAATGCCTTCCTAGATGAGATTCGTCTAAAAAGTAAAGCGGATCAGGAGTGTGAGATGGCAGCATCAGAAAGAACCAAATGCGGGCGACTGAACGAAATAGTTGAGCTAACCCTGCCAGAACGAAAGGCGTCCGAAATGGACAGGAAGATATTCAAGACAAGGAAAAGGTTCGCCAAAGCCATGTCAATGGGAATGAAGCTACCACCTTCGGAAGGGAATAGGCACGATGGGGCGGAAAGGCACCCTGACTATTGCGCATATCATCGGAAAATCTCACACCCCACAGAGGAGTGCGACGCCTTTAAGATATGGTGGCAAGGATATGTTGCTCGTCGGCAACATTTTAAGCGCATGAAACGTAAGAGCCGTCGGGAACGAAGAAGCACTGTCGACAGGCGCAACAGAACTACTGGCAGCTGTGACATGGTTAACGTCGGGGGGTCACAAGTTCTCACCTTTGGGAGCGACCCTGATGAAGAAATGACTCTGGGCCCTCTCTTTAAAGAATCCGTGTTAGGGAAAGAGGAGGAATCAGAGGCCTGCGAGAACATTCAGCTGCGCAATCGCACACTCCCAGAAAAGAATCTCGGGCCCGTGAGCAGAAAAGATAAGGGAAAGGAAAAGGTCATTGAAGATATCACTTTAGATGACCAAGTCACGAAAGAACTGGCTGCCAAAGACCCTCCTAGGAGGAGTAAAGTGGACTATAACATCCTCGCGCATCTAAGGAAGCTACCTTCTCAGCTTAGCATTCTCGACGCCCTCCTATTATCAAAAGAAGCACGGGACTCACTAATTAAGGCATTACAAGAACCTGAACAATTCCAAGCCTTCCTCGCCACTGAAAAGATGAAGGACGAACTGGAGGAAGTGCATACGGCCGACGTCACTTTCGGTGATGAAGACCTCCTTCTCGGGACGTGCGACCATAACCGTCCCCTATATGTCTCCGGATACTGCCATGACATCAAGATAGGCAAGATCCTGGTGGATAATGGATCCTCCGTCAATCTCCTTAATGTTCGGGTGTTGAAGGAAATCTGCATGAGTGTGCAACATCTCGCTCGGGACAAAATTACTATCTCCGGTTTCGACTCACAATCGTCACGGACTCTCGGGTCCGTGATACTAACGTTACGCTTCGGGCTTCTCGTCACAGACATCAAATTCCATGTCATTGACGCCAAGACCTGCTACAATGCCTTGCTCGGCCGTCCTTGGTTACACGAGTACAACATCATCCCTTCTACACAACATCAGTGTATGAAGTACTTTAAAGATGGTTTCGAGTATACTGTAACAGGTGAGTTGAACCCATTTTCCGTGAACGAAGTCCGCAAATACGAGGATGCGAAATACTTTTTGCCAGACTTCGAAGATACAGAAAGGTGTCGCAACTCGGAGAACAAAGCCGCCGCCACCATCCCTGTTTTCGGAAGCGATACCGAAGAAGAGGAAGATATAGTTTATACAGGGCCATCTCAACGCAACAACCGGAGGACGCCCGCCCCCATACTGGTCTTCGGAAGTGATTCAGAAGATGAGGTCAATGCCGTATTCTCCAATCGGCTTTCAATGCAAGCACCCCTTAGCGATGGCCATAGTTTGCAAATCACCATGGTACCGCGGGAACACTACAAGGATCTCGACACGCTTCAAGCTCACAGTGTGCAGGACCTGCAAACGTTTTACGTCCCTCCCAGGCGTAGGGGTGAGAAGGTGATCCTATTCTACCGATCCTCAGAGTCGAAAATAGAGAAAGAGATCTGGCATGGCGCAGATGCTACATGCGACAGACTCCAACCCATCCGTCTGCCCAGATACTATACGAACGGATTAAAGAAGCTATTGAAGCGCCAAGGAGTACCCTTAAAACAAACTGTTCGACAGGCTCGGTTCTACAACAGGATCTGGGATGTCCCTGGAACCCAACGCAAATTGCCCAACGGGAAAATGGAAACACTTGGGCTTGGATACGCGAGGACCGGAAAACGGGAGCGAGCCCACAGCAGCTACGCTATATATACCTTTGATGAAGAAGAGGACGCCCTGTCAGCCGATCCCTCATCAAAACCAGACCCTGCGATTGAAGCACCAAGTCCGTCGTTTGAAGAACGAATGGGCAAGCCTATCAGGAAAGTGGGTCAGAAAGCTCGGGAAGACCACAGCCGCGAAATGGCCATTTACGAGAAGGCCAGGACGTAACGTCTATTTCAACAGACTGCAAAAGACAAAGATGTTCATCCTTGTCAACCCATCATGCGAAAGGCCCGATGCGGAGACGGAAATAAGTCGAGAAGCGGAAGGAAGAGCCGACAACAACGACGCAGGATTGGAGGGTTACGTGATCGGGTACTGCACAGCTCGGATTCGCCCTTTATAGAAAAGATGAGTCGAGCGTACTCCTTCCCCCGAGACAAGACGGAAAGGTTACTCAAGCCTGCCCTAAAACATCAGATGATCACGCTTTCAGAGTCTAGACACCCTGAACAAGCTAATAAGGCCTCTCGCCCGGACTATTGCTCTTATCACCGAGCCATAGGACATCCTACCGAAGACTGCTTCACCTTCAAGAACTGGGTCGAGGACCAGTACCGACGGGGCAGATTCGCTTTATCCAACAGCTGGAGGGTAACGCCGCCCCGAAAGCACGAACCCAAGGCCACAAGAACGAAACCGGATCCACCTCAGTCCTGGGAGCGGATTCGTACCTGTTATACGATTACGATATTAAAAGAAGAGCCCAAGAACATGGATGACCTTCCCCAATGCTTTGAGAACGGCGATGATGAGGTGATCTCAGAATTTCCGCCCGCTCCGAAAGAACTGGAAGATGGCATACATACTACGGCAGATAACCTCAGGAAGATTGAGTTGGGATCGGCAGATGACCCGCGACCGACATTTGTCAGC
Organism: Agapanthus africanus; assembly: GCA_030015575.1. Classification (NCBI taxonomy): domain Eukaryota; kingdom Viridiplantae; phylum Streptophyta; class Magnoliopsida; order Asparagales; family Amaryllidaceae; genus Agapanthus; species Agapanthus africanus. Next base: position 139,752,975 of record CM057341.1, read on the forward strand.
GAGCTACTCTCTGAAGAAAAGGTGGCCGCATTAAAGAACGTGCTTCTACGGCATAAAGACTGCTTCGCGTGGAACTACTCTGAGATGCCAGGATTAGATCCGGAGGTGGCCATACATAAATTAGCAATATCCCCAGATATCAAGCCAGTCAAGCAGGCGCCAAGAAGGATGCGACTCGAGTTAGAGATGAGCATCAACGCCGAAGTCAAAAAGCTGATCGATTCTGGATTTATTCAAGAAGTTCAATATCCCGATTGGATCGCCAATATCGTCCCGGTAATGAAGAAGAATGGGACGGTACGCATATGCGTGGATTTCAGGGATCTCAATAAAGCCTGTCCAAAGGATGATTTCCCAGTACCGGTAACCGAGCTAATGATAGATAACACGTCCACTCACGAGGTTTTCTCTTTTATGGACGGTTCGTCAGGATACAATCAGATAAAGATGCATCCCGAAGACCAGAAGCACACCGCTTTCCGGACCCCTTTGGGTATATTCTGCTACAGGGTTATGCCCTTCGGTCTAAAAAACGCTGGCGCTACCTATCAAAGGGCCATGACAAAGATCTTCGATGACCTCATACATGACATCGTTGAGTGCTATATCGATGACCTCGTAGTAAAGAGCATGTCATACGAAGAGAATTTAAAGCATCTGGAGACTGTGTTTCAACGCCTTCAGCAATATAATTTGAAAATGAATCCCTTCAAATGCGCGTTTGGAGTCTCCTCGGGCAAATTCCTGGGATTCATCGTTCGACACCGAGGTATTGAAATAGATCCGTCGAAGATTAAAGCGATCATGGAAATGCCTCCGCCAAGAACCCTCAAACAGTTGCGGTCTCTCCAAGGGAAGCTCGCATACATCCGGCGGTTTATCGCCAATCTTTCAGGCAAATGCCGCCCCTACAGTCACCTGATGAAGAAGGGAACCCCATTCGTCTGGGATCAAAAATTCCAAGGTGCACTAGACGAGATCAAGCGGTACCTGCAGAGCCCGCCGGTATTGGCTGCGCCGGTCAAGGGAAAACCCCTCATTCTGTATACAACCGCCCTCGAAGGTTCCTTGGGCGCATTATGGGCGCAAGAGAACGATCAGGAGAAAGAGAGAGCACTCTACTACTTAAGTCGAGTTCTACTGGGGGCAGAAAGCAATTACTCTCCCATTGAAAAACATTGCTTGGCGTTAATCTTCGCGATAACGAAGCTCAGGCACTATGCGTTGGCACACGAAGTCTGCCTCATCTCGAAGGTGGACCCTCTTAAATACTTGATGTCAAAAGCCATATTGACGGGACGACTCGCTAAATGGGCCCTGCTCTTGATGGAGTTCTCGATAACATATCAACCTCTCAAGGCAGTGAAAGGCCAGGCCATTGCCGATTTCCTCGCTGAGCACCCGATACCGGCCGATTCTCCTTTGAATTGTGACTTGCCGGACGAGCATGCATTTGATGCGATTAGCGGTGGAAGCACCCGATGGGAACTCTATTTCGATGGAGCGTCCTCCGTAAAGAAACAAAAGCAAGGTATCCCAATGATCAAGTCAGGGATAGGCCTCATCTTTGCGACTCCACAAGGAGGGATAATGCGCTTCGCCTTCTCCTTAACAGAGCCGAGGACAAACAATGAAGCTGAATACGAAGCTCTGATAGCAGGCCTCGAACTTGCCATCGACATGGGAATTGAAGACCTCCTTATATATGGGGATTCTCAGCTGGTCGTTAGCCAAGTTAATAGTGACTACCAAACGTGCAAGCCGGAGTTGGTGAGATACGGAGAAAAGGTGCAACAACTGTTGACCCAGATTTCCTCTTATACTTTGGAAAATATACCGCGCGCGGAGAACAGCAAAGCAGACGCGCTGGCCAAACTTGCTAAAGAATTGGCTGACGAGAACCTCGATGATGTCAGAATCGTGGTACAAAGCCGTCGATTGCTCACCCCGGCAGAAATACCCCCGGAATTATATAAAGAGGGAGCGACTAAGCAGACAACCCTACAAATAAAAGACCAAGAGAAGGCCGAAGACTGGAGGGAAGTCTTCATAGACTACTTTAAGTCCCGCCGAATGCCCAAAGAAGCGTCCGCAAGACATCAGCTCGTGAAACGAGCTCTATCTTTCGCTTTCGTCAACGATACCCTATACAAGAGATCGTTTGATTCTCTATGGCTGAGATGCTTAGGACCCGACGAAGCAGAAAGAGTCATTCAGGAAGTTCACGACGGACTTTGCGGTTCTCACCAAGCAGGCCCAAAGATGAAGTTAAAAATTAAACGGATGGGTTACTACTGGCCCACAATGATCCAGGACTGTCTTGAGTACGCGAAGCAATGCCACTCATGCCAGATTCATGGAGACTTTATCTACCAACATCCAAATCCACTACACCCTACGGTGGCCAGCTGGCCATTCGAAATGTGGGGAACTGACATAGTCGGCCCCATTGAGCCGGCATCATCTCGGGGACATTGTTTTATCCTGGCGACTACCGATTACTTCTCCAAATGGGCAGAAGCAATACCACTGAGGGAATTGAAGACGGAGAATATCCTCCATTTCTTCAAGACGCACGTCATCTATCGGTTTGGAACCCCACGGCGGATTATCTCCGATAATGGGCCAGCCTATCGAAGCCATAAGATTAGCCGCTCGCGCAGCAGCACAATATAGATTGGAGGTATTCTTCAGTTTACAACCCACGAGCCAACGGTCT